>JALIZH010033007.1:7225000-7825000 GCA_030522465.1 Rhipicephalus appendiculatus | reverse complement strand
TGGCCACCGCCCTTCGACCCACCGGTAGGCTATAACTTCAACGACCTAGTGCCGTAAAAAGTTGTTTCCGCTTTCTCTCTCTCCTTCACATCATATCAAGAACCATTTTAAAAAAATCTCGATGTGCACGGCGCTCGTGTCTCGTACTTTTTGGTGGCACTTTTCAAGCAACATGAACCAACTGGTTCAGATGTCGACTCTTTCTTTTTTTTTTTTTTTATGTTACTCGTTTCCTATTTACGGTTCCTCCAGAACAAAGTTCTGTGTAATTAGACGTTCTTTTGTCCATGTACTTCCAGTTAGCGATCTGTGTCCCTAAACATTACTACTCCTTATCTTCTTCCGAAATACGTGCGACAGTTAGAGAGAGAGAAAGGAAAAAAAAACATGGCGTCTACAAAGGCCTATACCGCAAGCGTTAGTCACGTTTTCATGATGGCTGTGGCGAATACGGGCGAAAGGCACTGCATGAACTTTTGACTATAGGTTTCGCAGTGTGAATTTTATTTATTTTCAATACTGCCAGTCTCACTTGAAGACCAAGTCAGGTGGGTATACTGATAACAACGTGAGCATGCAACAGAATACACACATTGCAGAGTACAATTGCGTTTCATACATAGAAATGTTGTTATCTCTAATACAACATTAGTATCTACAACTCAACAATCAAACTTAATACAATATAATGCAACATAAAAAGGTCATAGAAACATCGAAATAACAATTTGAATAAATATGAAACCTTTTATTTATTTATTTATTTATTTATTTATTTATTTATTTATTTATTTATTTATTTATTTATTTATTTATTTATTTATCTATTTATTTATTTACTTATTTATTTATTCATTTATTTTTTTTCATGGTGAGGGCTTATTTCATATCGCGTCACAAAAGGTTGACGGTGATTCAATGTTTGCTATTGTTGGGTCAAGGCAGTTCCACTCCCTAACTGCGGTAGGAAAAATTGAGTATTTAAATATGTTAGAGTTGCAAAAGTATTCAGCTAAAGTTTTATTGTGTTTATTACGTGATATCCGGACCGAGAGAAGGTGACGCAATTTGAAGAATTTTTGTTTCCCTAACCTCGAAGACGTTTCTTCTTTTTAACAAAAAAAAAAAAAACGGTTAACCAGGCTTCCATTCCGGAAAGGCATTACAGGAGTTGAATTATATAACTCTCCTAAGCGCGGAGCACTTTGAGGGGGCCCTGCTGTCGTATGCTGTGATCGTATGCTGTCGTCGTCGCTTGGCGTAACGCCGCATAACATATATAGCATAGCCATCTGAGTGCGCGCTCGCGCCAAAGAGAAGTCTTCTTCCTCTTGTTCTTTGTGCGCCTTGATGATGATATTGACGCAGGCAAAACAGCACAGAATAGCCAACTGTAGCATATTGAGCGCGCGCCCGCTCGCCAAAGAGAAGTCCTCTTGATCCTGTTCTTCGAGCGCCTTGGTGATGACTCTAGTGCCGAGCACTTCAGAGGTATAAGCACGTATAAAACTTGAAAAAGATGGAAGCAAGAGAGAAATAGAAAGAGAGAGAAAGAAAGAAAAATAGGAAGAAAAATAGAAATAAATAGAAATAAAGAGAAAAAAAGACAGAAAAAGAACTGGAAAAGACAACAACAAAGAAAGCGAGGAGGAAAGAATGAGAAAACCGAAGAGAAACAAAGAAGGCTGTCCCAGCTCCGCACTTCCTTCAGGCTTGGCACCACTAGTGCGAAGCTGCCGTAATTTTTCCTTATTGCGCTCTTGTCACAGCAGTTTAATATTGAAATGGCAGAATATTGGCTATTCAATGCTCAAATACCGTATATCCGAGTATTCGCATTCGACGGAAAAACTTGTACGGCTCCGCAGCCTCCAGAAAGAAGCGATTGAAAAAAGAGCGAAACAAAACAAAAAGTACGCGCGCCCCGAAAGCGAAAACAATATCGAGCACCGACCCCCCGAAGAAAGAAAGCACACTTCTAATGCGGGGAAGGGGGGGGGAGGGGTGGCATGAAGAACACATTCCGCAAGTCTCGTCGCTACGGAAACTCACCACTCGAACATGGCGCCAAATGTCCAGTAAACAGTTACAACAGGCGTCGCACTGAGCATCGCCGTATCGCGCTGCGAACAATGCCGCGCGCATGCAATACCTCGCGATGAGCGAGTCGCCACGAGGGAGAGTTTACACAGTGCTACGCCAATAATTGACGCCGCGTATGAGAATAGGGCAAGCGAGAAAGAAAGAAAAAAGAGGAACGCTAAAGCATACAAAAGACGGAACACGCGGGCACCCATCGCGAGCAGGCGAACAATGACTCGCGACCGACACAAGCCACTCAAGACGATCAGGTGTAAGCCAGGCAAGCGAATGTGACGCTCGACACGCTAGATGGCGCCCTTATCGCCACTCGATGAATAAAGACAAAAAACTTGCGGTGTGACATGGAGAGATAGAGGGAGGGCCTTGAAGTGGTCGCTCTATTCAGAGTAGCCAAGTGGATGTGCTCGATGATCCGGCTTTGAATGTCTTATCACCGACCTGGAGCACTCGAGGAGATAAGCTTTGTGCGGGGAGAACAATGGAGGGAAACGCGCGGCAGGAAAGCACGCAGCATTTTTTTTTTTTTTTTGTCGGCCACGGTGGAATCTCTTCCCAGATTCCTTCGCACTCTATGGCCGGCTGACGGGGATGGACGTTACAGTATTTTGCTTATCGCGCAATCTCGCGAGAACGTAGACACAGCCGAGATTGAGTCCTTCGGGTGAAAGAGAAGAACGAGATGTTTGGAGACCAGCTAAGGATGATGCCTCCGTTTTTTTTTTTTTTTTTTTTTTTTTTTTTTTTTTTTTTTTTTTTTTTTTCGAGTGCTTTTGATTTCTACACCTTTGTTGTTGTCTTTTCATCCCTCGATAGTGTATTTACTATGCTTTTTGGTGGACTATTTGGTTTATACTTCTTGCGGTGAAAGAGGCTCAATAACAAGTAAGGAATCGATCCTACATGGAAGCAGGTATTTTACCTTCCCTTTCTCTCTCTTTCTCTTCCTGCTTCCTTCTTTTACAGTAAACTGTGCTCCCTGTTGACGTCTGTGAAGATGTTTTCTCTCTCAAAAGACGACAATGACCCGGCACGTCCGTTCTTCTGTGCCTGCGACAGTCGTCGCTTAAAAAAATAAAAAATAAAAAAAGGTTATCACCGCACTCAAATAAGTGATCACCTGTGGATACACTGCACCGTACATGTTTATCGGGGAGATTGTGTGCACTCATTGTTTCTACTTGGCTCTTTTAGACGCTCTTTCCCCTCCCCACGTGTGGGGTAGCAAACTGGGTGTATTCTAGTTATTCTCCCTGCTTCTTCTGTATTTTTTCTCTCAGTTTGATCGCGTGGTTGTGAGATGGGAAATTTGTAGTGGCAGAAAATCCTGCAATGTCTGCCAATTCCGGTGTTATTCCGGTGTTACGGTCTCAGACTTGGAAAAGGGCGAAAACTTAATAAAAAATAAGGATGTCTTAACAGCAGGGATCAAAGGAAAGAACATGCGACTGATACGGTGATGTGAAAATAAAGATTGGTAAACGGCATGCAGTCACAGAGACAGATGGCAGTGAACAAAAGATAAGAAAAAGCCCACATGCTTGTTGACCGTGACCAAAGCAAGCTAAGCGCCACCGTGTTGAGCAAAGCTCCTAGAATTGCCTCAGTGCCTAATGAGAGTCTTCATCGAGCAGGAGCCGAATCGATAAGCTGCTCAACTTCCGAAAAGCGTTACACGCAGGCTCAAAACATGTGTTCTTCGAGTTAATGTGCACCGTATCACTAATATTAGGGTTTGTATAGAAAGTATCAAGAAAAGTTTCGGAAAAATAGATTTATTAGAGATACTGATAAAATGCTTCAAAAGTCTGTAAATTGTATCCCTTGAGCGTCGACACACTTTTGCCAATGGCTTTTCCATGACTCGAAGGCTTCCCGGTAGGCGGACTCCGGAAGGCCCTTAAGGGAACACGTACCAGTTTCTTTAACCGCACTATAGGGTCACTTTTGAGAATAGGATATAGTCTTCTAGTGCGAAGTCGGGCTATAAGGGGGGCTGAGGAATCGTCGCGATGTCGTTTATCGTCAGGTATCGTCAGGCCAACGCAAAATGAGATGTCGTGCCGCTGTTCAATCGCTGCATATTGCACCGAGTCACTCGACCACTAAAAACACGATCTAGCCCGAACGAACGCTCGCAGGAGACCGGCGCTTAATTAAGGACAATTTAGTCGCGAAGTAAAAATACAAGCAAACAGCCTTGTTAAAAAGACTAGCGATTGGCGCGTGTTGAAAGCACAGGTGGGCAAAAAATGTGGATCTCACTCAGACTGACTGATGATGTTCATATAACCCTCGGGGCTCACTCGAACTCAGACTCTCCATTTTTCTCAATCAAGCTCACTCGGACTCAAACTCAACAACATATTACTCACTCGGAATCACTCAGACTCATAGCTCGATCTGGGTCTGGGTGAGTGAGTAAGTCGAGTCATGAGTCCGTTTGCGTTTGATAGGCTTTTCCGATCATGGTGTCAGTGTACTTACCCCCCAGGAGGAGGAGGAAAAAACTTCATTGGGCGAGTGAGTTTGGGTCCTTTACGGGCCCTGGGCCACCGCACGGCCATCACAATGCGCGTATGTGTCCAGACCACGTAGGGCCAGGGCACTGGCACCCCGGTTCACACAGCGAAGCTGTGCATCCAGATCCTGCGACGCAAGGAGGGCCTCCCATTCCTCCCAGGTCCTGATGGCGGGCAATATCTCGCATAAACGGTGCACTACGATACGAATTTTGATCTCGTACCTTCAAACACGAGTTATCAGTGGTTTGAATTTAGTAAGGACAATTTAAAAAAAAATGACGCTCACGAGATGCCTTTATAAAAAACATCCCGTGAAATAGCTTGCGGAAAAGAGCTCAAAACACCTTCCACACCTTTTTAGCCCCCCCCCCCCTCCTCTGATGACTAAATATTGAGCTGGTGTATGAACGCTAGGGCGTTGAAGTATGTGTGAGCAGACGTGAGTATAAACGTGAGCCGACACACGAATGATAGTAATGCTGAAGTTGAGAATTTATCAGGTCGGCACAAAAAATGTTGAGCTTACTCAGACTCACTCAAGAAATATGTTTTGCGCTTAGAGCTCACTAGACTCAGACTCACCAAAATTTTCCTCAACTGGACTCCCTCGGACTCACATTGACTAAAATATTTCTCAGCCGAACTCACTCGGGACTTAAACTCAACAAAAATGTTACGCACCCCGACTCACTCAGACTCATACTCACAGCTTGATCTGAGCCTGAGTGAGTCGACTCGAGTGAATTTGCTGACCTACGGAACTTGAAAGTCACATCCCCCCACCACAGCGCATGCGCGGTGCGAGCCCGCTGCGATATGCAGTCATGTCAGAAAAAAGTTTCCCCGATAATTTATACACACCCTGTATACAGTCATCACACTACACCTGGAGTAGCAAGCCATGGGCTATAAACCAGGCTAACATCTCTGGGAATATCACTAAAAATTACTCTCTCTCTCTCTCTGCAGACAGTATAAGCGAGCTACTACAATAAGCGCATCATCCCATCATGTTCACGTATTTTTCATGGCTCTCTATCATGGCTGTTTGTGACAGGGCCCACCGAGTGAGTTCAGAAGTACTCCGCACTGTTGTTTTAACCGACACTCTGGCGTCAGTATTCAAGAATATCGGGACGCGTCGGAGGGCCGTGCAGAGCGTAAGAGCGGATGCTGTCATTATCTTCGCTTTACCACAAAGCGCTCACATGCTCACGACGTTCACACATCTCTGCTGCTATCGCTTCGGGAATGACTGTTTGCTCAAAGGACGGCATTTTCACTTCTTTCATTAGATGACCGTTCGCAGTGAAGAGATAAGAGCACACGTGCGATCGTGCTTGCCCGCACGACACCCCCGTACAGTAACAGCGCACACTTACACGTATATACATTTAAAAAAAAAGTCAAAAGAGTAATAAATTTTCCATGACCTTATATACGACAATGTTTAGCCAGTTGCACATCTTAGAAAAGGTTTAATCTCTGTTCGCGTTTCTATTTGATCATTTATGGGCTTGTTCACGATTGTTCACGATTGTTCACTCTAAAAGCCAAAACGTAGTGACTATGGAGAATCAATGAAGGAAGGATTGCAGTGTAGATTCATCGATTATCCGCCACAGCGGTCTAGTAGTTAATGGCGCTCGACTGCTGACCCGAAAGTCGTGGGATCGAATCCCTGCCCCGGAGGCCGCATTTAGACGCAACCGAAATGCTAGAGGCCTGTGTACTTAGATTTAGGTGCACGTTAAAGAACACCAAGCGGTCAAAATTTCCGGAGCCCTCCACTACGGCGTCCCTCATAATCATATCGTGGTTTTAGGACGTAAAACCCAAAACAAATAATTATTTGATTGAATGATTGACTGATTGATTGATTGCTTGATTAATTTATTTATTTATTGATCCGTTCATTCATTTCAGAAGTCACCTATGAACAGCTGAAGGCCTTAGTAAAGGTGTACTCTCGTTACACAAAAAAACAAAGAAAGACCATGGTTGATCCATCCGTCATAGGAATCAGTATAACACGAAAGTAAAACCAGCCGTTACAGAAGAAGTTGAGTGTTTACTGTACATTGATATAAGAGAGATTGCACAATGTCTATTGGTGTTTGGCGGCTATAGCACCATTTTAAAAGAGCACTGACACAAATATTTTGCACCTTGTTTTTTTTTTTTTTTGCAGTAGGTAACCTATGACACACTTATCACGGCTAGAAACCTCGTTTGTGCGAGTGAGCGACGGTTATTTATTTAGAGACGTTTTCAGAGCGCCTAGTCGCAGCTTCTCGGGGCGGGCGAAAGCGGGAAGCGCGGTGCTACAGCCAGGCGAGGCAGGCGCGCGTCGCAGAGCTATTTTTGGTGCGGATGGATGCTATGAGCGAGGCCGACGCTTGGGCTAAGGTCGCCACCTCGCGGTGTGTTAAGGCATCGACAAACGCCTAGCAACGACGGGTTGCAGGAGCTAATTTCGGAGGCCACGTTCATAATGGATTACTTCACTCTACCGCTCCCAGACAGTGATGCCATCCGCCGACCAAGAGCACTGTGAGAGGAGAGAGTGAAATATAAAAGGCGCGTTTGTAAAACCATCACAGTGTAAATGGCGCAGTGGATAGCATGCCCCGAATCTGTTGTCGCGGACCGAGAGGTCATGGGTTCAAAGCCCGTTGACGCAACTCTTTTTTTTTTGCCATCTGATCATGGGCATTTTTTCGACGTTATTTCCGTCACGGAAATACGTCACTGAAGCCTTGGCGGACCGTGGCATAAAACGCTCTCGTGTTAAAAACAAAAATAAAAGACCGATGAAACAGTGGTACGATAACGCGGCAAATAAAAAAAAGGGGGGGTGGGGAGAATTAACCAAGGACAGAAATCGGACGAATAGCAAATACAAGAGCTAGAGATGTCAAGATCACAACGCGAAGTATTTTGTTGTGCGACAATGAGTGCAATGGCGTTAGAGGTACAAATTGTAATTTGCACAGAGGAATGTTGAAATCACGCAAGTTAGGGAGAGGCAAGTATAAAGTTATTGCCTACAGAAAGAGCGGACATGAGTAATGATGATAATTATGATGATCACCATCATGTTTGTTAGCATCACCTTGAAACGCGGTGGCGATCAAGGAGCAATTTAGAGCTTATTCGTTGCAATTATGTATCTGTTGCAACCTAGCGTCCTGGCTATCCATTTTGTACTAGAATCCAGTTATAGTTACTGTATAAGACTCCTTGAATCCCTAAGAACAGCAGAACTAAATATACTAGCACTGTAGCGACACCTAGCAAGCGAAGAGCGACATTCACCAAGTGGAAACTACCTCTGAGATCTCCGGTACGTAGTAGCACGCTTTCCCGTGAATCGAGAGAGTGCGGTGGCCGCAATGAGTGGAAAGGATGCAGAAGGTTGGCAGCAACGGAGCCACGGGCAAATATGTAAACACCGCGCGAGCAGCTACATTTATCCGCTCGAGAGCGCGCATATCGTCGTCAAGGCTGGACTGCCGCTTGGAAAAACATGACCGCGACAGGCATTCGCTTCGCGTTGGCCCTTGGAGATAGGCACACATGCGTTGTCACCATCTGCTGCCAGGTTCAAGCTTGTGGAGGGCAAACGCAGCAGAAGGGTTCGCCTATAATCACAGGTGTCAAAGGTGGAAAGCTGGCGCGAGGCTATAGAACATAGACGTATGACTCATGCCTGCGGCTTAGCTTCGATAAGCGAAACTCGTTGCGTAATTCTACTGCTGCGCCAATGCTACGATGGCACAGTTTATCAGCGCTAAATGGACATCAACGAAGTATAAGTATTATGTTAAATGTTATACGAAAAGCCGTAGATTAAGCGTCACCTTCCCGGGCTGGCCGAAGCACCATATGAAGACGGACAAATGTGCTTTCCGACCATACCAAGATGGCGGCAGCGGCGCTCAGGGGGACCGTTGAGTCGCCGTGGAGAAAAAAAATGCCCCCCACCTCCCCGAAGGGAATCGTGAGGAAATGCGAATGCATTTCGCGCGCGCTTCACTCCATTTATATATGGTGGTTGTGGTTCGAAGAAGGAAAAGGCGCCTAATTTTTGCAGCCCGGTCGGGAGCACGGCGCAGCGCCTGTTTTTTTTTTATTATTTAATTATTTATTTTTTTATCGCGGGAGCTCCGCCAAGCTCCCGCGATGCGAGCGCCCTCACGCACCAGAGCGCGCTCCTCTTCTCCACTTCTGCCATCGCCTTGAGAGGCGCCCAGCCAGCGAACGGTCGAGAGTGAAGCGCGAGCGGACAGGAGAGTGGGGCGCAGGGAGGAGAGAGAGCGAACGGCGAGAGAAGGAGAGGCGAAGCACTGCACCTACCCTCTCCTACACTCTCTCGCACCACATGCTCCGGTTGCTAGGGGCGCGCCCGCAGCTGTTGCTATGGGAAAGGGAGTGAGAGCGGAGAGAACACCTGCCGGCGCGCGGACACCTCCTCAACCGATCCTCCTCCTCCGCGGACAACGCCGGACAACGCCGCCTGACATAGCCCGGCTAAGGAATGCATTCGCATTTAAAAGAACTAGGAGGCTCACTAGTAAACATACGGCTGACAGTGAAAAGTCAGAGAGGCGGGGAGGATTTCTTGGATAGCAGCGATAGAAAAAAAAGAAAAAGAAAAGAAAACGGCTTTGAGTAACCACCGAAAGGGCAAAAACAAAATAAGGAGGGAGCCATTTTATGATAATTCAAGGGGAAGTGTTTTAATGTTTGAAGCGAGATCAGGTTGATTTAGAACGCGCAGTTATAAAGCGAGATTCACTAAAGAAGAAGAACAATGCATATGCTGTGGGCAAGATAAGGAAACGACGGAGCATGTTCTGATTGAATGTGGAGATATCCACCCAGGTGTACGTTTGGGACACGAGCCTACATGAACTCTTGGGTTTTACGGACAACAATGGAAAGCTGAACACATCCGCGATAAAAAATAAGTAAGAGACGGTTAGAGTATCGGCGGCAGAAAAATAGAGAGAAATGACAAAAATAAATAGTTTGAAAAATAAGGTCATTCTGCCGTAAGGGGCAGGGAGAGAGCTGGCCTGTGAATTTGTGAATTTATGTCTTTTTCTTTTTCAATGGTAAGATCGATTTAATCGAAGTGAACAAGGCATTAGACCAACTTTTAAAAAGCTTTTTTTTTTTTTCGAGCTTGGTGTCGCACGTGTAACGCCCCGTTTTGAAGGGGACGCTCATGGCATTCATCCATCGTGGAAGTATACAGCGACTCGAAGTTTCTTATATTTTTTCTTTTCACGCTACCTTTGCTGATAAATCATGTTGTGTAATGCGAACTTGGCTGATATAGCAATTTCGATGTCAATTCTAGGCTCTTGAAACTGTGATTGTCCGATCAGAGCCGTTCTGCCAGACCGGTCGGACAATCTGTGCATCTTTGCTTCGTTTTTATTTGATCTTGTCCTCTTTGCGAGTCTTATTCCCCCCACCCCTGTGCAGAGTTGCAAACCGGTTACCTAATACCAGGTTAACCTCCATGCTTTTCATATCTCTCTCTCTCTCTTTGATTGTCCGAATATTTCGGATAGTAATTTGTCTTTCGAATCGAATCAAACACCCACCCACATCCGCTCGCCCTCTTGCTCGCTCGCTCGCTCACACACTCACACACTCACACACACACACACACACACACACACACACACACACACACACACACACACACACACACACACACACACACACACACACACACACACACACACTCACTCACTCACTCACTCACTCACTCACTCACTCACTCACTCACTCACTCACTCACTCACTCACTCACTCACACATACACACACATACACACACACACACACACTCACTCACTCGGTCGAGAGCGACCGGTCGGCAAGTATTCGCTTTCATGTGTTGATATGTTTATCGACTTTTGCACGGAGTGCAGGTGCGGCCTGCAGGTGTATGATCAGGGCCAGAAAAGCGCGTCACCCGTGCACTATACAGGTGATCGTTTCGTTCCCACAAGTCGCACCTGTGCTGTAAACCAATTGGTGTTTGCGTTTTATTTTCATGATTCATTTCTCTCTCTCTCTCTCTCGTGTATCTGACAAACACACACAAAGAAACAATTATGAGAAACTGTGGAAGTATAACACGAATGCTAAGTGTGAGTGTGAACATCGAGCGCTAAGAAGACCGCTGCAGAGCAAGACAACCGCACGTCTTCGACTATAGCGCTGCTGCACTGGCTGGAGTGTATCATCGCTCATTATTAGGGTGTTTAAGAACCCGTGGACAACATGGATACATGACGTTTGTTTTATCACCTAATCTAACCCGACTCACGAAAGCTTCAAAATGATCGCCACGAGGAACCCTATACTTTACTCTCTCTCATCTATCACTCGGAGACCAAGCAACCTGTCACTGACGAGAAATTACTGCTGGCAATCGTCACATGATGCAAACAGCTCAAGTATGATGAGCGGATGAGTCATAAAACATCCGTGATATCAGCTCACGGAAAAACGCACCCACACAGAAAGTGAAGAAATGGACTGGACAAGCGCTGTCTCAACTAAAACTGATAGAGGTGTTGTAACTAAAGCAAACAACAAATCAGTGTACCAAAGGCTGCAAAACCGATACACGCAGTGACTTTTTAGTGTGAGTCCGCTAAAAGGCTGGAAAAAAAAATGGAGGTGTCGAGAAAAGATGCATCTCTAGAATCCTGGGAGGCGCTGCTCCGCAGCCCAGACCCCAACGTCCAGCAAGACAGCGTGATCTTATTACGAGCTGGCAGCTGACTCATAGCGAGGGTCTCGTTCTGGCAGATTTGATGCTTTCAGGTAGTATACGAGGGATTATTAGTCGGCTGCCAGCTCGTAATAAGATCACGTGCTACGTGGCGCCAACAGGCAGAGTGTTCCACACTCGCCGTAATGGCAACAGGCGGCGCTGACTGACGCTCCCACGTTGAAATGCCCATATATTCCCTATAAAGTGGACGGGGGGATGACCGCCACCGTAGCTCAGTGGTTGAGCATCGGACGTGTTATTCGAAGGTCGCAGGTTCGGTCCCTGCCGGTGGCAAGTTATCTTTTCGTCCACTTTTTTCTTCACATTTACGTTACAATTACTTCTGATAACATCCCCTATACTTTCCTTGGCATCATTGTCTGTTAGTTCTCATTGATGTTGTGTTTAACAAAGCAAACGAGCCATTAAATTTACACTTCTTTCCTTTAACTATAAATTTGAAACTTAACAGAAAGTTGAAATGATTATGCATGCTTGTGCACGAATATGAACTGGTAGCAATACTTCAGGCCTACAAACTACAGTGAAACCTCGGTGATACGAATCTCAGGGGACCACCAAAAATATTCGTATCATCCGAAATTCGTATCACCAGAAAGCATAAAAAATTTGCTTGCGACAGAAGAAGCTGGCGTACATTTTCATTTATTGTTTTTCGGGGCCGCAGCCACGTCAGGAAAAACTCTGAATGATTGTCAGTTAAGTTCTTAGATGTCGGTAATCACACCAGCAATCGTAAATATACGGCCCGTACGCGCGTGTATTAATGAACCAGGTGTGTTGTGACCCGCCACAGCAGTAACCCTTTCGAAATTTTAGTATGCTTTCTCGCGTGACACAGGAGTACTGCGGTGAAAGTAACAGAAGAAGCGCTTTGTCGCGATAGATCCATGCCACAAAATTCCAGAACCATGGTCCTATGTTATGATTTTGTTATCACGGAGATGTTGGGGATGTTTTTTGGGAGATTTACGGCCGTGCCCGCACTTACACCGTCATTCGGACTATGGCGGTGCGGCGCGCATGCCTGCGCTTGCATTCCCGCACTCGCACGTGCTCGGCGCGTCTTCCGCGACAGCGCGGATAGCACCTCTTCGTACCTGGACGGTAGCATACGTTCGTATCAAACGTCTCCAGATGAAAATCGGTTCGCAACAACCGTACCCCATTACATTGCAGGCCAACGGGCATTGGCCGGGACCAAAGAAAAATTCGTATCACCCCGAAATTCGTATGAGCTGTGTTCGTATCACCGAGGTTTCACTGTATACGGTCTAGAACACACAACACACTTTACATGGCACAGACACGTGCTGTGTTCGCAGATCATTGTATTCCCTGTGCTTCTAACTGGTTCAACCGTACGCATAGGAGACAATGTCGGCGCAGTTCGGATAGAGTTACCGAAATCGTGTGACCGGGAACGCCTGATAAAACCGCAGTTTAAGATGTGCCACGCGTGAGAGTACTCGTGGCTTCGCGTGCGCCACGTGTCTCTGCTTACATGCAGCGTGCGTTACGTATGTGCGTTCGGTGATTATGAGCGTACGCTCAGGAGGGCAACAGCGTACAAAACTGGGCGAGTTGGTTAAACTTCATTGTTAAAAAAAGCAGCGCAAAAAGACGAAACACAAGATGAAGGAGGACACAGAACAAGAGCTGATCCTTTCAGCGCTTGTCCTGTGTCCTCCTTCATCTTGTGTTTCGTCTTTTTTGCGCTGCTTTTTAACAATGAAGTTCAGGAGGGCATACGCAGCGTAGCTTTCTACACGTATACTGTGAAACACTCAGTGCTGATACGGTGTCAAGTGGCAGACAGAGTCCAATGCCAACGACGAGATGAGAAGCCTTAATGAGCCGGGAAAGGAACTCGACCTACTTAGTTTAGAGCAGCTATCACGCCAGGATTCGAACGACGCTCAGATCCCTTTTCCACGTATTGTTCGCCATGAGATACTGCTACGATTCGAGTTCAATTATAGATCGCCCTACGCTGTACCCTCTGATACCTCCCGGATTCAGCAACGGTGGCAGAAAAAAAGTTATCACTCTAGCACATCCCTATTACGAGGAATCGGCGGTCACTGTTCTATGAGATATCCAGGATGTTCGCACTTTGTTTCAACCCTGGTAGACAAGAATTATCGTACGAACTGCAGGCTATGAGCACCGTGGCAATGGTGACAATGCGAGCGCTGCGGAGCGGTCCTTGCAGTCTCGTAAGTCTATTACTATATGCCCAATTCGCAGCATTAATCTATCTCCGTTAGCATCCTCTATACATTAGGGTAGTGAACCGGATGCCTCGTCGGTATAGCATTGCTTTTTATCTTTTTTCTCCCTTCCCTCACTCTCTTCCTACGCCTAAATACCACTGTCACCCAGTCGAAAATTTGAGACCGCTGACCTAGAAAAGGAGCGGCTGTGAGTGTTTTCAAAAAGTAACGCGCCGTATGCTGCCTTAACAGTATAGGCAAATGTGGACGTGTACATACAGTTTCCTCCCAACGCAAACCAAACAATAAAGATGAATCTATAGATGCCTATCTAGTCTACACTAAACACGGGTTGCAAGGCGCAGACATCGAATGCGTTGGAAGGAACAAACATCAAACCAGTACCATTCTTGGCATCTGAACCACGTATCTACAGCACCCTGCGCACGAGAAGCAGTGGTGCGTTTAAGGCGCGTTCGGGCTCGTATTACGGTTACTTTACGTAAAAAAATCTGTAAACAGGGAGTTGTGTGCTCGAGCCGACGTTTCGCCAAGTGGACTAGTCTTCTTCAAGGCTAGAACTGATTTCCTTAGCGCTAGCGTGTATGTGCTCCGTACCCTCTCTGTCAATCGTCTTCTTACAAGCCTTGAAGAAGACAAGTCCACTTGTCGAAACGTTGGCTTGAGCAGACAACCCCCGTTTACGGATTTTTTTCATCGCAAGCTTCCATATCTTACCCCTTCCTGCCGTTTTTTACGTTACTGTACGTGTGACTTTGCATCAGTAGAAGTATGCGATCCCTTCTACGCCGAAGTTATCAGTTGTGAGATACATGAACCTATGAGCTACACAATCTGTGCCAAAGGAAACGATGACACCTCCTCTGCCTTTCTGTAAATAAATTCTCTCTCTCTCTCTCTCCCTGAAGGAGTAAGATGCTGAATAGTGCTTTCCAAGTCATGTCACACTCGCAAAGTTCTACATGATATGAATAAGAGCGCGGTTTACCTCTTGGCACTTTCTGAACAGTGTGTACGCAAAAAGAGGTGACGTTGATCGCAGACCTTCAACTGCGGTCAAAAACTTCTTTACCCACTTCTTGGACTTCTTTACCCACATGTACAGGGCTGATCAAAAGTTACCAGCCACTATCCCATGTATTCCTATGGCAGCGTGGCCTTGGAACTTTTGACCCCCCCCTGTACCAATATATGCCGTCATGTTAGACTGTATTCGCAGCACTTCAATTGGTTCAACTGAATGGGCAGGCCGATCAAATGGACTTGACGTTAATCACAAAACCAGACCTTATCACAAAACGGGGTTGAGAGGCCAGGGATTATTGCGAGTGTCTCTCCGTTCCCGAGAATCGCCTCATATGGCTAGCGCTCGCAAACCTTACGTACTCCCATTTCCGCGAGTGCTCGATTGCCGGAATGCAAACAAAGCATTAGCGAACGCGTGATCTCCGGAGATAACATTTATCTCGCGATTGCAGTACAAAGGACAAGCGGGACTACAGCACGCTAAGCCAGTCGAGAAGTGTTTATAAACGAGCAGCGGAAGGACGAACCTGAGCGTGATCCTGGGCCTCTCGATCTTTACATGCTTGAACATCAAGTGGAATTCCATTATACTTCGAGATTAGAGCTTATCGCATCATCTACGCATGTAATGACGTGGCGTATTCTTGCACGGACCTCGTGCCCTCCCGAGGAAATCCCACAAGCACTAGCAAACTCTGCACTTGAGAGCACACACACACACACGCACGCGTGCGCGCTTTGTTTTCTATGTGTTTAACTATAGAGTGCGCGTTATCGCAGGCGCATTGAGACGCTTCACACCTACAGGAGTTGCGCGATTGCCGATAACGGTTGCGGAAGCAGAAGGACAATGGTGCCTTAGCATTTGTTTGCGTTGCCGGTTCGCCGAGCCGGTTTGCGCGAGATTCGCCGTAACGCTTCTTTAGAGCAAACTGCTGCCGTTACGATAGCTTTTCCTCGTATAGTACATCGCGTTGGGAAACGTGGTACAAGTACCTGACCCCAAAGCATCACGCCATCTAAGTTAATCCATGTCGCAAGTGGTACCAAAAGATACCTTTGCCAGTATCATGATTCCCGCACCGCTAATAACCATCGTCGGCGGTGGCGCGAGCACATTTCTTGTCCTCCGCACGATGAAGGCCTGCCGCAGCAGCATACGAGTACCCTTAGGCGGCGTCGGCCAACCACCGACAAATGAATACAATCAGGCCAAGGAAAGCATGGCGTAGTAGTTGTCTTTAAGTATAGGGTAGTAATTATGACGTAAATTCAAATGAATTAATGTTCACGAAAAAGCATCCTTTGCGTCAGTGGGATCCAAAGGCACAACTTTCGTGACCTAAACTGAAAGAAATTAATGTTGACGCAAAGTGTGTTTTTTCATCAACATTAATTTATTTCAAACTACGCCATAAGCAATTCACTAAAGTTAAAGACAACAGTTAATGCCCCTATGCTTTCCTTGGCCTCACTGTCTTTTTTATTCATTTGGTTGTGCTTCACAAAGAAACATTTTAATAATCCTTAATGTGCCTTAAAGTCACAGTTATAATTACCATTTCCTTCGTGTGTTGTGCGTTCTTCCCAGTTATGTATCCTGATTAAAGCATGCGAATTATTCCGCGCATATTCAACGCTGCATCCTACTCCTTATGTGAAGTCCCACAAGTGAATCTTCGGTGAGCTGAACAGATATCACATAAAATGTTAAGAGATTATGAGACGCTACGAGATTGCCTGTTTGCTGTTGCCCCAGTTCTATATACGCGCACACGATGTGTTATCGCAGAGCAACGAGTTGCGACCACGTGTGAAATGTCTCCGGTGCTTCCGTTGAGTTCCCGTTATGAGATAGCCTTGGCGAACCACATACACATTTGATTCCCTCTTATTGTCACAGCTGTTCGGCGGACGTTCCGGCTTTTGCTCGACGAATCTGGTACATTCACCTGATAGCAGGCAATCAGCAGCACTCCAAGACTTAGCTTGCCACATAAGTGATTGTTCGGAGAAGTGTCAGCACAGTCCTTGTGATTGGCGAGTGTTTTTCCACCAAACCATTCCGCGGAAGATGTATACTGGCGTCGAACATTCCTCAGCATTATCACTATATTTCCGTTTTGACGAATGGATTGCATCGTCTTGCATTCTACTCATCAAACGAGACTGTTCCGACCGCTAACGGGAGCTTTGTCACTAAACTAACATAAGTACACAAATTTATTACTCATAAGGTTGCTTGGGAACTAAATCTAATTAATTACGATTGTATTTTTTTTTCGTTTTCAGCAAGGCATTGGTCAACTTCCGTGAGCCACTGCGTGACTTTGCATTGAGCACCTTTCAACAAAAAGCAGCCACTCATCACTTAGCAGTACACCCGATAATAGCCGTGGTGTATGCATGGCTCCAAACATGTGAACCAGGCCTCAGTCGTATGCTTACAACACCAAAACAGATTTGATTCACCGCAAGAAACGATGGATCATTGCTAGAACTAGAAAACGTGTATGACTGTATGTACGCACAGAATTCATCGCAAATGTTTTTCTGCCTGCAAAAAACACATCGCTTACTTCTTATAACACTAACCTGCCTTCCGGCTCAGTAAATCGCTAGTTAGCCCTGATGCTTCTACCGTCTCCAAAATACCAGTTGCTGTGCGAGATAGCATAGTTATGGCCGCACTGTGACAGACAATGGTACGCATACTAATAGGGGGACATCGCAAGAACAACGCATTTTACTTTGCAAATAGGACACGTTGGGGTTAATAGAGGAAGTGAGCTGGGAGGGGGGGGGGGGGGGAAACCCTTCCCATTTTTTTTACGTTTCGCATGCCGTACATGTATCTATGGTATAGCTGTTTTAAGCGCACTCCAACGAAGACAAAAGACGAGACTTATCTGCGCATGCCCAGGCAACAGGCGGACCTATCAATCCGGCACGCGTGGCTAGAGGCCCGTGTGCTTAGATTGGAGTGCACCTTAAACAATTCCAGACAGTCGAAATTTCCGGAGCCCTCCACTAAGGCGTCCCTCCCAGTGGCGTAGCCAGGGTGTGGTACACCGGGCACGTGCCCCCCCCCCCCCCCTCCCCCCCGAAATTTTTTTTCGCCATGGCATACATAGGGGAAAATGGCCATTTGAAGGAGGTGCCCCCTCTGAAATCAAGCAGGTGCCCCCCCCCCCCCCCCGAAAAATTTCTGGCTACACCCGTGGTCCCTCATAATGATATGATGATTTCCGGACGTTAAACGCCAACAATTACTAAGAGGCGCGACCTCAACGTTAACGTCATCCCGCGAAGATCGTCTTGCGGAACTATACCGTTGGGCCCGATAACACAATGACGCCTGATGAAGGAGCGCAACAGTCGTAATCTATGGGACCGAATGAACTGTGCGTGGCGCTGTATCTATAAAGATAAGAAACGATCCAATTAACCGCATCTCGGTGCCCTTCGCGTGACATCTTCCGAACGCTCGTCTTATCTGTACAAACGTATCGCTCCCCCTTTCGTGCCACGTGACGTTGCCCACAGGGCATTGATCAACTGCTTTATCGCCCGCGCTTGACAGCGTTATGAAAAATCAGGTGAGGTGAAGGTCTCGGAAATCAAGGAGGTGAGTTATTACAAAAGAGCAAGCAGTAGGGCACGTGACGGTTTTCTTTCGATTATACTTTTAAAGGAGAGAGGGAGTTATCGCACATCATTGTTACCAGGCCCGTAGGCAGGAATTTTAAGGCGAAAGCCTTTAATGCCTCATGCTCACGTCCGTCCATCCATCTGTCCGTCCATCTGTCCATGCACTGGCACGGTGCAGGTGGATGCCGGGGCGCCCCAACGGACGCCCTGTCGCGTCGGACTCTACAGCGCTCGCGCTTTGCTTGAGTAGCATCGCTGTGCCCAGCGTGTCGAATCATGCAAGAAGGGAGACGCGCGCACCGCGTTCCATTCTGACCGACCCCGTCTCAATGGGCCCAGGCATTCGCCGAACACACTTTGGAATTTACAAAGTGTCCTTCAATTTTTTGCGGGGAGGGCCCACTTGCTGAAAACCTTGACTATTTTAGATAAACACCTATTTTGATTACGTATTTTCGGTAAAACACCCCCCATCTATCAGAATTTCGGGGGAGGGGGGCCCGGGCCCCTAGCGCTACCCCCTGGCTACGGGCCTGATTGTTACAATGTGTTGAACAAGGTGATATTTTTTTTTTTTTCGCTATGTACAATAAGGTTGGGGGGGGGGCGAGATACAGCGCCCGAGTCACTCCTACATATTTTCTCGTCAGAGAGAGGGAGAGATGTTTATTATGAAAAAAATGAGAGGTCGGCCTGAATCAATTTTCTGACCCGCTTGAAAGGCATGCTGCCTTCAGCATCTAATGAGAACTAACAGACAATGATGCCAGGAAAGTACAGGGTATGTTATTAGAAGTAATTGTAATGTCAATGTGAAGAAAAGTGGACGAAAAGATAACTTGCCACCGGCAGGGCCCTGCCGGTGGCGAGTTATCTTTTCGTCCACTTTTCTTTCTTCACATTTATATTACAATTACTTCTAACAACATCCCCTGTACTTTCCTTGGCATCATTGTTTGTTAGTTCTCATTAATATTGTGTTTGACAAAGCACACGAGCCCTTAAAATTTATACTTCTTTTCTTCCTTCAGCGTCTAAGTAGTTTAAACCTAAAATGGGTTTTGCAAGTTTGCAACATGTGAATCGGAAATCGTAACTGACTTGAGCAGGTCAACGGGGTCATTGGTTTCTTCAGCTTAAGCCGAATCGACTCAATAAAGAAATTGCTTATCGATAGATTGATTTATTGAAGGAAGACTGATATCTTTGAAAGCACGTGTTCTTTTAGATGCTCAATGCGAATGGAAGAAACTCTGGCATTCCTAACCGACGCCGGCTCTCTCTCTCTTTGTTTTCTCTTTTACGCACATAGTTATCATTCCAACGAACAGCTCGCTATGGAACGTTTGAAAACCTACGGAGCACGGCCGAGTCAGAAGAAGCGTTTGCTTACGCAATGGACGAGATTGCGCGGCCTACTCCATCCAAAACTTATCGAAAGACGATATCGCATAGAAAGCGCGAACGTTGCTCAACAATCACAAGGCGCGCAATCTTCGGAACGAATCTCAATACACATTGCACAATGTGTTCACGCGGATAACCCACCGCTTAAAGACAAAAACGCAAGGACAAACCGCTCAGAACACACACGGGAAATTTCGCCACAGCCACACTTAACAGATATTTGAGCAATGCGATTACCTTTACCACGACTACACTACTACTACTACTACTACTACTACTACTACTACTAATAATAATAATAATAATATTAATAATATGTGGGGTTTAACGTTCCCAAAACCACGATATGATTATGAGAGACGCTGTAGTGGAGGACTCCGGAAATTTTGACCATCTGGTGTTCTTTAACGTGCACTGGCATCGCACAGTACACGGGCCTCTACCATTTTGCCTCCATCGAAATGCGACCGCCGCGGCCGGGATCGAACCCGCGACCTTCGGGTCAGCAGCCGAGCACCCGAGCCACTGATCACTACTACTACTACTACTACTACTACTACTACTACTACTACTACTAATAATAATAATAATAATAATAATAATAATAATAATAATAATAATAATAATAATAATAATAATAGGCTTTTCCACCATATCGTAGTCTTAGAGAAAGGTCCACAGAAACGTCCTCGTCTTGTCTTCACGGCCTCCTCTTTCTGTGACCTCGTTCTTGGCACTAAATTTATTAAAGCGAAAGCATTATATGCCTTATCAAACGCGAAAATTCACTGTCAGTGGCGTCCCGCGGTGTCGGCGTCAACACGAGTAATGAAAAATAATCATCAACACGCGATGACGTAATCGTGACGTCACAGGGCGCCAGAACTCGTGACGTCATGACGTCACGTGATACCGTCATCATTTGACATCGTCGCTTGGTCAAAGGCGGGCCGATCACGGAGGCAGTGCAAAATAATAATTGTTGAAGTTTTACGTCCCAAAACCACGATATGATTCTGAGGGACGCCGTAGTGGAGGGCTCCGGAAATTTTGACCATCTGGCGTTCTCTAATGCGCACTGACATCGCACAGTGCACGGGCCTCTAGCATTTCGCCTCCATCGAAATGCGACCACCGCGGCCGGGGATCGAATCCGCGACATTCGGGTCAGCAGCCGAGCACCTTAAGGCCTGACCACACGCACGCGTTGCAGCATGTCAGCGTGTCAGCGCGCGGCTTTTTGACGCGGCGTCGCGCCCTCTCCCCATGGAGAGAAAGAGAGAGAGCGCAGCTTCGTGTAGCCCCACGCCCTCTCTCTAAGTCGGGAGAGGGCGCGACGCCGCGTCAGAAAGCCACGCGCTGACACGCTGCAACGCGTATACGTGTGGCCAGGCCACGGTGCAAGAAATGCTTGCACCGTGGGTCAGGCCTTAACCGCTACATCACCGCGGCAGATGTAGTGCAGTACCAGGTGTGGTGTAGAGAGCTTGCAACGTCTCCGATCCTGGGGGAAGTGCGAAACCATGTTAGCTGCAGCAAGATTTCGGAAAGGGGGGGGGGGGGGATTAATACATTGACTCGGAACAGGTGTTTTTCGCCTTCGAGTCGTCTTCGGCGAATGCATGAGAGACCCTGTGAGGTTTGTTCCGGAAAGACGGTCTGAGTGTCGCGAAACAAGAATTTGCAGTGTACAACGCGCAATCGTATACGGTCACATGCACAGCTTCTCGCAGACACGTTAGCTTACCGTCGAACGTATAGCACAACCAGGAGGGAGAATAAAGCGAATCCATCATCAGTTCATGTTTATGGGGACTAAAACGAGACCGAAGACGTATAGGAGAGAACAAAACATGAGCGCTTGTTATCAACGGACTGCGACTTACAACAGAATGTAAACACTCGTGTTGGGTTCCCTTCCTTCGTCTTTGTTGTCATTTCAAGCGATAAATTTCCAAAAGCGGAATCACTCGGTGAACTCAGCTCTGAACTCCTTGCCGTCTCGTTTTATATATTCAAAACACCCTTAAAACCCTCAAAGGGGGGAGTTACATAGCGGGATACGCTTCATTATTAACTTTTGTTCTAATACGACCGCCGATAGGCGCTATCGACCTGGATACTCCGTATTGAAGTGCGCTTTTCAGCCTCATACGATAGCGCCTGCTCGCTCTCAACTACGCGTGAACGCTATTCAGACAGCCGTTCCGTTTCGAAAGCGGCTAGAATAACACATTTCTTGGGGACCTGATTGCGAACAGATAGAATGACACTCTAGCGGCAGTGGCATCACGCTCACTTCGGGGCCGGTATACGTGAAACGCCACTGTATTTGCGCAGCAGGTCATACCCAGTCTTCCAGACCAGAGCCAGCAGTCGCATGACCTCGAGGTGTCCAGTACCTCATTTCGTATCGCATGCAGCTCTGTACCGATCACGTGTCTGTGATGGTCTTCAGAAGGGACCGTGGCCTCGTGCCGAGTCCCCTCATCTTTCCCTCTTCTTTTATCCCCCAGTAACGGTAAAGTGTACAAGTCTGCAATAAGAGGCGCCGTGATGGAGGGCTCCGGAAGTTTCGACCACCAGGTGGCATATCACTCCATCAAGCATATCACTCCATCAAAATGCGACCGCCGCGGCAACCTCCCAGACTGCCGAATGGAGCAGTATTTCGGTCATTAAATAGCTTAATCCTGGATGTTCGTTCGAAATAACGGGTCATTGACTTAATGCATTCTCGTTTTAAGCGTGTCATGGGGGGCTACCGGCTCCATAGAGTGAAAATTAATGCTAGCCAAAGTTGCTACGCGGGACGTAGAGCAGTAATATAAGGCTTTAACCATAAAACAACAACGCAACAGCCACTTGACCTCCGCTATCACAGGCTGCACAAATAAAATATAGCGCCTCAATGAGGTGTGTTCGCGGCCGGTGTTCACATTATGAAGTAGTAACAGCGCAATATTCACACAGGGACAACAAAGAAGCTTCTTTGTTGTCCCTGTGTGAATATTGCGCTGTTACTACTTCATAATGCAAAACCAACTAGCCCAAAGCTTCACGGTGTTCACATATTAACAAAAATTCCAGGTTTCATGTCTACCATGACCTATCTTATTTTACTAATGCAAGTATAAGATAGTCATATATATAAAGGAGAAAGCCTTAGATGCCTCATAGAACGCGAAATTTGACCGTTGGCGTTGGCAGCGTCAACGCAAGTGATGCAAAAAATCATCACGTGATGGCGTCATCGCATGACCTCGTCATGATGTCACAGATTGGAAACATTTGTGACGTCGTCATGATTCAGTGACGTCACTGCTGTGACACCACATAACGTGACATGACATGATGACGTCATACCATGATATCGTCACTTTGTCATAGGTGGGCCGCTTCCGGAGGCACGTGAGGTGCAGAACACTTGCAATGTCCCGATCCCGCAGGCCAGGCAAAAAAGCGCTAGGTGCAGACACAATTTTCTTTTTTTTTTTGGGGGGGGGGGGGGATGAATTCGATCGACTGAAACCAATAAGAAACCACTATCTTTCGCCTTCCAGTCATCTTAGGCGGACGCATAAGGTACTAGAGTTTCTAGGTTTTCATATCTTCCACTGTTACTTCACTAATGTAAGTGTAAGATATTCATATATTATCACGTTACCGACGCGAGCGGGTGCCAACATTCAGCGCTATCAGCCATTCATAGAACACCTGCGCAATCGACAGTAACAAGGGCTTTCGACACAGCATTCTCCTCTGACAGCATGTTCAATAATTCAGCCAGGTTCGTCAGCCTTCGTCGTCGACATGCGGGCGCCAAGCCATGTTGAAATCAGACGACAGAGACGTGAGCACTGTTTGACCTGTTCTTGTTCCGAGAACTGCACTGCGCTGATAGCTCACCGTCGCCACACGATAAGTGCCATACTGAATGAATGTCTGCGCACGTTTGCTTCGCTTCGTGCGGCGTGACAAGTGCTTCGTTCCGTCTCGTCGACGCTTCTACAGTATCAATGATAATGATAATAATTGTTGGGGATTTACGTCTCAAAGCCACGATGTGATTCCGACAGCCGCTGCAGTGGAGTGCTCCGGAAATTTTGACAGTGTTCCTTAAAGCGAAACCTAAATCTAAGCACACGGGCGTCTGGCATTTCGCTTCATTTAAATGCAGCCGTCGCGGCAGGGACTCGATCCCGCGACTTTCGGGTCAGCAGTCAAGCATGACCACTAGACCACCGCGCCGGGTTTACACTGTCAATGAAGTAAATGGCTGCGGTGTACGTTTGACTACAATAATAATTTATTGGATTTCACTCGCCTAAACCACGATATGATTATGAGAGACGCCGTAGTGGACGACTCTAAAGTAATTTTGACCCCCTGCAGTTCTTTAATATGCACATAAATCTAAGCAGACGGGCCTCGAGCATTTTCGCCTCCATCGAAGATGCGGCCGCCGCGGCCGGGACTCGATCCCGCGACCTGCGGGTCAGCAGTCGAGCCCCATAACCACTAGACTACCGCGGCGGGTACATAATTGTTTGAAGAGGATGGCTATGGCTACGCAGGCTTCTGGCAATGATGGCAGCCGAAGGCTCATCTTGAATTTTCAAGAACCGTTCGCTTCCCAACTTCACTCCCGCAAAGACACGTACCAAAGGCACGCACTTCAACGCTCCATTTTCATTTTTTTTTTTCATCCATTGTGAGGCATATTGTGTTTTGGACTGGACCAACCCAATCGCGGAGACCACGGCTCACTGCCGTCGCACATCCACCGACAAAAATACTGATTGACACTCATCTCTGCCTACATGACTGGACAACGAAGTTGATGAGCATCACGTCACACGGTATTGCAAAATGATTTACATGCACGCTATAGATTAACATGGAGAAATTACTTTAATTCAAGAATATCGATTACTACTTTGTGGCCACCGTAGCACTCAATGATGTATCCCATCGTAACCATATTATGGTTTTTTTTTTCGTAGTTTTCTTTTTCTCGTAATGTCAGGTCATTGATAGTGAGGTTAACTGATTTACCTACTCCGGTATCGTTCCGCTTTGGTGAGATCCGTGGGTTTGGCGCGTCAACTCGAGTCTGACGATCCTGGAGATAACGCATTTTACCTCGGAGTGAACAAGCGGGCGTAAAGAACCCCAAGCTTCGAAAGGCAGGCTGTGCTGAGGCAGCAGTCGGGAACTGTATGTCGTTTTACTATGCGATTCCGAAGAAAAAAAAATCGGCAAATTCCACGTACCATCGGAATCGATGTCATGCGAAGCATGCGGGGGGGGAAGGTGACTGTGCTGTAATTTTTTTTTTTCGAGCAAGACGTTACGAAATGATGCTAAAGATATGTACCAACGTTGTACGCACAGACATATTTTGAATCGTTGAATATGTTTTATATAACCATTTGTTTACAGTTGCGGTAAACAACTGGTTATATAAAAACGGTAAGCTGATATGTAGCGCTAGTGCTTGCGAGAATGGTAGCCCTGGATGGTGCTACGTAGACCAACTTCAGTGGATGGCGCTTAAGTATACTACTCACGTTAACCCGACGTGACGCCTGTATCATAGGACTACCTATGTAATGTTAATAAAATTAGATAGCCAGCACTGCAACCACAAATGACGTTTCACCAACATTACGCCTGCATAGGGTCTTTTTCCAAAGCAGTTTCAAGACATGGCGTGGCTCTGTGGTAGAATACCTGAATGCCCCGCAGAATGCTTGGGTTCGATTCCTGCTGGGACTTTCGTATTTATTCTTTGCATTCGTCGGGTATACGCTGCCAATGTCAGTTTTTCTAGACGCTCTCACATTTAAATTACCAATGTCTGCTCTCGCCGTTCCTGGGTAGATATAAACCGTCAATCACCTGTGACGTATACCCGCATACCGCGGCCCGTGGTATACGGGTATGTGCCACACGTGTCTGGAGGAAAGGGTTTGACGACGTACGCGACGGGGTGTTCACGTTAGTCATGACGAGCTAGACATATTCGTCAAGCCCTTTTACCCTCCCATACTAATTTTGGTCTACTCCAATCTAAAGAGGCGACCACGAGAGCACCCAGACATGGATAAGATAGATAGATAGATAGATAGATAGATAGATAGATAGATAGATAGATAGATAGATAGATAGATAGATAGATAGATAGATAGATAGATAGATAGATAGATAGATAGATAGATAGATAGATAGATAGATAGATAGATAGATAGATAGATAGATAGATAGATAGATAGATAGATAGATAGATAGATAGATAGATAGATAGATAGATAGATAGATAGATAGATAGATAGATAGATAGATAGATAGATAGATAGATAGATAGATAGATAGATAGATAGATAGATAGATAGATAGATAGATAGATAGATAGATAGATAGATAGATAGATAGATAGATAGATAGATAGATAGATAGATAGATAGATAGATAGATAGATAGATAGATAGATAGATAGATAGATAGATAGATAGATAGATAGATAGATAGATAGATAGATAGATAGATAGATAGATAGATAGATAGATAGATAGATAGATAGATAGATAGATAGATAGATAGATAGATAGATAGATAGATAGATAGATAGATAGATAGATAGATAGATAGATAGATAGATAGATAGATAGATAGATAGATAGATAGATAGATAGATAGATAGATAGATAGATAGATAGATAGATAGATAGATAGATAGATAGATAGATAGATAGATAGATAGATAGATAGATAGACACACAGACAGACAGACAGACAGACAGACAGATAGATAGATAGATAGATAGATAGATAGATAGATAGATAGATAGATAGATGATAGATAGATAGATAGATATAGATAGATAGATAGATAGATAGATAGAAAAAAATTGGCATACGCCCAAATCTTTTGACTTCCGAAGAAAACAATCCATTTTGTTTGGAACTTCAAATATTTGGCGAATGAACCTGGATAATGCAAACGCCGTCGAAACAGTATACACAAACAATCCTTGCGGCTTTGTCTAGTAAAAACAAGCGACCCACTTCTGTCAATTATTGTACGCAATCGAGCGGTTTCGATATGAACATGCCCGCTACTCGCGCTTCTGAGTCTAACAATTCGTGAGCGGGAACGAAACGTAAGTTTCTGAAGGATTGTGGTTTAGCAAGTCCAGAACAGCGAAAAATTAAAAAAAGAAAAGCCACATCTCATTAAATATGCCAAAATTCGGTATACAGGCGTCCTTTCCTGCGCTTTCAAGAAGAAAGAAGACAACAGTGAATCGATTTTTTTCGATTAATATAAAGCTGCTGTCACTGTGCCACCAGTTTCTCAACAAACAACAATGACATGTTCACAGATAAAAGGAAGATAACAAGAGGTCATACGGCAAATGTTTCATATTGTATCGATATGTTGACATCTGTCATCTATATCAATATATGTGTTTATCTGTTTGCTATTTCAGTGGCTACCTAGTCACTGTGGCATCATCGGTAATGAATAGGGCCGATCAAGCTGCCCGTTCAGGCCATACAGTGGACCGCGACCTGTTGATACCTCTTTCGAGGACAGACGCTGCTCGGAAGCTCCGCATGCTCGCTCGCCATTGCAAAACATCAAATTGGAATGAGCCCCACTTCATGCATGCACGATTGCACTTCCGCGATACCACGTTAAGCCTTAGAATTCCATCAAGGCTTCGCCGAGGTGACGCTACCGTTCTGTGTAGATTATGGCTGGGCGTCGCGTTTACCCAGGCGTATGCGTTCCGTATAGGGATGGCCGACACCGCCGCCTGTGAACATTGCGGCGACGAAGAAACAATTCGACATGTTCTGTGCGACTGTCCGGAAAATGCCACACAGAGACAAGCTCTTTCTCAGGCCTTCAACAACATAGACGACCAGCCCCTATCTGAAGAAAGACTATTACGACATCGTTCAGACCTAACATCGCAGACGAAGGCCTTACAAGCACTATTAGGCTTCCTGCGATCTACTGGCCCATCAGAACGACTCTGAGCGGAAGGTTCTCGTGTTTGTGTGTGTGTGTGGCTGCGTTTTTTCTTCCGTATTATTTTTTTTCTCTCTCTCTTTCAACCCCCCTATTCCCCAACCCCGGTGCAGGGTAGCATACCAGATACTACCTTCTGGTTAACCTCCCTGCCTTCCTCTTCTCTTTATCACTCTCTCTCTCTCTCTCGTGGTATTATTCACACGAGCTGATTGACAGACTTCTCTTTCATTGTGGAAACAACAAAACGCGTTACCCTTATTTCTGTGCCATTTTTTAGCATTAAGTCACTCCTGTGAAATCAGTCATATCTCAAGAAAGAAAAAAAAAAAACGAAGAAGAAGAGGAGGCATTTCTTACCGCGCGTTCCGAGAAAATATTAATACAAGTCGTCCCATCAAGGCGACGCTGAAGCAGGCAACAGCGGAAAAAATTCTCGTGTGTAGTGTCCAGTGGTTTTCAATAAGGCACAACGAGGTGCCATATAAGGCGAGTTGCAACTGACTTAAGGCGCAAGCCAGAATGGACGCCAGGGCGCAAGCGCCTATTTCACAAACCCATACAAAACACCGTATCTGCGCGGGCCATTTGCAAAACTTGATTTACTGACGATAACAGCGCTGCCGACGCATACATATGCGAGAAGAATGAGAAAATCGGGGATCGTGAATGCCAACAAATGGCGTTGCAAGCGTGAACCGCGAAATTAGGACAAAGCTCGCTGACCTGGTTTTTGTCGGAATACAAAACTATAGCGACCATGTTTTCAAGTTCGAGGGCGCAGGTTCGACACCCGCACCACGGCGGTGGTATTTCGATGGAGCGCAGCGAAGCAGCCCAGAATCTATGATAGTAATATCTGGGGTATTACGGGACAAAACCACGATATGATTATGAGGCAGGCCGTTATTGAGGGTTCCGGAAGTGTCGATCATCTGGTGTTCTTTAACGTGCACTGACATCGCATAGTACACGGGCCTCTACCATTGCGCCTCCATTGAAATGCGACCACCGCGGCCGGGATCAAACCCGCGACGTTTGGGTCAGCAGCCGAGCACCGTAACCGCTACACCACCGCGGCGGACCAGGCGAGAATCTGAGCGTACGAATTCTTTTTATCGTCATAAGAGTGTTCGGCATAGGCGTGCGCACGAGGGTGGCAGAGGGGGCGCCCCCCCCCCCCGAGTCACCTAAGAGAGGGGGGGGCGCAGGGAGGGGGGGGGGGCGCTGCGACGAACCTTCGACCCCCCCTGAAGGGGGAACCCTGCGCACGCCTATGGTGTTCGGTTCTCGGAAAGAAACTTAGGACGCGCTGTTACAGTAGCTGCTCGAGTAAATAAGCGGCGACACTGCTACTCCGATCGAGGTGACCCAATAAGGGCTCCGGGACACGCATAAAAGGAACAAAAAAGCGTCGCTTTGCCGAAGAAGTGCAAGGACGCGCGCAGCTCGCGAGAAACAATGCCTCGCTAGGTCATCCGCTCTTCATTCGCGCGCGGCTCAAGTACATTCGTGTCACCGAATAGGCGGCGAAGAAAAGGAACATAAATCGGCGACCGACCGACCTTCCCCAAGATATCTGTGAGACGACGCGTATACTATACAGGGTGAAACCCTTGAGTCGCTCGAGTGCCGAGCCGATTGGGCGCGGCACATTGTCCCTTTTGGGTGGGGATGCCTCGTTTTGAGCAAGATTGCAACATCGGGGAACACTCGATAAAGGCGCGAGGTTTTCGCGACGGGATCGATGTGACAGTTGCGACGTGAAGCACGTGCAAACAAGACGAGTCGAGAGGGAAGGTCGCGTCGCTCCGAGTTCGCGAGTCCCGGGCGCTTTATAAGTATATCGCTCCCGCCTTTCCCGACCCGCCTGAAGAAACATGAGACGTGATATCCCTGTTTTCGTTGCTTTAGCTCGTTTCGCTACTCAAATACAGCGCTCTATCGCGGGTTTAACACTATGTTGCGCAAATGCGATTGACACAGCAGAGTTCGCTATCTAAAGCTACGCGCACAGGTGGGCCTTGATCAACCTTTCTCCACCTCACTGCTGCAATTTACGGAATCAACTGGCCTAGGTGAACGATTGCAGGTGTAACGGGGAACCAGTGGCGTAGCAAGGGGGTGGCACACCGGGCCCGTGCCCCCCCCCCCCCCCCCCGAAATTTTTTTTCGCCATGGCATACAGAGCGCAAAATGACCATTTGCCTGCCCCCCCCCCCCCCCTTAAGATCAAGGAGGTGCCTCCCCCCCCCCCCCCCCCCCAGAAATAATTTCTGTCTACGCCCTGTGGGGAATCCCACGTAAGCGCAGTGATGGTAACTCTTTGCTTCTTTCACTTTTTTTCTTTCCCCTTGACTTTTCCTCGGAGCATTATAGGGTAGTTAACAGGAGGCTACTTGGTTGACCTGCCACCCATTCTCTCTCTCTCTCTCTATATATATATATATATATATATATATATATATATATATATATATATATAGACACATAGGGTGAAAGCCTTTATATGTCTCTCATATAAGGCGAAAAGTCTGATATGTCTCAAGCGAAAGAAAGGCCGGCCTGAGAGAAGTGAAGCAAAAAAAAAAAAAGATTACGCGACGTCTAGGGCAGCTCAAGCCATACAAAAAAGCGAATGAAAGCAAGCTTGTGCAAAATATATATGATGACAATCAAAGCGAATTAGGCGAATAGCGAGTTAAGTAGCGATAGTTAATTAATAAATGGTAATCAGCGAAGGTTAATGTTCGCTGATTACTTTCTGCGCTAGAACTTTCTGTGTACGTCCTTAATGCAAAGCAAGGGTGCTAAAGGGTATCGCAATCGAGTCGTCTTAGGTTAATACATAAGAGACCACGCGAGTTTATTTTCCATTTTAAGAGCGGAGCTCTTAAAGCTTTCATTGCACCGGGTTAGTGCGAACAGGAATTATCACCAGCACCGAACCGGTACGCGCTCGCTTCGTCCTCTTCAACATCCGCTTCGCTCCCACAATACGTGCGCCGATTTGTCCGGCGAGGAATGCAATAACTATGATGGGCGAGTCTGTTACGTGACTAAGGATCACGTAACATCTCCTAACAATTAGACGCGGGACGGAGTAAAAATCACGTAACAACCGTCAAGTGACTAAAAAACCCCTTTATCACGTAACTAGTCACATGACTGGAATCACGTAACATCACGTAAGAACTACTCACATGACTAAAAATCACGTAAATCCCGGCAACGTTTAGTCACGTAACGTTAGTCACGTGACGAAAAACAACGTAACATCATGTGACAACTAGTCACGCGACTAAATTCAATGTAACATTGCCTAACAACTAGTCATGTGCCTGAAAAATCGCGTAACATCGTGTAACATCTACTCGAGAAACTGAAATCACGTAGGCATCACGGTAACAGCCAGTCACGTGACATGTTCCCGCCATACACTACGTAACTAGTCGTTTGTCTAAAATCACGTAACCTCCCATAACAGCTAATCACATGACATCTTCCAGCCAAAACCACGCAACAGCTATTCACGGGACATGTTCCCGCCAAAAACCCCGCAACAGCTAGGCAGGTGCTGAAAGTCACGTAAGATCACGTTAACAACTAGGCCCGTGACATGAATCCCGTAACATCACGTAACAGCTAGTCACGCGACAAAAATGACGTAACATTATGTAACCAGTAACGTGACATGTTCCCGCCACGTGATACGTGCGTAGTGTGGGGAAACGACCGAAAACGGAGAAGAATAGCCAAGTCTAGCCGTACTTAGTACGACTAGCAAAAACTTAGCATCTTTTGTAAAAGCTCAGCATTACTAGCGAAAGTTAGCTACGTCGAACGCTAGCTCCGCTGCTGGTTCCAGCCTTGCGCCACTGGTGCAAGCTGCGCACTTTTTTTTCTTTTACCCCTCCCCAGACCAGCAAAATCTGGGGGAGATGTTGGCGGACCCATTCAGCGATTCCAGAGGACCCATTCAGAGGACCCGTTCATTCAGAGGACCCATTCAGGACCCATTCAGCGAAACCAAGCATTTATCATTCTGTAGACATTTTTAACGGGGAGAAGGGTCTCCTCTTTTTCTGGACTGTTGCACGAGAGTACAACAAGAGCTTACGTTATAGCCCCGGCACTGCATTTTTGGGGGTCACGCATACTGACAAAAGCCCAGAAAGGATGATGGCTGCGCCCAGAGAGCCTTCGTTGACAAGGTGCATACGTGCTGATTTGGACTTCAGTCTTTAAGGCAAAAGTTTAACTAACGTCCCTTTCTCCTTCTCTTACAACTTACGCCTTTTTTTCGTTGTGTTGTGATTCATCAATGACTTCGTCTGAATGCCACCGTTCGGGAAAGCACAGCTTACACTCATTTTTTCACTAATCATAAACAAGCAGTCTATTGCACCATCAGCAAACAAGCCGCAATCAGCTGTAGAACTTCGAGTGCTCGAAATCGCCGGAAGACAACAATGTTCGCTGGGATATTTCCTTCGTGATAGAACGACAACAGCCAAGATACAGTGAAGCCTAGTGCATAGCATGCCCAAGCCCGCGCAATTGCTAATGGTGGCTATTTTAAATGCGAAGCATTTCTTAGCGAACTTCGGCGACTTTGAGCGTATCTATCTAGCTATCTATCTATCTGGCTATCTATCTACCCGCCTACGTCTTTGTGCTCTCCCGGCCGTATCGTTAATGGGATTTATACCAAATTTGGTATGGCATAACATGACTATGACGAACGTAAATGGCTGGTCATATCATGAAAATCATGACTGACTTGTCATGGAAAGTATGATTTACATGCCACGCTCATGGTGCGCTCGCGGCCGTTTCGTTAGCTTGAGATACACCAAATTTGGTATTGAGTGACGTGACTGTATGACGAACATAAATGACAAGTGGTAATATGGAAATCATGACATGTCATGAGCGACATGACTTGCATTCCACGCTCATGGCGCGCTCGCGCCCGTTTCGTTAGCTTGATATACACCAAACTTGGTATTGAGTTACGTGACTGTATGACGAACATAAGTGGCAGGTGCTAACATGAAAATCTTGGCATGCGTGTCATCTACAACCCCATTTACATGCCACGCTCATGGTGCGCTTGCGTCCAGTTCGCTAGCTTGATATACACCAACATTGGTATTGCGCGACGTGACTGTATGACGAACATAAATGACAGGTCCTAACATGTCAAACATTACATGCAAATTATGTAAAGCAGGATTTGCTCCTTCCTGGCTGCTTCGCATTACATCGATTCCCACAGTGCGTGGGATCTGCCGGCTTTTTTATATATAAACTTTCACAAATAGATCATTACACGAAATTACGGTATACGCCGACCATGTAAATCTGCCTAGTCAGCACTATTGTCGTCATTTAGTCATATCTCTTGCCGACATTAGCCGTAATTTAGCCATCACTAGACTGTACACGGTATATGGTTACTTGCTGCGCCGACTGTGCTGCTTTCTGCAGTACCACAGCACTGACATATGCCTGCATAATACCCCACTAATCTATACGATATACGTAAGGTGTTACGTTACCGTCGAACTGTTTTCAGAGGTAAGTAGGCCAAGTAATGTACCCCGCATTAGAAGGTTACCGTGCCCATTCCGTATAATGCACCCAATAATGCTTGCGCTTATGTATAATGCGTTATGATAGCATCGTGACAGCACACCCTTGAGCGTCAACCGAAAGCGTCACCTCAACTGTTATTGCGTTCCAGGAAGACGTAGAGCACAGAATTGCGACGACGCCAAAACAGAGACGTCGGCTCCTTTCCAAAGCAGCACTGCCAATCGATGAGTCATGAATGACAAACGCGATCCTTTCCAAGCGCTCTCCGTTTTCTTCGCTTTCCAAACACGAAACTGGGAAGCGACAGTTCAAGCGACGGTGTATACGGACTTCGAACACAGCTTATCCGTCTTATTTCTAAACTGACAAACGTACCGGAGTTGCACGTCAACGACGCTGCGTCGCTAATAAAGGCCTCAGACGAGACGGGGCAAACTCGCTTTACCACTCTATCGCTTATCTTTAGATTAAGGAGACGGGCCGGGGCAAACATGCGATGAATGCAGACAGTTTCGGAAATACCAGTGCAAGCTTGCTGGAGGGCGCGCTGAGATCACGTCTGACGTCACAAAGTCCTTGCCCTTTTAGTCACGCGGAATAGCACAGGCTGACTACCCAACAGACACGGCATTGTTTTTTTCTTTACACTTATTTCTTGCATTTTGAACGCTATTTTATGGATCGATATATTTATGGATCTGTGGATATTATCTATGGATCGCTATTTTATGGACACATATGTATCCATGAGTGTGCGTGCATTCTTTCCATGGTGTGCTGGTTGGTCGTTTTTCTAATTCGCTCGTGTTATTTTTCAAGAATTAAATTACTGCGCACATCTAACCGCCATTGTCAGACCGCTCGTCAGGTACACCAAGCCGTGCTCGTTGCAACGCTAGCTGACATATTCCGCGTTTCTTTCCAGCTACCAAACTATATTTAGCCCGAAAAATATATCTTCAAGGCTATACCGGCAAAGGATAAACTGCTGACCAAGAATTTGCGTCTCGTTTGGGCAATAATCGGCCAATGAATTTCGCTTGCGTATTTGCAATTTCTTCACCGACATTCTGAATGGTTTGCTCTCGCGTGAAATCGTAGTTCTATCAGAGTCCTCGAAGGACTCTGCTTCTATATATAATAGCGTCAACAATGCTTAGTTATTGTCGTTGCATTTTTCAAATCCTCTGAATTTTAGCCACGTATCTTGTGTTATAGTTTCACGCACACGATCAACATTCTCTACCCCTACCCCTTTCCATCAGCAGCCTCGGAGCCCCTGTCTTGTTTTTTCCATGACGTTTATTGCGATATAAAATCAATGAATAATAGTAAAAATATCACAATAATTCCGACGTGACGAATAACGATCGCTTGCTACGTCATGTGTGCGTCATTTTATTTATTATTTTTGTCGTGCTACCTTTTGGCTGTTCCAATAAAGCTGCCAGAGTCGCACAATATGTGTATCAAAACAATCATCCACATCAAAGACCAGAGTACCACGCGCCTACGTGCATGCGGTGACCTGATGTTCGCACGTTCCATAACTTTCATTATCAGTTCATCACACGGCAGCTGATAACAGCCCTTTATCATTTCCATGCTCTTCAGCCGATCAAATGACAAGTTCGTAACAAGATTACATTAAAGTATCAACTAATGAAATCTCTGTACTTTTGGCGATTATTTTATTACGTGGACTATACATAGACCTCACATTTTATTTAGAAATGCAAGATACACACGTAGGCGGCCCGAAAAAGAACATTCTAATGACAAAAAAAAAAAAAACAGAAAAGAGGAGGAAAGATGAAGGTGACCCCAATAAACGCTTACAAATAAATCAGTGTTTTTTAATTGATATCGCGCATAGTTCACGCGTTACACAACCGACTCGATGTTTGGATGTAATACTTGTTTTTTTTTAACATTCGCAATCTGTTTCATTCAAACGTTTCACTATGAAAACCTTGCCCTGAAGCTTCCCTGTGTTCACATTAGCGCCAGTACACGGCAGTAGGATTTGCTGTTCGGAAAGCTATTTGTGTCCATAGTTATTTCGGTCCAGATTTAAAAGAAGGGCCAGACTTAGAAGAAGCTTATTTGTTTAGTAATTAATTAATTAATAATAATAATAATATCTGGGGTTTAACGTCCCAAAACCACCATATGATTATGAGAGACGCCGTAGTGGAGGGCTCCGGAAATTTCGACCATCTGGTGTTCTTTAACGTGCACTGACATCGCACAGTACACGGGCCTCTACCATTTCGCCTCCATCGAAATGCGACCGCCGCGGCCGGGATCGAACCCGCGACCTTCGGGTCAGCAGCCAAGCACCCTAACCGCTATACCACCGCGGCGGACGTTTAGTAATTAATTAATTATTTATTTACCATAAGGTGTTCTTTCATTTCCTGCACTCCAGAATAATACCTGTTTCATTTATTTACTTCGTTTATTTCTCGATACAAGAATCTACTTCAGTGATGTTCCCTTGCATACACAAATTTGGATATACAAATTTATTCCCTTGTTTCTTTTTTTTTCTTTTTTTTTCTTACCAGTGTTCTAATCTTTTCTTGATTGCATAAATCCGTTTACCAGTTAATACGTCCATCTCGTCTGAAGCCTTTGTATAGAGCCACTGAAAGATGCGTGCCATGCACGACTCTTTTTGGGTAAAAACATTCGGCAGATCCCACGTACCATATGGGAGTCGATGTTATGCGAAGCATGCGGAGGGGAAGGTGACCGTGCTGTAATTGCACTTAGTGTAGGTTGTGGTCGTTATTGTTGCAGCAGACATGTGTAACGTGCGATGTCAGTGCACGTTAAAGAACACCAGATGGTCAAAATTTCCGGAGCCCTCCACTACGGCGTCTCTCATAATCATATCGTGGTTTTGGGACGTTAAACCCCAGATATTTAGAAAAAAATGCCTCATCTTGTTGAGAACATTCGCTTTGCCGTGAAAGTGAAAACTTCGCGTACTATCCTCTGGCCGGTGCTATTAATAAGGCACCCGCTCGTTCAACGGAGGGGCAAAGGCCGGCCCTTATGCCAAACTCGAGAAGCCGGTGCACCGACGACGATTTCCCCTAAAGAGAGAAACACGCGGAGCAGCCCCAACAGCTGAGTGAACAACATGCATCTCACGTGAGCTCGCCAATGCATGGCCAGCACGTTGAAGAGGAAAAGGAAACAGGACCGGTCAGTCCGGAGGCCTTCGGCACGCACCTCCGCTTTCACCGGCGATTGCAACAGATTAAAAGGAACGAAAAAAAAAGAAAAAGGATAAAGCGCGTGATCGGAGTTTTCATTCTTGCCTTCATTTCCTCCCGAGCGACGTCGTGTCAACTGCGCGTCGTCTCTGACGTCACGCGTTCTCCAGTGAAATCATCCACGTTTCGAGTCATTTATTTGTTGTTGTTTTTTTTCTTATTTTCCGATCTCGAGGGGGGAATGTACGAAACGGGAGAAAACTTGGAACGACAGTCGAGTGTATGCGGTTTCATTATAACGCCGGCGCATTTCCCGAGAAACGGCCGTTTCGAGTTCTTACTGATCTTCGCGGAAATCGGCCAGAGTGAGTCACTTGGACCACTTTTATTTCACTGATTTTTTAAAATGATCTTTTACGTCGTTGTCTCCTGATGTACAGTGCTTGTGCCTTACTGCCGAATCACTATCCATTATCTCCTCAGATGAAGCTCGCTACTTTAGAAGTACAGAAAGTTCAACCATTTGGTAAGAACTCATCAGCCGCCGCGGTGGCATATAGTCATGACGGTGCTCGGCCGCTGATCCGAAGGTCGCGGGTTCGATTGAAGCGGAAATGCTAGAGGCACGTGTACTTAGATTTAGGTGCACTTTAAAAACCCCAGGTGGTCGAAATTGCCGAAGCCCTCCTCTACGGCGTGCCTCATAATCATATCAGGGTTTTAGCGCATAAAAACCCAGCAATCATTGAGAATTCATAAAAATTTTCGAAGCTTGCAATAAGCCGTGCAAAGCTTGAAACAGAGATACTGGACGATTCAGGACTAATCTGGTTGCTTCTAGGTTGTTTCTAGGCCTTAGCTAGGTGATGCTAGGTTGTTTCTAGGTTGCTTCTAGGTCGTGTCTAGGCTTTAGCTAGGTGATGCTAGGTTGTTTCTACATTGATTCTCAGCGCAGAGAGGCTCGAGTTAAACCACAGATAGATACAGACACGAGACGGTTGTCTAAGCTGCAGCAGAGACAGAACCTCGCGCTGAAACCAAGCGTTCGCACCTCTCGTGGATCTACGGACACGTCGTCGTTGGACGTAGGCCATCCATTGCTTCGGGGTCTTCTGGCAGCCGCCGTTGCCATTGGCGTTACCTAGTATTCTGTCGTTGTACGTACTCATGGTCATCGGCCCGCTGCCGTCGCTTCGCAGCCATTTGTTGGGCTAACTGTTAATAATAATATCTGGGGTTTTACGTCCCAAAACCACGATATGATTATGAGAGACGCCGTAGTGGAGGGGCTCCGGAAATTTTGACCATCTGGTGTTCTTTAACGCGCACTGACATCGCACAGTCCACGGGCCTCTACCATTTCGCCTCCATCGAAATGCGACCGCCTCGGCCGGGATCGAACCCGCGACCTTCGGGTCAGCAGCCGAGCACCTTAGCCACTGTTCCACCGAGGCGGACCAAGCTCCAGAGACAGAACCTCGCGCTGAAACCAAGCGTTCGCACCTCTCGTGGATCTACGGACACGTCGTCGTTGGCGTAGGCCATCCATTGCTTCGGGGTCTTCTGGCAGCCGCCGTCGCCATTGGCGTTACCCAGTATTCTGTCGTTGTACGTACTCATGGTCATCGGCCCGCTGCCGTCGCTTCGCAGCCATTTGTTAGGCTAACTGTTGCCTTCTTCATTTTTAGTGGACCGGTGGTGAGTAGTGGGATTCACCCAGTTTCTGTGGCACATACCCGTTTATGATGATGATAGGTTTTCGCGTAGGCCGCACGGCACACACCCGCGGCTGACGCCTGGCATATCAATACCAGAGGAAGCGCATACCAGCCTTAGATTAACTTTCGTAAAGACGAAATTAAATTAACAGTTATCTCTGGAATAGACCCCAACGTGTGTCCATCTCGACAGGTGGCACTACGATACCTTCGCATGCGCAGATAAGCTTTAATGTTTTCCGCCGCAGCGCACTTATTCAGTTGGTAGTCATTGTGTTGTTTTGTCCTCTTGAGTCCGTATATGCTCGCCTTATTATTTTTTATCTCACTACGTTAGGACGAAAGAAAGTTGCGTTAGTTGGTAGGGATTCAACGTAGAAGTAAGGCGTGCATACAAGAACACAGAAGAAGATAACGAGAACAAAAAGCCGGTGTTCAACTATCCTGTTGTATATGTCGAAATGATGTCTAGCTCCTCACCACACATCGATCAAAAGCTGAAACAAAATAGCAGATTTAACTTCTCAAAACTCCGCTTTTTGATGCACTCCACAGTGGAGGGAAAAAAAAAAGGGGGGGGGGGGGGTACGTTTGACAGCTCTGGTCCGAACGGTCGGTTATTAGGGGCACCGGATAGCGTGCTCACACCAATCGCATTGCTAAAAAAGCACTTCAGAAACTTGGTTAAATTAAATAAACGAAAAAAAATGCAACAAAGGAAGCTCAATTAACTGCTTAAAAATTAATGGTTCGCCCAATACTGGAATAAACTGCTTAGTCACCACTCCGCGTGACACTGACCGTTCGGAATCGGTTCAGAAAAAGGCAATCAGATTCATCTATGGCCGCTATAATCGCAGCTTTTTAGTTTGACCATGTGCTCACATTTTATCATTTACAGAATTTGAAACATAGGCGCACACGGAAGCGAATCATCTTTCTACACAAGATCATTCACACGTCATCCGGCACCTTCTATGGTAGCGCACGTGCAACTCGACAAACCCGCATACTAAATAAACATCGTTCCTTTCAGGACACATGTATACTGTCGTAAATTTTCGTTTTTGCACTCACAGTTGAAATTTGGAACCACTTGGATGGTTCGCTTGCCTTTTGCCAAAAGGATTGCCTTTGGAAGAGTTCGTTCAGCCATATCACCCGTTAATCTGTTTTGTATAATCTTAGAATTTGTTCTTTTGTTTGCACGAAAATCTGTACCCACTCCCAGCCTATGTCTCGAAGCAGAGACAGCAGTATTTGTAAATAAAATAAATATATCTTTGACCCTAATTTCAGAACAAGCGAGGGCGGTGACAAAAGGTGAGAGAGGCTTTCTTTCAGAGACGCTAAGCGTAAAGAAGAAAACAAAAGGGGAAGAAGGCAGGGAGGTTAACCAGGCACATGCCCGGTTGGTTACCCTGCGCTGGGGGAATGGGAAAGGGGATTATAGAGATGAGAGAGGAAGAGAAAGATGGAAACGATCAGTAAATGCCCTGACGCGAATGTATAGCGGTGGCACTACAGCAGTCAAAGTGTAACCCGCCTTATAGCACACCGTGTAATATACGATGCAGAAGAGTTGAAATCTGGGCCAGTTGGTTCATGATACTTGAAAAAAGCCAGCAAAAGCACGGGACACAAGAAAGAGGTAGACGCAAACACCGCTTCTACCTCTTTCTTGTGTCCCATGCTTTTGCTGGCTTTTTTTCAAGTTTCAAGTGTAATATACGTACTTCGGCGCCGTCTAACCGCATTCCTGTTTTCGATTTCCTTGTCTCAATTCCCAGAGAACCGATCACCGTTTCGCGACTTCACCGCAGTGACACACTAATTGGGGCATGCAGCTCGCGGCGCCTCGTCCTTCCAAGCTTGAAACACGGCAGTGGCCGCCGCTAACCACCGCGTTTCCAGAATTGAAGCGCGCAGCGCGCTGACGCTATAATCACCGACGTGGCAGGTAGTCGCCCTCCCCCACCACTCTCTCTCGCTCACTGCGATATAGTGCTTCGTCAAACCTCGCGCATTCTAATAACGCGTGCGCGTGCTTTCCTCACATAGCAATGGCGTTACGCTTGCAGCAGTCAAGATTGCGTCAGCTTCGCGATTTCCGCGAGCCGTCTTTTTTTTTTTCAAAATAAAGAAGAGAATGAAAACAAACGCACATACTCAAAGTTGACGGAAAAACGACGCAGCGGTATAACTCAGCGGTGAGTGCATCGCACACGTAATGCAAAGACGCGGGTTCGTATCCCGCGTGCGGTCGCTTGTTTCTTTTTCATCCGCTTTATTTTCCATATAATTTCTTTATTTCGGTTAAATAACCTTATGTAACTCCTCCTAAGTATTTCCGGGTTTTCATTGTCCCATTGGCCCCGTATGACTGTGGCCATCAGAAATTGGAAGGGGATCGAGGAAGGCGTTCGAGGTGATCATTTGTTTGTTAGAAGCAACTAATTAAACAAACGAACCGAATGCAATTGTCTGCTGGTTTTCTTGGTTGTGTCCATCAGAAATCGGGCCATTCTTGGCATGCATGCATGCATGCATGCATGTATGTATGTATGTATGTATGTATGTATGTATGTATGTATGTATGTATGTATGTATGTATGTATGTATGTATGTATGTATGTATGTATGTATGTATGTATGTATGTATGTATGTATGTATGTATATATGTATGTATGTATGTATGTATGTATGTATGTATGTATGTATGTATGTATGTATGTGCGTGTAAGAGAATCTGACCCTGCCACCATCGCCGGTACCGACAACACGCCGTCCGCAGGGGAGGGGGGGGGGGAGGTTTACTATATAGAGACACTAGGACAACGACGCGTGTATCGGTGTCGTTTTATTCTTGTTCTGTGTCTCTTCTGGCACGACGCCCGCAGGTGTTTTGTCTCGTCGACGAAGAAAATAGTGACCCCGTCGGTCATTTGGTTTCCGCCGCGGCGAGCATTCTGCGCACGCGCCGGTAATCGAGAAAAAAAAAAAAAAGCCGACGTAACAGTTCGCGGCCATTCTAATGCTTGTTGCAGCTCGTGTGTAAACAGCCGGAGGCGCGTGCTTTTTTCTATTTGGCTCGATCATCGGCTCGCCCACGCCACTTGATCATCGCCGCACCGTCTGATCGGTCATTAGTTTATATTGCGCGCACTGCGAGGTACGACGTGTACTTCGAAAGCGGAACTGTGACACACTAATAGAAAAGCTCAGTTTTCTTCGTGTATTTTTTTTATTCTGTTACGTAGTTGTGAAGGGGAATGCCGTTCTTTATAGATGTCGCAATGCGCGCGACGCGGAAAAGAAAGGCTGCCGGTGATGAGTCGTTCTCGCCGTTGCATGCGCACAAGCACGTGGCCGCGCATGAACCGCTTGATGAGTGATGCGGTAGTAGTATCACGCGGTCGTGCGAGTGAGCTCAGTTGTGTACGGGACGAAAGGGACGAAACAGCCGCGGCTAGAGCTGTACGGAAAGAATTTTAAGGGCAACCAGTTCGTTCATTTCGGCTAATTTCCGTCATAACACGCGTATATAATAGGTGGCGGAGGGTGAAAATGGTTACGTTGTTAAACTGTAAACAATTACGTTAAGCTGTGCTAAATTATCTACAGGTTAACGTACAGACTCGCTGCAGATGCTCATGTCACTGCATCGCTTCGCTGTCTCCCCCGTTTTATCTGGTTCTGAATTTCTGAATTTGAAAAAAAAAAAAGTGAGCGAGAAAGAGATAATTTCTGAAAACCGGTTGATTGATTGATTGAAACATCCCTACGCATCACCCTATGCCATCCGTCCGGATTAATTTGTATAACCAAGCTATTTGATGAGCCTAAAAACGAGTACAGCTGCCGATAACAGATTAAGCGCGCGTTAAATCGCACCGATATGACGACAGGCACAGCTTATGAACTATAGTTCATAGCATGTGCCGCATATCGCCACATGCGACAGGCATCGTGTCTTCTGCTGTCCCTTTTCCGTCTTTAATACAGGTAGCCAGGCCACAGCCGTTTCCCTCGAAGATTGGCATCTAAGAAGACCGGCGAAGATGATTCACGTGATTAAAAACAAAGAAAGTAAACGATCGCCGAAGTAAAACCCAGAGACGGCGCAGACTGGCGCTCAAAAATTGCGAGACATTTTCTGCGAAGCGCGCAATGCGCCTCGTTTCCTCGTCTCTCGTTTGATACTGTTAGCGGTAATGACACAAGAGGTTACTGCGGTTGCGTCACCGCTGCTGGAGACCTGGTCAAGGGCGGAGACCGACGCCGGCCAGAGCGATATGCATGAACTGAAAGCGCTGACGGGCATTCCCTGCCGTGCGTATAGAGCGGAATGCGCACGCGTTTTGTTGCAACGCGCCGCGTATGGACGACAAAACAACTGAAAAAAAAAAAAAAGAAGAGACAATATGGAGGAAGGAAATGAAGGACCAAGCCTGTAACAAAACGAAGCAGTTGCCGGCGAGGTTAGGATGCAACCTTAAATACGTTGCTATATACAAGTTATTTATAACCTTCTTTTGCACCTATATACGCTTTTCTGTCGCTAAGATAAGGCGGTCACGGGTTCGATTCCTATAGCCGCTGCGGCCACATTCCAGTGGAGGCAGAGTGAAAATAAAATTTAGAAAAAACGTCTACGTGTCGCGTTTTGGGTGCACATTAAAGAGCTCTACATGATCAAAACGAATTTTCAAGGAACAAGGAAGTTGTAGTAAATCTAGCGATCTCCATTGCAAAGATAAATCCAGTAGTTCAGTAAGGTAAACTTTCAGCCTTCTTTTCTGTCAGCATTTTTTTTATGTAGAAAAAAAAAACGTTTTAGATAAATTGTTCTAAAGATTAGCCGGGCGTCCCTCAGGACCCTTTTTTGGGAGATTTCTCCAATACCATCACCGCTCGAACGATTTGCCAGCAGAAATAAAGGTGCGCGATACCTATATGAACCTGCGCTATACCACTTCAGATGTCGTACCAACAAGGCCAGAAGTCAGCCCTGGCGAAGGCACGGGAATACGAAATTTACGAGCAGCCCGTACGCTTGCCCGCTTTGTTGGTCCTGGCTTTTTTGGCACTACACTACCGCGCGCTCGCTTATACTACATAATACACAGCGCGTTTGCAAAACGCAAACTCCTACTGTCGCCGTAAAGGTGCCGCCATCGTGATGGAGAGCAAAAAGGAAAACGCTTAACCAGTATGGAAGCATGGACCAGTTTCTTCGACGTAACAGAATTAGGCTAGACACTATACGGACTCGACAGCAGGACACAGCGCCTATTTACGTAATGTCTTCTTCCTCTTACCTTTTGGCCGCCGAGGTGGTACAGTCGTTACGGCTCTCAGGTGCTGACTTGAAAGACGCGGGTTCGATCCCGGCCACGGCGGTACCATTTCGGAGAAAGCGAAGTGTTAGAGGACCGTGTCATGCGCGATTTCAGAGCACGTTAAAGAGCCCCGGGTGGTCGAAAATGTCCGGAACCCTGCACTACGGCGTGTCTCGTAATCACACCGCGTTTTTTTTTTCTTTTTTTTTTGGGGGGGGGGGGGGGGGGAGGAAAATATATTTATTCGTATTGCTATTCACTTTGCCTTAATCTTGCTGACGCATAAAAAAAAAAAACCTCTGCGCATGCTCTGAGGAATACAGTGCAAATTTATCAATCATGAACTCGGCGCGTGTACTCGCTATAGACATGCGCTCAGGCGTCTTCATCCCCCATGAAGGATAGTCAAACACCACAGCACATCGCGGTGTGCTCGAGCTACGGCAATAACTGATACGGCGCGCCAGTCCAGAACAAAAGTACCCGGGACACGGGTTCCGAACCAAAAGTAAAATTTTTCGTTGTTAAAGCACGACGCGTTTAACTAACTGTATCATTGAGCGTAGATTCGCGAAGAGCTGACCGTTACGATCTGAACGGTGTTCACTTTTTTGTTGGAAAGATTTACGTTGCACCATTAGGCAGGCCAAAGTGCGATATTATTATAGGTACTTGAGTAAACTTACCAGTCCAGAAGAACGCCTGTTTTAATGCCAGTGTAGTGGCAGGACGGGCACTTACGAGAGAAGTGTATTATTCGCCTAGCGTAAACGTTCGCTAAAAGCTTCTCATAGATAGCAAGACAATGCGAGCACTAAGCTAAACCAAGCGTGGAAAGTTGATACGCTTCGTCGGGAAAAGTGTCTGGTCAATGATCCTGTGGTGCTGCAGTCACACTATTGACCGTTAGTGTGCTAGTAACCATGAAGGTATAATACATGACTAAAAAAAAAGCTGCATATTCGTTATTTTTATTTTGCTTTAGTCAGCACATTCCAATGAAAGCGCAGACGGTAAAGTTAGAGCGAAGGTACCACATACAACGACGTGTCAATTGGTTCAATCGGAACGGTTTCCTTGATCGCACCATGCAGCGAAATTCCGTTAATTGCTATAGAATGGAAATGATGCGTACGTTGTCACATGATTCCCTCTCCTTCATCTTTTTCTACAGAAAAAAGAAAATCAAATATAGATACCGCAGGTAACACGTAAAACGGCGGGCGAGAGCGCAGCACAATGCCGATAATGCGTATCGGCATGCGATTTTCTTTATCTCCGTTAGGCAATCGCTGCCGTCGTTGCCGCCGTATGCTATCGCATCACACGAGCACCGGCTTCGCAGTAATCCACGCTGAGCGCTCGCTCCATTCAGGATTGCGAATGCGCTGAGACAGAGGCGCGCGTATTACTCGCTCTACGGAGTGATTACGAGAAAGGGGGGGGGGGGGGGTGCTGATGATGCACGTGGTTGCACATTGAAACGGTGGGGGGGGGGGGGGGGGGGGTGAAGGCGGCGCTTCGAAACCTATCGCCTTTATCACGTGCGCCCGCGAGCGCCAATCGAAGCGGCGAGAGTGTTAGGCGTGCTGCGTGACGTGACCGGCGACGCAGGGAGAAGAGTAAGCACCGAGCCGGGAAGGCCAGAAGCCGTGCCAACCGTCCGGCGTTACGGACACCCCGTCGCTTCGCGGAAGAGTCAGCTACGCGCCGCGCTCAGTCGCTTTCGCCGCCGGTTTTTTTCTTTCTCGGAGTGATGCTAACGAGCGAGCTGTAGGGAGAAGAAAAAAAGAAAAACAAAGCCAACCTGTCGCGCAATGCCAGCCGCCGCGGCTGCTGAGTTTGCGATGGACGGCGGAATTTCCACGCTAGCCGCTGCCAGCACGGCGGCCTTCTCCTTCGAAGACCTGTCCCTGGACGAACTGGGAACAGACTTGGACTCTCTCTTCTCCGGCGACAGCGTGCAGGATGACGACAGCGCCTCGACGTCCACAACCTGCCACCAAACAAACGTCGGCACGGACGCCGCGTTGATGCAGCTTCCCGAATTCGGCATCTTCGCCGAACCGTGCTACCCGTTCTTCTGCTCCGACCAGACGAACGCCCAGGCGGTGTGGGCCGCCACGGGCCACGACTACCACCAGAAGCCGGCGGACTTCAGCCCGGACTCGGGCTACGAGGACGCCGCGTCACCCACGTCTTCTTCGCCGACGCCAGAAGGGTGCCTCGAGGTCGACTGGTGCGACGAGTACGCCGCCGACGGTCTCGACGACTTCGTCGTGCTCGGCGTCGGCCTCAAGACGCTCATGTCCAGTCTCAGCGAAGGTGAATCGTTCTGCTTCAACTCGCTCTCGTCCTCCGCCTCTAGTCCCGTGCTGTCCGTGCCTCAGCCGCAGCCACCGCCTCCGCCGCCTCCACTGACGCGAAGGCCCAACCAGAGCTGGCTACCGCAGCGGCAACGAGCCACGGGTTCCGGGCGCAAGTCAAAGGCCGCGTCGTCGTCCAACGTCGGCGCGACGCCGCGGAGGCAGGCCAATCGCGCACCGCAGCCGCCGGCTCCCGTCGCCGTCAGCGAGGAAGAGAAGGTCTTCTGCTGCTCGTACCCGGGCTGCAGCAAGGTGTACTCCAAGAGTTCCCACCTCAAGGCCCACCTGCGGCGGCACACGGGCGAGAAGCCGTTCGCGTGCCAGTGGCCCGGATGCGGCTGGCGCTTTTCGCGCTCCGATGAACTGGCGCGGTCACAAGCGCTCGCATTCGGGCATCAAGCCGTACCGCTGCCAGATCTGCGACAAGCGCTTCTCGCGCTCCGACCACCTCGCCAAGCACCTCAAGGTTCACCGTAGGGACAAGGTGAACGCGGGACCACTGACCGCCGGCCGGTCACGGACATCCGCCATCGCTCGCGCCTGACCCTCGCTCCTCTCATCGCCCCCCCCATTGTCACCGTTACCTGACGTTAATACTCTCGGACCTGAAGTGAGGACCGCGGCCGAGCCGCGCTTCTCTACCGTAGTCGTCTTCGTTGCCATTTCGTGCCCAGTGCCAATCTCAGGACCTCAAATTGTTTGCGTGGCGGATTCCCGCTGGATAGAAGACGGGTGCATTATGTGGTGGTGCTGCCGCTGTTACAAAACCCACGAACCATATTTTTCTTCCTTCTTTCTTCGAGACTCCCCGCTCGTCCCGAAGGGACGCGCGGACGTGTCTAATAAAAGCGCCGTTCATATTTTTTCCTTCTGCACATTGGACTCGTGGCTGTTGTCTTCGTCGCTATAACTGCATAGCGCGCGCCGCGTATCGTTCACGTGCCTTGTCGAGGGCTCATTATCGGCGCAGTTCGTGTCGCCGCGCCGCTATCCGTCCCATTAGTCACGGGGCCCCCGGAATTTTCCCTCCACCATTCCGAGCGGCCGCAAACTTCCGTGCGGATGCCGCTGTCTAGAACGCGATGCATTGCGCTTGACGAGCGCGCAGCATTCGCATCACACCGCACACTCAACCAGGATATCCGGAAGCGTGGCATAATCTCGCGCGCCGCGGCCCTGACAGCGGTCATTGCTTGCTTTGACTCAGATTAGTCCCGGTTGCGAGAGCTTGGTTAAGTCACCGCGCTTGTTCATTCTCATGCAAGCCGCGCATAAGTTTCCTCTGCGGTTTCTAAACGCATGCGTATATGCGCGATGCTTGCATCTTGAAAAAAGTTCTTCGTTTGGAAGGGAAGAAAAGATTCGAGATAAAGCTGCTCTGTATTCGAAACAGTGTCTTAACGAAGACTAAGGTTTCTTGCAGTTAGCGCGCAAGCGCAGATAGCCCTGATCATGCTTATCCAACACAGTTTGCTCGCCATTGATAAAAACGGCAGTACCAATGCTTTGTTTTCAGTAATGCGAAGGTCAAAGTACTGTTATTATCGCGTCAGAACAAGCGGCTGTTTTGAGAACGGTCGTACTGTAAAGATAGCTTAATCTGGAGGCTTTGCACGCTCGAAATACGGTTGGGGCCGTATAAACAAGAGCTAGAAGTGTGATCAAATCATTCTTTTCTTCTCGGTTAATTTTTTTTATCGTCTTAAACGTATGTTAAGCGCATGTTAACCGCATGCTTTCCGAACCGTACTAAAAACGTTCAGCGCTTTAAATTGTCAAGAGGTTCTCGTAAGACCAATCTTGCTTATACCCTCAATTACCATGAATTATGTATAATGCTCATTTTCACCACGTTTGCCGCACCTTTAGGCATGCCTGCAGGAAAATAAGTCGGTAATAAACGAAGCACCTCGAATCTTCAGTTCTCTTTATTGCGATCTCAGCTGCGGACTCAATGGCAACCAGGGGTGGCATTCTGGACACTGTCAAATTCCGCCATCTTGTCAAATTTCGTAATGGCGGCATTTTAAGCCAATAAGATATGCCATAGCAGCCCTCTGGGCCAATCAAGACTGATCAATGGCGGAATTCGACAATCTATAGAACAGCACCCCGGGAGAACAATTTTATGTAAGCTTAATGAAAATCAACAGATAATGAAGCCAGTGAAGGTATAGGGGACGTTAATTATACTCTTTTCTTTAAGTGTGTAGTAATTGAACATAAATGCGAAGAAAGTAAAGTGAACCGAAAAGACAACTTTCCGCCGGCAAGTTGTCTTTTCGTCCACTTTATACTTTCTTTCCCATCTATATCACATTTATTACAATACACTTAAAACAGTACAGTTAATTAACGTCCCCTATGAGTTCACTGGCTTCATCATCTGCTAATTTTCATTAAGGTTCTGTCAAACAAAGGAACGAGCCCTCAAAAGTTACTTTCCATCAATCAATTTCACGTCAGGCCATTTAAAGACGCATCGCCTTCATAATTACACTTCGACAAGATATAACACTTGTGTTTTTTGTTTTTGCTTTTTTTTGTCTTTCTTTCATATACAGATTTACACAGCACTGTCTAGACAACTCGCCTGTCAAGTGTTTCTAGCGATATATCAACAATTACTTCAAAAATAAGCCATGACACGCTACAGTGTCGCCTAAAATAAAGCAAACACGAGTGCACATGCATACACACGCTTTTTCTTTTCCTAAAAAAATTCGTGCATAACAGACTTCGTTGCACGGATTTAAGCGGAATAATATCCGACGTAAGCGGCGCGTTTCGAAGCGTGACAGCTTTCGCTCGTGCTCGCGATTGTCACGCGCAGTCTCAGCATGAGGCATGTTTACAGGCCAGAGTGAAAAAAATTTACGGAATGCAGTATCTGAGAAAACAAAATTAGATCTTTTTTTTTTTTTTGTATTCTGCGAACGCGAGTTCAGCTGCACACGCAACTTACGTAATCATATAGTGCGGAATGTAGGCCGATGCGATAGTTCTTGTCGGAAACCGCATCCCATAATTTTTTTTTTACCCTTCCCGTACAAATATATTACCTCAAGACGTTGCGGCACATTGTAAGCTCTGCATTTTAATCGCCCAAAGACGCACTGCCATCGAAGCTGAAAGTCGAACCTAGGACCTTCTCCTTATTGCGTCATGGCCATAAGTGCAGTCTACTTCGGAAAAAAAATAAAATAAAACACGACTCGATGCAATGAACAGTGAGCAAGATGGCTTGGTCCTTCCAAGCCACGTGCATAAAGCTTGACGTTCCTACTTCTCTTACGTCATTTAATGTCGCAGTTATATTAGCACACGGATTGCGTACGTGTGTTTTTACGACGCGGATTGTATCACTTGCACTCTAAAGGTTGAACGCTCGTAAGAAATATAAGTGAGCTCTTAAATGCACCCACGTCCCTGCATGCGCCCTCCAAGTACAAAATATACATAGCGTTTTTGCGGGTCTTACAAGATGCGTGTACTTACACCTATTAAAGTGCTTGTAAACGTTATAAACCTTCCTTGCTCCCGTGAAGTTGTTAAGAAATGGTTTCAAGTGTTACAAACGCATTTACTATGCGATACCTAGATCAGTGGCATACTGACGTGTGGAACTTGGTGTGCGCGCGTGCGTGTGCGTGAACAGATGAACGTGGCAGCATATCGAAACTACATTGATTGACGTGAGTATATGTCGAACTGACCTTATTCTCGACGCATTTGCAAATTTAAGCGATCAGTGATCATACCACAGTGAGGCATGAGTATGCTTTTGCGAACAAATATAGTGATCCGGTGGCACTCTGGTGAATACAACACTAGAGCGTATTATGCATGCTGTATACCTGTCAAAGAACGCAATTTATCTGTATATATATGTATCCTTGAAATGATGAAAACTCATCGTAAAGTAATGCCAGCACGCATTGGACAACACTGCGATGGAGCAATAGGCATCTTGGGTTGTTGCATTGTTACATTGTAGCAAATAAACTTAGCATCGCCGGGATTTACAGATTAACGAGTGGTAAAAGCAACAACTGAGTGACGCGATAAACCCACGGAGTGCACCTACAAGCGTTTATTTATTTATTTATTTATTTATTTATTTATTTATTTATTTATTTATTTATTTTCGACGCTTTACGGAGCGCTTGAGCGGTATTGTACAAAATCGGGCGGTAGAGTAAACGATATGAATAAAGATTAAAAAAAACAATTTAATAAAGTAAAACAACTATTACTGCAGTAACATGAAAGCAAATACAATAATTTCATATACGCTACAGAATACAAGCAGCATGCGATAGTAAGTAAAATTTAAAAACCTAATAATATCTGAGGTTTTACGTTCCTAAACCACGATATGATTATGAGAGACGCCGTAGTGGAGGGCTCCGCAAATTTCGACCATCTGGTGTTCTTTAACGTGCACTGACATCGCACAGTACACGGCCCTCAGCCATTTCGCCTCCATCGAAATGCGTTCGCCGCGCCCAGGATCGAAGCACCGTAACCGCTAAATCAAAGCTGCGGACAAAGAGAACAGAAATGCGAATAATAACTCGCAGGAAACATCGCAACGCAAGAAGCAAATCAGGAAAGTTCCCATGCACGTACAAAAAAAAAGAGAAAAAAAGACACGCAACGGCAACAGTAATACAGATAAGAGAAATGGTGAAGGCAACAAATACGAAACATTACGAGTTAATTAGGAGTGTCCCAGATATGTTAATACGCATCGAAATGCGCCCGCTCTACATGTGTGTTACTAGAGAAGTATGATATCGAGATTAGAAGCGTGAGCATCAGCGATCTCGGCAAAGTTCGATGACGTAACACTCAGACGAGACGCGAGGTCTGGCTAGTTGTCGTTTGGAAGGAAGTGCGATATTTTTGGGGTCCCTTGCGGCAGGTGTCGGCGATGCATGGTCTGATAAACTAGAACGCCATTCGGAGGAAAGTTTCCGATATTAGTAAACCAAACCTGATGTCCTCAGTGGCATAGCGAGGAAGTTTCACCGAAAGGTGGGTATAATATATATATATATATATATATATATATATATATATATATATATATATATATATATATATATATATATATATATATATATATATATATCACACTGAGGCCTGGGTTCAAATCCCGCTCGATTATGTACTGGGCATTTTTTTTTTTCGCATTGTGTGCGATTGATAGCGGTTTGACACCAAAGTCTGCTGTTGTTGTGAACTTATAAAAAAAATGGCGAAGCTTGCACTAAATCGCGCAAGGCTTGAAACAGCGAAGTTGGACGATTGTGAAGTCTGAATCTGATTGTTTCTAGGTTGTTGCTAGGCGACGCTAGGTTGTTTCTAGGTTGCTTCTCAGCGCAGAGAGGCTCGAGTTAAACCACGGACAGTCACAGACACGACACCGATGTCCAAGCTCCGGAGACAGAAACTCGCGCTGAAACCGAGCTTTCGCACCGTCATAGATTTACGGGCTCGTCGTCGTTCGCGTTCGATCGTTTCGAGGACTTCTCACAGCCGTCGTTGCCTTTCCCGTTCCTTAGTATTCTCTCGTTCGTTGTACGTAACGCTGAAGCATTCAACACAGATGCTTCAGCGAAGCTGAAACGTGCGGCCACGGTGTTTATCGCTGGGTTAAGTCCCGAACGGTTTTTCAAAGTTTTTATCGAATTACTGATTGCGTGTGTCAAGAAAATTTTAACTGGTGTTGGCCGCCCATCTGTTGCCTTCTTCATTTTTAGTTGGACCAGCAGGTGAGCAGCGGTATTTGCCCATTTTCTGTGGCACATAGCCGTACACGATGATGATAGTTTTTTGTACACCTTTGTACGCACCAAACATTTTTTTACGGCCGGCTTAAAGAGCTTCGCCGTTCAAAAGCTCGGAAAGTGCTCATCTCGTATCGATAAACGATCTGTGCCAGCAGGAATTGTGGTTTGAGCTGGTTGGTACTGGTTCATAACTGCGGATACTTTTGGCGCAAATTGAACTAGGAAACATAACACCCATCCTGTTCGTTTGTGTTATGTGCATAAGCGTGCGCAGGGTTCCCCTTCAGGGGGGGGGGCAAAGGTTCGTCGTAGCGCCCCCCCCCTCCCTATTATGTCAATGTATAAGGCTGACTTTGCGCCCCCCCCCCCCTATCGCCCCCCCCTACAATGTATATGGCTGACTTTGCGCCCCCCCCCCCCTTCTCGCCCCTTTGCCTCCCCCCGTGCGCAGGCCTATGGTTATGTGTCCTCGTTCAACTTGCGCCAAAAGTATCCTCAGATATGATCTGTGCCAGGGCGCGTTGCTTGGAAAGAAGCCTACCGAATACGGCGTTCTCGAGAAAGGATCGAGTCCTGCGGCTCAGCTTAGCTCAAACCACGCAGTGCTCAGAACGTGCGTGTCCAGCTGCCGAGTGCTGCACGCGGTCCACAGCAGAGTAACTTGACCTTCGCGGTTAGTCACGCATCGACGTGTTGTGTCAGCGTCGCCCGAGCGTTTTGTTGAGCGGCGGATTGGTTGCTAGGTGTACGCGGCGTGCATAAACTTTTTCGAGAAGAAAAAATTGAACAAGATTGGCGGTATAGTTCAAGTGTGGCTCCATATTACTAGAAACGTTATTTATAGAAAAAAGAATTGTGGAAGCTTTCTCTAAGAGGTACTGTCGTAATGCGCGAAAGATTTAGCAAAAGGAGGCAAACGCCGCATTATTTTTTGAAAATAGAATTCTAGGGTCCTACGCGCCAGATCTACGATATGATTACGAGGGACGCCGTAGTGGGGAACTCTGGATTAATTTTGACCACATGGGGATACACTAAAATTGCGGTACGCGTTTACACAGCTGCCATATAGCCCAGTCACACAAAAGTAATTGACACTGTACTCGTCCTAGCCGAAAAAAGATCACGTGGTCACTAGTGTAGTTGCCTGAGACGACTGAAAGGCGAAAGCCATCTTATTTTTCTACCCAGTCTATTGCATTGATGCCCCCCTCGGAAACTGTCTGCACTCAACGTGGTTTTGCACGGCCTCCGGGATCGGAGGCCCTGGAAGCTTTCGCCACCTCACGTTGTTTTGCACGGCCTCCGTGATCGGCGCACCTTTGACCAAGCGACGACGGCATGTGATGACGTCACCTCGTGTGACGTCATGACGACGTCACAAACTTTCGCGACCTGTGACGTCACGATGATGTCATAGAATGACGTCATCCGCTCTGTTGACGCCGACGGTCACTTCTCGCGTTTAATGAGGCATCTAAGGCTGTCGCCTTAAAACCAGCAACTGAGGAGGAAGGAAGAAACAAGCGGAAGGACAGGGAGGTTAGCCAGTTCCCAGACCGGCTGGCTACCCTGTGCCTGGGGAGAGGGGGCAAGGGGAGTAAAAGATGATAGAAAAGAGATGTTACAAAAAAATACAGCAAGAGAACTGAATGGTATAGCTATGGCAATGATTACATTGCTTATGGAAATACAAAAAAAAAAGGAAAAAAGAAAAACAGGCAGGAGTAGGGGGAAGATGGAAGATTGTGATGAAAAAATCGTAAACAGGGGGTGTGCTAGAGCCGACGTTTCGACAAGCAGGGGTTGCAGCCTTGCAGAAGACAAGACCACTTGTCGAAACGTCGGCTCCAGCACATGCACCCCCTGTTTACGAATTTTCCATCATTGCTCACGGAAGGCACGCACATGTGATATGCAAAAGTGAACGAATACTGCATAGTAGACGCATCTCCTTCTGCAATTCCTAAACCCGTACGGCAGAGTGCGTGATTGAGTTTGCCGTCGCCGTTCGTGCTTTAAGAAAATCGGGCTTTGCCCTTGCGTGCCGGCTCTTGCCTTGCGCAAGCAAGCGCCTCGCTCTTGAAAGTTGCTGTGATCACGCCACAGCTGTGTCGCTGATGCTGCAAGCGTTCTCAATAAAACGCCAAAGTAGGCGTAGCACTGCTACAACACGCATTCTTTCCAATCAGCAAATAACTAAAAAAAAAGTCACAGTTTCACCGCAAGGGTGAAGCAATGAATGCGATAGCAACAAATTGTAATGTTATACGAAGTGAGGCTGGCAGCTAACTCTTTTGGATCCGATCTCACGCAACTCTAGAAAACGCTGGTATAAGAGCATACGGCCGCTCCAGGGACACTCTGCTCACCAGATTCTATTCGCGTTGAGAGCGCAGCACGTAGAAGGGTACACCGGCCCCCCCGCTGTCGGCCGCCGAGAAGGGGAGATAACGCGCGCGCCCGCGACGACCGCGCTCGTAAAATCGAAGGTCACCAGATTCTATTCGCGTTGAGAGCGCAGCACGTAGAAGGGTACACCGGCCCCCCCGCTGTCGGCCGCCGAGAAGGGGAGATAACGCGCGCGCCCGCGACGACCGCGCTCGTAAAATCGAAGGTCGCTCGAGGGACCCCCCCCTCTCGCGTCTTTTCACGCTCACGAACGACGGGCGGGGCCGGTTATATAGATACATATACATATACGGGGGGATGACGGCGGCGGCCAACGGCGGCGGCGAAAACCAGCCGAGAGTGTCCATATAATTGCTATCGCAATAAAACCCTTTATGAATTCGCCTAAGACGACACGAAGGCGACAGCCTTCTTCCTTTTCTTGTTAGTCGACGTACTAACCGAAAGATTTCTGCATCTAACGTGGTCTTACATTGCCTTCAGGATCGTCCCGCCTATGACCAAGCTATAATGTCATATGATGACGTCATAATGTGACGCCACGTTATGTGTCATCCCAGTGACGTCGTGATGACGTCACAAATTTTGGCGATCTGTGAGATCATAACATTTTGTTCTTAATTTTTTGCATCACTCGTGTTGACACCGCCGACGCTGACGGTCAATTTGCGAGTTTGAAGAGGCATTTAAGGCTTTCGCCTTCAAAAGTTTGTGTCGTAGGGCAGCGCTTCTTACACACTACAGCTGAAACAAAAACGTTTTCCAACCTAAAGTTGCACGGCGGGTTTGTTGGTTATCCATAGCATCCGATGCCAGGACGGGATAGAGCAAGAGACACATAGCGCTGTGTGTTAGCGCTGTGTGTGTTATGTGTCTCTTGCTCTGTCCCGTCCTGGATGCGCTATACATCGGGATCCAACCTAAAATAACGAAGATAGAAACGCGTGGGTTTAACAAACTTGCTATAGAGCAAGCTTAAGTGTCTTAAGGCTGCAATTATAGCCTTTCCAATACAGCATACAGCAACAGACAGGTAGTATATGAAATCATAGCTTGGCGGGTCGGAACGGATTCGTTGTTAAATGTTCAGCCAAAAGTCAACAGGGAACGAAGAAAACACAAAGACGTGTTTATCTTTTGAATTTGCCTAGACTTCGTCCTTGCTTCTTCAAGCGGCGTTGTGTCTGATCATTCTCTATAGAAGATATACGATACAAGAACAACCATATCGTTCTCCGTTCCACCGCATGAAACGCAGCGCCGCAATACCACAGCGGGGCGTACAGGCCTCACCAAGGTGCGTACTGTTTGTCCCTTGTTGGGTTCGTAAACATGCACATTTGGTGGCGATTAATGAACAATAACTCGTACTACCAGCGCGAATTTGAGCGCTAACAACTCCACGAGACGGCTCCAGGGGCGTCTTCCTTTTCCAAGATCACAAGAATTTCGTAACAATAGCTTTTTAGTTCATTGTCTAGAACGCACATTTGGAGCTTCCCCATCTTTTGAAGCCGCCTACAGAGCGGGTATATGATGAAGTTCCTCGAAACGACGCATCACAGTTACTATAATTAGTTATTTCCAGTTCGCGTTTCAATTAGTGCTGATGCTACATTAGCGTCGTGGTTGTGCGTGCATAAAAACTTCAGCTCGCGATCCCAGGTCCTTTTGCAATGTTTAATAAGTGCGATCAGCGCAATGCTCAAATATTTTCGACAGTTTTAGCGTACGCACCGTCTTTTAGAGTTACAAAAATCCGCGTAAAGCCGCGTGCACTTTACTTCAATGTGATGATGCTCAAATCGCCCGACGACTATCGTTGTGATTCAGCTCAAGGTGAAAATGCTGATGTGAGGTTCAATGCCAGGGGAAAACCAAGGCTCGCCGTCTCACGACACTGCAATCTAAACCTGCGACGAAAGCCTTGCTGAAGTGTTCATTGTTGAATAATCGCGCGCTATATTCAGCGTTTGACCCATATTCGTGGGTTTCTTGCTTTCTTTCTTTTTTTCCTTTTTTCATCGATGCGTGCGCGGCTGTCCTGAATATGTTCTACATTGTACCTTTATTTTTTTTTTATCCATGGCTACAAGAACGCCAGATTAGACTTCGATTACACATGTCACCTTTCCCTTTATCGGTCAGGGCGTGCACAATAACACGTGTTCCGACACAATCTGGTGTAACCGCGAAATCACTACACTGATTGCGTTGTACATGATATCGTATACAGCGGGCAGGAAGCTGCGTCAGCGCTGCTCCACTCATTGCACGCCGTCACATGTTCTCACCTACATTCAATTGAGCTGAATCCTCAAGGTCAACTTCCTTCCGAATGACAAGTACTGTATTACAGCAGGCGCTTTCACTTCTTAAGGGTTATAGCCGTGGGAATTTTTTAACTCCTATTTAACATGGTTAGCGTCTATTTAACGTGGTTTAACCTGGTCTGACTTCGAACACTTCAGGTACTGACTGTCCGCCGAGGTGGTACAGTGGTTACGGTGCTCGGCTGTTGACCCGAAAGTCGCGGGTTCGATCCCCGCAGCGGTGGTCACATTTCAATGGCGGCGAAATGCTAGAGGCCCGTGTATACACTTCGTCATTTCAGTGCACATTGAATAACCACAGGTGGTCCCCAAAATTGTCCGGAGCCCTCCGCTACGCAGTGCCTCGTTTTCATATCACCGTTCTGGCGCGTGAAAACAGAGATATTATTATTATTATTATTATTATTATTATTATTATTATTATTATTATTATTATTATTAAATACTAATTCGTGCTTCAACAATGTGATATCGGCATCGAAGGGCAATTACAAGACCTATATCAGTGATCACGAAAGAGCACACCAACCTGCTCGAAAGGCCTCGCAATTAGCATCACAGTGTTCTTGCACATGGTGCAAGAACGTAAGATATATTTGGACGTTTAGAAAGATCTATTTCAGCAAACGCTTAGCAATAATCGAATTATGAAAGAAGACCGAGAAGTCGGGCAGGTCTTCTGGATACCACGTCATACAATGCCGCAAAAGATTGCTGCAAAGAAAATCCGTACAGATTTCGTTCGAAGCTTCCTGCGATGAACAGATGGATGAAAATTCTTCAGTTTCGTGAAGCTTTAGCCACATAGTGGGCTTCCGCAGAATTGAATTCGTAATTAAGTCTCGTGATCAGAGTAATAATCACACGCAAACCTTTTTCTAAGTTTTATTTTTCAATGACAGCGAAGAATGAACGCTAGACTGTCATCACTTCTTACTTAATTGACATATTCTCTCGACCGTCATCTTTGCGATAACCAGTTGAAAATTACAATAGAACTCGCCACCAGGGCAACAGAAACTGCTGTTGTTACGGCAAAATTTATCTGTTGTTAACAATAGAATGCTGATGCAGCGACAGACTTTTTTGTGATGCAACAGACATTTTCTACGTGACAACGGCAGTGAATTCTGTCGCGTATATGTCTTTACAACAGAGCTGAAATACTACCACAGATGCTTGCAGTACGACACAGGAATGCGTTGCAACAACCGGTACCGAATGGTCACAGCATAAATGTCCCTTACGTAACTCGAAAAATTTGTTGTTTCGCTATGCACCTAGCCAACGATGGCTCCCCGAGCACCGCCACAATCCTCTCTGGGATGTTGCGACTATGCATGACTCCCCAAAAATGCACTGCCGAGGCTGTTACGTCAGCTTTAGTGCTCCCATGCAACAGTCCAGAAAAAAATGGTGATTCCTTTTCTCCGTTGAAAAGAACCTGTTGACACAAATTCGATCCCGGCCACGCGGTTGCAATTTCGATGGAGGCGGAAACGCTTAAAGGCCCGTGTACTGTGCGATGTCAGGGAACGTTAAAGAACACCTGATAGTGGAAATTTCCGGAGTCCTCCACTACGGCGTGTCTCATAATCATAGCGTGTGTATGGCACGCGAAACCCCAGATATTATTATTAACCTGTTAACACAACATAGCCCCAACAAAGCCTTGCTACAGAACACACGGTAACAACAGCATGCCATGTCCAAAAATGCAAGACATCAGAAGTCTTCGTCGTCGTATTCTGCTGCAGCGTTCAGCTGTGCATGAATGCGACCGCCGTCAAATAGCCTCGAGTACGGAAAACAACAACGCCCGCGCGCGAAACCTGTCCGCCACTTTCAAGGCTGACAGCTTCGTAAAAGCGAAGCGGCGTGCATATTATGGCGCTATGTCAATGTCGCACGAGACATTTTTCTCGCACTCTCTGCCACTGCCAGTGCATTTCATCACCCAGCTCGCGGAGAACATTCAGACGTTCGTTGAAACACATCAAGCTGGGCGAGTTGCCACGATTGCATCATGAAAAACCAGGGATGTGTCGTCCTCTAATCTTGAATCCGTGCGTTCGTGCGCTGGTTTTCGTTGATGATACAGGTATTCGCTTTGTGCGAGAAAGTTTAGAGCAACGTTTTCCCAAGCTCAAGTCAGGTATCAAAGCGATAGCGTTAAAGAGCGCGTTTTGCAGAAATTCCGGTGTCGGCGTCGGCGTCGTTGGTTGCGAGAGAAAAATCAGCGTTGTCCGTGAGCGAACAATCGAGATAGATGCAAATAAATAAATAACAAAAAAACTTCGGCCCAAGTGAGAATGGGAACCCAGGCCTTCTACGTGGCAAGCAGGTACACCTATACCACGGAAGCCACGCCAGTGGTTGAAACTGCTTCCATAAAAAAAGCTATAAGAATGTCATCTAATGGGTGGAGTCTCCTTAAAGGGGCCATGACACCCAATTCTCGCTCATAATCTGTGTTATCTAGGTTAATCATTGGGTGTTCACAAACAAGCTGGCGAAATTTGAGCGCATTTGGTCGAGAACCTAATTTATAACGATCATTTTTATAAACACGCGAGCGGCACGAGAGTCTTACTACAGTGGCGCACTCGCGAGCCGTGACGTAACAAGTAAGCTTGTTTTCGCGATCGTCTGCATTCCGGCCAACGATATTGTTTCGTGGTCAGCTGCGCGTGCAATGGCGCTTTTAGAGCATTTCTTCAGTTCGGCATTGAGAATTGAACGGTTTGCAGCAGCTGAAACTTCGATAGAAGACGACGGCTCTTCTCCGATGAAGCACATGACGTCACGCACTTCCATGGCAAAATGGCGGTCGCCGGCGGTGGGCGGGGTTTATGGCTGGCGACTTCTAGGGCTCATTTTGCAATGAAATATTCTTTTACATTACATTTTTCATACATGCACAGGGGACAACAGACCCTCTCCTTCTATATTTCGCTGAAAAACGGCAAACAAGTGAAGTAGGGTACGCATTTGGGCTGGTTGGTTCATGATTTGCAGTAGAAAACAGCGCTACAAGACGGGACGAAGAAAGGACACAAACCACAGCGCCATGGTTTCTGTCCTTTCTTCGTCCCGTCTTGTAGCGCTGTTTTCTACTGCAAAGCAAGTGAACTTCGCAAAGAGTGGGTGCTTTAAAGCTGCCCACCCACTACGAAAGTCTGCAGCTGCGCAGGTGCGCGTGGCACCTTAGAAACGAGTAGTGTGTACTTGGTCAATTTTTCAAGGAGAAGGATTATGGCGTAGTGGGCACTTAGCAATCCCTACATTCAGTAGACATTCTAGGATAGTCTGAAACGGCCAATGTTACGCGCACAAACGTTCCTTACCTTGCAGCACGGCTTGAAGGTGATGCGTACAGGACCCGATAACGCTATCCGCATTCTATACTACTCTTGAAGGCGAAGCTCAAGCGTCATCCAAGTTTTGCATTAGCGGTGTATTACGCTCGCGGCTGTAGGCAAATAATCGAGTTGCACAAATAGGAAATTTTTAACTTGAGACTGTAAAATAAATAAAACGCAACTTGAGTCCAGGTTAGTATTGAAGAATAGCTTATGGGTACCAGCTTCCTCTTCCTTGTTTTCGAATTATGCATGCACGCCAATTCGCATGCCTTTCGGTGCCAGAACCTATAGGAGGAAGAAACACTTTTCAATGGCAGCGACCCGCGAAACGAGCCATTGCCTACCTTCAAAGGCTGAGAACTTGCACGGCGTCTATGCAGTGCGAGAAATCCACACGTGACCTTTCGAAACAGAGTGTGCGTGAGCCTATCACTTCCTTCCGAAGCCTTCGATAACTTTCTGCTCGTCGCCGACAGCCTTTCGCGCGTTTCTCCGGCAACCTTCGGGCCGCTAACGATATGCACGATATTTACCTCCATTCTACCGGCAGCCTAGGCACCCGCGTCGCTCACATTCCTCGCCTTGTCTTCTATGAGCCCGGTTTCACATAAGTCAACACCATCAGTGTATTTTATAGCTAATGCAGGAAGCAAGCCTTCGAAGCGATCCACCACTCTATACGAGCCGATCGAGGTTCCTCCAATGAGTGCAAACATAACACTAAATTCTGCTGCATTACCTCATATTAAACCGTCCTGTACTACACTTATCTCCCATTAGCACACCATACTAGAAAGCCATTTAGTCAATATCATCATGTTCCACAACATGTTCCCATACAGTCTGGAATGCCATTGGTTATTTTGCTCTATGTGCGTAACGCAATGTGTTTCTGTTATGTTCAACTATAACATCAATTACAACCACTTGCTCTCCAGTCCGCACCATCTTAACACTGCACGTCTGTACGTGCAGCGTTAAGGCACCACCTTTTAAAAGGCAGCACTTGCGTGCAGAGCATGTCTAGAGTTTGCTCTCTCGCAAAAGCAAAAGGCAATAGAATCGCATAAGACTTCAGGTGGCTGACAGTTCCGAACTCGTTTCGACAGACTTGCGCAGTGCATGACCGATGTTTCCCCATAAACCTTGCAGTTGGGAGGCAAGCAATACGAAAGGCACATGTTACAGCGTTCCCTTTGAACAGCGGACCGTGCTGTACATATCACCTTTTGTTCCATGGATGGCTGCGCGGTCATGAGCAGTTCCAGAAGCGGGACTTCGCCACAACAAAGCATCTTAGCACGGAGAAGCCAACTTCGGCGAATTTTCTTTTAAAATGTCACCCGCGCTGACACCTTCCGAAATTGCGCTCAGGATCCTTACGCACAGGTTGTAAACCTGCATTGTATATTGTGTTTTCATCTTACACGAACCCCTCAAATGGTTTTAGTTCAGTGTCATTTTTGCAACTACAACACGCACCGACGAACTCTACGTCACTTGATCGAAACGTTGAGCGACTCTTTCTTTCCCATTTACGCTTTCTTTTTCTTTAGGACATAGGAGAACGAACTGGATGTGCGTACGCATTTTGTGACTTGTGTGAAAACAACATTGCAGGGCGGGACATGAAAAGAGGCACACAACGACATCGACTAACAACTAAACCTCCCTTATTTCCAGCAGCCACATGCATACAGCGTACCATTTTGCAACGTAAATAGTTGAAAACGGAACAACTTGGAGGATGCTTCGCCTTTAAGAGAAGAACGCGGTAGGCGTAATCCGGTCCCATTCACATCACCTTCGGTTGCCATGCTTCGCTGCTCGGTGGTCACCTGTAGGAAAACGACACAATTATCGGAAAACGTTACCGTTTCAAAGAAAACCTCTTGAATATTTCTTATACAGGTCATTTTTTAAGGATATTTGGTGCCACGATTCCAGCGACATGTCGATACCGATCTCCAAAATGACTCAAATCTGGAAGCCGATTGTGAAATGAAATTTTCGTTTCACGGTTATGTTTCAAAACGAGGTGAACCCATGAGGTGCCTCACGGAGATGCCTTAAACCAGTAATGCCTGTGTAGCCCACGAACATATGTAATACGAAAGAAAAAAAAATCACAGCATATCCGCGGAGTGAATGATGATGAGTGGGCGAAGCTCCGGAGGTACATCATCAAAGACGTGATGGTGGTTGGTTGCATGTGGTCAAACGATATGCATGTGAGACCATATCGCGATGCCATGTGTTGTATGGCATCGCGATCGTCATCGTCATCAGCGTCATCGTTATGACGCATAGTGGGTACATTCCATGTGGTGTGCCGTGATGGCAGCGTCATCGTCATCACACAGGGAGATACTGCTGGTTACGCAGGTGGCTGCTACGTACTACAAACTACAAGGGACGCACGACCCACGGCAAAGACGTGGTGGTGGTTGGTTGCATGTGGTCAAACGATGTGCATGTGAGACCATATCGCGATGCCATGTGTTGTATGGCATCGCGATCGTCATCGTCATCACGGCACACCACATTCCATGTGGTGTGCCGTGATGGCAGCGTCATCGTCATCACGCAGGTGGCTACTACGTACTACAAACAAGGGACGCACGACCCACGGCATAAGGAGCTTCGCTCCTAAAAAAAGGTGGGGCGAAGACAGTCATGTGCGGGCCGCGGACCGCAACCGAGAGCCTCGCGGGCCGCACGAGGCCCGCGTGTTTGAGACCCCTGGTATAAGGTCTTTCTCCGAAGCACTTTCAAGCACTGGCGTGGCTCTGTGGTAGAATACTTGACTGCCACGCAGAATACCAAAGTTCGATAGCGGCTCAAACCCAGATTTCTATTCCTTGCATCCATCTGGATTGTTCACTCAAATGCGGCGTTGTGACAACGCCGCATTTTCTGCCCCACGGGCTCCCTAGTGCTATCGCGTTAATATGAAAAATTGGCATAGCTGAGTCATTTGAGTGAGATTGAATGCAGGCAATGTTGGTGTTGTAACAGCGGATAGCGTGTACTTACGCGTTATAGCACGAAAAATTGTTTAGCCAGCATTAGATGACACGAGCCTACATCGTTAGAGCTAACGAGTGTTGGTAGTATGCAAGTAAATACGGTAGTTGAAGTCACGCGATTTAGCGAGAGGCTGTGTTTAGACAGCACTGCCTTCGGGATCGGCACATATTCTTCGGCAGAAATCGGACATCGTACCGCATTACACAATAGCAAAGGTTGGCGTAATGACAGGCACGCATTGTGCATAGATGGCAGCGCTATCAGCAGCAAAGAGAGAGAGAGAAATGTAGGCCCAAACGCGGCGCAAGAGCATGACCAGCAGTCTTGTGGTGTTGATGTTGTGAAGCATTCTTGTGATGTTGTGGTGTTTTCCACCTTGGAGTCAGCTTGGAGACCTTGTCCCCTTCCCGTCTCCCAGGCTCGCTTATCGCGACGCTCACCGCATTTTCCCGGCTCCTGCAAAGGGCGGATGAGCGAACATTAAGGCACCTGCAGACAGGAACTCTACTCTGTCCTGCAATAATAAAGCACTTCGACCCGAACACGGATGGGCGGTGCCCACTCCGTGGGGAGACCTGTGACATCTTCCACATGGTGTGGGCATGTACAAAAAATCCCCACCTGCCCCGTTCTTCTACCCCTTTCCGAGAGACATAGGAGACTGCCCTTCTCAACTGCTCCTCGCTGGAGTCCCAACGGACTCTGGTGAGACGGGCGCGAGTCGGGGCCTCGTCATGTGGTGTCCCGGACTAGGGACGCCGACCATGTAGCGGGGTCATGCTTTGGCCCCCCAAACTCTCTCTTTTATTTATTTTTTTTTTCACAATAAATGTTTTGATCTCTCTCTCTAGATAGCCCACATTTGGTTCTGGGTATCTGAGCTGTTCAACGTCAACAACCACGCCAGCAGGCACTCAGGGGGCACTGCTTCTGAGTTTGCATGTTCCACAAACTCCCAGAACATGTGTTGGATAGTGGAGCCTCTTGCCGTCTGGCATATTCTACAATTGTCGTCCGCGATATCGCCGGTCAAAAGTGTTTCATCTGCGCTACATTCTGGTAAGTTTTTGTTTGCAGTCTTCGTCAGTCACGTTCATTTGGACAAGTCTCAGTTCTTCCCGAACGCAGCCGTGGGGACTCGCTTCCGGGCATTTCCAACTGCGCACCGCGCCGACTCTTCGTCCGACCTTCTTCCGTCACACGGCGTAGCGCGCCTGATTTACAGCGGCCGCTCGTGCACGTACTACACGTATGGCATAGCTCCAGTCTAATACCAGACGCGGGGATGAACGACAAGGAAGGACCTTCAATGGATAAACACAATGTGCCGCCAAAGGTGTTGGTGCCAAAACGGATACCTGATCGCCGGAGCACAAAACCGTAGCGCACACTCGCTCCATCCACGCACGGCGTCTGGTCTCCGCGGACGTCACGCCGGCGTCTGTCACCCGTCGGAGACCTTGCGGAGCGCCTGTATACGGGATGCCTGCGGCTTCGTTGTCGACATCGGCGAGTGAGTCAGTCTCTCTGGCCCGCTCGCGTACTCGCGGCTTGATTTACGCAGACGATGGTCGTGAATAGCACCTCTCTCACACTAACGGACGCTGGCAGTACGGCGTTGTTAAGAAGCGAGGTTTGAGATTGGGCTGTAGTTGGTAATCCGTCTTATGCCGGTGTCACACGGTGTATTGCTTGTCACGATTAAGTCCGATCGGGATCAAGTTTATCATTAGTGATTGGTTGCCTTCTGTAGCTTGCATAAAGGAGCCAATCACAATGAAGAAATCTGAACCGGATCAGTCCCGATCGCGATGGAAAGTGACCGCGTGTGACACCGGTATTAAACAAACAGCGCAGGAGCGGATAACGCGTAAAGAAAGGCGGGTCCTGGCAAAATATGCGAATGATCAGACAACTGATGATTGAGGCCTCGATAATTGCCAAGGGTAACTGTGCCAGCAAGGCTTCAGTTGCCTTGTCTCCAAAAGAACTTGCATTTATTCACTGCGTAAACCATATGGTACACAACTTTGTCGTGTTTTTCTTTGATTTCTTCTTGTGCATTTGCATATCGTGTATTTTGTTACGTCCGCTAAAATTTTTCTACTTAGCTTGGTGACGCCTTTTTACGCGAATGGTTGCGTGCACTCAGTGATGTAGTATGCCGACATATATTCGTATGCGTTTTTCAATAAATCAAGTCAGCGCTTGTCATTGTTCGTTCCTTTTCCCGTTGTCCGCTTCCTGCGCTGTTTGTTGAAGAAGTTGCCAAAAAGACAAGGCGTATTCAGCGATTGTCCTATATCTCAATGTCCCTAAATCACACGGCGATCTTGAATTTCAGGCTAATTCTGATCAAAGAGGCACCTGCATAGAAGTGACGAAAAATTTACATTTTGTCACGATTTCGCCATTATGCTGGGAATGCCTTGTAATGAGTGTGATTTACGGAAAAAGATCCACCAAACGGTTTCAGTAACATCGGCTGAGGAAGGAAAAAAAGATGGAAAAAGATGGCTTTCGCCTTCCGAGTTTTCTTTAAGGCAAATGCACAAGGGGCCCTTTAATTAAAACACGCACGTCGAGATAAGGCGTGCGCACGGGAAGGCAGGGGGGAGGGGGGGCAAGAGGGGGGGGGCGCAAGGCCAGCCCCATACATTGACATAATAGGCAGGGGGGCGAGAGGGGGGGGCGCAAAGTCAGCCCCATACATTGACATAATAGAGAGGGGGCGGCGCTGCGACAAACCTTCGCCCCCCCCCCCCTCTGAAGGGCAACCCTGCGCACGCCTATGCACGTCGCCATAAATCGCAGCGACGCCACAACATCGAGTTTTCAGCCGCTGCTGCATTTGAGAAGTGACAAGTCTTGCGACGTCGCTGGTACGATCGATCTGATCAGATTTTTAGCCTTTGCACCAGAGAATAAGCGGCGAGCGGCCAGCTTTGCGGCGCCATTTGGTGGCGTAACCAGAGATACCAGACATATGAACCAGACACGACCTCCGTGATCTCTGGCGTGCCGGAAGGACGATCGCGGAAAGCGAAGCTCCATCCCGGCCGCTCTGCGATGAGGTTGAGGAGGATATGCACTGCTTGGAGGGAGGGTAATCTTGGAGGGAGGGTAATCAATTGCCCGCAGCTCCCTTGATACAAGGCCTCGTCTTAGCAATTGTGCAGATGGTTTACTGTACTTGTAGCACAACCGCTTCCATGAATAAAAAAAATAAAAAAAACTAAAAAATTAACCAGTTCCCCACCGTGACAACTGTTGTACAGCGAATCTGTAAGCGCGAGTGTACTTGAGGATGGACTAAGACAGCTTGTCTCATTTCGAGCATCACCATCATGATCATCACGATTTCATTTATATGTTGTCTTTTTTTTTTTTTCGTCCACCTCGGTGGTACCGTGGTTATGGTGCTCGGCTGCTGACCCGAAGATCGCGGGTTCGATCCCGGCCGCGGCGGTGGCATTTCGATGGAGGCGATATGGTAGAGGACCGTGTACTGTGCGATGCCAGTGCACGTTAAAGAAGACAAGATGGTGGCAAATTTCCGGAGCCCTCCACTACGGTGTGACTCATAATCATACCGTGGCTTTGGCATGTAAAAAAACCCCAAATATTATTTCTTTACTCACACCCCCCCTGGTCATGTGACCTTCGTGACACCGTACAGACATGCAGTAGGCGCAGGCTCGACTTGAAACAGCTTCCGCCATTAAAAAAGACAGCGTTTAAGGGACTCTTTCAAGCAACGCAGACACACGGCGCTACATTCAATTGCGTAGCATGCACAGTCCGACCCCTTTAAGAATCCAGGCCGTATATCCAGGCTGCAAAGTTTTCAGTAGGCCAGTGCACGCGGATGAATGCGCATCACTTGACGTTGGCAAATGGCTTCCCAAAAGACCACGCTGCTGACAGCGAGGCGAGAACCGGAAGCCGTTAGCTCGCCTGAAATTTCAGAACGCGCAGTGCAAAACGTGATCTCTCGCCGAGTTTCAAAACAAGCGTGCGGATTCTTCGCATCGCCGTCAGCGCCGAGAAAACTTATTGTGCCCGCTGTGCTGCGCCTATAGGTGACTTGTAAATGCGTATGCGGCAAAGCACAGATAAGTCGCCACTAGCACACATGTGAATGGTTCTTCACGTAGTAGCCTTGAGAGGAAGCTTTCAGCCATTGTTCTTCATATTTAAAAAGCATGTTACGGTGGTGTCTCTTCTTCAGTTAACTAATCACCAAAGTGAATTAAACTAAACGAGTAGCCGCTAAAGACTTTGTGGACCTACGCACAATATAATTTGGGCCCAACAATTTGTTAAGGTGACGAAAGCAAGCACGAGAAACTTCTAGAAAATCGAAAAGACAGTTAACGGCAGAAATTTGTTCCGGGAGAGTGGAGGGGCACGTCCATTTTGTGCTCTGCATCCCATGGCAGAAATTTCCTAAGAATGCGAAGGGGGGGGGGGGGGGCATGTCTTGTGTGCTACGACCTGACTATGCCACTGCTAGTTAGTTATAACTGGCCTTAGACATCTTAACAAGGCGCAAAGGAACGCTAACACAAAGAACTCTCAACACCGTCCAGTCTGTAAGGGAGTTTTAGTGCAGCGGTTCTTTTGTACTCTCCTTGGACGCGGCTGGTGAACAGGAGAAAGCGGGGGAGCAGAAAAGAACGCAAGAACTTGGGGACCCAACGTCTAGTTTTCCCCGACAACTAAAACTCTGTAATAGAGAGCTTTAGTGCCGAGTTCACCTACCCTTTGAGTCCGCTCGGTCTTGCGTCCTGTTGTACATCTCCTCGCTCTCTTATGTTCGCCGACCCCACTCAAAAAAAAAGTACGAAAGAACGTAAGGGGCTTGCGTACGCAATCCCCTTGGAATACCTGGCACTAAAACTCTCTATCTCTTTACGCTGGCATTCGTTCGCGCTTTTTAGTACTTCAAACGGCATCCGTCAGAAGACAATTCCTTGTTGCTGTTGTTTCGTTTGGTTCCAGAAGTGATAGACAGCGAACATATACAGTACTGGGCAATTTAGTACACGCCTATGAAAGGGTCCAGCAAAATAAAAGGCTGAGCGACTTGAAATACGCTTCAGCTTGTTCTACATCTAGCTCTTCATTATTTCAATTATTATTTACCAATTATAAGCAGGATGCGCGCTACGCGCGTTCGAGCGGGCCGCGCAGTTCACCTTGCGTTTCGCACTGCGATACTGACGTACCCGAGTTTCCTTATGACGGCCTCAATCAGTGGGAAAATCCCTGAACTCTATTCATTCCTACGCAAAGCAATGGCCGAGAGAAGGTATACGAACGGAGCAACGCAATTGTGAATTGCACTTGTATATGTGTGCTTTAGAAGTACGAATTGCACTTGTGTCGAACACGGAAGATATGCTCCTTCGAGGTAGGCCGAGGAAATATTGTCTCCACTGTACGTTCTTGCTTTAGAGGTAAGAATACTTTTTCAAAAACAATGTGTTCTTATTCGTCCTTACAACCATATCCTGTAAGAGGGTACAATGTCCGATGGTGATGAGCTTGAGAGCTTCTGACCGATATAAACAGCAAGAAAGGCAAAAGAGAAAAATAAAATAAGACATTAAGAAATAAGGCATAACAAGAAATAAAAATAAAAATTGCAATAAAAATTAGGAAAAAAATAGATCAAATGACGCAAAAAATAAGTTAAGTGAGAAACACGACGCGGCTACAAATACTTTTTTTATACTGAATAAGCGAAATTGTATTCAATCAATCTGTATGAAATGGACATGGCCATTTCAATTGTGTTTTAGTAGGCAAGCTGCAGACAAAATTAGTACGGCGCACCGCACGCACATGTATGTATGTATGTATGTATGTATGTATGTATGTATGTATGTATGTATGTATGTATGTATGTGTGTGTGTGTGTATGTGTGTGTGTGTGTGTGTTTATGTGTGTGTGTGTATGTATGTATGTATGTATGTATGTATGTATGTATGTATGTATGTATGTATGTATGTATGTATGTATGTATGTATGTATGTATGTATGTATGTATGTATGTGTCTTCTGTTACTGAACAGTGCTGGTGTCCTGAGTTATCTCTTGTGTATGTTTGCACGCCCTGTGTCTAACACAAATTACATGGTCATGCGCGGATCCGGAAAGGGGGGGGGGGGGGGAACCCGGATAGCCTGACCCCTCCCTCTATGAAGTCTGTGTGCGCGCAGCAAAAGCGTAGTCCTTGTTCCCGGCTGCTGCTGTGTCCTCAGAACGCTCACTGGGACGCCAATAATGACAGGACGCGATTATTATAGCTCATAAGCATCCATGCGATCATTATCACACACAAATCAAGGTCATATCACCGCGTGAAAAAAAAAATTTTTTTTTAAAAATACTGGCTCCGCGCTTGAGTGACCCTAATCAGTAGGTCAGCTCTGCTCACATTTGCTTCCAAGGTTTAGAAAGACGTAAAAGGCGCATTTGTCACCTTCCAGTTCTTTCCTACTGGTTGGTAATTCTCGCTCGTGATCTTCGGCAATATCTGGCAACACTTGTCAGCAGTCCCAACGTTTACACGCGTATTGAGGCCAAACGGTTATCATGGTTTCGCGGTACTCACCTCCTTCGAGCCGATTACGACGGTCCGCTGTTATAACTACCTCGGCCTTAACGAAACACTTTCACACAACGCAGCAGAAAACAACTTTTGGTTAAGCATCAGTCGCAAACTCCACCAATCTGCGGCATCCATCTTTTGTTTACCACACCACCAGTGTTGCCAGCGTACCGAGCATACGAAGCCACGGAACGCAACCTGGGATGCATTTGGTGCCCGGTTTCGTTATCCGCCTGTTCGCATATTTTCGCGAGGTATATCGAGTGAATGTCATGGTCATAGCATAGGTGTGCGCAGTGTACTCCCTTAAGGGTGGGGATATTTCACAGCAGCGAGGTGTAAAGACACTCCTGTACTTTAATTTTGGCGCCCAGAAAAAAAACCGTTACAAGGTCGATCCACAAAACACTTGCAGAACTCCGTACGATATCACTGATTTACAGGGCAGTTTGGGTACAAGTGACTTTTTCTTCTTTTTTTAGGGAGGAATAGACGCAAGAACTAAATTCTGACGTGTTTTCGCTGTAGTATCGGACTAAAGGACATTTAGCAGGCATGATGTGTAGCACATCGAACCAAAACCAAGAATTTCGTCTGAATGATTCTAGGCTTGCATATAAGCAACCCTAGTTTAGCTTCGCTTGAACTGATTTAACAATGTGATATTTGCAGGTTCTTTTAAACACGAAAGTGTTTTATGCCGAAGTCCACCAAGACATCAGTGACGTATTTCAGTCACGGAAATGACGTCGAAAAAATTCACACGATCAGATGGCAAAGAAAAAAGTTCAGACGGTTCAGACGACGGGAGTCGAACCCATAACCTATCGGTCCGCGACAACAGATGGTGGGCATGCTACCCAGTGCGCTACGGTCGCACATACTGGAGGCTTTATAAACGCGTCTTTCATAGCTAACACTTTTCTCTCACAGTGCTCTTGTTCGGCGGGGTGGTGTCGGCGTCTGGGAGCGGTAAAGGGAAGTGATGCGCCATGGCCGTGGCCTCCACGATCAGCCCCTGCAACGCGTCGTTGCTACGCGTCCGTCCCATTCGGGGCGTTTTCAATAGAAGTGCAATTTTGTCAACACCTTAAAGGACAGTAAATAACCCCGAAGTCCAAAAATTGTAATGAAGAGAAGTATGCGCACTTTTGCTATGGGGTCATTCCACGACAAACGTCCCAGCCATTTTGTGGACCATCTCAAATGTATTCGAAAAAAAAATCATGCTGATTTGCTGCATTGAAAACAGTGAATTGCTAGAATATTACGGAGAGAAAAAAAATTTTTGGTCATGTGGGTGCCTTCCGAATTTCCCAGAATGTCGTCTGGGTGTTGCTTGTGAGAAAATTTATTCTAAGAGTTTGGTTTCTTGGTTCTACACCAAATTTGGTTTACATATTAAGAAAAGGCGTTTGTGTAAGGTGTTTGAAGCTCAATAATATTAGCGCAATATTTCTGCCATATACGCCTCGAAGAATTTAGCCAAAATGTTTTAAGTTTGAATTTTTTCCATTGCAAGATTGCGCCTTGTATGAATATCTGAGTCATGAATACTTAGTCTACGGAAGGTATATTTTGCGCAAAAAATATTTTCAGACCCCTCAAGTTTCTGAACTTGATGGGAAAAAAATCACGAATTTCAGAAAACCGTCATTTTTGTCCACATTGTGACGCAATTTTCACCACGTGGTGCTCCAATTAAAAATCAGCTTTATACCCCAATCGAAAGCAAATGAAGTTCTTTTTACATGGCAAGTTTTATCATTACAATTTTTGTTTTAAGGAAGAAAATTATTTTTGAAGTTTCCCCATTTACGACAATAGGGAACTTCAACCGGGAAGCTGTCGTATGACGAAATGGGAAGATAGCCGCCAATGGGAAACTTCAAAAATTATTTTCTTCATTAAAACAAAAAATTGTAATGATAAAATTTGCCATGTAAAAAGAACTGTTCATTTGCTTTCGATTGAGGTATAAAGCTGATTTTGAATTGGAGCACCACGTGGTGCAAAGTGCGTCACAATGTGAACAAAAATGACGGTTTTCTGAAATTCGTGATTTTTTCCCATAAAGTTCAGAAACTTGAGGGGTCTGAAAATATTTTTTGCGCAAAATATACCTTCCGTAGACTAAGTATTCATGACTCAGATATTCATACAAGGCGCAATCTTGAAATGGAATAAATTCAAACTTAGAACATTTTGGCTAAATTCTTCGAGGCGTATATGGCAGAAATATTGCGCTAATATTATTGAGCTTCAAACACCTTACACAAACGCCTTTTCTTAATATGTAAACCAAATTTGGTGTAGAACCAAGAAACCAAACGCTTAGAATAAATTTTCTCACAAACAACACAAAGACGACATTCAGGGAAATTCGGAAGGCACCCACATGACCAAAATTTTTTTTCTCTCCGTAATATTCTAGCAATTCACTGTTTTCAATGCAGCAAATCAGCACGATTTTTTTCGAATACATTTGAGATGGTCGCCAAAATGGCTGGGACGTTTGGCGTGGAATGACCCTATGTGAACATGCTGCCGCAAGAATTTTGCGAATACGTGCTATAATAAGGAAGTTACAGGGGTTAGAACATCTGTTTCCAGCTGGTTTCAAATTGTAACACCCCAATAACACCGCGTTCCCCGCTTACGCTAGCCCCGAGAAAAATCGCGGCCGGGCTAGAGACACGACCGTCGTTGCGTTTCTCTCTAGTCCGCCTCGACACACCTCGGGATGGCGCCCTTAGGCCAAATTCTGCGTCCAATCAGCGACGCTCTTCTGGCTGTCACACCGCCTTCTCTGATTACGCACTCACCGTTAACTACTACAGCTACCAGAAAGGCTTGTTTAATCATTGATTATGGACGTTAGACGTTGGGATGATGTACCACCAAGCATAGGCGTGCGCACGAGGGGGGGGCAGAGGGGGGCGGCCGCCCCCCTAGTCACCTAAGAGAGGGGGGGGACACAAATTCTGCCCTATGCATTGATTTAATAAGGAGGGGGGGGCGCTGCGATGAACCTTCGCCCCCCCCCCCCCCCCCCCCTGAAGGGGAACCCTGTACACGCCTATGCCACCCAGCGTCAACGTGGGTGCATCCACGTTAAACGGTGCCATGGCTACCAAACACCAATAGACATTGTGCAAGCTCTCTTATATCAATGTACAGTAAACATTCAACTATTTCTGTAAGGATACGTTTTACTTGTTTTACTTTCGTGTTATACCGACTCCTGTGACGGAGGGATCAACCATGCCGATGTTAAAGCTTGGCAAAACTCCGGGCGGCGTTGGTCCAATTTCGAGCGGGTACGCGCCACTGGGAGCGGGTATGTGTCATAGTAGATCCATGAATAGTATAGTATTCGCCTCGAGATCTTGGAGTGGCGCCCTCTCGCGTGTGACGTCAGGGAGAGGACTCCGATGCAGCTCTTCGCGCGCGCGCTCGCTACGTCAAGGCTGCTCGACGCTGCCGGCCTGTCTATCGTGCTCGATTTATTGAAATATTGGTGGGCGAGTTGATAAAGCAATTTGTACTGAATGTTCAAGCAAAATGTCCATCGAAATCGAGCGGAGTTGCCGTCAGGAGCACGTTCTTTGTCGATTGCTCATGTTGTCGTCTGCTAGCCATCCATGTGTACATCTGCTTCTATGGTGAACTTTTCTTTTCGCGACTGTTCTATGGCCGTGGCGCACTCAAAATGACTTTCCTGCCCGTTTTCGATAACTGACTTCAGCGTGCGGGCTTCAGCTTCCATTTCTGCGTTAAAGCGCAATAAATGTATACCGCGTGCTGCGCCTGTTCGGTTGCCAAGCCTGCTCCTTCGATTTAATTCATTTGTTCGGAGCATGAAAAACGACGTGTGATGTCATTCAAATAAATTAAGTGGCGTTACCGGCAACAACGTTTGATTAAATACACATTTTTAGCAGCTGCTGTGTAAGCGCGTCGTAAGTACTTTAAATTGAAACACGAAATAAACAGGGTGAGTCTAAAGGGGATGCACGACGGGGATATGAAATATCAATAGGTTGTCCGGAGTGATTTTCTTTTGTTTTTGTTCAATTTTTTTTGCAACATATTTTAACCCTTACGTTAATAAATCGACGTCTGTTCACTCGTTCATGGTGGTCTGAAAATATGCTGAACAGAATTAGTGTAATCATACTAACCTTGATAAATATGAGGCTTTCGCATCGAAAGATGTATTTGCAATTAAATACTGTAAATCAGTCTCAACGGTCGACTCCTGATGTGGCTTGGTGCGATAACTGTACTAAAGAGACTCGAGTTCCTTATGCATTTGCCTAAGTTGACTCGAAGGCGAAAGCCATCTTTTTCTTGAGTCGATGTATTGTTCCTTCGCCGCCCCCCCTCCGAATGCTTTCTGGACGTAACGTGGTTTTGCATTGAAGCTTTCTACACATCACCTGGTTTCGCATCGCCTCCGAGATCGGCCCACCAATCACGAAGGCAATGCAAAGCGACGATGTCATGTGATGACGTAATCATCTGACATGACGTTATGACGTCACAAATTTTGTCGGTCTGGGATGTCATGATGACGTGATCATGTGATGAATTTTCGCATCACTCGTGTTGACGCTGGCGACGCGGGACGCCGACGGTCAATTTTCGCAATTTATGTGGAATCTAAGGCTCCCACCTTAAAATATTCAATCTTGTTACAGCACGGTAAAGAATCACAATAATCAGCCACAGGGGCCAAAAGAATGGTGGGAAAGAGCTCTCTTTCTTCTCTTCCTGGACACATTCACCGATCTTCCTACTCTTCACCAAGCTGTACTATCGGTGTCAAGTGAAACGCGAACACTGCAGCGGATCGCGTTGACCAAGCATTAGAAATATAGTGCGCGCCATCCTGTCATTACCATTGGCAGGCTCGCACAGTCGAGTAGGCAGCACTGCGCGATCGAAAACATGAATGCGGCTCATGAACGTATCTATCTCTAATCATAAGAGTCGAACTGTACCACGCGCACCACTGCTGGCGTTTCATTCCGAGCGATCTTATTTGCATCCAGCTCGCCCAATCTGTGCTAGTGGCCCGCAGTAACCCGCTGGTCGATGAATTTATCGATTTCATTTTGTCGACTGTCGTGTCTGCACAAGTCCACATGAATACAATTGGGAGTGGAGCGTGAATTTTCATTCACCTCAAGTCTGTTTACACAACGCTGATTTTTGCGAATAAGCCGCAAAATTGATCGCGCTGCGATTTCAAAGCAGCGGAGACTCTCTTTAACTCACTTGGTGGGGGGCGTTCGCGGTTTCACGTAAGCTATTTCAACGCCATCCAGCCCAGAGAGCGACGCTACGAACTCGGTGGCATGAACCTGACCGCGATAGCTGTCGGTATACAGAAGATATGTTAAATGTTAACGTCTCATAAACTCATGTAATGCTAGCAGTCATCTCAAGAAATATCACAAGAAGAAAATGCAGCTAGTAGTCGAGGAACGCCGTGCGACGCGAGCGAACTATAACGAAAATGCTGCTGTTTTAGCCAGAGCGTAGCAGACGACAAAAGCCGAATCCCCGCCCTTGCGTCACCGGAGCGCCGTTTGCAGCGCCGCCATCGGTCGCACACGAGGCGAATAGTAAGGGGGGTAGGAACGGGAAGTGAGGGTGATGAGGAAGGGAGTGAGGGAAAGGCCCCTGCTTCCTCAGCCTTCGCACCGCTAGTGAATAGCTGACCCCCCCCTTTTTTTTTACTTCGTTCTTTCAGAACAGGGGGGAAAAAGAGCCGGAAGTATCTCAGTCAACAGTTCGACTCGCTTGGTGGGTTTCATGTGGTTTGGTCGCAAACAAGTTCCACGGCACCTGATGCTAATGGCGCGAAATTCGTGAAGTTATTGGCCCCGCTATTGTGTTGATTCTTCGTAGATTCAGAGTAATTTACATGCGTAGCTTGCTGAACATTCAGGATCGCTTCCATCCAAGCCACCGAGACAAAATGTGATTGACCAATCGATGGGAGAATTTGTTGCACAGCTAGCACAGAAGCATTTAATTGGACGCTTCAATGGAGAGCTCCACATGTATGCTAAGTACGTGCTGCGCAAAGAAACGAACATAAAGGGAAGACATTTAAACGACACAGACTGGCGCTGCCAGTCTATGCGGATGAGCGCCAGCCTATGTCGCTTATGAGTCTTCCATATGACTTAGTTTCTTTTAGCAGCGCATACTTATTGGCACATACTTATTGATACATACTTATTGGCCCACCAGCGGGTTTTTCCGAATTGCACCAAAATTTTCGCCAGATAAGCGTTTCGCATCCTGCTCTCATTGAAACGCTGTCGAGAATCGAACCTACGACCTCGTGCTCAGCATGCACGCGGAAATCGAATAAAGCCAACTGAGCCATCTCGGCGAGCACGGAGAATGTCAATACTTGACAGTCCTATGCAGCGATGGCCGTTGACAACCGATATGCCGAGAGAGCCCAGGTGCACCTGCGCGAAATATTTGCCATCAGCATATTAAACAGCCGTTTTCTGTGCAGCGAAGTTGACAGCCGATATGCCAAGAGAGCCAAGGCGCACTTGTGCGGAATATTTGCCATCAGCATATTAGCAATATTAGACGGCCGCGAAACGCGATCTCGCGTGGCGTGCCTTTCGAGTCCAGTCCGCGCGCGGTCAGCGGAAAAAGAGGCCCACAGCTATTTCTCCTCACCGCTGTGCCGGATGCCTACGTGATCTAGGCAGCAGCAGCAGTAGCAGCAGCATGATGTGCCGTCCGGCTTTCGGTTGCAAGCCGCGAGCGTTAAAAGAAAGAAAAAAAAAACGCGCCGATAAGGACGCGCCGGCCGAGACAATGAGAGTGCGTCCGATTAGCAATCAGCCATCGATTTTGCCCCATCAACGCGGCGCCGCTGAGACGCGCTATCGTCACTGAGGGAACAATCACGCGCGCTTGACCGAGACCGCGTGCACGCGTGCGAGCGAGAAAACAAAAGAGAGGAGACTGCACAGCCCGAGACGATGTCGCAGCCGCCGCTGTGTAACGCGCGGGCGATTGCACCTCAAGAGAGTTCCCCTCAATCCGGCCGCAGCATCGCGACGATAGCGAGACGAGATATGCGTGCGCAGCTCGGCTCGACCGTCACACACGCTCGCTTATTTGTCCCTAAAATAAGTGCCGGGGGAAACACGGTGGAATGTGGCGAGCTCAGCGTAAACTACGGGAAACGTACACGATGATGTAGATCCTAAACTTTTGGGCAACTGAGCTAAAATATTTAAAATACATAACAGAAAATTTGTCCTTTTGTTTAGCGAGAATGTTTTTGATTAGAATTATCTGAATAAAAAATTAGGTTCGAATTGATTATTTTAGCGAATAATAACACAAAAGAAAATACAGAGGAGCCTACTTTGGTTGAATATGAACTTTTTGGACTTGTGGTTATAGTGGGAATCTGTATGACTGTGCTTTTATATAATCTCGAACGGCCTCACATGCATTCTCATAGCTATTCACAAGGGTCAGTGCTCAAGGGATAGTAAATTCGAAGGAGTTAGCTCAAATCCAATTACGCGGAACGGGGTTTCTAGAGATCACTTTCTTTTTGCAGATAACCTTCGACAAGACACCAGAAAGCGTTCTATTATCTCATCTTTCCTACAATAAGAACACGAAGGTGGAAGGGTTTCAGACCAGCTCTGCATCCCGAACAACAGCACATAACGAAATCACATCTTTTTGAAATCTATCATCCCTCAATCAGCAATGACTAGAAATAAACACATAAGATGAGAGTGGTTGTTGCATCTAGCAGAGATGGAATTCCCTGGTGGACAAGGCCAAAGTGCATAAATTATTACTTTATGTGGATTTACTGCGAACCTATGGCTATAACCACACAATTCTGCTACAATGACACGGGTTCCACATCCTACATTTTCTGGGGTAATAAGCTTTTTTTTTTCTTTTACAGGCCAACAGGATCAGCATATCTTTAGTCAGTATGATTGCATTTTCTGAAACTGGATAGATGACATGACTGCAGAAGTGAGTTTTTACTGCAATTTCCAAAACTTCTGCATACTAACTTAAAAAACATTCTATAGCTTCACTAAAGTCTAATAACTGGTCAGATGGAAAAGAGGAAAACAAAATTTGTGAGCCATTTCACAGGCAAACTCAATTCTCAATGAAGCCGACCTGCATCAAACTTTTTTACAACAACAGCAACCAAGAAATAAGTGAAATTCAGTTGATGGTTGCGTCTAAGTTGCATGTACTCAAAAACGTGGGGCAATGCTCTATCTGCATTGGAAATACATGTACACATGAGTCATCTGTAGCAAATTCGTACATGGGTCCACCATGCCATTTATCAACAGGTCCACCAGGGTTTTTTCTGAAGTGGCCTACAAGGAATCCTTATGTCGTTGGTTCTTCATATCTACATATGCTCTTCTGGCACTGTGTGCACAATTGTGCATGATAAGATTGTGCATCAAAAACAAAAGCACCAATGAGAATATTTAAAATGCTCCTATTAGACCTGTGCGGCATTTTTGAATATATAAAGTATCTTTGAAAAGCAAGTTAAATGTAGGTGGTCATTCAAGTCGCTGGATATGAGCTGAGGAATTATGCAATAACTAACAGTAGTTTATGATCTTATGTCCAATGTTCGTGTCCTCACATGGAGTGCAGAATTGTAAAACTTAACAAAATGCTGAAAGTTGTCTAGCAGTTGTATAATGAGCAGTTACACATTTTACATGCATTTGCATGGCTAAATCGCAGTTGAGCCCCTTACAGCAATTTAACAACCAATTTCATTGCGCTGGTTGGTTCTTATCACTAGGTGCTAAGGCTTCCTCTTTTAAGGTTTTGCCACAGATGCGTCCTGTAGTAAATACACATAACTTATAACGCAAGTGGAGAGCAAACACCAAACCTAAATATCAGCAAGAGGCCAACTTGCATCAACTACCCCCAAAATAATCAGTGTGCAATTGTGCATAATGTAATGTTTGATTGATTCAGTAAACTTTCCCCATTAGCCTGTCTTTCAAGGTAAACATGGAGACTTATTGAAATTGGAACAAAAGAGTCTGTACATGTCCTTGCTTTTCGGTCCTTTGTCCCCGTTTAAAGAAGTCTCAATGTTTACGTTGAAATTTTACGTCCGATGTTTTAGGGTCGATGTTTACGTCCAAAACGAACTGGGTCGAACTTCAATGTTACTAGGTTTCAACTAAACTAGCTTTATCCAATGGCTAGTGCAAACATGGAGGCCACTATCTGATAGAAGGGAACACACTTTGAAAGACTATTAAAATTCTGTTAGTATATTTTTCACATTCACATAGTGTCTGGAAAACTTACAAATATGATTCAGAGTGTTAGCACTCCTGAGCAACATCCGGAGAATTTCGCCAACAGCTTGCAAAGATTCCATTGTTTAGCCTGGCCCAGTTGCGTTGTCAGACACAGCAGATAGTACTAGTTTTGACATCTGGGTGCTGCAGTCTTGCTGCCAGCTCACTCTTCCCGAGCTGACGTGTAGGCGAGATAATGCAGACTTCCTGCATACCACTTCCGATAAGAAAACGTCGGAAGTTTCCGCAGTTCTTGCAGTTTTAAAAGACGCCGATGCAGTTCGTTCATGACACAACTTTATTCAGCTTTCCTGCTGGCTGCATTATAATATATGTATAATGCTTTCATTTTCATTTAAAGCAGACTGAACTCTTCAGTGCACATCTCTTACAAAAAACAAAAAACAAAGGGGGAAACGAACATTATTTTACAAAAAGGGGCAACATAAAACAGATGGGAACACAAATACTGCTCTTGTTCCAAAAAAAATATGCAACATACGTAGACTAACGTCAGCTTCAAAGCATTGAAATCACAGACAAAAGGAAAAAAAAAAACAGCCAGCTAAGTTGCCTTCACACACGACGTCAAGCTACGTTAGCTAACCAACCTATAGCCAAGTTAATTTTAATGCAACAGTGAAGGAGTTGGCAAGAATGGAGCAGAACGGAACACACCTGCCGGAACACAGCAAACTTGGAAACACTGCAAATCCAACTGGGTTAATTTGCATAAGTTAGAAAAAAAAAAAAAAGAAATGAGAAGCAACAAAACTGAAAGCACCTGTAGAAGGTCATTTCAACACAAGCACACTGACTGCTGAATTCAGCACTGAAGCTAGAAGTAGTAGTAGCGGGAATGACAACCAGTTAAGTCTACACTATTTGCCACAGGTGTTCCCCCCCTTTCTGTGACTAAGGGAGCCCAGCAGTGGCATCACACAAAACTTTGTCCATTCTCACCTTTGGCACGCACCAAGCCCACCCGACTCGCCGAGCCTTGTCAGCTGCACTTTGAGTCCACAAGTTTCGGCACAACCGAGCATATTCAACTCGCCCAAGAATGAAATCATCTGGTGCCAACCATGCACCTACTGCAGTGGTTCTCTGGAAAGATGGCTCACTGGCTTTGTTCCCTATTTTTCAGCAGAGGCAAAAACTTCAAATTATTGCGCAGTATAGACTAGTGATGTTAATAAGTGCTGCACATTCTTTTGGCACAAAATGAAAAACAGATCTTGGTGAATTTGCAACAGTAAACTATCATAAAACTCTAATTTTGTGCACCCAGAGATATACAATCTCCAGCAAACAAATTGCTGGCAATATGATTGACAAAGCTAATAGAAAATATGGCCTGCTCTACTTCCTCTGTTTATAGTGATGCACAGTTTATAGGTCCCATTGTGGTTACTAATGCCTCACATTAAAAGGGCTTTGGTGAAAATGTTTTCTAGCCTGGCCTGATCATAACCTCAAACAAACAGTAGATTGTGCCATAGAGGTGAAAAATGCCTGTGGTCAGAACTGACCCTGCAATACCCGGGTATTGAACCAATAGTTTGCAAATCTATGAATGTTGCTTTTTCATTATTTGCAGGCATGAAATTTTAATCCTGATGTGGCATTTTAAAAGTGCGGCCTCAATATAGAAAGTGGCAATATGTTACTTCATTTAACAATGCCACATTTTCGATAACCGTTACATGCCTCTACCATTTGTTTTCCTAGGACAATTTAAAAGCTTAGGAAACAATACAAACAATCTTTATAACCAAACTGTCAAAATAGTGATACCTCAGATTTGAAATAATGACAGCTAATTGTCTTAATTACACCCTTACCGGACAAATGCAGCTGCGGCGACTCAGTGGTGGGGGGGGGGGGCTTGATGCCAGTAAGCCAAAGCAGGCCAACTTCATGCCAAAAAACCATATACACAGACACTGCTACACAATACCTAGGAGAATGGTTGCACCTCCAAGTCCAGGTACAAAGCAATGCTGCAGTTAAAAAAAAAGACTTGGCTAGTACTAAAGCTTTTGTTATTCTATGTTACAAGTTCGCGTGTGTGCATTGTATTCTCTTCTGTACAAAAACTGATAGCACTAAGAAATATGATGGCACTTGACAGTCCTTTTCCACCTCTACAGATCAATATTACTATGTACAGGCACACAGAGGAGTCAAATAGGTATCTACATGCGGGTGTGACCTTTCCATGAAACAGCAGTGCTAAATTAAGCAACGGAAATTGTGCTACTTGGGATTGTAACAACCAAACATTTGGGCAGCACTCTACACACAAATTGTACTCATTAAGGAACTCGCTAGGGCCCAAATGCATGTCACCTGGCAAGTCAGCCAGAGTAGAAGCTTGAAACGAAGGCATTGTTAAAAAAAAAGGACACATAAGACTGCTGGTGAAATTCATTGTTCTGTTGTAACTAATTAATAAAAGAACATTCCTTGATGCTAGCACAATTTACAGCAAGACCGCAGAGCCGCTACATAAACTGCAAATGAAGTACTTTCAATAAGTTCATACACATCGGGCACAGGAAAATACCCCACTAAGAGCGCAATTATCGCACGCTGAATGTGATGTGGCCGGCTGAATGCAAACTAAACACCTAGCTCACTCAAATGTGTCAGCTTCAAGCCATGCTGCAAGGCCGCAGAACGGTGGTAGCAAGTAATTCAAACAACTGGCGACAACAAGATGGAGAGGACAGCAGGGACATTCATATTTTGCAATCTACCCAATAACATAGCTTCCAAAAAAAAAAATTCTGCATAAGCACCTACTTCCGTATAAGCCACATTGTGCAAAGGTGAACACGTAAGCAATGCACAGCACCTTCTGTTTTGTAAACAGCAATAAATCTGAACTCTGCACATAGCAAGCAGCAATGCTAGAACAAGATACATCAGCACCTTGACAACAAAGCGGGTTCCATCTTGTGTGCAAGGATTCGGTGCAGTTTCGAAGTGCTTGAATAAGCATATTCAAGAGGGATTTATTTATTGTGCATTAAAGAAAACTTAAACACAGGTTAACAGCAGTGCACTCCGACATTTTGTTCTCTTTAGACTTTTTGCAGAGGCACACATCTAGCCGAGACCAAAAAAAAATGGGAGAATCCTTTAAGTGCCTCAAACACAAGAATGACACTTCCCAACAGTGGTAGCAGCACTGGTGGAGAAATGAACTGTATATCTACTAGCACATCGGCTGCCCAAACACACACACACAAAATTGGGCAAGGGCACAAAGCTAGAGGCCTGTAACGTTCGGGCAATCCGTTCCAAAAACAATACGACGTTCCACGTGACGCATCAGCGTAGTGTAATCGAAGTCTTCCAGCCTAATGCGCTGCCTTGTGATGACACAAACTGATCAGCATCTTCGCTGTGGCGACAAGTCACACCAACATGTCATACACAAATGAAAAACCCATCCGGCCGTTCCGAGAGGGTGCTTAAAAATGGGCACGCAATAAAGCCGGGACAACCTAGTAGTGCGAGACCTAAGTGAAGGGTTTGTACTTACAATGGAGAAGGGGCGGGGTAGGCGAGCCAATTTGGTACGATGGACGAGCGATTTCGAAAGCAACCAACGTCAGCACATGCTTCAAAAACTGCTCACATTTGCACGAACGCACGCAAACACCACCGGAGCACGTCGAAGCTGCCTATGGACCCGTGGGGAAGCATGTCCTTGAAGCTGTGTCTTCACTGTCACAACCAGAAGAACAAAAAGTGACGCCGACTCAGGCTGCCTCTCACTGGCTGTCATCTTATGGCAATGACGTAGGCAGGCGGAAGCACACACGAGCGTTACTCGAGAAAGCCCTGGTGGCAGACGCCCTCAAGGAGTCTCGGCCGTGGCGGTGAAGTAGGACAGCGTCGGGTAAAAACCCAAGAGAACGGCCAGCACGAGGATGCACAGCGGTATTATTGAGCAGGCCGATGTCTGCAAAGAACAGACGCAACGTCGAACAGTTCTGAATAAAACATTACATTACAAGCAAAAAAAAAAAAATCGGCTAGTTCAATGCTGTGACAACCGTTGGACAATGAAGCTGTAAACACACGAGTGTACGTCATGGGCTAGCGAGAGCACGTGGTTTCGTAAATCCGCAACTAGATTTGAAATGCGCGTGCTTACACATTACGAGCATCATTTAAATCATTATCATCATCTAATTTATTTCCTCATTCACCCCCCTCCTCTGGTCACGTGACCTGCATGACGCCTACTACTACTACTACTGACGACAGACACAGGGTAGACTAGGACAGCTTTGCTGTAAAAAAAATAACTCAGATTTCAAGCAACGTAAGAACACTTTCTTTAATGTTTGCCCTCATTGGAAATTTTTAGCGATAATTCTGACAGTATTTTGATGTTCAGTGCTTTCTACAACATGACAGCAGTTAAGCTTTATAATGTTACACGAGTTGTAGCACCTGTGTTAACCTTTGTAATTCTGTGCAGAACATACAGCGAGACATACTTGGGGGGTATAACTGTACTTAGGATGTTTAGAAGTGAGCTGCGTGGGCTGTAGAGCAGCTACAGGTGAAATGGGCATGTGCAATGGGACCCAAAAGAAGCCAAAACTAGAAAGGCATGATGCTTGCAGTGACCTACTATTTTAGTTATGGTGGTGATTTGGCTACAGTGTCTTAGTTTCTTACAGTTGACACAAAATGATCAAGGTACCATCATGGACTAATGAAACGCTAACGAGAAATACAGCTTCCACAAGTGATAAATCAAGTGCCCAGTCTGGCATGGGCAATTATGCAGTTGCAAAAGATTTCTTGGGCCTCCCACTAAGTGTGAAAGGCCATATCGTAGGTGAAAACAAACCACGTAAGAGTGTGTTTTCGTTAGCCCTAACTCATTAATACTTCAATCGTCCGTGACCGTACACCTCATCTCACTTTTAAGCTGCAGTAATGCAGGTTAGCATGCACAGCGCGCTCCCGTGAATGGAAAGGGTTTAAAGGAAAACTGACCGCCTTAGACTGGTAGAGTAGCAACTGGCGCTCATCACTGACAGCCTTGAGCTCCTGCTGAAGCTGTGCTTTCTCCAGCGCACAGACTGAGTACTTTTCCTTGAGCAGGGCCAACTCCTCAGCCGACTCCTGGAGCTAATGAGAGAGAGGGACAAGAAACTGAGTAAGGAACGCGTACTTCACAATGAACAAATAAAGCTAAACAACAAAAGCACAATGATTCAAAGTAAATGTCGAATGTCTATGCCTATATCAAGTGTAACGAATACGGTGACCGATTAACAAGAGCACAGGTTGGCACAAAAGAACACCACAAAAGAGAAAACGTGAAAAGTGAAGAAAAATTTATTTTTGGCGGGCGTATTACCCACAAAAACTGTGGTAAGATTTTGAACACCTTGAGTTCTTTCACATGAAACTAAATCCAATGCAACACCTTAGCTGCTAAGCTACCATGATGAGTACATAAGAGTGTCGAAACGGAGACCAGTTCTTCAGACAGGCTACACATATTTTAAATGCGAATGCATTTCTTAGTCGGGCTATGTCAGGCGGCGTTGTCCGCGGCGGTGTCCGCGCGCCGGCAGGTGTTATCTCTCCGCTCTCACTCCCTCTCCCATAGCAACAGCTGCGGGCGCGCGCGCTTATCCTCGCCCCTAGCAACCGGAGGAGGTGGTGCGGGCGGAGTAGCGGAGAGTGAGTGGAGAGGAGGAGCGCGCTCTGGTGTGTGAGGGTGCTCGCATCGCGGAAGCTCGGCGGAGCTCCCGCGTGTGTGGAGAGAGTGTAGGAGAGGGTAGGTGCAGTGCTTCGCCGCTCCTTCTCTCGCCGTTTGCTCTCTCTCCTCCCTGCGCCCCACTCTTCCGTCCGCTCGCTCGCACGTATATATAAATGGAGTGAAGCGCGCGCAAAATGCATTCGCATTTCCTCACGATTCCCTTCGGGGAGGTGGGGGGCATTTTTTAACGTGTGTGTAGGGGCCTACAAATTTCTTTCAGAATAGAAATTCAAAATGAATCAATTTTCATTTTAAGGAAGCCGGAGACATAACATAGGTTACGAAAACTTTATAGTGCCAATGCAGTCAAAATACGAAAAAAAGGCGGATCTGGTATGTTGCATTGACATTCAAATGCTCAGGTTTCAATGCAAGACTTAACGAGTGAAACAGACTTTTAATGCAACAGCATTAAGGAGCTCGGTTTGCCGAAAAGACGGTGTTGGCGGAATTCCATATAAATTTCCTGTGTACTGAGACTGCTCTGAGCAAGTGTGAAGCTCGGTGCTAAACGGCGATAATATATTTTATTTTGCAATTAATGTCGAATTTCGCATGACGCACCTACTGACATCAACACTATTGAGACGTCAATTCTGGCAATTCTTGTCTCAATTCTGGTGACTTCATGCACCAGTATAGTGAGTTGTGATGACGTCAGCTACCAAAACATTCAAAATGACTACTTGCGCGTCATTAAGGGAATGACAGAGTGGAGCGGCCGTGGAAATGTCCCAATATGTTGTGTCAGCTTGAAGCAAGAGGCTTACCTATACCGTGTGGTGATGTCAAAGTACAGTAGGAACTGAAACTAGCTTTTGCAAACATATTGCAATTATTTTTTTAGGGTGCACTCACACTTATCAGTATATTTTCTGGGCTCTTGAGGTATTGGTCTTTCATATGGCACAAAAGAAGTGAAACAAAAATTTTCGTGTCAGTACCCCTTAAAGAACCAGCACTAAACTCCATCTTACCTGATGCCTCGTACTCTGGGCCTCTTGTTGCAGCTTCTCGAGCTGTTCGGGCCACTCACCCCGGTCAACCCGATCACCCCTATCACCTCGATCACCCGGCGCAGAGGGTAAGGATGACTGCATTCCGAGCACGCTGCAACTTGTCCGCAAACGTTCGCACTCGGCGAGCAGCTTGGCGTTTTCGTCCCGCTGTCTGAAGGACACAAGGTGTAACAACCTTATCAGAAACGTGAAGTCCTTTAAAAATGCTGACCTGTGCGGGCAACTGATGTTGACACCAAGAAAAGTTATAAGCTGATCATTCGCGATTGAGTTGAATGAAATTGGGATTTCACTCACGAATGTTCAACATAACATAGCTTTTTTCTAAATAGGCTGAGGTAATTCAGGAGCCCTTTTCCAATTGGCGGAATGGGACAAGTGAAGCTTTCCATCTATGTGCCTGACATACTACTACTTGCTTTCTACTGCACTGTGTAAAGCTCCCTCCCAACTGTTTCCTTCCTCCATGCCATGAATTGTACCTTCATCCACATGCTTATCAGTGCAACACTTCAGTTGTTACAGGCAACAATGATGATCAAGCCTGACACAATGAAATGCAACAATGAAGGGCAGCAACAAAATCTGGCAACATGAAATTACCTGTCACCTAGATAAAATATGAGATTTCCATATCAGAAATGGCCGATTTCCAACAAGCCCACAATTCATGATTAACATTCACCCAAAGTACAGGACAAACTTTTTTTTTTACAGCTAGCTCCCCCTGGAAAGTGGCTCAAGCATCAGGGAATCGAACCTTGCACTCAGTAGCAGAAAGCCATAGACTGAGCCACCATGGCAGGCTACTACAAGCCAGAATGTTCAGCAGCCTAGAGGAATAAAGGAGCAAAACAGCCGCTCACATGGTCGTCTCTTCTTCGGCTGCTCGAAGACGAGCACGCAGGGCCTCGCATTCCTCCTGAAGGGGCTCCTGGGTGTGGTTGGGAGTCAAGGAACGCTCCGTGTTGGCTCGATTGCGCAGTTCTTCGGTCAGAGTCCGCACTTTCTCTGCAAACGCAGAAACAGAACATGGCGATCACTCACAATTATTTTTGCATCTTTCAAGGTTTTCACAAAAAGATATAGAAAAAAACTCCAGGCTATTGTGGCACTCACAGTGCTGTCACAGCAGACACTAGAAGAGTGGCCTTTTTAAATCCCATTGTAAACTCTCTTAGGGCACCTACTGCAAGAACAGTTGCAAAATATCTACTACACTGTAGTTCATTATTTTGTGAAGTAACCAAGTACCCAATATGCTTGAATAACATACCTTGAGCTAGTTGGTTGTTCATGATCCCAAGGCAAATACAGTGAACACTCCCCAAAGACCAACACAGTGCCTGTGTCTCGGGTTGCCTGTGTCACTCTTCATGAAGTGGGCATTGTATCTGCCTTGTTAGCCAATATGTGTCTGTAAGGAAATATGTGCACCTACGTAGCTGCACGTAGGTTGTTGAGGCTGTGGGCGCTTTGTAATGGGTGGGAAGCTTTAAACCACCCACTCATGTAATTCACATAGTGTAATTCCACACAACATTTGCACAACTGCTAACATGACTCCTCGCCCGATGCGATGCCTCTGTAAGGCCGTTTTACAAGGCAGTTTCATGCACTGCCGTAGGTCTGTGGCGAAATACTTGACTGCTACGAAAACAGCCTGGATTCGATTTTGCCTTGAACCCTAGTTTTCTTTTTTGTCATTGTGCACAGTAGCTGTGACAGACATCGGCAGTGACAGATATCACCGCCACCAAGATCGGCTGTTGATGCGAGCTCATAACTGCTTGCGCTGTAAAACAAATTCTGGGGTTTTGCGTGTCACAAGCTCGGTCTGATTATATAGGCACATTGTAGCTAAGGGCTCTGGCCCTGCGGGGTTCTTCAACGTGCACCCTAATTTTCAGTATGCAGATATCTTTGCAGTTCACCAGGTATAAATATAGCTGTCATGGCCAAGATCAAACATGCATACTTGAGCTTGGTATTGCAACAACGTGGCCAGGTCAATGGACTACTGTATGCAGTGAGAAATTCTTCTTATGATCGCCGAAAGGTGTACTGAAAGTGACAGTAGTACTCAAGATTACACTATTCAATTGCCATGAATTATGAATTTGGAAAATCACGTAACTGTTGTAGCTTTTACACTTTATGAACAGAAACCGGAACAGCGCCTTTCATAAAGATTTCATTGATGTCATGTACCGTATTTACATGATTGTAAGTCAACTGGAATGTAGGTCGACCCCCCCTCCCCCCCAAATCACATGGAGGGGGGGGGGGTACACTGACTCCAACTAAGTCTGGATAGGCACCGAGTCTATAGTTGGAGCCAGCACCTGTCCTGTCACGCACTTCTCTGTCCGGTCCTCATAAAAGGTAGTGCTGGAATATTTGTAGGAGGAATGTATCACCAACTGGCCCCACATTGTGTTTACTAAAGTCAAGACAAAAAATCCGAATTCTAGTGTGCAAAGGCGGCTTCACGTCAGTACTTAACGGCTATGCAGGAAAGCCAGCTTTGCAACAATACATGGGGATCATATTTTAGAAAATTTTTCGCAAAGTGTCATTGAGGGTGCAGGTTATTCGTGGAGAAAATGCAGTTTATGTTACAGATAGAACCAGAATACAAACATAATGTCATTACCATGCCACAAAGTTGCAGATTTCTTGTTTGTCCTGCCGTTATTGGCAGTACTAGTTTTGCTTTCGATAAAATTTAAATAAAATGGCTCGACCTACAATTGTGTAAATACAGTATATGTACCAGTATTCAATTGTGGTTTCTGTAAAATAGAGCAAAAAATGTCAAAGCCCATGAATATATTGTTACGTAAAAATGACTTACGTAAAAATGACAATACACTATTGAGCCCTTCTGCCTTTGTCAGCAAGCTTTTAAAGCGAGACTACTACTGTTCTCCGTGCTGCTGTCATATGAGTAAACCATTGCAATGTGATTGTCATAAAACAATAACCAACTTAATCGCATTTAACCTGCACATACTTCAATTTTTATTTAAACTGTCCGTGGTGAATGAATGTTGTGAGCTCCAACTAAATATGTTAACTTTTCAGGAATTGCACACCATGGAAGCTTATACGAAAAAAAGATTACAAAGAAAAACAGTTTCAAAGATAACACTCACTTCTCAGATGCTCCGCTTCATTCTGGTGCTGTTTGGCGCTGTTCTGGGCCTCATGAAGTTGCTCTAATGCAAGAAAGTGCAGAATGCCACACACTATGGGTTTACAAGTGCAAGAGCATTGCTCTTTGATAATACGAAAATTTATACCACTACTAGTGAGAGTTTACTATATTTTCACCTCCACACTAGAAACAGGCTCATTTACAAACCTGGTATACAGAGAAATAGAATGCGCAACTATACAGAGTGCATGTTTGCATAGGTATCTTGCGTATTGTTCGTTAAATACGCTACACAGGGTTTGCGAGCATTCCAGTATTAAGCTGATGCAGGATATGCCAAATTTCGTAAACAGGCTTTTCCACACATTTAACTTGCCCCAACTAGGGTCACTAACCTCACACGGACCTGCCAAAGCTGAGATAAGTTTGAAAGGTTCAGATAAAATAGAGGGCACTGATCGATGAACAGGAGTCCAATTTTCAATTGCCAAGTTTGTTGTCTCGTTCAGGTTAAACGAGATGCGTGGGGAAGCAGCTGTGTAGGTACAGAGTTTTTTTCTGCATGCTCTATCAATTTTTAACAAATGCACAATCCATCAAAATAATACACGACTACCTAACTACTGCACTTACACTGACACCCTTCTCTACCACTGGAAGCAGCCTTTTCACATTTCCACAAAAAGCTACCTAGTATTTCCCTTCACATGAGTGACATTCTGATGTAATTGAGTGACAATCTGACATGACATAATTTACAAGGGCAGTCTTACAATCAAGTGACAAGAAATGCAGTGAGAGAAAAACAAAAGCCCGTAGCAAATTTGCAAGAAGAAGCAAACTAAATTGTGCAAAAAGCAGAGTGCGAAAGCAACAGAACACTGCAAATAAGGGTGATGCGCAAACCAAACATACTCTTTACAGCCTCTGATGCGGCTTCTGTCCGACTCCGGGCTTTCCTTTCCTCTTCGAGAAGATCTGTGTGCAAAACATTTGCAACATAAACAAAAGGAAAGGCAAAACTCAGGAAGGCAAAGCAGGGGCCTGATGTTGGCACTGGTCGAGGAAACACAGCTGCAGGCAAGAAGGAAAGCATGACTGCTAACTTCACTCGATTTGATTGCAATTGAATCAATAGCCAAATTGTGACAAGGCAAAATTAAAATAGATGACTTTTTGCCATTAAAAAGGCAGTTTGTCTAAGAAGTGCAGTTTGTGTGTGCACCCAAACCGCCCTACTGAGTCACCACTGTGCAATATCCAAGACTTCACAGTCTCTTTGGCAGTTTTGAGTCTAATATTTCATGAGGGAATTCACGACGTCGCAGAAAGCCACCACAGAAATTAGAGAATGGTGTCACATGTGTTTCACTTGCATACTATTTTTGCGATTAAAATACATACCATTCTCATAAAAAATTTAATTTGCTACTTCATGTATGTACAACGTTCCACTTGATCGCAACCCCATGGCTTTCATTGGCATTACATTACAAATTGCCACTACCATGAAACTAAACCCCATACATTGCTATGTAGTTTAGATATCTAGTAATCAGATATCTACTAAGGCCAGCCATAGCCATAGCCTCTTCTGGCGCTGGCTCATACGTCTATGACATAGTTAATGCCAAGGCTGCTCTCGGCAAGAAGATTTTTAACAAAAGAAAAACTGGAAGCAAATTGAGTAATTACAAAAGCGTGTCAAGGATGATATAACAATTGTTGCAATAGCGATCACCAACATAACTCACTTTCTAAGCTGCTAAGCTCTTCTTGACCCAAGCGCCTGTGCCGCTCGTGTTCAGCTAGCTGTTGTCGCTGGACGTTGAACTGTTCTCGCAGCTCACACAGTGACTGTTCAGACTGCGACAGCTCCCCTGAAAAAAGTAACCGACAAAAGAAATGGCATTGAGGTGCATATCCCTTCAATTAAAGGCATCACTCAAGCCCTCGAGAAGGCCTACTGCAACAAAACTTTGTTCAGGCTGGTTTAATAGCAAATTATGGTACAATTCTAATTAACAAATTTTAGCAAAGCCATAGGGATGGCATAACTGCCAAATTATTCATATATGGCATCAAAAACATTTATTTTAGCAAACCGTTCATGATGCATCGACTCATATTCTAATGTAGCATTTTGTGCAGAGGCCCCTCTCTATCTACATTACATTTTCATGAACTAGACCTTTTAAAAGGCCGAAAATTTATAGCAGCTTGACTATAAACAAGTTTCAGCAGGCCAAAATAAAGGGCCGTGTATAGAATCAGCTAGAAAAACAGCTAAATTAGTAACGTTAAATTGAAGGAGCAGTCTACAATAATGACACACCTTGTGTGTGACAAAAAAATTAACAAAAAAAAAAAAGAATTACGACAGAATGCCATTCAACAACTCAAAACCATGAAGTGGGTTCTACCGGGGATAGGCTCAGGATTGATCCTGATAGTGCGACGTTCTTTAATGTGAACCCACAGCCGAGTATGCGAGAATTTTCACATTCAGACTACTTCGAAATGCAGCCGTGGTGGCTAGAAATCAAAGCGAAAACCTTATGTTGACCACTGCAACAGATTGCATTAACTAAATATTCACAAACCTACCTTGCAGCCTGGCAATCTGGCACACCTGATCCTGAACCTGCTTGCGTGCTGCAGTCAGTTGAGCCATCAGCGCTGACGTCTCTTCGGATGGCTCCGCAGGTGGCTGCTCTTCCGTGCCAGCCTGTCTCGTCTTCGCAGCCTGCTGTGCTTCTGCTCCAGAAATGATAACACACCCGCACTCCACTTAGTGCCGGTATCATTGTCCAAAAGAATTTTCAAATGCAAGGATCAAACGATATGAACATCCTAAAGGTTCTGAATAAGAACTTGTTGTTGGGCGAGTTGGTGATTACATAACATGATGATTTTAGCGCTAGAAAAAACGAACACATGTGGGAGACAGAGTTGTTAGAAGCAGTGTATCGGAACGGAACGAAAACCGAAAACGAAAAACGAAAAAAACGATATTTTTGACCGGAACGAAAACGTAACCGAAACGTTATCTATTATTTCGTTCCGGAGTGAAACCGAAATTTTTTTATCGTTTTTCGTTTCACTCGGAAACTTGACAGTCTGGAACAACCGGGGTCATGCAACGAGCAATAATGCAGATCTCGGAGTACAGAACAAGCGCGTACCTCAGACAAGAATTCCAAGAGTTGAAATTGTGCGAAAAACGAAAACAGTGGCAACCAGAGATGTTTATACTAACTCAAGTGGACTTTCGTATGCCTGTGACACATTACAGCGTGGAGAGGGCATTCTCGGCGCGCAAGTTTGTTTTATATGAACAGCGGTCTCGCATATGAGAGGTACACTCGATGACGGGCTGCTTCTGAGATCATACTCACTCCCTTGACGCAAAGCATTGAGCGTGCTCAAAATATTCGTAATTCACTTTTCAGAAAGTCTGCTATAACTTAGAAGGGCACTGGTTTGCGATGATTTGTAAGAATGCGTGGTACAGTTAGTTGTGCTCCTCTTAAGAACGTGGCAAGAACGTGTTCTAACCCTGTCCCACTTTCTCAAGAGGAGCGCGAATAATTATACAAGACAAATCCAACAGAGTGAAAGCTCGTTAATTCGAACTCTAATGGGACTATAATATTGCTGGAATTAAGCGGAGTTCAAGAAGTAGCGGGCAGGCGCTAGAATGAACAGACATCGCGCCACACTGTGCGGAGAGAACTCAGAGAAGCCACCTCTGGACTTGTTCCTGCAAATTAGGCGATACTACAAGTTTGTGGCAGGTAATTTTGTAAATTAAGTTCATGCTCTAACAGCGAACAGAATTTATTGATCATTCAGCGATACACCAGAAACAAGCAGCGACTTTCACGTGAGCAGTGAGCCTTAATGCCAAAATATACGAAGCTATTTGTGCTCCAAAACACGTTCATTTACATGGCAGAGTTAACGCAATCAAAATTTGAAGTCTTTCTTTCTTTGAAGTCTCTCTTTCTTAGTTTATTTAGAACAATATTGAAATTGTCCAAGGAGACACGCCTAAAGGCAAACATTGCCTGACTGGGCCGAGCCACCCATATACAGCAGTAGCAACAGACAGATGACATTAACAACCATAAACGCATACATGGAAATCAATCACCGCACTTGTTTTACACAGATGAAAGTGATGAGTAATTTGGGTGATCATTCTGAGCCGATTTCTGCGAGGAGGGACGAAATCCAGGGGGCTCACAGTTCGAATTAACCGTTGTAGATACCGACACGTTCCAATTATCGGGTGTTTTCCCCATAGAAATACATAGGGCTGTGTCAGTTCGAATTAACTGTAAGTTCGAATTAACCGAGTTCGAATGAACGAGCTTTTTAGTGTATTTTTATTGTTACTCTAAATTCAAAATTTTGCATCCAAATAAATAACGTTACTAACCGTTACGGAACTTTTTTTTTACGCCGGAACAGAAACGGAACGGAACTTTTTGCTGTGGAACGAAACTAAAACCGTAACGAAAAACATTTCGTTCCGACACCCTGGTTAGAAGTGCCTGTCCTGTATCCCACATGTGTTCATCTTTTCTAGCGCTAAAATCATCATGTTATCCTAAAGGTAGTTGCGTTATTACGCTAAATGCGAACCAAGGACGAGTGGTTAATCGGTCTAGAAGGTATATGCAGGTCACCTGTAAGTTTTCCACCAGTTGCAAAATGTAAAATGACAGCCCATTAGGGGAGAGGATTCGTCATGAAGGGCATATTCCAATAGCTCTGTTTTATCCTTTTTATTTTTCATGCTAGAACCACCGCATTGATTTTAAGGATTTCAACTTTCAAACTACTTTTATACTACTCTGAAAATGGTCTACACATTCTTACTAAAAAAAATTGGGGGGACCCTTAAGCTTCGCCTTTTAAGAGTAGAACGCGATAGCGATATCCTGTCCCTAGTCCGTACTTAAATCCCTTAGTGCACACTATGTAATGCGTACCATGCTTTAAACCACGAGCAATTATGCGCGGTAAATGCGGGAAATGTTTTCGAAGTTGCTATGCACCCACTACGTGGTCTTAAGGGAATACGTGCAGTAACGTGTGTGCCTTTTGTAATGGGTACACGGCTTTGAACCACAATGTCGTTATGATATTCACATCTTCTGACGCCCGATGGCTATGCACGCTTGTACCACGCAATATTACTGTGATATTACATGTTGTATTGTGACGCCTGTATACAGGACGCGCGAGTTTGCAAAGCATGAAAGTTATTCAATCAATCAATCAGTTTATTATCATGATATAAAAGGATGTTACAGGGAGTAAAATATACAGAAGAGGGTCCCAAAGTACTCGACTGCAACGGGACCCTCGACTCGACTGCAACGGGACCCTCGTTGCAGTCGAGTCGAGGGTCCCGTTGAACCACCGCATTGATTCACTGCAGTTCCAAGCAGAGCAAGTTATTTCATATGTAATGACAAGCAGAAGCGTGGCTGAGTGGTAGAACACCTGCTTGCCACGCAGACGACCCGGGTTCGATCCTCATTCGGACCCGGAAATTTTTATTATTTATTTTATTTGAATCTTTCTCGATTTTTCGGTCACGGACAAGATGATGATTTTTCGCTCACAACCAACGACGCCGACGCCGACACCAACACCGACGCCTGAATTTCTGCGAAACGAGCTCTTTAACGCTATCGCGTTAAAAAATATCAATCAGCTATTCCCTTCCTACATGTCAAAGCATGTGGCTGTTCTTAACAGGGTAGACGTCACAGAAAAAAGGGATGGGCTGAAGCAAATGCCTTCTTAATGACATCTATCTAGGCTGATCTGCATCACTGCAACTACTAGCAACATTTTGACGACCAGTTCGATAATTTTGCATCGACTATAGGTGCATTAGCGTCCTCACCAGCAAAAAAGCCAGTCTCGTGGCTAGAAATACGGCTTTCAGAACAAGCAGTGGAGTGCGTTTCCTTAACATGATGCCACAGTGTTGGAAAAACAAATGACCACATCGGAACAAACAACAATGTAATCTTTACGCCTTGACACTACATATGCCAGCCTAATACACATGCTTGAACTTTGAACAACAAGGTAGCTAGCACTACTCTTGGCTTTTATGCCATCTTCATGTGGCCAACGTTGCTGGCCTTGACAGAACTGAAACGAGACTTTGCGTGGCAGCTGTACACTTTGCTGTGTATTTAGCCACAAATGGAAAATATAGAAAGACACCCTAACTATGCAACTTTCCTAGTAGCACATGCTGACAAATGTTAAAAACATGCTATTCAGCCAACATGTCCGTGAAGTGAGCATTACTTGCTGGTGTCACACTTGGTCTTAATGAAAACATTCACAACACAGAGACAAGGCAGCCTCGCGATTGTACACACCTTTCATAGCAGCGAGCTCAAGCTGTGCGGCATTTATCTTCTCACGAGATTCAGTCAATAGTTCTGTGCAGTGCAGAAAGCCAAAAAAGGAAATTTTAGAAAACAAGACCTCCATAACGAAACTCAAATGTGCAGTGATTCAAAAGCCAAAGCACAAAAAGCATTCCTGAAAAATTATAGCGGCAAGTTAATTGTACGAATGTGGGCTGGGTAATGTAGAACTAATTTTAGCGAGACACCTTAGATATTTTACGCTATGGTTCGCTTGACACTGTACTCATACAAATGAAGTACACCTATATCTAAAGTTAATTTGGGAAAATATAAATCCTGCGATTTTTCGAGAGTGCAACAGAGATATGGTTGTAATCCCAGGAAACCAAACTTTCTCTCAATAAAAAAAAAAAAAAAGTGCAGGTCCACTGACCAAATGCAGAAATGGCTTCGCATGCATAAATGCAGCAATATTCCAAGCATAAAGTGCAAATCTACATTATATTAATATACATCCATGCACAATGTACAAAGGAAGCAACTCGTGCAAGTTTAGAACACAGCATGACACTACAAGAATGCATGGAACTAAGTGGCGGTTTATTTTCTAGCTCTAAATCGTCACACCTACTTGGGCCTTATTGCTTTTTGTTGAACATATCTTTGGCAAATAGTGCCAGGCTTTTGCAGAAACGTACATAGACAAAAAAAGAAAAAGCATATGTGCTTATACAATTAACTTAATTCCGTAAACATGCATGTAATGTAACACACAAAAATCCAATTTTAGTTATGCACTAAGGGGCATTTAATGATGAATTATTCTAACATTACAACCATATGCTTAAGATTCCTTTAGGACAATGCTGCAAACCGTGTTCAAACTACTTTCCAGGGATCAAGCACTGCCATGGGAAAGCATTCTTAAAGAGGCGGTGTCCCCAAATTTGTGGCTTGTGCATTCTTTGTTGCCAACGATTCTTATTGCTCCAGGAAGCATGATACACACTCCAAGATTCATGTATTCTCGCTAACTAATTTAATACCACCTTATTTATCTGAACGACTTTCGGTTTCGGTTTCTGGCTGCCGAGTTGGACACTGACGTTACTGTGTAGGAAGCCTGAACATGTGGGCTCGCAAAATTGTCCTGCACGCAGTGCTGCATCGTCCGCTCGCGTACACACGTCAGCAATCGTCCGGCTGCCTTCAACACTTGCTAAAATTATGTAATAGAGAATATTAGTGGGTACGGTATTCCGATATATGCAGAGATGTTTCCAGAGTATCGGGTTACCGGACGATGGTATTGAAGTCTTGCGACGATTCGTGCAACCACAGTGACCATCGCGAAAAAATGTTTTAAAAGACAACGCATTCAGAACTATGCCACTGCCGAGAATTTACACCAGAAGAGAAGTGGAATACATTAGGTTTCTGCGACAGCAATTCTATGCTTGAATGGTTCAACTTAGCGCCACCCACCAGGTGGACCCACATATTTGGCCTCATGTTTACTGCTATGGCAACCCACTATGCTAAAGCAAAGAAGTGTGCGAACGAACTAAACTTCTCTAATGTTGCCTTCGCAAGTTCGGCAACAAGCTAAGAAAAAAATTAGTTCACAGCCCACGCTCTCTGTTCTTTCCCGGTGCAGCGGAGCTATGGGTCACCGCTTATTACACTTCACTGTAATGTGGTCTGACGTCACCAAGACTTTCGTTACACTTCCCACACAGCTACGTTGGTGTCAGTCGCGATAGCGATGGGACTTGATCGCAAGAATGAGCATTTAGGCACACTTTGGAAGCGAATTAAAACATTCTAAACATTTGCTTTCTCCAAAACTTTGTGCTGCGTGTCCTTGCATACAGAGGAAGCCTTTTTATAGCCTCGAAATTGGTGGCACCACCCCTTTAAGCTGGCTGTGCGATACATGCCCAGTGCAACAGTTTCTAGTGTAATGTGTCACTCCTTGTAGCCCAAGGCGTTTCATAGTAACCTCAAAAAAGGTAAAATTTGCATGCCTGAAAACTTCAGGCATGCAAGAAAACACATCCTCAGCTGCTTGATCAAAGTAAATCTGCACGTACTGCTCTAGTCAAGTTACATTAGAATGAAGCACCTACGCTTAGGGCAAGACATTGCAGTGAGAAAGCCAAAGCCACAAGGCAAGTGCCAAGTCAAGCATAAAACGAGTACCAGTGATCAGCCTAACCTTGCATGAGAATCAACATGCACGACTGCTGTCTTTCGTAGAGGCCTGTGAGCTCACGAGTGTCTACAGGGGGAGGAAGGGGTTGGCACACACAGTGCAGCATGCCCGCCACCCACAACAGCAGCAGAAGTGTCAGTGGTGTTAGGTCGTGTCACATAATGTCACAAAACAAACAAGTATGGGTTAAACAGGCACAAGGAAATGACAAACAGAATCCATGCAGACACAAACAAAGCATAATCCGTTAGTATGAATTGTTGAGCTAGTTAGTTAGAACCGAATAATGAGACAATAGCACTCAACAAACAAGGACAACAAAAAAAGACGACCGTCCTTTTCTCTCTCATCCTTGTCCCTTCAGCGCTATGGTCTCTATTACAACATAGTATTAGTAGCTATAAAGATTAGTGCATCTAAAGTGGAACCATGATTACACATGCCTCGCTCATTCGCACACGCCAATGACGTGTGCGAATATTTTCTTCTTGTGTTTCATTTTGGTAACGATGTTCTAAACATAGTCACCTGGCCTACACTGCATTAAAGGAGGCTAGGCAATCCCCGAATATAATAAATGCATTAGAAGACCAGATTGTATAGAGCTCAAATGCATACGCCCTGCTTCTTACATGCTTGTGGTGACTGAAGGCAAATGGGAGTACTACTAGCAGGCAATAAAGTGGGCTACATCCAACTAGTACCTGGATGCACTAACAGCAAAAGGCTGCAAAAAAAGACTACCAGCAAAAGAGAGGTTGGGGATATTTATATTTAATGTTTTAGCGTTTATCCAGCTACACTGCACAAACTTACAATTTGAAAGATTCCCATTCAAGAAAAGATGGAAGTTCTGCATTCCATATTAGCACGAGGTCAATTAGTGCAATTATCATTAACACATTATAAGGCCTTCATACTTCAAATTTTAATATTTAATCTCAAGTTGCATAATCACAGTTCCACTGTCATGGGTAAAATGACTTCAGAAACCATTAGCGATGAGCACCTTAACGATCTACCGATGGCTTGCCAAATAATGAGTGCAGAAGGGCGTTGACATGTCAAAAAGGTGCTATGAAAGAAATATGTGTTCTCTAGCTTTTCGAAGAATTTTACAAGCTGTGAATGCTCTGTGGCCGTAGATATGTAGATGTAGAAAACCCTGCCAAATTTTCAGCAAGTGTATTAAAGAACTGACAGCAAAGCACACACACACACTCCTGCTGTCTCATAATCAGACAAGCCATTGGTAGACTGTGCAATGATATGACTCAACCACGGCAAGCACGTCCAAACAGTGCATCCACAACAGCACTTGCGACAAAGTTTGCCAAGAAAAGTATATGCATGCAAGAGATAGGCTCAACCCATAAACGTGCAAGGAATTCATAAAAGGGAACAGGTCGGGGCACCTATAAAAACAATTGGTGAAAATTGCACAGAACATAACTTGGGTAAGTAAACAATGCAATAGCCATGCAAAAACATGGTACATAAATGTGGTTGACAGCATGCCAGGTGCTGAAGCGCACAGGAGTGCCTCTAGGAATGAATGCCTACAAGCAATATATGTGCAACATACAAACTTGCTACTGTCTCCTACGGAGACAGTAAATCACTAAGTGCTGTCCCGTATTGAGAGGTTAGTGCAGTGGGCCAAAAAGCAATACTATTTCAAAGAATGTCAGAACTGCATCACTGTTCGTTATGACTGCTGTCTATGCTATGACTGCCTGAATCCTTCAGCTTCACCAGAAAGTGATCTAACGACTTCACTCATACTACGTGGGCTTTTGAGCATTACTACTAATGTCTGATCCCTTTAGGCAAACCATCTATATATTTTTTTAGTAATGGTACCAATGTCAAGCACATAATCAACGTACTACAAACTGTCAAGTAAAAATTAGGCATAACCCATGCAGTGGGAGAAGCTTGCGGTATCACAAAACAATGGCAAGGAGATTGTTGCAATGACAATCTAGAACTTCACCGCTACAATGCTTCACAACCTCAGCAACTACTACTACAACAATGCAACACCCACATCCTAATTCTGGCCTTTTACAATGTCAAACATCTTTACATTTCCAGTATACGGGACCACATAGATCTCAAGGATGGGTCAAAAACAGTGATTAAAACACAGGAACATAATATGTCCGATTTATCAAAGTGGACAAATTAAGGGTAGTTTGGCAAGTAGCTCAGCCAATAAATTTTCAGTTTTTAGTCTGAAGCGCCATCACAACAAACTTTGCCATCAGTGACATTCATTCACTCTATTTACTCAGACTCTTGACTTGCTTTCCAACCATGCACAAAGAGTAACACACTTTCCCTTATTCCCCTTAGCACTGAAACCTGCAAGTTGGTAAAGTCTTGTAACATGATCCTTCACTAATAGTTAAGACGAGTAGTGGTAATATCTCATAATACCCAACACCTCCTTACAGCCAATAGCTTCCAATAGTCTCAAGGGGCGAGAGTGAAAAAGTTGAGCAAGAATTATGGCAGATGGTTACAACACTGGATACTTCCACAAAGCAGGCAACCGTACAGGCAATCATGACTACATACTACAACCACAATGACAATCACGTGACAGAACATCGATCGTGCAAACGTTTGTGCTAAGTGCATGCCAGCAAAGATATACACACCGAAGAACTCACCCCGAAGTTGAGCAATTTCGGCCTGCAGTTCCTCAACATTACGCTGATTCTCATCCCTTCCTTTGTCCTCCAAGCTTTGCAGCTGTTCCAACTGCTCCTCCAGTTCACAGACCTTAGCTGAAAAGAGAAAAATGCATGTGTTTATTACATTACAATTATGATGGATAACTTTAGGTAAGTAAATTAACATATTACAAAAATCAATGTATGATTGCTTCTCTAGCACCAGACTCTAAGATGAAAAGGGCACCACAATTTTTTCACATTGCTTGCCATAAAGGGATCATACTGTAGTTATGTCTACTTTTAACAAAGGTTAAAATAAAAACCCAGAGAGAAAGCCACCCTTTAGAGTAATATAGTTTGACCAGTGCACTTAACACTCCGAGCTACCTTTTCAGCACAACCAAACTATGAGAATTTATGTGATGCAAAGTAGTCATACTTAATATTTTGTTCGATATATACACCGAGATCTTATGTTTCTGATTTGACAGACTGCTGACTTGTCTCACAAGACAGCTTCCCATCCACAAAAAAAGGCTCGATAATCTATGTGAACTTGAAACTTACCTTGGAGCTCGTTTGACAGCACACGTTGAGTCATTTCTTTTTCAATTACTGTTGTCTCCAAAGTGGCTAATGAGTTAAAAAAAGAATAAATATGCAGCATGTAAATTTCAATCAATGTGAATTCACTGTAAGAGCTTATTAAAAGTGTGCCAGTGCTTACAGCTCAAACTGATTTCCAGCTCTTTGCTTCCAGACAGCTCAGACTCTTTCTCCGGTTGCGTTGGAGATTCTGAAATGTAAAATAGTGAATGCTGTTCATATCCGTTCCTCAGCCAAAGCTAGCATCACAAAAAATATCGGTTTGGGGGAAGAGTCAAACACTCCGAAGAATGCCTGACCAAAGAATGCCATACCCACGGTGACAGGTTGTAAATGAGATGGCAAAGTGAACTGCGAATGGTGGATGTGGAGTGGCTTCTGGAACTAATTGCTATAAATGGTGTAAGCAATCAATCTGAATGGTATTTCAATCATTAACTCCGAGAAATGTAATATTGTGGTAGTTATTACTGAATACAGTGCACATTAAAAGCAACATGACAAGTACATGAAAGTATAACAGATTGCTAGCGGCGTGCGCTAGTAATTCGTATCAGCTGCGATGATCTGTAGTCTGCATATACCAAACAAAAACAAAGATAGTTCCTTTACGCTATATCCTTAGGCACTTTACATGAAAGCTGACAAAGCAATCACCTTTCATGCTTTCATCAGCAAGGCTTTTTTCAAAAAACACCTCTCCTCCAGAATCTTTCGATTCTGAAAAAAAAAAAAAAAAAAAAAAAAAAAAAAAAAAAAAAAAAAAAAAAACGTCATGAAGATGCATTATTACTGCACATATATACAATGTCATAATAAAGAAACAGAGCCTAAAGAGGGATGTTTTCTAAAAAGCAGCATTCAAGATCTTCACTTCAATATGACCCCAAATCTCAAACTCCAAATTACTTTTTAAAGTCTCGCGACACTTGTGAACTCAAGCATGAATGAGAATTCCCCTAGCTTGAGCATGTAAACTACGAACAACATATGCAAAGCCCCACAAAAGTTGGGCATTTTCAGGAACGCACCATCGTGGTTTGGCATGTTTTCCTTAGAATTCAGTGTTTCCAGGCCATCTTCAATGTACTGCGCTTTCTTCACTTGATCAAAGCGAGCTGTGAGAAAGAAAGAGCACAATTAGTTCCACAGAGTGTGCCTAACAGAGCAACGCAAGAGTGACAGTTTTGGGACCCATTCACTGTCCATGTTCGAACAGATGATTTGATGTTGCTAAAATTACAAGGTACATTTGACAAGCTGTTGAAATAGTCTTTAGGAACAAACCTTTCATGGCTGATAACTGTTCCTTCGCAAAATCATTGTCGGCTCGGAGAGACTCGATCTGAAAAAAAGTAGGAAAATGCAAGACAGGTTTTCTATGATAAATGGATGTATGTAAACTAGTAACATTACTAGGCTTGTGCGAATAGTCGAGCACTTCAAATATATGAACGAATATTAAAGTATTTTGACCACCTGGGGTTCCCGAACGTGCACCTAAATCCAAGTACGTGATCCTCAAGCATTTGTGCCTCTACAGAAAACGCGGCCGCTGCAGCCGAAATTCGATCCTGCGACCTGTGGGTCAGCAGTCGAGCACCATAACCACTAGACCACCGTGGCGGGTCACATGATAGTTGAATCAGTGCTAACACACTTAGTGCACAAATTTCCTACGGTGTTTATTAAAACAAGGCTCTTCAATGAGAAACTTACCTTTGCTGCCAGCACCTGTTCAGCTTTCTGAAGTGCCTGGATTTGATTCTCCAGAGCAGTTTTCTCTTCAGTCATGGCCTGATTTAACTCCTCGGCCTCCTGCATAAGCATACAAATAATTTTTGTACATATACAACGCAACAATTTTGTATGCAACAATTTGCCATGTGCAAAGCAAAAGAGCCCGTTGCACAGCTCCCTTACATTTAATTCAACGCTAAAAAACTAGACCACGAGCCCTCAAGTTTACCAACCTTGAGCTGGGTCTGCAGCTGCGCTATTTCCTTTTGATGCTTATCAGTGCGGGTCGCCAGGGCACTAATCTCTTTCTGAGCTGCTTCATAGACTTCTCGCAGTCGCGCACACTCATCCTCGGTATTGGAGGCAGTATACTGCAAAGACAAAGTGGACATATTTTGCACGTGCTCGGTTAGGGGGAATAAAAATGGTGCTATTCCCATCCAAGAAGCATAGTGGACTTCGTTTTGGGCCGACATATGTAGGGCATTAACACAGCTACTCAGCTAGACTGAAAAGAGTTCTAAAAGACTGTTCATTGCCCAAGGACTCAAGCATTCAAGGAGAGGTGAACCTACTGTGATGAACAGATCTTCAAGTTCAAAAGGACAGACCGATGGGCTAGTTGGTAGTGCATAATTCAGAACAGTAGCACAAAGAAGCACACGGACGGCGATAGATCATGAAGGTCATCAATGAAGATCTTCATGGTCCTTTCGAAATCATCCAACGTGCAGATTCAAAGCTGCATGACTTAATGTGATCACGGAAGCAGTTCTTCCACCAAGGCATGAACAGCACTCCTTCTCTATGAACAGCCTTGAACTATCTTACACAAATAAACATTGAACATACTCATTTTCTTGTTACATCCTTAGAAGCTACGGTTCACAGAAATATGTTGCAAAGAAAATTACTCCAAGTTGCTTAACAATAGAAGTAATATCATGCCCGACTTTCAAGTATCAACGAGGGTTCAGAGTTAAATCTCATTCAATATCCCACAGCAAGCACAAGAATCTAACTCCAAAATCATCATATCTTCAAGCATTTCATTGAAAGAAACAGGATGTTATAAAAAAAAATTGTGGTTTTAAGGGTACAAACCACAACACGAATATGAGACCCACCTTTAAAAAGGTGGCCTTATATTCATAACCGAACGAATCGTGACCACGCAGGGTTCTTTGAATATGCCCCATGTCTAAGCATATGGGTGTTTTGGCCCACATCAAAATGTGGCCATTGTGGCCAGCAATCGAGCCTGCATCTTGGTGCTTAAGAGTGCAGTGCCATGTAGTAAAACAAACCAATCGGCAAAAACACTACCCAACTTTTTCCCACGCTATCAAAGAGGCCGTGCTGCGCATGCCAAGAGGGAAGCTCGGCTTTCATAGTACAGTAGCATACCTCCAGCTCCTGTACACGTCGAAGAGCTTCGAGCTTTTCCTGCAACGCTTTCTTCAGGGACTCCTGCGAGAAAGCATTTCAGTTAAGCTTGATCTTTTCTGGCTGTAGTCACTGGGCAAATGAAGTTGTGTGAATGAAAGGACAGCTTACCTTTGCTGTGTCTTCATACCTCTCTCGCTCCTTCTGTAGCCGAGTAATCTCTTCTCTTAACTTCTCATCCGTAGCGGACTGAAAAAGCAAGAATGGTATGCATGGTCAAATTATGCGTAATCCAACCAAACACACGCGCGAGTGCAGCTGGTTTTGGTATTGTCCTTAGGGTGGTTATCACTTTTCGTGCCCACAAAGCTGATGGCTGTCAGGCTGACTGCTTGTTATTCTCTCGTCTATTGCTCCTCAGGGCGCGATTACATCTGTTTTCTTGCGGCGCTAAATTACACAAACGATGCCGCTGTGGTTGCGTTTCCTATTTTGAGGACTCTGAAAAACTAACTCCGTCTCGTCGACGATGAGACGAAGGATTATTATTTTCACTTGTTCTGCTTTCTGGACGGGCATACAACCATACAGTTTTCTTCCGTGCGCTCACTCACGCTGTTCGCTTACACTATGGAAGTGCGCGCCAGTTGCTCTGCTGCTAGTGAGTCAAGCGGCAGTTCTTTCGATGTAGACTACACCCTATGTGCCAAATCAGAATCTGATTCATTGGATGTCAGCTCACCAGACGAGGATGACAAGGATGAGGAGACGAGGACGAGTTAGACAGATCATGATGAAGGAGCAACATCTCGAAAGTGTGCACGGCGAGACGATTTGGACTAGATCAAAGGTGACTATTCCCCAGTTTTTAAAAGTGTTAGAGCAAAAACATTTTTTTACTCGAAAAGTGCTCTGGTGTGCTTAATTTTGTATATGTCTGTGAGCTATGTTTAATACATCGCACAAGTTTTATTTATAAAAAATTGTATAAGTGGTTTCTTTTAGGATTTTGCTTCATGTTACTCACGAATAAACCATGTGTATATAACAACAAAAATAATTTTTTGTCAGTTTACGGTCATGCAAAAAAATTTAACACCTTTCTGAAATAGAATTGCCTGAAGAATTTAATTCAGCAATAGAAATACACATTTTTGCAGTGCATTTCGCAAAAAAATTCGACCCTCGAAGGGTTAAGGAATACCCAATAACACCACACACATGTGAACGTCTCACCTTAGCACATGATTGTAGCTGTGCTTCAAGCGTTTCAATCCTGTTCAGCAGCCGGTCTTCTTCAATCATGGCCTGCAACATCGAAAAGAAAACTTCTGGACCACGGTGGGCTAGTACAAAGACTTGCAAAGCTATTTGTTAAAATACGAATGAAGCAGTTAAAAGTAGGTAAATGAAACAAGTGCCAGTTCACAACATTAAGATTAGTTTTTATTTGTCACCCTACAATGTGCTGTTTTTACGGGGAAGGTGTCGTTGAGACAAAATGCAATGGAGAATTCCCATTACGGAATATCTACACCAAGCACCAATAAAATTTGGGGGGAATGTGGAGTACTGCAAGAGAAATTGCAAAAGCTCTGTTAAAAGCTTTTTTTTTTTTAGCTCTGGGACATTTTCAAAAGTACTATGTCATGTCCGAATAATCACGTCCACAAAGATTAAACTTGGTATGAATAAAGTGCGCATTGGGAGAAACATGTTCAGGGAATTTCAATGTGGCAAAAACCTTGGGAGAGCCAAAGGGGACATAATATAGCTTGCCAGTAGACCAAAACTAGCACTTAATCATGAGACCTAACTTATGTACTGGGAGAAAAATGCTACACAGGTAGGTTGTGGGTGCCATAAAAAACTAAACTCTGATGTTTTACGAACCAAGACCATGGTACGATTATGAGGCATGCTGTATTGGTGGACTCTGGATTAATTTCATGCACCTGGGTTTCTTGAGTGAGCAGCTGGAACTATGCGTACATGGATGTTTTTGCGTTTTTCACCCACCAAAATGTGGCTGCCAGGATGGGAATGGAAACCCATGTCCTTGAACTTGGCAACGCAATAACTGAGCCGCTAAGCAATCATGGCGGGAACTTTAGCACTGTTGTTCTATGCAACTGGCTCAATACTTCTGCTGAACAGCGTTTCAAATTAATGGGTATTCAATAGGCTTGTGCGAATATTCAAGCACTTCAAATATGCTTCAATTCAAACTTAAATTATTGGAAATTTCGAAGTATTTGAAATGAACGAATTATATTAATGAGTATATAAGTCCGCAAGTAACCCCCCTGTAAAGGTGGTTTCACTGCAGTTAATGGGGGGCTATACCGTGAATACACCTTTCCAGGAAAAATCCGCACTGCCGTGAAGCCCCACGTCAAGGTTAAACGCACATATTACCCTCAAATCGATTTTAAAGCTTGTTATGCCAGCTTATATGCTCTAAGTATAGTAAATTCTAAAATGTAACATATTTTACAGGTTATCACTAGCATTCTACCGAAAGTCAAATCCCGCTACTATTCAAAGTTGTTTCCACTTCCCTTGAACCAAAGAGAATGACATTTGCACATGCCTTGTTTCAACTTGAAAAAATATTGCGCTGGTTAGTTGGGTCACGAGAAATATGCTCATTTTTCTTTATAATATGCGATATATACTATTCGAATTCGATTGGAAATTATTCAAACCAAATCACTATTCGCTTCGAATTCACTTCAAACCTAAAATTTACTATTCACAGAAGCCTAGTATTCAATAATTTTAGCATGAGCCTTAACCAACTCGTAAGGCATTTATTTAATCCAATGTGAACCTTCATAAACCGACTCAAGAGTGACATAAGGACTACGAATGTCACACAGAAAGGTATGTGCCCCTAGAAACGAAGAAAAGCACCGACTCCGCACCTTCCAGTTGTTCTCGCTGGCTTCTTGTGTGGTGGTGACAACTCGCTGAAGTGTGGCTATCTTGTTCTGGATAATCTGCTCCCTGTGAAGTGCCTCCTAACAAGCAAGTAAAAAGAACGCAATGACACAGGAGCCTAAAAAAAATGCAGTCACCACAGTTCATATTGTAAAACAATAAGATCAATTTTCCGTTTTCCTTTCACGTTCACCGTATTGAGCGGCTGATCACAGCAATAATGATGGCACAACGCTGTTCTAGCCCACGACAGAAGATAGAAAAGAATGAAAAGTGGCCCAGGCCTTCTGACCATGCAGCCCCAGGATACTGATGTCACTCACACACAAGAAAGAAGGAAGCACTAATGCTACATATGTTTATTGCTTTGCTGCACAGTAAGAAATGCATGGTGTTGAAATAAAAGGAGACACAAGAGAGATGAGTTGGCCGGCTTCCAGTGAATACAGCTTCTACAATGACCATTTGTGACCATTGCGAATGAGGGACTTGCAAGAAAGTGATTATGTCATTTTTAAAACTTTTCCACTTGATACATGACAAGCTATTAGTAACTATGATAACGCGATTTCTAGAAACTATGTGCTCTGTGTATAATTCAATGTTGGCACATTATGCAATTCAGGCAAAAGACAGGCAAGCATCGAACTTGTTTACAGGATGTTCTGTTATAACGTGACAACTTGTTTACGCTTAACCTTCCTTTTTTTTCTGTCAACATAAACCTGTACTAGTTCAATTTGAGCTTTTATACAAAAATAAATCAATGCTCAAGTCCTGCATATAATAATATGCAATCAGCTTAATGACCAATAGCAACTAATCAATAACAATTGTTTCATGCTAAGAAAGACAAGATCAACATTATTACGAGGTCAGAAGTCGACTTTGACATACCAATATCCACTTGACAGATGTTAAAAAAAAGCCCCAAGTGAATGTGTTTTTTGGAGTTCCCCTACCGTAGAGTAGATGATGGTGGGCAAGAAAAATAAAATGTTGCTGAAATTTCTTCCTTTCATATCAGAATAAAAGGTAGAGTGCGCATATGTTTAAATTGTTGAGGCTACAAGAAGTTTCAACATACCCTGGGTGCACCTACTTAACCTTAAAACGGCACCTCAGCAGATGAAAAAGGCCCCCGAATGTGAAAAAATACGACAAATGTATATCTCTGAAAATTTATAGCTAGCTGTGGGCCATCATTTGGTCTCTGAAGTAATGCCCAGGCACAACGCTTGTTTTCTCAACATTCAGGCTTAATAAGTCCGTTTCAGCTAGCAGTAATACCACTGCTACCTTAATTTCTGGAGTTGAAAGCTACTACCGTATTTACTCGAATCTAGGCCGATGTTTTTTTTCAAAAAAGGGATGTGCGAAAGTGGGGGGGTCGGCTTAGATTCGAGTACCATGGTTTGACCGCTGCCGCCACATACTGTCGGCCGCTAAAGTTTACGGGATGTGCAGCGCGTGTCGGAGCGACGGAAAACTGCAGCGCTGCGTCACCTACCGTGACGGTTTTCGAGGCTATCGGCCTCAGCGATTAGCGATGGCGCGTTTCGATAATGCGCCTTTGCCGGATCTTATCGCAGAGGCCGCGGCCGATATCCGGAACACACGCCGCGTCACGGTAGGTGACGCAGCGATGCAGTTTTTCGTCGCTCCGCCACGCGCTGTGGATCCCGCAAACTTTTGCGGCCGACAGTACGTGAAGGCCCGGCCACGCTAGCGGCATGACGGCTCGCGATGTGCCCATCTCGGGCTGCCGTGTGCAGGCGGTTCTGCATGCGCGTCCGAGGCATTTTTGCGACATCCTGCGGTAGCGTCGTAGCGTTGCACGGCGACGTGGTCGCTCAGCGGCGGAGTGGTGGTCCCCATGGCTACACAGGCGAACCACGTTGTCTGCTTCGTACTGTCCATTGTTCCGAAATCTCGCAGTCATATACGTTCATGCAGCGAGTGTTGTCAAGCCGGCAAGATTTCACGCCGGCAAAGGTGGATCGTGTTACGTGATACGTGATTGCGGCATAGCGGCGCCGGCGATAACCGTGCCCTTTGACACCCCCTCCTCTCCGCCTCGCGTGCGCGACAGGCTTGCGCGGGCGCAGCAGGCGCAGTCAACGGGCGCGGGGCGCAGAGTTCACCGTTTTCTGAAGTTTAGTGCAGTCGCATTGGTAGAGTTCTGGAAGTGTCGCGCCTTAACCACGTGCTTGCGAAACGCTTGAATCACATGTGCTTTTGAAGCGATGGCACCAATCAAGTGGCGCCACTGCAGCGTCGTTTTGCACGCGGAGAAAACTTCAAACCTGCAAGCCCAGCACGAGTTCGGCGTGCACGAAAAGAATGTGCGCTACGGAGTGCGCGCTTATGCAATAAATATGCTGGGTTTTCTGCCGATGAAACGGCATTTCTTTCATTCGGCCTGCATTCGAGGTAAACTTTTTTTTTTCCTGGCCTTGCGAATTTCGGGGGTCGGCCTGCAATCGAGGGCGGCCTAGATTCGAGTAAATACGGTACTTTTGCCAATTTTTCATCCCGCAACAACCTGCCCTTAAAAAGTAAAGTTTACATAGAAGCCACTCTACACGATCCGAAACCAAACTTTTCTTACGAGATCAAAAATATTGTTTTGGTCAGCCATTACAAACAATGGACACACACGGATGCAGTGCTACATTGAAGTCTTGAAAGTTCCAGTGCACCGTACCTATCCATCTGTGTTTGCATTCCACGAGCGCTATGTCGGACCATATGGCCTAGAAGTGTGTTCTGGATCTACAAACCTACCTGGATACACTGGGACAGTTGATACAGTTCCTGAGTTGTGATTGAGGTACCTGCTCCAGCAGGAATAAGTGCTGTAGAAGGACTGGAAACAACAGAAAAGTTTAGAAAAATATTATGACTGCCATCTCTAGGACATGCAGCTTGAAACAAATACAAGCAAACATTCGGACGAGGAGATCTGAAAAGCCATGAAAGCAGAATGTAAAATTGCAATATTCTGTCACAACATGGCAGTTAAGCACAACACAAAGCGAAAACCAATGCCAACAAACATTGCACATTACAGTAGGTAGATATTAGCAAAGAAAAATCTCAAAAAGAAAGACAGACTGGTTGGTCCGAACTGCATTACTCTAGCCAGGTACTCTGCAATGGGGGGAACAGAAAGAAGGAATAAGAAGGATGGGCGATGATGAGAACAGAAGACACAAAGCAGATGCCTAAACACATAGTCTGGATGTTCCCTCTTTAAAAGAACAGCCCGTGAAGACAATTTGTAGGACCTACTTGGAACTGCAAATTAGAAGGTCTTGAATGTTCTTAAGATTTTTTTTTTATCAATTGATACACGTTTTAAGCCTCTGAGAATGGCAGGAAGAAAGGTACAACAAGAAAAATTATCTCTGCACATAAATAATGTGGCTATACCTGGCTTTGGCTTCTTTCCCATCAGGCAGGAAAAGCCGCAGTGTTGCCACAATGCACCCATGAGTCACTGCAAAGCAAGAATATTTATTCAGAACAACCCAACCGAACACATGAGAGTAATGTGGGCAAATCAAACTTAGTGTAAGAAGTACGAATCAATACATACCAAATGAAGCAATTTTAGAATATTAAAAGTGTGGCTACTCACAAAGGTAACAATTTTACCAGCTTTCTGTCAAAATCGAACAAACTCTGCAGAACGGTGCCTACTAACGATCATAATCGTGCTGCTCGGCTTATCACACTGCCTTATGCAGACTTCCATCCATGATTGACAGATACAAAAAGGGATATATAGGAAATGCTAAATATCTTCTATCAAATGACTGCTGTCACACCAACCTAGACACAGTTTCATTGCATCTCTTCAATGTGCACACACATAAGCCAGTTCAGACTGTGTGAAAGGCATGAACCATTTAGTAACGACTGTTGCAATATAAGTGGGACTGATGAAAGCTGTATACTATGTATGGAAAACGTTCCACATCCCAAAAACAAACTTGATAAGCCACACAAACCTTGCACTACATAATTGTTGGTGTTTTACATCCTTGTCATTACGTCATTATGAGAGACTAGGATCTGAAAATTTCAACTGCCTGGGATTCTTTACCGTGCACCTAAATCAAAGAACAAGGGCCTCTGGCATTTTGCCACCACCGAAACACAGCCACAGTGGCTGGTATTCGATCCTGTGACCTTCTGGTTAGCAGTCGGGCACCGCAACCACTACACGACTGAAGCAGGTAATCTCACAATACATGCAACCCTACAATCACCAATATAAGCGAGGTCTTGTTTTGAGTATTATAATATGGAAAACTATCTTTTCTTTTTTTGCATAAACTTGTTTCAAAAGAAAAAATTCACCTTTCCTGGAGTTCTCCACCACATCTACACCAAACTGTACAATGTCACCGGAGCAGACTTCCTGGGCTGGCGACTCCTCAGAACCTTTGCTTAGGCGCTGGTTGTTGACAAACGTGCCATTGCTACTCTTGGTGTCTTGCAGATAGAACTGAAATCACGAAAAAAAAAAAAAACAAAGCAGCGTTTTAATCTGGTGAAACAAAAATAGACAACTGCAACAACAGCTAATCAACATCACTCAGTCTTATATCAATTGCAGGATTAGGGCCTCCAATCCACCCTATCCTGCACGAGCTGATTCCCCTTTATGCCTCCAAATTTTATATTTCCTCACTTCATCTAACTCTTTGCCGTTGTCGACCGCACCTCCCGTCTCTTGATATCCATTCAGACATTTTAACTGACCATCTGTAATCTGCACTTATCATGACATTACCTGCCAAAACCCACTTCTCAATATCTGCTAGGATATCAACTACAGTAGAACCTTGTTGATACGTTCCCACTTAATACGATTTCCCAGCTCCTACGATTGTAATCGCGAAAATTAAATTAACCCGATTCGGATCGTATGATTCGGATCATACGTTTTCCCGGATCGTACGTTTATTTTTCGCGTTTTTTTCGGAAACGTATCAACGAGGTTCTACTGTACCCGTTTGTTCTCTGACCTACTCCTCGGTCTTCCCGTTTCTTAGAGCTACACCTACATCATTTTTTCGTTTCACTGCAAGCTGGGTTGTCCTTAGCTTCTCTACTTTCAATGTTATGCTCCAGGTTGTTGCCCTTCATGTTAGAACTGGCAAAATATGAGGGTTTCACACTTTCCATTATTGTGAGAGTGGTAAATTACCAGTCATGAGTTGAGAATGTCTACCGCATACACATCAAATTTTTGCGCTTCGATGGATTTCTTTTAGATAACTAGGCTCTACTGTTAATATTTGGCCTAGATATACTCTTCCGTCGATTTAAGAATCCCGTTTTCTATTACAGACTCTTGCTCTATTGCTCAACCACCTAGCATTATGTGTCTTCAATAATAGGTACTGCTTACTTCAGTGGCATGCTCTATTTCTCTAGGAACATTTTCCTATTGTTCGCCATCTGGTAACACTAGCAGTGTTGTGGCCGCAAGAATGCATCATTTTAGAACACGTTGCTGGCCTAATTGGTGAATGCTTCTTTGTGCGAATAAGATGCACAGCGACAGAGGAAGAAACATGTGCTAGCAGGACAAGATGCAGTGTACTTCTGCCCTTTCTTCCTTTGCATTTCTTTGTCTTATTTAGGCACAGAAATATGCGTCAGTAGCAACTCGAGCATAGAAAAGTTGTGTGAAAGAGTTAGAAAGTTAGAAAAGTTGTGAGAGAAAAGTATAAATGGGCAAGTCACTGCTGTGCTTGACATGTGCATCAATTTTATGATGCAGCAAGTGAAACTTATGAGCAGCAGCTTGAACGAGCGGGCAAGTAAACACACAGACAGCAGCTTCTCACCAATATGGTGGGATGCTGCATGACTGACGTCCCATGAAGGCCATCTATATATATCCCATTCAGCAGTGGTGGCAGAGTTTGTGTACGAAACTTGTTTATGCTAGTAGTGTCTACTTGTGGCCAAAAGAGAGCAAGATATGTTGCTCACTGGATGATTTGAACCTTCTGTATAGTCAGTATATATCGACTTAACCTCAATGTGCTGCATATGATGGCAGCCCATAGCTTTGGTGAAGGCACTACGATGTTCGACATGCTGCATTCCAGGACCACCGTCAAAAGTATTTCCCTTTTATTGAAATGAATGCAACCCAAAGACTAATCGTGCACGCATTTTAAGCCTATCATTTCATTCCTTTTATGTAAAAATGGAACATGACTGACGGCAGAACAATTATTTAATTACCTGCTAATCATGATGAATTACTGAAACTCACACAAAACAACACGTTCTTTAATATTTTTTCTTGAAATGTAATATTTAGTGCCTTGGAATTATGTTATGTGTTTGACATATTTGCAAAGCAAGCATCATAATTCGCGCCTGAAGGAGGCATATGCAGCATTACAAAACGGCAGAAGGCTGAGAAGCTGTGGCACTCACTTTTCCATTTTCATACCAGAGTAGAGCATGGTTTCGCGAGAGAACCTTGCAGTCAAAGATGGCGTTGTTCGGTGCTTGTCGGCACCGTGCCACTGAACGGCCAACCTTGGCAGGCTGGTCGAGGTTGAGCACTCGTTCGGGAAACGGGTGCGAGTTGGGCCGGCAAGTGAGGATGGCTCGGGGAACCCCGGGCTTGGGTGGTGGCACATCCGCCGGTGAAAACACTGGTGCCTGCTGCGGGGGTGCTCCGTTCCCCACTACTGTGGGCGGAGTCACATCCCCTCCGGGCAGGACACCAGCCTTCATGGTATCGGCCTCATCCGACGCCGTCACCGACCCGTTTTCAGCCGGGGTAGCCGTGGCGGCTGCTATCTCGGTCTCCACCTGTGCAAGTAAGTGTGCACATTATTATGACTCAAGCTATTTCATTATAGTAAGATCTGACTGTGTTGACAATATGTGTTTGTTGAGAAAGTTAGCTAAACGTGCTTCGCAAATTTAGAAAGTGCACATGAAGTGCAAGTAATAGTATAAACACAAAGAAAAAGAGAATAGAACAGAGAACACTGGTACTTGCACTGATCTCAGTCTCATTTCTCTTGTCTTTTTCGAGCCCTTTTCATTTTGTAAAGGTATGCATGCGTGTTTTAATACAGGCCATAGACAGACTCATTTCAACATTTATGTGTAGATAGCTTCTCAGTCGCATAACCCTCAGATCTTCCAGGATTTTTGAAGCGCAACATTCAATAGGAAGGGTGGCAGGGACCTCAGCCCATCTATCAAATGCTTCATGTTCCCACTATCCATACATTGAGACGGAAATCAAAGTTCAATGAATAAATCAATTCACCCCTGCCAGAACACCACATGGGCTCAACCTGACCAGGACTCAAAAATAAAAAAATAAAAGCAAGAACGAAGGCAAGGATATCACCTATAAACCTAGCTATCCTCGAAGATTCCAGATAACACAACAAGTCTCTTAAGTTATGGAAAGGAAGGAAGGAAAAGCATGCTGGCCTTTATTACAGAACCTAGGATAGCACTTCTCAAGCTTACAATCATGATCTCTCACATATGCAGGTAAGCCCCTCTCTCATGAGCATGAATTAGTTTTAAGGTAAATTCATGCTGTACAGAATAAAGCCGTGCTACAGTTAAAATGCTGAAAACGATCAGAGCAATATGCCTTCGAGTTTTTTCGACATCATTTACAACTTCTGAATGATGAGAAATGGCCTACTGCACCCTGGAGTAGAATGTTTTAACAGAGGATGCACCTTCAAAAGGACATTTCACTGATAATGCATCTTGTCAAAACCGTTACTTTTGACCAAATCGGAGAGTGACATGAAATGTGCTACTAGAATAGCAGTGCCATTTAATGGTTATCTTATTCAGTACAGTTGCAAGGCAAGGTTATAAGCCATGCATTGATATGGGAGCCAAGCAAAATCCAGGAATGTAGGTATAGTTTACTGGTTGCTGCATTTAACAAAAAGTGGTTGGTTGGTTGGTTTGTTGGGCTTAATGTCCCAAAGTGACTCAGGCTTTGAAGGACGCGGCAGTGAAGGGCTCTGGATAAGTTTAACCAGCTGGAGTTCTTTAATGTGCACTGAAAGTGCACAGTACATGGGCTTCTCATGTTTCGGCTCCATGGAAATGAGATTTCCACAGCCAGAATTGAAACCGTGTCTGATGGGTCAGCAGCCGAGCACCGTAACCACAAAGCCACCAAGGTGGCTTAAATAACACTGGTCACTCAAGTCATCATAAGCCACCTCACCAGTCTCTTACAGACAAAAAAAGCTGAACTGCGAGACTAATGCAGCAAACACTGCCAATACAGGACTAGAGTGGAAATGTACAGTCAACCACAAAATTTTACGGACCGCGCGAGCTTGTGGCCAAGAGCCTCTTTGCAACATTCCCGCTACCAGGGGCGCAGGCAGAAATTTTTTTTCGGGGGGGGGGCACCTCCTTGATCTGAAGAGAGGCCGGGCAGGCAAATGGTCATTTGGCGCTCTGCTCTGTATGCCATGGTGAAAAAAAAATTTGAGGGGGGGGGGGAGAACGTGCCCGGTGTGCCACCCCCTGGCTACGCCACTGTCCGCTATGCAAGCGGCAATCCACAGCAGCACTATGCCCAGCACACATCCCTTCCTTATATTATTGCCTGAATATTTTCCTACTGGGTATAGATACTTTCAGCTTTTTACTTTCTAACGCAACGCACTCTTCAGCAGCTCTGGCTAAATGCTTCTGTCTGCGGAGCAGTCTATCAGCATAACTGCTATCAGTCCCAATCTTTCTCACGATACCCAAATGCCCAATGATACCCAGCTGCCCAATGGTAGCTTCGATTCTGCTATCAAAGTAGATGTGCGATGCTCATACCCTAGATAAGCGCCTTGCATGAAAACAAGGAACTAACAGTGTTCTGCGTGGCAGTAGAAAACTGATATACCACTGAACAACAAGAACACAAGTTTTCAGTGCAGTTAACGGTAGATGTCACACCGCTGGGTGGCTCGAACAGACAGTTTGGCATGCGCTCGCATGGTCTATAAATTTTTGTTGTTGACAGTACATGCATTGTCAGTTTCTCTAGCCTTAGTCCTGTTAACAAGCCCAGTTAACTACTACTTAACTGTAGTATTTTACACTTACATAGGCAAAAATAAACTTTAAACTTCAGATTGTGCAACATGTTCATCGATCCCACTTGCACATACTAGATTTATTTTAGTATAGATGTACACAGTTTCATCACTGTAGACTGCACTGCATCTTGACAACAAATTCAAAGGCACAGTGAAATTAAGACAATAAGCAGTGTCTCACACTTCACACAGAAAATTGCATTCCAGCAAGAAGCCATGAATTTGCGAAAAATGAGTTCTGAAAATGCTTTGCACAGAAGCGCATTTACATGCCTCAGCAATTTAAATCTCTTTTTAGTGTCAAAAGAATGTAAAGTACTCGCGGATTAAAATGAAACATCAAAACTGTTGACATAACAGGTATGCACAACTTCTCAAAGCAGCCACACCCTGTGGCTACGAATCAAATTAAATTGTTGGGTCTTACGTCCGAAAATCATAATATGATTACGAGGGATGCCGCAGTGGAGGGCTCTGTAAATTTTGACCATCTGTGGTTCTTTAATGTGCATCCAAATGCAAGTACACCGGACTATAGCATATTGCTTCCACTGAAATGCAGCTGCGGCGAGTCCTAGCTACAAATCTGGCCCCCAACGGTAATGGCTCTGATGTAAAGTTTCGAACTGAAAGTACGCCAACACAACACAAACTGGAGATGGTCGAAATGAAAATATGTGCATTACTTAGCACTAAATTGTCGCATTTCAAACTGAACACTCTACACGAATGCTACAGTTAATTCTACAGATCTGTTTTTAGGAAGAAAGCATTAAGAATTATTTGCGACATAGTAGCAGTAAAAAATAATCTATAGTTGTGTCAACACCTTTTATAGCATTTCTAGTACAAAAGAACAAAGGAAATTTAGCCACAGAAACAATACTTCAATAAAACATTGTGTGAGCCACCTAGTGCGTTTGTCTCACATTCCTATGTATATGTCAATACCCAGTAAAAAAAAAAGGGGAAGTTCAGGAGAAGATATAGGCTTGTAGTAGTGGGAAATTGTTGAACAAGGAATCCTGTCACTGGAACCAACATTTCGACAAGTCCACTTGTAAAAATATTGGCTCCAGCAACATTAACTGTTCAATGATACGTTTATGCTAGTTAATCCTTGCTGTGGTAAGCATGACGTTTGCACTTATTTAGTGCGATGCAAGTAGAAATACCAACTGCAAGTGAATAATCCATCATTTGTGTTATATGTTTCTGTTCTTTCCCTATTCTTTTTTTGCTCTGAGTATGCAACAACATCCAAAGAAAGCCTTCTGAATGAATTGTTTTACCTTAAACCCTTGTGTTTGTAAGATCACAAGGAGAAATGATTATTACAAAGGAAGTTAGGCATTGCAAAAGGTGTCTTGCAGTCAGTCGCTTAGTGCGATCAGTTGCTGCTTTCAGGAAAATCAAGCCATCACAAGCTACAGCGCACCACTTCATCTTATGACATGGTTTAAGAGCACATCCAAAGTATGTGTAACTAATGCAGCTGATGTATATATAATGGTGCCCCTTAAAGGTTGGCACCGGGAAAAAGAAACCACCTTCCCACTTCCTTTATAGTGTTGTGTCTTTCTGAGAGACGCAATGATGCTACCACAATACAATTTGTCCATTACAAATTAAGGCATGGTCTTTGGGAATGCATGAGGACTGGCGAAGTGTTAGATCATGTACTGCTTACACTGAAGTTGGTGTAACAGCCACCAAAATATGAGCAGAACATTTTTGCTTAAAGTGACAACACAGTGGGCGGTGTCGACAATTCAGGATCACCTTGCGGAGAAGTTCTCCACTCTCGCCATTGGTTAAGGCAAAAATAGAAAGCTTGAGAGATATGACGCCGGTATAACCTTGATGTGCACGATACGCCCTGCGTCGAAGCACTCAATAGTAACGATGTTGAGTCACACGCGTTTCAAGTATACATCGTCTCCGGAAAGGCTATATGTCAGCGACGCTATATATATATATATATATAAAGCAAGCAGCGTAGCCAGGCAACCACCACTACGGTTCGGTACGGAGCCGGCTGTCAAGAATGCCGCATCCGTATTATGGTCTCCAAGCAGCAGCATTTGTGGTAGGGCGGATACGTGCGTCACTGCTTGTCCCAACACAAGTAGTGAGCCAAACGGAGTCAAACGCACGTCAAGGCTGCATGCACATACCACACGCCCTTGAAGTAAATGACGCTTCGCGACCGCACAGCAGCAGGCATCGGTCCCAGTTCACAATTATGCAAGCTCATCTAGTCCACTAAAATTCAACGCATGCCGAGATGGAAGAAAAGTTTACGAAACCGCACCGAGCTACGCACTCGATGGCCGCAGGGAGTGCCAAGCCTTCCGCAAGCCACGGTTCATTGCCCGGTTCGGCTCTATTTGCACATCGGCTCTTGACAGCGCTCCACCCAAGCAACGAGAATCGGTTCTGCCCCCCGTGGATACTACGACAGAAACTTCAAGGATAAAAAAAAAGAAAGAAGTTTCACACTACATTTCCGATTAGGCCATCTATCGAAACGAATTCGTGCTTGCGACGCTCACGACGGGCCTATCTCGAAGCGAGATCTCTACAAATTCTCCCAAATCGCGTTCGGTCGCTGCACTCGAGATGCCATTTAGTTTGCTTACCTTGGCGGAATCCTTTCGGTAGACAACCATTAACACTGCGACACACGCAAAGTCATTTGTAGACCGCACAGCAGCGAGTAAATGGGCAAACGCACGGCAAAGCCATGGTCACGGCACGAACGAAAGACATCTTGCAAGCCGCGGAAACTGCAGCCACAGTGAAGGTGTAGTTTCAAGCGAAGCACACGAACAGCGCCGTCCGGCTTGTTTCCATTGCGACGAGCCAGCAGAATTCTTCGGAGCCCTGGCTGCCAATGTGAGAGGCGGTCTTCTTTCGCTAGCTGGACGATCGTTTCCGAGGGCGAACGTCGGGGTCGGCCACTCACGACGTCTCGGCGGTCTCGTAGTGGACGAGGCCGGGTGCGTAACGTTGCACGCACAGTTAGCACATGAGAGTCGGCGAGGCAGGCCTACCTCGTTCACGTAGGGGCCAGCACTTTCTATAAAAAGCAGTCATATGGGAGAATCGGACGGTAGCGCCCAGCGTAAAACGTCATTTGCCCGGTTCGAGAATAGGCAGCCGCAGCAAGAGCAGAAAAAGAAACAGGTAGAAAACCACGGACGGCGGCGGGACGGGCGGCCAGCGAACCGCACACACACATACGCGCACAGGTTTCTCTGGGATCCGATAATCGGGGCTAAAAAGGCGGAGAAGGAAGGAGTAAAACAAGACAAAAAGTCGAAAAACCTCTGCGGAAACCCGATGAGAGTACTTGCCAAAGGTGCTCGCTCGGGTACTCTCGCCCGCCAGAGACAGGAAGCAGCGCTAGCGATGGGGGGCGTCACCTGCTGAACGTCTCGAAAGCGCGCGGGAATCCGAGCTTGGCACTCAATATTTTACATCTTGGAGGCCACTGAGCGGTCGTTCTCGAGAAACCTCTTTCGTTGAGGAATGCGCAGGTTGAAGATCGGGCTAACAGTCCTGTCGGTTTACTCAGCAAAGAACCGGAAGCGTTGACAATGCTTTGTCTCGAATGTTAGAGCGAATTTACGTGCCCACTGATAAGGTTCTCAACTTATCTGTTCTCTATCTTCGTTGTCTCAGCTGGCAAAACAAAGTTGAAGGTTTCACACGCGACGATGCACTGAAGAGAAAGCTTCTGACGGTCTCTACGTACGCCGCTGGAAGGCATGCAACTTCAAGTATCATTTTGGGGAATTTCACTTTCCGTTTTCGCTGAAGCATCTTTCATAGCACGTGCTCTTAGGACTTTGTAAATCCTAGTAGCAAATTGTCGCAAATAATGACATAACTTTAGACACCTCTGACAACTGCATTCGGCATAACGAAATACTAGTTATGAGTGATCACGATGCGATTTCACTAGCAGTACGCTATTCCTAAACTTATACTAAACTTACGTAATTTAGGTCCCTGAAAAGGGACGTTAGAATTCTTATAAATTATGCTTTTTTTTTTTTTTTTTTGCTTGTTTATATAGTTCTGACACCCCTCACTTGTCAGTTCCCCGCAATACGCCGACACAGGCCCGTAGCCAGGAATTTTATTTCGGGGGAAGGGGGGGGGCTGCCCCCCCCCCCTCTTCTGGCTACGGGCCTGCGCCGAAAGTTCAAGCGTTAAGCGGTGCTTATGATCCTTGTGGTGGCTCACTGAAATTGCACAACTCGGCGAATGGCACGGGACTGTACGTATTAAAAAGTGTACAAATTGCACTGTAGCACATGCTGCTGCCACTGGAAAAGTGACAGGTTCATCGGCAATGTTTTAACTGTATGCACTCATGTAGTTTGGACTGCGTCATCTTCCTATACGTGTACGAATTTGCGCATAAGCGACGACATCTGAAATGCTCGTCTTCGTTAGTCTCGTTGTCCCGTGTCTTACCTTGCGCTGTAATTAATCTACGAAATGGAATACCAACTAGCCCGTACCCACACCCTGCGTCTGAAATGCCACGCTTTTCTTTTGTCATGAGGCAATAAACTGTTTTACCCCCTAACAATACAAAGCAATTACCAGCATGTCAGATAAGTGTGATAACGTCTGTGGAATTCGAGTAACCGCCAACATGCCGGCAAAAATAAAATATAAACAAAAAATGCGAGGGGGGGGGGGAATGGGCACACGTAGTTTCAGCCGGACAGATTACACAAAATTAGCTGCCGGCAGCCAAAAGGTCAAAATAGAAGTACTAATATGAGAGGGCAGAATGTAGAGGTATGTTTGACTCAGCCTGACGATATAGGGAGCCGCTTGGCGAATAGATTGCACAGGTGTTCTTTGCAAGGGGTTGAATGTCATGTCAAAAAGGGATGCATCATTGCTCTGTCGCAAAGCGACGTACACCTGACAGGTTTCGACAAAGTATAAAAATAAAAAAAATGCTTTAATTGAAAAGCACGCTCGCAGTGAGGGAGAAACAAAGGAATGGCATGCGAATTCTTCGCTGGTGACTGTATAGTTATACCTGTAGAATAAAACGCTCTCGCGTTCCAAACAGCAGAACATTGTGGCGTACGAAAATGCAGCGCCGTGTAACTGCGTAGTCCCGTAGTGACCTTGGCTGCAGGCCTGCAGCATAAAATGTCTTGCCCCCCCCCCCTCCCCTGCACACACAAACACACACCAGCCCCTTTGCAACACACAAGACACAGCAGCAACAATGCTGCACTTGCAAAACTAAAAACAAACCTAGCCGTAATGCGATCCAGCAACCCAATACGGTGAATCAGCCGAGAACGGGGCAAGGTTGCACTAATCGAATCGATGCCTAAATAATATGCAGAAAGAAAAATGTCTGGGGAAAGACGCGTTGGTTTCCCGGCGATAAGTCGGAGTGCTTTTCTTATTAGAGCGATTAAGAATTAAGTATGCCTCTCGATCGAGTTATGACAGCTTTATTTTGCCGCTAACGGTGATGCACATTTGTCCACTTTATTTGGCACATCACGTATTCCGAAAGCAAGTGCAATTTCATAGCATCTTCTATTGGACCAAGGCGCGCCAATTAACTGGTGGGCGTTAACTCTACAATTATCGGGAAAGTTCATGTATTTGCCATCGGATCCAACAGGCAAATGTGGCTTTCACATAGGCGAGCTGAGTGCTGAGTGTTCCCGTTCACGGGGGGGCGAAGGTAGAGTGCCTTGATGAGCGGCGAAGTTTCGTCTTAAGTCAATGTATGGGGCCAGATTTTGCGCCCCCCCTCTTAGGTGACGAGCCGGGGGGGGGGGGGGGGGTGGAGGGGGGGGGGGGCTGCCCCCCCTCGTGCGCACTCCTGTGGATTTTCAGCTACCTTAATAAGAATAATTGTTGGGTTTTTACGTCCCAAAACCACGGTTATGACTACGAGAAACGCTGTAATGGAAGGCTCCGGACCACCTGAGGTTCTTTAACGGGCACCTAAATCTAAGCACGCAAGCCTCTAGCGTTTCGCCTTCATCGAAACGCGGCCGCCGCTGTCGGGATTCGATCCCGCTACCTTCAGGGTTCAGCTAGCTTGGGAAGGTGGGCGTAGGCGGGACTTTGTCTTTGATTGAGGGGGGGGGGGGGGGGGCGCAAACCCGTGTTGCATTGCGGGGGGGCATTTTCCTGCCGGCGCCCATGCTTGGGAAAGATGAATGAAGCTGCCGCATGTCAGAATTCAATTCGGAATTCATGCTGCTGATCTGCCTGGTTCAGCAGAAGAAGAAAACAAAAGGAAAAGGTTCTTACGCGTGGTGGAAGCGCCACTGGCATCTCGCCCTGAGGGATTCTTCGCGAGGTACTTCAGCCGTTTCTGCCAGCGAACGTAACTGCCGTACTTCCTGGAGAGGAGCTCTTGCATTCCCGGCGAGTAGGACTCCAATGCGTTGGCCGTGATGAACGGCACCGTAACGTCCAAGTCGTCCATTGCCATGCGCCGATCGTGTCCACCCAGCCAGTCACTCTCGCTGCATCACCTGCGCGATATGCTGTGAATCACGTCTCCGACGGCCCACGTGCGACTAGCGATTGTGTCAGGTGGTTATAACGTGGCTCAGAGATAGTCAACTGTGCCATCCTTTTGACCAGCGATCTGGTTATTCTGAATGGCCCGCGGCTGTTCACTCGTTTGCGTGCGCGCTTGTTCTTCGAGCAGTGGCACTTACCCACTGCAAAGATTTGCCCAGCCAGCCTTAAAGGGACACTTATACAATGTGAAAGAATGAATCACATTAGACTGATCAATAATATTTTGACAACTACTATAGTTTATTTCACCATTATAGGTTTATTAATACAAAAGAAGATGAAGGCCAATGTTTAATTTTTAAATTTCGTGCCTAAATTTTTTCCACTCATGAATGTAAGCGTGACGTCACGTATGTCCGATGACTCGGCATCGACACAGTGCTCCCACGATGATGATCAAACACGGCGAAGATGAGAACGTATAGCCAAACGTATGATGATGATCATGATATACTATAAGGAATGGGGCTGTAACAAATGCCCACAACCGCCACAAAAATGTTCTCTCTCTCTCTTTTTCCATATTACGGTGAAGGCCTTAGATGCCTCATCGAATCGCGGAAGTTAACCGTCGGCGTCAGTGCCCCCCAGGGCGTCGTCGTCAATATGAGTTCTACAAAAGATCATCGCATGATGGACATTACCGTGACGCCTCATGATGACGTCATCAGATGACAAACACTTGGTCAAAGGAGGGCCGATCACGGAGGCTGTGCGAATCCACGTTATAAGCGCAGAAATCTTTCGGAGGGGGGGAGGGGGGCAAGATCAATACATCGACTAAAGGCCTGACCACACGTACGCGTTGCAGCGTGTGGCTTTTTGACGCGGCGCCACGCCCTCTCCCTATGGGGAGAGCGGGCGCTTGGCTAAGCGAAGCTGCACGCCCTAGCTCTCCCTACATATGGAGAGGGCGCCACGCCGCGTCCAAAAAGCCACGCGCTGACACGCTGCAACGCGTACGTGGGGTCAGGCCTTAAGAAGAAAAAGAAGACTGCTTTCGCCTGCGAGTCGTTGAGCGAATGGATAAAGGACCCCGTGATTTTTCTTTTCTTTTTGCCGCATTGGGCTCGACAAAATTTCTGTAAACTTGGTAGGCTATGTTTCTGGCACCCCTCAGTGGACGATGTGGTTCATTTTTACCGATTAAGGAACAACGTAGGCCTTAGCAGGTGCTGTTAAAACCTATGACGTCACAGCGAGCTCGTCTGCGGGAACTTCGAGGTGGCGTTGCCAGCTGCACTTAGTTTTAGCTCATTTTCTCGCTTACCAAGCGTCTTCCTGCGGCAAGAGTGCTTTTGGAATTGCGGGAGGACAACTTTAGTGTCGGGTACCGAACCTGAAGGTTGCAGGTTCGGTCCCTGCCGACTGCAAGTTGTCTTTTCGTCCACTTTACTTTCTTCGCATCTATATCACAATTACTACAATACACTTAAAAAGCATTTCAATTAACGTACCCCTATACTTTCCTTGGCTTCATTGTTTGCTGGTTTTCATTTATGTACCTCTGTGTCACTTCTATGTACACTGCCACTGCAGCTAGGTGGCCATGGGCGTCTGCAGGAGGGCGCGAAAGGGGCACTTGCACCCCGCTCCCCTTACCGCCGCGATGCACAATGTAATGCACCCCAGTAGCGTAGCCAGAAATTTTTTTCGGGGGGGGGGGGGGTTCAACCATACTTCATGTATGTTCGTGCGTGCGTTTGTAGTGTGCGTGCATATATACGCAAGCAAAGCTGAAAATTTTCAGGGGGGGGTTTGAACCCCCCTCCCCTCCCCCCCCCCCCTTGGCTACGCCACTGATGCACCCCTTTGTAATGTGCTCTAACATACATACCTCGAGTTTCATATTCGATAAACAAACGTGTAATCAATGGCGGAGTCAAATAATCACACCACTGTGCCGCACCGATTTCTTTTCGCCTTTATTGACATGCTTGGCCGCAAGTCAGAATAAATGTTGTCACTGATCGCACATCATATTCGTTCTGCATGTGTTGGAACATCAATAAGTGTCGTAAAATCGTTGCCGTAATTACGTCACGCACCGTAACAACCATTTCTACCAGGTATCCGTACACAGATCATACACACATAAACAGACTTGATAAGATACAGGCAAATCGAAAAAAAAAAAAAAAAAACACGCTATCATTATGAGGAACGCCGTAGTGGGCGACTCCGGGTATTTTGACCACCGTGGTGTTCACAAACTTGCGAGCGAAATGCGACCGCCGTGGCCAGGAGTCAAACCCGCGCCATAGAGCTTAGCTCATGTGAGGATGTCTTGGTGGGCTAGTTTGTGTTGCATATTAGGACAGCTTACAGCGCGCACAGACGGGGCAAAGTGATGAAGAAACAAATATAATAATAATATATGGGGCTTTACGTGTCAAAACCACGATATGCATAGGCGTGCGCACGGTGGGGGAGCAGGGGGGCCCGAGAAGGGGGGGGGGGGAGCGCAAAGTCAGCCCCATACACTGACATGATAGGGAGGGGGGGGGGGGGGCGCTGCGACGAACCTTCGCCCCCCCCCCCTGAATGGGAACCCTGCGCACGCTTATGACGATATGATTATGAGGTACGCAGTAGTGGAGGGCTCCGGAAATTTTGACCATTTGGTTTTCTTTAACGTGCACTGACATCGCACATTACACGGGTCTCTAAGCATTTCGCCTTCAATCATAATGAAGAAACAAGACACAGAGCTTATCAGCTCTGCAACCTTTCGATCTTAGCAGCGTGCCACTTCGAGACGCTGCTTCGTCGCACTGCCCTAGAGAGCCTTATCGCATCAACAACAAGCCGAGCAAGCAAATATATATATAAAAAAGAAAGCCCAGCGTTCACTCTAAACATTTACATGGACTTACAGGCGGTGATTCAGGCACCAGAAGCGCGGTCACTGGGACGTGGCGGTCATAGCGACGCAAGTTTGTGGAAAGCTCGCGCGCTTCAGAGGACGTTCGGGCGCAGTTTGCTTCGCGTGGTGCCGTTGTCAGATGGGAGAAGACGCGCTGCCCGGAGGCACTTTGTCCTCGGGGAGATGGGAAACCGTCGTCCTTTCGTTTCGGTCACTGCAGATAGTCTGCTTGGAACAGAGGGGAGGGGGAAAGGTGAGAAGCGTCCCGCGACCGGTATCGCCTACGCGGAAAAAAAGGGGAGGGGTGGCGTTTTGTTGTCTTGCGGTGCACGACCCTGGAGGCAAAAAGGACTGTGTAGTTTGGATGGCCGATGCTTGCAGATGGGAGAACCCATTCCGTCACACTCAGCGCTTCTCCCCTTTTTCTTGCTGCTCTTCCGGAAATCTTTGTTGTTGTGGCCTCAACACGCGTCACGTACGTGTTCAGTCTGAGTAGAGTAAACTCTAGTCTGAGTAAAATCGCTGCTCCGAACAAGTTTTTCTCCAGTACTTGTGCGCTGGTCTGGAAGGGCCCCACAAACAGCTACACTGATTATGATAGTATGGTTAAAACAAACTGTCGGTTGCAACGTCTGGAAACTACATACTGGGTGATAAGGGAAGGTGTGTTGGAGGGCACCGGATGTTGGAAGGCACTAAGCCCCCTGGCAGGGGATGTTATTTGATGGCTAGAATTTTATTGATTGTCCTGCAGGTTGTGGTGACACGGGCTCAGGTCTCCCACGTAGGGGCGTCCAAGTTTTGCCAGGTTGCCTGATCGCCAGTTTCCTGGTCGACGTTGGACCGCCTGAAGTTGGCGTGCGTGCGTGTGTGTGTGTGGGGGGGGGGGGGGCATATTAGATAGTTTGTGTTGTGTTCCAGGGTAATTGACCTCCCCCTCCATGGCAGTACTAATGCCACCCGGTGTTCAACAAAAGATGCGACCGACGCAGAAAGTCCCGCTTGGAAGACGGCATGGGCCACAGAGGCTTTTTTGAACATTCTTGATGGTTTTTTCCTCGGTAAAACACCCCCTTTTATCCGAATTTCGGGGGGGGGGGGGGGAGGGGCCGGGCCCCTAGCCCCCCCCCCCCCCCTTCCCCTGGCTACGGGCCTGGTTGCATGCATGACCTTTGAAGTGCTTTCTCTAATCTAAAGCCGTCTCTCGCTCTTGCTCTTGCTTCACACCGTAGTTTCAGTAGCTTTAAAAGAGCTATTGCTCCAACGTGCTCCGGAGACCCACTCTGTCCTCACTGCCCGAAAAGCAGGACACACGCACCCAGATAAAAGTTTAAGTATAAACTCCCCTCCACCGCAATCTTCCTTTGGAAGAAGCAGGCTCTCTCCGGGAGCTTTTTGCAGGAGAGGCATCATCCATTCAGTTTGGTTCTTCTTGTGTATTCACAATCGAACTACAAGTGTGTATGCCACGAAAACCAATCTTTCACCAACCGCACTTTCTTTTCGCGGTAAAATCGCACGATCAGTTACATTACACAAACTGTACATCTCTTAACACTTCGTAATGAATGCCACTGTGCTCGAAAAGTACCATGTTATTACTCCACGTTATTAACAAGAACGCATGCGAGCCAATGATCATGCAAAAGACTATTCCAAAGTGCGCACGTCCTAAAGGAGGGAACGTGCGCTGAAGCACTACCGTATATGTTCGCAACCGCCCACGCCTTCCCAGCCGTGCGCCAACAGACGTTAAAAAATAATTCCAGGATCCCTTCCCTTATCGGGAATAATGGGGCCATAGGCGCGCGCACGAGGGGGGGCATCCTCCCCCCCCCCCTAGTCACCTGAGAAGGGGGGGCGCAAAGTCTGTCTCATACATTGACTTAATAGGGAGGGGGGGGGGGGGGGCGCTGCGACGACCCTTCGCTCCCCCTCTGAAGGGGAACCCTGCGCACGCCTATGAATGGGGCCAACCGCTGCCTGGCGTGCGCGCGCTTGACCAACTACTTTTCTTTCTTTGCTTACGCATGCTGCCAACTGCGCCGACGCAGTTGGAATCGTGCCTAATGACAAGCTCCGGCACCGGAACGTGAGGTCGTGAGTTCATATCCAAGTTACATTGCAATGTGGCAGTGTGATATGACATGTGACCTCGGATAAAAGGTCAGATTGGCATATCGGAAACCGCTGATTGCCGACAAGCCAGCGATCGAGAAAGTATTAATTATGGGAAAACAGTGCATACAAATATGCATGTGACTAGCGCACATTTGTGGGCCGCACTTCTGTAAGCTTTGGCGCCGGGATTTTCGCGCACGACAACGCCGCCACCAAAATCTGAAGCTTATAAGAAGCTTCGCTTGAAAAAAAAGAAACGAAAGAACAAAACAAGGATTAGTCGTATGCAGAAAGACATGCAAGCATCTTCATTTCAAGTGATTGCCAGTAATGAACGATGAGGCGCAGCTGAGTGACGGATGGCGGTCAGCGTGTCCTGACTTGATCGAGCACGTGTCGCACGGCCGTGAGTCGTGGGAACGTCTGGTTGATCTTGCACACGCCCTGGTAATCCTCGTAGTCCACGTAGTAGGCCGCTACGCACACGCTCGGGTTTACCTTGAGGGCCAGTCGCATCTGGTTCAAGAAGACCGAAATAACCCGTTTGATCGCGCACCCTTTGCAGACACGTTGTGAAGCATTCAAGTTGGCTGTACTTACCAGGTGTAAGAGTTAGAATAATATGACTTCCCTTCAGGCATGCTCGTGTGTGTGCACGCACGCACACACACACACACACAAACACACACACACACACACACACACACACACACACACACACACACACACACACACACACACACACACACACACACACACACACACACACACACACACACACACACACACACACACACACACACACACACACACACACACACACACACGCACAAACACAGTTTTTTGCATAGTCCGCACACATGAATCGCTCTTACCATCTTGGTGATGGTGTCGGGAGTGAGGAAGGACTGCCACTCGTTGTTGCGGTAGTGGTAAGCCGCGATGGCCCTCTCGTCCTGAATGGGGCCCACCCAGTCGGTCCTCATACAAGTCTGCACGCAAACCGGCGTCGTATACGGATAAGGCTGAAGGAATTGGCTGAATTGCACTTGTGCCGTTAAACTGATCGCTTCGTTGAGCAACACTATAAAGTTGGTCATTTGTCGTCAGGTGTCCATTATGCGGGCGTTGCCCTGAATATGCGATTCAAGATTTTGCGTGCTTATTCAACAAACCAAGGTGCCGCTAAGTGCAGTACGCGAATATTCTTAGAGAGAGAGTTACAGCTGGCCAACTAATGTAGGATCTCAGAACATGTATACCTGTCGTTCTGTTACGCCGTATGATTCCATGACGTCAGGTTCACAGTGTGGCGTCATACAGTCAGGCTGGTGTTAGCGTTGCGACAAGACGACGTTCGACATTGTGAAAATAGTACGACACGCTAAGTCGTACATCCGATTTTACTCCCTCCGTGCATAAATCGAAGTCCTTCACTATGACGCATCTCATACTAGACACTACGTTGAGTTAGAGCAGCGAACCCTAGGAATAGGTCAACAAGCGCACGCTATTTCTTTCTAAGTCAGGCAGAGCTGGATATGAAATATGAGTGTCATCCAAAAGCATTGCATCACAGCCAAAGCGCAACTAAATCTTCAAATTGTTTTATTGTTATCGCAATTGTATGGATACTCCAGGCGCCTTTTTGCCGTCGCAGTGATGTTCCGTATAAAGTCCAAATCGATAACATCGCCCCACGCGTCGTATGTTCTGTGTGCAAGTAAAAAAGCGCGAGCGCTGCTGATGAATGCGACGGAAGCAGAGCTGAAACGAACCGGCGGTCTCCGTCGCGCGAAAGACGCACGAGGATCGGAGCCGGAGGGGCGCTGCATGCCTCCGGCAAGAAATGCTTTCTTTGACCGAGCGGCTGTGATCGCCCGCGGTCGCGCGTGTATTTTTACGTAAGATCAGCAGACGGCTTGTACCTTTGTACATGTTGTGTTCTCATCGCGACGTTTGCTGTGAGGCCATAGACAGCGTGAAGGTAACTTTGCTCGCAGCAGAGGCCGCGTATCCCAAAGCAGTGAGCTGCTAGCCCAATTTATTAAGAGATTCCAATTTGTTGCTATCGCAATATTGCCCTTGCGGCGAAACTGTGACGTTTTCAACTTGTAACACTGTATCGAAATCGATATAGTTGCATTGGGCTTGAGATCTTACCTGTTTTAAGCTCAGAAACCGTATGTTTCCACGAACTTAGAGGCGTGAGTCAAATATGCATTCTCTGAGGGCCCAACGTTTAGGTGCCCATAGAGCAACCAAACAGAAAAAAAAATTATAAACCACGCTACAGGTCCTAGCTTCATTGTTTAGTCTATGTGTAAATATACGCGCCTTGTTGTAGGGTATGAAATGTTCGCTTTCGCACGGCGCGCCCACGTTGGTAGTGGCCGTCTTGAGCGTGTAGTGCAGGGAAGCCAGGTTGAGCGAAAAGCACAGGTTGGGCATCGGCTCCACGCCCTTCTGCAGCTGGTTGGTCCAGTCGAGCGCCGTCACCTGCGCGCATACACGTTATAAACTCCGTTATACGCCGTCCAACGACTCTGGTCCTTCCTAAAGGTCGCAGGTTCGGTCCCTGCCGGCGGCAAGTTATCTTTTCGTCCACTTTTCTTTATTCACATTTACATTACAATTACTTCTAATAACATCTCCTATGCTTTCCTTGACATCATTGTCTGTTAGTTATCAACAATATTGTGCCTAACAAAGAAATACATTGACACAACAGGGAGGGGGGGGGGGCGCTGCGACAAACCTGCCCCCCCCCCCCTGAAGGGGAACCCTGTGCATGCCTATGGTAGTGCGGGATGTAACTTCATGTGCCATACTCTATTTACGCGTTCTATTCCCTATAATAGCTTGCTTTTTTTTTTTTGTTACGTCCCTGGTTTTACCGCCAACGTTTGTGCATGATTCAAGTAAAATGTATTGGAAGACCGTCGAATGTCTGTACGAGTCTTTTCAATGTTTTCAGGGTTACGTTTGTTCTAGTTTTCTGCTAAGTTTTACGTCCACGCATTACCTTGATTATATACCAATGATATACGTTCGGTGCCCAGTGCAATGCTGGGATGTTCTATACGATGAAATCGCGTCTAAGGATACCTACCACAGGCAGATTGTCGGACAGGTCGCTGTATTCTCTGAATGACGTTGGAAGAAGCGCGTTGCACGTGGTCGAAGGCCGCGAGTGGTGCGTCTCCAGGATAGTGTAGTCGACCACCCTGTAAGAACAAGCCGTTTCATCGAACAGGCGCCTCAGAAGGATCTGTATAGGTGTTCCTGCACTCCTTTTGATCCTCGCTTGTGTGGCAAGTACATATCTTACTTGACGATTTTCTGCAGATTCTGGAGCAGTTCGACCGGTGATGCCTTGTAGTTCTGCACCTGGATGCCGAACATGAGCAGCAGCGACCGCGGCCGGTTCTCCTTAAATGACTCGTGGAATTTCTGCACCGAAAGTGACAGCGAGCGCTGGTTTTCTTAAAAGGAACTTCACTTTCACGAATATGTAACTAAACCTCATTATCTGAGAGACTACTTGGAAGCGCAGGCGTGCACTCGTTCTCCATGTGGAGGGAGGGGGGCAAGGTTTCATTGAAGACCCCCCCCCCGCCCCCCCCTCCACTGGACGAGCCCCCCCCCCCCCCCCCCCCAAAAAAAAAGGAAGCTTTGAAATGGACGCACACATGAAAACGAAGCAGTGGTGTACTGCTCACAATGGCCTGCATATGATCCCTTAGTACTTTAGTAGTACGGAAAGCCGAGCTATAGTTGGTACGAACGCATTGTGAAATAGCGCAAATAACGCACAATCATTGCGCATGACCAGTTGCTTGCTTGTACACATGTTGTCTAACTTGTCCTTCCGAAAAAAGTAAACGTCAGTTCAAACTTAGCGCCTGTGTCGTCTCACTCACCTGTGTCACTGTGTGTTATTTGCGCTATTCCAAAATTCTATGGTCCCTGGCTTTACGGGGGGGTAAATGTGGGAAGAAAAACAGTTCTTGGAATACAACATCAGAGACATCGACCGCTATTATAGTAAATAATCTGCATGAACATAACACCGCGCATTAAAATGTGATGGAAGAGGCTCGACTTGGCACTCCCCTTACATGGTTAGAGGGCAGTCACCGCCCCCCCCCCCCCCCCCCCCAACCCCGCGCCTTCCACGCTCCCTGCCTCCACATTACGCATGCTTAGAGAGACGCCGTTTACAGGGGGTCATGTCATCCATCAATATGTAACAAAAAGAGTCCCATACGTGCGCGCAGGATTGTTTCCCTGTGCACAAGTTACAATATAAAGTGAAACTCTGGGCTAGATGGTTATGCATAGTAATAAGGAAAAAGCACGACTTTACTGCAGATGGTAATAACAGGTATAAGACAGGCCGCGATACCTTTCAAGCTCCGAACTACCCTTTCTTTCTTGAGACCCCTCTGAAAAAAATTACACCATCTCCCACTAAAGGGAACCATGAGGGGATGCGAAGCAGCATTGGGGGGTGCACACCAAGTTTCCGTTTACGTTCACTCGGCCGTCGAAGCCAAGCGTCGGCGTCGAGCTACCGCTTCCGCTACAGAGAGACAACTCGAGTCTGCAGCGAGGGTAGCGAGGCTTTCGAGACGACTGCAGCGACCGGGAACCGACAGAGCGACCGCACGATTCAAGCGAGACTTCCTCGACCGAGCGCACGCGCTTATATGAAATGGGGGGAGGGAGAGGAGGGAGTGGGTTTACAGGCTGCAGCGCGGGGGGGAGGAGAGGAGAGAAGGGGACCGAACAGCTGCGTAAAGGAAGAGAGTGGGAGAGAGAGTAGGCGCATGCGCAGTAAGGGTGGTCAGGACGAACATCACCGGATTGAACTCCGCTCTAAGCTGCTTCGCATCTAAAACGCGAACATCGTTTCTGTTATGGTTACGAGCCTAAACAGTACGTACATCGCGTGGTACTGCTTGCACGCAAGTTTAGTATGTGGGGATCTGAGGCGCGCCCGCAGCCTCTACGCGGGCAATTACGCCGTTCTGCCGGTCCTTTTCCCTCTCCCTTGCTGTCGTGACAGCGCATGGCGATAGATGGCGCTCGCGGGGACGGCGGTGGTCGATGGTGGTCTCGCGTGGTCTCGAGAGGCGGCGAGACCGAGTCACGTGCGCGCCGGGAATACTCTCTCTCCTCGGGCAGCGCAGGGTAAGCACGTGTTTCCGTTCCCGTCCGCCGTCCCCTTTGGGAATCGCCGGACTGTAGCCTGCCTGGGTGCCTCGGCATCCTTGGCAGGCGTGTTTACCTTTGTGCTAGCTCCGGTTCCGTTCCTATACGTAAGCAGGCGACGGTATACGCGGCCCCGTGGCTCACTAAGCCTGAACCCGCGGTAGTCTCGACTACGGTGAGTATCGAGGTTACCACAAGTAGGTATACTTTGTTCGGAGTTCCTTCCAGCTTGTTAGGCCCTATAACACGCAGCGGAAACGGTTGTTTTGCTGTACGCTGTTTAAAGTGACGGACAGCTCAGGATACGCAATCAGTGAATTTTATAGAAAAATACGTTCTATCCGTTAGCGTAGAAATAAGGGTTCATCGGTCATTCGAATACTTATGCACCATGTCAGCGTGAAAAGACACATGAGACATGCACGAAGGCGTCCCGTGTTTGTCACGCCTGGAATGTGACCATAATGTATTCATGTATGTGTGCAGTGTTCATTGCGCGCAGCCACGATGCTCGAGTACCATATTTTCTCGCGTATACCTGTAATTCGCCCCCATGCATATAACTTGCCCCCCCCCCCCCCCTCCCCCACCCCAACTACAAATCAGGCAAAATAAAAATAATGATAAAAATGGCAGCGTATCGTTGTAAAGTTGCCTTTCTTTCATTATCGTAAAGCCATGCCATGAAGGCAACTCCCAGAGAAATTCGCGTATAATCCGCATTCCCACTTTCGTTCGGATTTCCTCTATGTTTCATGCGGGTTGTACACGAGAAAATGCGGTACTTGTCATGTCCCGCCTCATTCAGGGGCGTTCTACATCGTGAACGGTGGGCCACGATCTTCACCCCTTCTGGATTTGTGTCAAGGGGACACCAAGGAAGTAACGATTTTTGTCGTAATTAGTAAATAGCTCTTCGGCGATATCCAAAACGCCACGCTTGCTGCGAGAAGAAGCTTGAAAAGCAAGAAGACACAAGCACACACAGTAAAGAAAAGAAAATTCGAGTGGCGACGCCACCTTGAAGTTAACGCACCAGTCACCGTGACGTCATAGATTTGGACGCCGTCTACTAACGCCCGCATAGTCGCTAGTCGTTAACGGAGTACATTGACTTCTGATGGAACCATGCAGAGACTTAATATCTTAATATGCCAAGTTTCAGGAAATTTTGTTGAGCCAATGCGGCCAAAATACGTAAAAGGCCCTTTGGAATACCTGACGTCACCACCAGAGACGTATATAGCCAACCAAAACAAACGATTACAGGAAATGGCCAAGAAGACAGTAAAGCACCTGGACTACAGGCTGGACAGGAAAGCATCAGAGGGCCGCTTTCCTGTATTCTTCACCGTGTCCTGTGATAATTGGTTTCGGATTGATGTATATACGTCCTAACGCAATGCGCCGACTCGCTTAATAACGTGTCATACGATCCGAGATTTTGACGGGAAATTTAAAAGTGAAAGTTTTGAAATTTATTTTCTCATCTATTAATTGACCCCTGATGGTGATATTAACGACATTAGAGTTCTCCAGAGTATAACCTAAACGATTCGTTGTTTCTGTTTAGTGTCCCTGTAACCCTCACCTACCACTATCTACCACTATCCCTCAAGAGGAAGGTAAGTAACAGCTGCATCTTACCTGTACTTACCTACGGAGCAGAAACCTGGAGTCTTACAAAGAGGGTGCAACTTAAATTGAGGACGACGCAGCGAACGATGGAGAGGAAAATGATAGGCGCAACCTTAAGAGACAGGAAGAGAGCAGAGTGGGTCAGAGAACAAACGGGGGTTAAGGATATCATAGTTGAAATCAAGAAGAAATGGACATGGGCCGGGCACGTAGCACGCCGGCAGGATAAACGCTGGTCATTAAGGGTAACTGAGTGGATTCCAAGGGAAGGGAAACGCGTGCGTGGGAGACAGAAAATTAGGTGGGCAGATGAGATTAAGAAGTTTGCAGGTATAACGTGGCAGCAGAAAGCACAGGATCCGGGTTGATTGGCGGAACATGGGAGAGGCCTTTGCCCTGCAGTGGGCGTAGTCAGGATGATGATGATGATGATGATGATGATGATGATGATGATGATGAAGGCTCACCTGCAGCATCTTGTGCAGCGTGGGGAAGCGGTCACTGGCGACGACGAGCCCGAGGAAGGCGAGCCCGTCGAACTTGTTCTTGGTGATCCACGACGAGGTGGTGATGACGAAGTGCGACAACGCCAGCGGGTCCTTCCACTTGTCGACGCAATCGCGGAATGTCCTCCTGACTGACGGCCACCAGGTGATTGCCCGTCCCGTTGGCCGCCATCGCGCTGAACAGCTCGAAGCCCGAACCTGAAAGGCAGCAACACGAGGGGAGCGTCCTCATTTGTTGTGAAATGGTTAACTGACAACTACCAGTTCGTAGCACGAAGCCATAAGAAAATCCACTCGTATTTCTCAGGAAGGAAATCTTCTAGTGGCTCTTTGGGCGTGTTGGTAAGACATGACCAATAAATTCTGAGCTCACAATCAGATGAGGACAAAAAGACACGTAAGACACACAGGCGCTAACTAGCGCCTGTGTGTCTTACGTGTTTTTTGTCCTCATCTGATTGGGCGCTTAGAATTTTTAGAAAGCTTCTAGTTGAAGAAAAATTCGTCCTGGTCAGGGGATCGAACCCGGGACCAACGCCTTTCCGGGGCGGTCGCGCTACCAACTGAGCTAACAAGGAAGCTTACAATCAGCAGTGAGAGGGCGAATTTGTCAACAACTCGAAGTACATGGGACACCGAATACTGCAAATGACTTTAAGCACGCGACAAGTTGAGTTTCGAGCTAGTTTACATAACCATTCACGGCGGGTTACGGAAGGATGTCGAAGAGCTTTAGCGGAGTGTTGCTTACGCTCAGCTAATTCTATGCTCCGCTTGCAAGGGGAACCGTTGCGTGACATTTCCCTCTTACATAACGGTTCCGTTGTAAGCGGAGTGTAGAATAGGAGTCGCGTATTACAAGTACGGAACGGGCAAAGGCGTGCTTAGAAACGAGCATAACGTCAACATGACAAGCAGCGAATCAAAAGAGAAAACTGCGAACAACAAGAAGCAGAGCCAACAGTGCATCATTGAACACGGAATGGCGCCGGAGCCAGCGTCGTTTCTCCAGCGAGAAACGTTGGTTCCAGACACGGGGGTATCCAGAGGAGGAGGGAAAGGAGGGGAGGATCCGGATGTCGTGACTCTCTTTAATTTTTTTTAATGTATGCTTCCAAGAAGAGGACTTATCAGGTCGTAATACTCAGCTTTAGGAATCAGATTTCCCATTGACTCCTCCCCCTCCCCAAATCGGAAAAATCCTGTATCCACCCCTGCGACATCCCTTACTCAACGATTTTTCATCACTTCAAGCATTCATCTTCCGCTGATTCTGTCTTTTTTTTTTTCTTTTTCCTTGAGAACCAGCAGTAGGTATTTTGAAAAGCTGATCTCTATAATAGAGAAAGAAAACTTCGTAAAATAAATACGAATTGCGAGTTGTATCTCAGATAAGGCCATGGCATTATTGGCAAGCTTGCGTGCGCGCAATATCGCTTTTCTTCGCAATATCCCCGACGCCGCGCGACGCCAACGGTCAATTTTAATTCGCGTATGATGAGGCATCGAAGGCTTTCGCCTTAAAAAACCAACCGAGGCAAAATGAAAATGTAACACCCTTAATACACGGCTGATTCACCGAGGTTTCGGCTAGCTTGCGTGGTGATTAAATCTTCGATGTGAAGGCTGTAAAGATTACTACCAACCGTTGGCCTTTGGCACCAGCTTGTCCTCTTGGCCGTTGTAGGTGAGGTCCATGAAGACCACGAAGTCGCACGCTTCGCTGGGGAACTGCTCCTTTGCGCTCGTCTTCTCCGTCATCACGCAGATGAGGTTGTGCGCTGCGAAGCATGTCTCTTACAGATTGAAACAACAACAACAACAACAACAACAACAACAACAACAACAACAACAACAACAACAACAACAACAACAACAACAACAACAACAACAACAAAACAACAACAACAACAACAACAACAACAACAACAACAACAAACTTCCTTGCTAATAATTCCCTAACGTTTCGCCAAGCGATGAAATGCATTAAACAGATCGGGCAACATTCTAAAGTATTTTACAATTCAATGGTCAGCTTCAGACATTCGTACCTTATCGTACGTTTGTTGTACAGCAGTGGTGATATCAAAGCCCGTTTTTTTCCCACAATGGAGTGCAAGTAAGATGACATTTTGAAACTAAAAAATGATAATTTAGTAAATTGAAATGCAATGTTTGCGAATTTGTAAGTCTGCACCAAAAACAAGCTTCGTTTTATAATTGACGTTCCAGTTTTTTTTTTCTCTGTATGCTGGAATATTCGAGAATTTTTGTTCAGAATTTGAGAACTCAAGCAAGAACTCCGCTTGCTAGAGTCAGTAGATATTAGAATTTACTTTCCAAGCCGCCAAAGCTCTTCGAATGTCGCGTGGTGGGTTCCAAGCAAAACGATTTGAGCACTCCCAGAAATTTGGAAGGAACCTCCGAGGGTAAAACATCTACAAAATCTCGAGCACCACCTTCTTTTCCGGTCGGACGTACTTACAGGGAACTTTTCGCTCTTCCTCGTTATTGGGAGTCGTCTCCTCTGGAAGTACAGTACGAAAAAAAAAAAAAAGGCGTTTGCTAATCACTTGATGTCAAACACACCTCTAAGTACTTCGATAGCTGATCCAAAAACCGAAGCTCAAAGTTTCCTTGTTAACAATCAGTTCTTGTATTCCTTTGTCGTTTCTTCGTTACCGTGCCCTTATCATCTACGTGACCTGATCAGAAACGTCACTTATGACGTCACAATCCCGCCGTACAATTTGATTGGAAGGCAAGGTTGTGCCTGGCTTTGCATAAGCCTCGCTATTTTTCCAGTGTCAGTGGTTGTTATAGGCGTGTGCACGGGGGTCGAGCAGGGGGGGGGGGGCGGCCCCCCCCTAGTCACATAAGAGGGGGGAGTGCAAAGTCAGCCCTATACATTGACATATAGGGAGGGGAGGCGCTGCGACGAACCTTCGCCCCCCCCCCCCCCCTTCCCCTGAAGGGGAACCCCGCCTGCCTATGGTGGTTGTGTCGTGTTACCAACGCCGTGCCGCTTCACGGTTCTCACTATCCTCTGGCATCACTACTGCCAGAGCCAAATTTGACAGTGACGCGCCACTCTACCAATGACGTCACACGAGACGTTTATGCTAAGGTCACGTGACGCTACCCTGTTGAGGTGCAAATAGACTCTGCCTGCCTGTATTGTCCCTAATTTACTACTACTGGACAGTTCGCGCACGCCGTAAAGGGTATAGGTTTTCAGAAAACACATAATTCTTGTTTCCCGTTTTTGAAAGGTTGTTAACTCGAAGGGCAAATGGTATCTCCTTAAACAACAGATCACGCAAAACATTCACCCAAGCTCGTAAAACATCCAAATGGCACATTCGTCCCCGCGTGATCTCGGCATAGAACTCGTCTTATTGTAATGCCCGAATTCGGCAAAAAGATGTTTGAGAAGTGACGAGGTGAACAACCCCTCCATGGTATCTGATACGGCGTACGAACAGCTGTTAGGTATACGTGCTGCGCACACCACCGCAGGAGCACGTGGTTCTCATGACTCGATGCAAATAAACAGAACACGAACTGTTTTCGGGCGCAAAATGAAACCAAGAACTCCTTACCTCCGCCATTCCTAGCTCGAGAATCTGCAAACGAAACACAAAATGTTCTTAGTGTTATGCTCAGAGTAGCCGGCTTTAGATTTTAATGCTGGCGTGAAGTTCACTCCTGTTCAAATATAGCCAGTTTGCTGTGCTATATTCATAAGGACAGCATTTCGCCTTTTTCTTTTTTTTCAAGCAGGTAACTACGTCAACAAAAGGAAAGGACAAAATCACGAAGTTGCTTCCTCTGAGAGCGGGCTGGATGGTACGTTTCGTCTTACAAATGAGCGTAAACGTACATTTATTTATTTATTTATTTATTTATTTATTTATTTATTTATTTATTTATTTATTTATTTATTTCAGTACCCTCAGGGCCCGAGGGCATTACGCTGTAGTTATGGTTTATTTCTTATCAAACACTGCGACCGGCTTTATGGGTACGTATTCATAACACGTCAAAACGCACAAGCATCGAATATTATTCGCCCTGTGCTTTCGTTCATTTTTCGCCTCTTTTTTTGGTTTCGTAAGTTGTGGCATATATATCGCGTTCCCCTATAGTGTAGTTATATTATGTTGGATACACCAGCCCAAGCTGGAATTAACTTGCAGAGAGCAATGACCCAGACTGCATTGGGCACCCCGGAACAAAAAATTGAAAACAACCTGAAAACACCCACTTCTTGCTTCCACAACCCCTTCCTAAAAAAAAAAAAGAAAAAAAAAGAAAAAAAAATAATTACTCGGGTGTTACGTGCCAGATCCACGACATGAACATGAGGCATGCCGCAAGGGTGGGCCTCGGAAATATAAGACCTAAATGTAGGATTATAAGTACACAGGCCTCTAGCATTTCGCCTCCATCAAAACGCGACCGCCGTGGCAGGGATTGAACCCGCGTCCTTCGGGTCAGTAGTCGAGCACCGTAACTACTGTGAAACTGCGGTTGTAAATAAATAAATAAATAAATAAATAAATAAATAAATAAATAAATAAATCGCCATCAACGAATGCGCCACTGCGTCGTGATTGGTTTTAGTCATGATAGGGCGATTATGGTCTTTTTCTTTCCTTTAGTAAATCCCAGTTTCGAGATGTAGAGTGCAGTACAGCCAGGTGACAGTCCACAGCTGCAAGATTTGGTAAAAAGCCAGCGAAAGCATACTATATCCCGTCGTAGTACTTAGGCCCTACAGACAAGCCTAGTAAATGTAGCGAAATGTTCTTTTACCAGCGTCACTGATCGGTGGCTTCAGCTCGACCAGATTTTCGACGGGACCTGCAAAATTTTTTTTATTATTATTGTACTGAATAACGTGGCTCTGCATACAGCGGTTGCGCAATACTTCTGCGCGCTTGGATACACTTCACAGAACATAATTTGCAGCGCTTTAATTGGGACATCCACCATTTGTCAGGGACTGCCAGGGCAGCGATAGAGCAAGTACGAACGAAAACAGCACGAAATAAGTCGAGTTACATGGGCCACTCGATCACACACTTAAAATCTCGTTCGATGCACCGATTAATTGGGCAACGTTTCGTGCGCACCGCAGTAAAGAACGGTTTAAGAGCGCTCGCCTCTTTTGAGTGTTTGGGCTATTTCGGATAGCCGCGCGAACTTGGGCCGGCAGAGGCCCATGGAGTCCTCGTATTCGAGGTAGAATGCAGCCACGCACAGGCGAGGGTACAAGGTCACAGCCCGCTCCACCTGCGTGAAGATAAGTCCATTAACAGATGAGCGCGCCTAAATAACATTTACTGGCAATAATACGACTATCTGGAGATGTTCTATGCACCTGAATCTTTCTTAATCACAAAAGATGCGTCAAGGTTGGCTTCTCCACAGTAACAGAAACTGTGAGGAGAAGCCCACTTCAATGCCTTCACTTCGGATACGACATATTAATTAAGCGTTAGTTTGCGTGTGTTTTGTTTGCATTTGGGGAAAGGTGCAGTCGGAAGGCTGGGTTTCGTGCTAGATCTCATCTCACCACTTGGTTTGATTTAATCAGATGGAGAAGGTGCGTCAAACTAGTATGTTCAGAACGTGGTGATGTAGCTTGAGTGTGCAGATTTTCGCCCACACAACGACTCCCTTGTGTATCGCCTGCACACGACAGCTACGATGGCAGTAACCATACCATGAACCGGTTTGTAGTGAACCGTAGCTCAGTTTTTTTTTCCATGTTCATCGCCGGTTAAATTTATACTGACTGTCACCGATCGTTGCCGGAGAAGCACAAATAACTGCTCAGTGTGTCTTGATATCAGAAGGCGCCAAAACTTTCTCGTATTAGAAATATACAGCGAATATTTAACGCGGGAAGCGAATACAGAATCCGCACTGAAGCAACAGTGAGTCTCCGCACTGAAGCAACAGTGACAGTACACCAGTCATGACGCTGTCTGGCTGGTACGTAGACAGTACGAATTTGCACGAGACCGAGGTAGGGTGAACTCCGTCTCATTGTTTCCAAACCGGTCTTCCAGCAGCGAGACAGTGCAGTGCCTGAAATTCTACGTTGATGCAATTTTTGCGCCAGTGCCAGTGGTCTGCCATATACTTTCAATTCCAACTCGCCCAAATCAGTACCCAAATTAAGCTATAGAGAGACGGTGGAAGGCAGTAGAGTGTGGCCAACTTTGAAAACACAATTCAACAACTTACATTACGTTACAACTCACTACACTAACCATTCGAATCTGGAGCTTAGTGTGAAGTTCGTGAACCGCTTAGCAACCAAAGGTACCACCAGCTCTACCTTGCCCGATGGACCAGCCCTTCACACGAAGATCACGAAAGAACACCTTTAGATGTTATTGCATTCCGCGTTTACCTTTTCACGAAGAGTTTCCTCTTCGTCGTACGTCTGCCAGGCGTTCTGATTGGTCCGGTACGTACTGAGCGCTCCGTCCACATGTACGGGGGCCTGGTAGCCATCCTTGCTTGAGCAGACCTGCGGGAGCACGCATTGGTCATAAACTGTGATTACGAACCTCCTGGTTTCATCATGTGTGAGTATCGGTAGCGCCTATATGGCTATTACCCGCGAGTTCGACGAGAGAGAGAAAAAAAGAGAGAGAGCGCGCGCGCGCGTGTGTGTGTGTTTGTGTGTGTGTGTGTATGTGTGTGCGTGTGTGTGTGTGTGCGCGCGCGCGCGCGTGTGGCTGCAACAACCTCTGCGCTACATCTTTATAAAAAAAGTTTGACAGATGTTACTCTCTTGTAATACAACAAGGCGAAATACTTGCTGTACTCATGTGAGACAAGATGAGCCGCAATGAGGTGTGCATATTATTGACATTAAAGTGGACCCTTTGAACGCCTTACGCGAGCGCCTTTTCATGTTGTGCATGTATTTACGTCTTCCGCTCGTCGTGCCTATAGCTGCTCCGCTACTCGGCTCCGCAGTTCGGGATCCCTTTCTCATCTGCATCGTGCTCGTACAGAGAAACACGAGCAGCGGCATGCACTTCATCTCTGGTGAAATACTTGCGCGGCCGTCTCCACGAGCCGCAAAGGCGTGCACGCTCCATCGCTCGCCTACTCGGCGCCGACCAGCGCCACCGGCAACAGGCGACGCCGCAGAAACTGCGGCTAGTTTGACGCAAATGCGCAGAGCGCACGCGCCAGCTTTAATGTGCAACACTTGTTACTTTGCAGAGTATGCATAGAGGAGGCGTCGAATGCGCGCGTGTAGGCATTTTTCACTTTCACAGCTGCTTTCTTTGGCGTTAATAATAAAGCTGTTAAATATCGAGATCATGTACAATCATGACCCGGCCACATACAGGAAGTGCGGGCACTGTGTCTTGGTTTATCTGTGTATAACTTAATAGATTCACTCTCATGTTGTTCAGAATGCCACAAAACGTTCGGCAAATCTGGAGGGGGCCTTTTGACATGTGCAAATACATTGACATCAACATGTAAAACATAAAATGAGATTTTAGCGCTACATGAGAGACAAGAGAAACAGTGCATTGCATGTGGTGTGCTGTTTCTGAGATCATCTCATTGCGGAGCCCAGAACAGCGTTGGTCTTCAGTACTATTTCTCAGTCTCAGTGGAACCAACCATCACGCTGTCGTTGTTATAATTAAAGAAACAGTTTACAGTATCAAAACATTTGCTGGAGTGCCTATATACCGTACACTTTCCCTCAAAAGTTACCGCTGTGACATATGGCTTTGGTGGCCCACGGGAGCCACAAGCACGGCTGTTATACTATAATTGCAATAATTGTAATACTACGCAGTGTGGCCTATGTCTTTCTGGATTGAGCTGACCTCAGCCACAAGCACGGCTGTTATACTATAATTGCAATAATTGTAATACTACACAGAGTGGCCTATATGTCTTTCTGGATTGAGCTGACCTCGTGACTTCGCAAGTTGATCATATCCAACAAGTTTTAAGTGCAACAATAAGTAATGATTATGCATAAGGGCAGACCACTTCTTTGTTAGCAATATGATTGTTTGATAATCCCAAGGGATAATCCAGAACCCCGCTAAAATGATCTAACAATTTCAGTGAAAAAATAAATGGAAAAGAAAGTCGTCCTCTTTCTAGGACTTACGTCTCGAAAGTTGGACCATCGCTCATTCTTGCATGTGGTGTTGTCTCCTTTCCTCATCTTGTAGTTCAGGGCTGCCATGTTGAAGGAAATGCAGAGCTGCGCTGCTGTCTCATTCTCAACGTGCAGGATACGCATCCACGCAAGGGCCGTTCTCTGAGGTCAGCAGAGAAAAAGAACGAAAGAAAACAGACTGTATAATCGGGAAGTAAGCACTCACTGTAACATGCCTGTTGGTAATGTGTCCGTAAGTCAATTAAAAAGTCGCGCATGGCTTGCGCTAGTGGCGCAATGCTAAAGGCACAGCAGGGCTGATGGGTTCCTAGGTGGTCCTCGCCATACGAAGTGATGCCAATTGATTGTAAGTTAGACGAAGTAATTTCAAGAGATGACAAGTTCCAGTAGAACCTCTCGCTTTGCAGCGCGCCGAAATTCTTGGTAAGCGGCTTCCTTAACGACACTGCGAACCTTCTTCGATCTCCCCATGTCTGCTTTTAGCGCCTCCGCCACGCACCGGCTTTATACAGCACCAAGGAGCGCACGCGCAGTTAGCTGGGACGCCACGTCTGGCGCGACCGAGCGGTTGCGCGCAGGGTCCCAGACAGGCGGGCTGGTGGCGGAGTAGTGTATGTGCTAGAGAAGCAGGCGCGCAGCTGTGCAGCCGGTTGCTAGGTAACGCGAGGTGACGTCATCGCGGCGCGGAGTATTTTTTGTTCGCGTTGGACAGATTACGGCCGGCTTAAACAGCTCCACAGCTTAAATCTTTCGTTCGTATGCTACGGGGAGTTTTATAACGTCATACATGACGTATGTGCACAGACCACGTGACTCGCCCGCATGTGACGGCGCGCGGGAGCTCCACTGTTGCGCTGTTTCGTATGTGGAAACGCGCTGCAGTGGAAGCCCTTACGATTGGAACGGAGGTCGTGAGTGCGCTGTCCTCGAGGAAAGACGAGGGAAGCGAGAGCTTGCACTGCCCCTGTCGCTTGATGCGGTGCGTCTCGAGGATCAAGTAGTCCGAGTACCTGCGAAGCAAGTGAACAAACGAACATTAAAGAAACGCTGAACGGCAACCCTGAATCTCTCTAGATAATTAATCCAGTAATTTATACAGTCGAAGCCGCACATACCCAACCCACATATGACGAATTAGTGTGTATATCGAAGAGTTCTAAATTGAATATATTTTCGATATATAAAATACTTTATTATCGAATTACCCATATTAAGAGCTCTTTTGTGATCCCCGTCAGATTCGATATATGCGGGTATGACTGTAGCTGTAACTTTATTCCTTTCATGCGAACATATTGTTAGCTTTATTTTTTTCAATTTCGTTCGAAACGTCAGTGACTGTGCATCGTGGTGTCATTAGTGACTGCAAAGCACATTACAATACTTGGGCAATCTATGGCTTAGCCTAGCTTAGATTAAGTGTTTGGCATTGGCCACTTCCACTGGCATTCGAACGCCAGTGGAGTTATTTACCTATTATCAACTAACCTTACACACGCTGCAAAAAAAAAAAAAAAAAAAAAAAAAAAAAAAAAAAAAAAAAAAAAAGGGAGACAGCACGGCGTGGTTCCCGAACGTCAGGACGATCTAGCTTTCCTGTTATTGAATTTTTTCTGACGTACGCGGTCCTTTTTCATGGTGTCAGTGGCAGTTGTTCTATTGAATAATGTTCAGTAATTTAGAAATATGATTTAGCTTGATATTATACATTTCTGTGTCTCTCTAAGTTGTTTTAATGAAAAGCTAATAGACCGTTTAATCATGGCAACGCTGGTCTATATAAGCGTGCTCGTATATCTGTGATAACATAAAGCGCAATAGACCAATCATCCAGTTATGAGTTAATACTGCGCTCTATAAGATAAGGCTTGCATCCGGTTCTCCATAGCACGGCATTCTCTCGACAAGGAAATACAGATTCTACTCTGTCTACGACTGCTGAGACCAGCTTCGACTGCGTTGTCATTCGAATACGAATTCTAAACTGGATATGATCGGAACGTGAATTTGATGGAAGCACATGCAGTTGCTTAGCTGATCTACTTTCCCCCTTACACGTAGCGCATTAAACTTGACGCTACAACATTAGAAGCGAGCTCACGCTGGTTTGCAATGAGCTCACCCCATACCTGCGAGAGGACCCGAGCAATTTCAAAATGCCAAGCTTTCGCTTTCTTTCCCGGCAAAAACAATGCGACATCTGTTCGCCCGAATATGCTAGTGTGGACGTAGCCACCTCCGGCTTTGATACTCGTTTACTTGAAGTGCTGTGTGCTAGAATAATGATACCACGAGCTTCTGTCGCATTCAGGCAAGAACATTCGCGCCATTTCCACAAAACTCTACAAACTGCGGAGCAGAGCTGAGGATTCATCTGCCTCTGTTGACGCCTGACTTGTGTTTGCCTGAGTCGAAGCTGCGAGTTCGCCTGTCTTTGTTGGCGCTCGGCTAGCGTCTGATTACCGCACAATCGCTGGCGTTTCGTCTCCGCTTCCGTCTTTCGTAGATCTGCGGCTAACTCCCGGTGCAGGCGTTTTTGCTATCACTTCGCTGGCTCGGACCGTGGCCTCCGAGATTAGCGCCGCCGGCTAATCTCGGAGGCCACGCTCGGACAGACGAATTAGCCCTTCAGCGACGCTGGGGCTCACGGGCAAACGTGCGCTGGCGCTCCAAGGGTGCAGCCTGCTCGTTGGTAAAGTCCCTAGATCAGGGGTCTCAAACTCATCTGAGGCAGCGGGCCGCAGTCGCAGAATTTAGTCCCGCAAGGGCTGGGTCAGTGAATGTAAAAGCGTGGGGGGGGGGGAGGGGGGGGGGGGAGGGGGGGGGGGTTAGCTCAGACACATTTTCAGCAAACACTAGCAATGAAAAGAAAACATTTCCCATGTCCCATATACGGGTCATTTCTGTAGAAGATTTAGGGCCAGGATTCCATCCAACAGCATGTCGGTATATCCATCTACAGACGAGTACAATCTGGACACCGATTCTGAAATACTGCTTTTGTTTCACGGTTACGCTTCAACACATGCTGATCACATGGGGTGCCTCACGAAAATAATGCTTTAGACCAATGATACCTGTGTAGCTCACAAGCGTACCTATTATGCAAAAAAATATATGGGACGAACATAGAGATGTGCGGGACGCGGGCCGCATGCGAGAGGTTCGCGGGCCGCAAGCGGCCCGCGGGCCGCGTGTTTGAGACCCCTGCCCTAGATAAACTAAAGTAGCGCCAACCGCGCCCCCCTCGCCTCTGCCTCCTCTCCAAAAAGCTGCAGCAGCGCCTCTATGGTGTCCGCCAGGAAACTGCTGAAAGCACGGCGAAAGGCATACCCTCTCACAGGCATACCCTCTCCCGGCGCACGGGAGAGGGTATACGCAGAGGACGGACAAGATGGCGCTTGCACTACCAAGCATAGGGGAGAGGAGGAGCCTGCACATTGACACGTATGGCGCTACTTTAGTTATTCTAGGGACTTTACTCGTTGGCGGGAAAGGAAACCTTCAGAGAGGGCAGTGGCGCCCTCTCTTGACCTATTTGGTATTGACTTGATCTGTAGTACCCTCTTTTGATCTATTTTAATACTTTGAGCGTGACGCCAAGTGACGGCGAGACAACAGCCCGGGCCCCTAAAGTTCTCCGCACTTAAAAGACCTACCAATTTGACACAACTAGAAACTTTGCACAATTAAAACACACGGTGACAATACCTGGCGATTTCTTCGAGGTGCTCGGCCACGTCCTCCGCCGTCTTTTCGTGGTCCGTGACGCTAAGGCCCACCACAATGAGCAGCTTGCGCTTAACCCTCGAGAATTCGTCGTGCAGTCTCTGCGCCCAAATATGGTGGCGTAATCAGTTACGAGCAAGATAGCATGAGGCGCATGGACACGTTTCATTAGAGATCGCGAGCTTCGTTTCAAAATGCGCCTAAATTTTTAGGCGCATTTTAACGCCTAAATTTTTTATCCCGGGCTTCACCAAGAAGTGACCAACGTCACTTCCTTCGTGGAAATGCGTTTAGAAAAGAAAGAGACGTGGTTAACTATTTACAGTAATTTGGACTCTACTGCGGGAGATCAGTAAACCGTCGTGGAAAAGCTTGCCTATTTTCGCAAAGAAGGTGTGCCTAGTACAAATGTTTGACGATTTAGAGTATGATTCGCTCTACTATGGGAGGTCATTAAGCTGTCCCGGTACAGAAACACACATATGTAAAGACGTCACAGACTATCCCAAGATAGCGACACCAGAGCGAAGGTTAAAATACACATCTTACAGATACCACTTTACACACCCTTGACAAATGTGATAGTCGTATCGGTTGACTTCATTAACATCATGTGTCTAATTACTATTCGATTTGGTTTGCATCAAGGCACTCTAGGATATATTTAATCACTGGACATGGTTTTTATGTGAGGCTTGGCAGTGCATTAGGCGGAAAGAAAATAAATCTGTTATTGGCTTATGAACTCTGGCAAGCTCCGCGCTGAGAATGCTTCATCGTACGAGAGCCCTGGGATATGCATCTCCTTTTCTCAGATGCGGGTGTAGCGCAAGGAAGTCTGCCCTGTAGCAGTTCGGTGGTGAGATAAAAAATAAAAATAAAATAAAATAATATAGACAACACAACCATTACACACCCTCTGCAAATGTTTACTCCTTTACTTCTTAAAGTCCAGTAAAGTTGCAGGCACTTTTACGAAGACGCGTATCAATTTTATGTTATGACCAGTTACCATGGGATGCACATCAACAACCTTTTTCCTAACTGCTTTTATTTTTGCCTTACACCGGACGTGAATGCAAGTTCAAGTTGCGAAACTAAACCGAAGTAACGAACGATGCCTACGCACGAAAGGTAAGAGTGTTAGACAGTATCGCAGAGGCACTCGTACGGTCACCAAAAGTGATTTCTCTTAAAGACCCCAGAATAATAAGCCATGATTCACGCATCTGCGTATTTTCAGTCATATCAATGTGATTATACACGTATTCACGATTATGACAGCGAGACTTGTACGTTTAAGTCTGCCATATTAAATATGTGTTTTAATTTTTTGTTATTCATTAGTGATCAACGTATATTCATCTTTTACACAAATTGAGGACCCGAAGCACACTGATGTAAGGAGACGTCGTGATTATTTACGTTTAATGCACATATGTGAAAGTGGGATTGCCTCTGGGCTGGCGCATGCGCTTTTTGCTAAAAATCGCACGTTTTTATGGCGTAGTACGTAATGAGCTTCAATCGTTGCATTTGTCAAGTGCGCTCGCTATATCTGGGGTACGCGTCTCTTTTTTTTTTTTTTGCTGTTTTTCTTGCGTTCACAACACGCGTTCGGGCCTGCATTATCTTGTCATTCTTAGTCCCAGTTTACCAGTCCCCCCTTTTCAGCCTCAGTCTCGCTTTATTTATCGACTATTCCAGCACTGTTCTGTCACAAACAGCAGAAAAAAGACAGAGGAAAAAAATGTCCCGCCATGACTTGAAGACTACGAAAGCGAAAATTGACAAACATCTACTTTTGTACTTACATTCGTTAATCCCATAATTCAAGCGCGAGCCATAGTGAAATTGCTGAGTGTAAAGCTATATCATCTTGTATGTGTTTTGCTTAAAGCAAAGCACAGAGGTGCAAGAGGAACCTATACAGAGGGACAAACAAACTGGCGCGGGGAAACCGACTGTGCCAGCGCCGCGTCATGTGTTCGCTCTGAAAACGGCTCAAGGTGCTTCTCCGAGCCTGAACCGCGAAACGGTAGATGGATGGATGGATGGGGTTGTACCCTTTTGATCGGGCGGCCGCTCACACCACCTAAGCTTAACTCATAATGAAGTACTAACTCTATGTGGTGAAAGATTAACTTTCGCTACTGCCTTGATTTCAGCCAGCCACCAGATAACCTCCTGTCAGTTATTTCTAACTGCTTAAATTCTACTTTGCCTTCACTGTCCCTAAACCCGAATGCTTTGAAAAATTCATCCCCGTTGCCTTGGAGTGTACGGTGAAGCTTTTTACAGTGTTCAGCCGTTTTCTGCTTCTCTACACACAGTGTGTCTATCGCAGCAGGGTATCTGTGTATCTGTATCACAGAGAGTATATATCCCAGAAGGACATGTGCGTCCCTCTCCTCCTGTGTTCCGTTCGTTCGCGCTGCCAAGTTTCCATAGCGTGTCATATCCCTTTGTACCTGGCTCTGTACATCTTAGACAGCAATACTCCCATCCTGGCTTCAAACAACAGATAGATACCCCGAGAATTATCGCGCTTCCTGCTCGAAAAGCTCCCTCTTGAAGCGATGGCGGCAGCGCGCGCACTCTGTCGGGGGGCGAGGCTAGAAACGAATAGTTTGCTTTAGCGACGGTGGGGGGGATAACGCTATCGGTTTAGCGTAAGCGCGAGTTTGGGCGCACCTTGACGATGGGGAAGTAGCGCCTGGCAATGTCGTTGGACTTGACCTCTTGGTCGAGCAGCGCGATGCCGTCGAATCCTTGCAAGGTTGAGCCACTCGATGGCGCTGCGCGCGAAGTGGCCCATCTTGGGAGGGTTTCGCCACAGCCGCGAGTAGAAGTCAGACAGATGCTCGGCCGACACGCCCACCAGAAGCGGAAGCGATGTCTTGGTGCGCAGCTCCTTGAACTGCTTAAAGCTTTGTTCTGAAAAGAGCGCCACCCCATTAGAATCGAAGAGCTCGAGTTGGGCATGACCCAGTAGTCGCGAACTTTAGCTACAGGCACTGGTGCACATAGGCGTGCGCACGGGTGGGGGGGGGGGGGGGGGGGGCGGCCACACCCTCTAATCATCTAAGAGGAAGGGGGGGGGGGGGGGCGCAAAGCAAGGCCCTTACATTGACATAATAGAGAGGGGGGGCGCTGCGACTCGGGGGGGGGGGGCGCAAAGTCAGCCCCCCACATTGACATAATAGGGGGGGGGGGGCGCTGCGACGAACCTTCGTCCCCCCCCCCCCCCCTGAAGGAGAACCCTGCGCACGCCTATGCTGGTACACACAGGTCAGCAAAAAGTGTCGAGCTCTCTCAGACTCACTCAAGAAATATATTTCGTGCTTAGGGCTCACTCGGGCTCATACTCACCAAAATTTTTATCATTCGGACTCACTCGGCTACAAACTCACCAAAATATCACTCACCCGGCTCGATCTGAGTCTGAGTGAGTCCGCTCGTGATTCTGTTACCTTTTTTCGACAATATTGTCAATGCTCGTTGACACCAATATCTCACATAATCGGTGCTCTACTTGGCGCATTTTGATCTCGTATCTTCAAATTTGAGTTATCAGTGGTTGCGATACAGTAAGGACATTTTTATTAAAAGGCATTACTCACAGGAGATATTTTTATCAAGAACTTCCCGGGAAAAAGTTTTCTGATGGGGTAAGGTCAAGACCTCCCCCTTCGTAGCTCAGATCAACCTGGCGTATGAGCGCTTGTGCGTTGACGTGAATATATATATATATATATATATATATATATATATATATATATATATATATATATATATATATATATATATATATATATATATATATATATATATATATATATATATATACCTCCTCAGACCCCAGTAAATTTGTGTGGCCACACAAGGTGAAATCAAAACATATTTTTGGAATGCACACATATAGTTTATTACTCGAGAAAAAAAAATTTGCGCCTGTACGGCAAACAGCTTTTGCACACGAGCGTGTGCATTATAATGCACACTGGGTCTTAATGCGCAGGAAATGAATAACACTCCCCTCTACAACAAAATTTTACATTTGCTCGTGAAAAGCACTCTTGTTTGTTGTGAAACTTTTTGTAGCAGTTTCGCGCAAATGTGATCAAGAGGAAGATGCTACACCGGGAACTTTGTTCGGTGAGAACGTCCAGAGTTTCGGCATCTCGAGGAAGATACCTGATTTACAAGCTCTGGCATGTGGCTTGCTCACGCAGTTCTTGGCTCAGGAGGCACCTTGGCTTTCAGCAGCTTTCTGGGTGGCTCAAGTTCAAATTCGGCGCCATACCTATTTTTCGACAATAGGTAATGGGCAAAGAACAGCCTCATCGTCAGCCAATTAGAGGTCCGAGGGGTCATTACTGGTTATTGTCGCGAGAACACGTTTCGCCTTTTCATCAAAGATTCCTAGATGAAACAAACGCCAAAGCTTAATGTCAATAAGCTTTAATACCAACCACATGAGACTGGCACGAGTACGCACGCCAAAGCACATATTGAGACCGAGTGTGCATTATAATGCACATTTGCAGAAAACGGCTTGTGATAAGAAAGATACTCGCCTGTAAGGTTACATGACGTGCGTAAATTATTCCTAAACCCTTCCTAAGTAGATTGAAACAACAATTAAAAAATATTACTGCATGGTTATTGAGTAATTTGGGACTTTGTTGGACGCTGTCAGTAGAACATCGAAGACGAGAATTCCACCATGTTTCAAAGCGGGAAAGCATATGGCTTCCACTGTAGTGTGCTTCCTGTAATGCTGACCAGATGACAGCACATCCTTGAGAACGCGATTGCACCAAGAATGTTGGCTTTAATAGAGGGGCGCGAATTTCCAAAACCGGAAAAGTACAAATGTGCACTTTTAATGCTCACGGGGTCTAAAGAGGATATATATATATATATATATATATATATATATATATATATATATATATATATATATATATATATATATATATATATATATATATATATATATGTGTGTGTGTGTGTGTGTGTGTGTGTGTGTGTGTGTGTGTGTGTGTGTGTGTGTAGAATATATATCGTGACGTCACTGTGTAATATTAATTGCAAACTTTACGCTTTTGGACAGAAGCAGGCGCGCGACGCGATCTGCCCGCCGCCGTTTTGTTTCGTTTTGTGCGCTCACCAGCCGTTAACGTTCACTTCTGGTGCTCACTATTGGAGTATGGGTAAAGGACACCATGGGCGACATAGGCGCGCGCGAGTTTTCAATGACATTGAGCAGTTTGCTGCTGTGTAATCCGCTTAAGAAGCCGTCTCCAAAAACGTGGCTGTAGGTAGCGCAGAGGTTGAATGGTTGAAATTGTACATGCTCCCCGATAATGTTCGCTACCACGAGACATCAATGCATTCCGTAATTAACCACTAATAAACACGCACAGTATGGTCGGAATCCTCACCGTCCTCCTTGGGCATGAACCACTTGTGTTCCGAGAAGAATATCATGTCCCGGTAGATGAGGTGCGTGCAATGCTCGGTCGGATAGTGGTCCATGTCGGTGAGCAGGTCGCCCGCGATGCACAGCACCGCCGGTTGAGCTGCGCGAACCGGGCAATTGTCTTACAATTTTTTTTTCGAGAAAAACAGACTAGAGTACTGAAAATCCCCTCACGGAAACAGCGGGTGACTAGACGAGTTGCGTTTTGCACTTAGTGTAAAAGAGTAAAAAGAGTTAGTGTTAAACAGTAAGTAAGTGTTTTACTTATTGTAAAACATGTAGCAAGGTGCTAAAACGTTGTGTGTACTGGGATTCAAAGTGCCCTAGCATCTCCCGTTGGGAATGTAACTTTCCTCCAACTGAGGCTCATTAGTCATTGTGGTCGTGCATCGTAAGACATTAACCCACGCTCACCTTAATGAAAACCCAACAGATAACGAAGCAACAGAGGAATGAACCATCAGATAATTAAACAAGCCCTTATATTTACCTTTTAAAAACGTCCTACTTTTTATTCATTTCGGGGCCACAGTTTCAAACTATAAGAGAACATTATTATTCAAAACTTCGCGCCTAAATAACTATTTATGGCATGCTTGCGACGCCACGAAATGCTTTCAAATCCATGCTTTCCCGGATTTGAGCCATTTTTAGCTGCAGGGACCGCTTTCGAAGCTGGTTTGGTTGAGTCTCTGGTTCTGCTAAATTTCCTGCTCATGCATACTTTAATGGTAAGCAATCAGACTTCAGCGGACTCGGTCAAGGTCTATTACATCATATATATTATGTGCTTTCGTCACTCGCCTTTAACTTTTTAGCCTTTATCGATGTTGTTAGCCGTATGTCCACGATAAATGAGTGCACTTTGCTACAGCAGAAGCGAAGCTTATTAAAACCCAATGTTAAAACGCGCGCCAGCATGAAAATAGCGCACTTACTCGGTAAACTGCTGGACCTCTCTCGATCTTGGTAACGTGGAGGCGCTGTCAGGTGTAAAGAAGCAGCGGTTACTTAAAAACAGCACTTATATAGCTGAGTATGTTGATAGAATATGCCGAAGAATTTTATGCCCCTTACGTTGCTTTTGATCTCCGTAAAATTCCTTTTCCACGTGGTGCTCTGAAAAATTGAAGCAAAGCGCAAGAGGCGCGTAAAATTAAACTGAGATTAATTGGTGTCCCGGCCTCTGAGAGACATGCCATTACTTGGAAGATAGATGCGATAAATGTGTCGAAAAATCGATAAATAAATAGTCGATTGCGCCGCCACTACAAAACGCAGCTACTCACATCGAAATGAAAATCACAGCTGTAACATTAAGGTACAAGAAGAGGGAAGGGCGCGTCAGGGAACAAGCGCGTGTTAAGGAAAGGAATAAATGGACGTTGGGGAGGGCATGCAACGCGAAGGCATGATCATAGGCGTGCGCACGGGGGGGGCCGAAAAGGAGGGGGGGGGGTCACGAAGCCAGCCCCATACTTGACATAACAGGTAGGGGGGAGGCGATAGGGGGGGAGCAAAGTCAGCCTCATACATTGACATGATGGGGAGGGGGGCGCTGCGACGAACCTTCCCCCCCCCCCCCCCCCCCCTCAAGGGGGAAGCCTGCGCATGCTTATGGGCATGACAACCACTTTCACAAGTATCAGACTGGATTTCAAGAGAAGGTAAGCACTCAAGCGGGAAACAGAAAGTTAGGTGGGCAAATGAGGCTAAGAAGTTTGCGAGGAAACCGTGGTCGCAGCGAGCACAGGACCGGTTTGATTGAATAAACATGGAAGAGGACACTGCCGTTTAGTGGGCATCGTCAGAATGATGATGATGATGGTTATGATTGCAAAGACATCTTTCTTCTGGCATGTTCATGACTTTTGAATAATGCTGATATGTCGCGAATGACCTTGAAAAAGAGAATATGCTTGTTTCTCGCCGGTTATTTTTTTCTGTTTTTCTTTTATATTTAGCTCCCCGCTCTAGCATTTCCTATTCAGTATTCGTCCAGCTTGCGCACTTGCGTTCAGTCGACACAATTCTGAGCAAACATAGCAATGCGCATTCGAACGCCCACCTTTTTGTGAGGTAACATGAGGTAACAGTGGACGGACAGGATGGAATCCTCAAGAACTTTCAGGACACGTGGAACACACGACAATTATAAGGCTCCGTGCTCTGCTCTAAAGCTTAAGTGACTTGTCTTGGCTTCGGGTTGAACCGCACATACGCCTACAAGTGTACGCTGAGGAACCACTGAATGATCTAATCATGTCGGGCAAGCAAGGTGTTCTTAATTTGGGGAAATCACTGAGGTGACTCATCCCGAGTACAACGTACTTAAGTTTGATTTAAATAGACTCGTGGTAGCAATGTGAAATACAAATACACCAGTGAAGTAACCGAGCCAAAAGGTTGACGGCACTATTTGTTGGAACTATATTTGGAGTTTTGGATAGGTTAGAAGGTTGTAAAAATCAATCAATCAATCAATCAATCAATCAATCAATCAATCAATCAATCAATCAATCAATCAATCAATCAATCAATCAATCAATCAATGTAGCTACGTAAAAAATGGCGTACTCTGAACTTCCCGAATTGCTTGCAGCCTGGGGAAGCGTTTCACGCCGTCGCAGATGGCGGCGCTGTCGTCGTGATCAACGCGGAAGACCGCTACGCAGACACCGTGGAACACGTCCATCGCTCGACCCACCTAATATCGTGACAGAGAAAAAAACAATATTTATTTATTTACTTACTTATTTATTTTATTTGTAGTACCCGCAGGTTAAAAATACATTGCAGATGGCGTGGAAGGGCATACATAACAACAACAACAACAACAACAAAAAAAAATTCCTCACAGGGTCTTTCACGTAGAACATTCCCGATAGCCGACGTGAACTTTCCAATTCATTCTGTGTCACAGGAGCTCAAGGCAGTTATTGGTATTTTTCTCTGCCTCCATAACTAACTGCTAGAGGAGCTGCATGCACACTTTGAACCATATTTACCAAGCGCATGGAACAAATTCTGTTTCCGCAATTTTTTTACATTCCCACTTTCTGTCGTAACCGTCAACGCGAACAACGGGTGATGCTACCAGCAGTCTTGCAGAGCGTTAGGACATTCGTGGTGACACATCTTCCACTGCCCAAGTAGCACCAAGAAGACGACGTGCCTTTTTCGCGATGGCGTCCTCGCTGTCATAGGAGACCCACGTCTGTGGCTTTCGCCTGGAAGTCGACAGCGCTACGCGGTCCTCGTCGGGCGGCACCCACGTATTCGAACCGCACATCTGTGAGGAAGGGAGGAAAGAGAGCGAGTGAGTACGTCCGTATGCATGTGTATGTGTGTGTGTGTATTAAAGGGACACTAAAGCAAAACAATGACTTGGTTTAGGTTGACAAACTGCACTCTGAGAATTCTAATGCCATATGTTTCACTACCATAAGTTCATTATTAGCGGGGAGAATCAAGGTTGAAGTTTTATTTTTAAATTTGGCGCCGATATCTGCGCGCGTGACGTCAGGAATTCCAAATGTATTTTTCGTATTTTCGCGACATTGGCTCGATGAAATTTTCTGAAACTTCGTATGCTAGGTCTATGGCACCCACAGATGACAATGCACCTCATTTTTATCGATTAGAAGCTACGTAGGGCTCGGTAGTCGCCTTCAGAATCTATGACGTCACAGTGTTTGGTGCGGGAATCTCAAGGTGGCGTACCCATCCGCATTTTCTTTTCGCGTGTTTTCTCGCTTACCAAGCGTCGTGTCGCGGTAAGAATGGTGTTTTCGGGATTGTGAAATTGTACTTAACTAATACGCGAAAAATCGTTTTGCCCCTTTAGTGTCCCTTTAACGAGGCGCAAGCTTAAAGCGTGTCCAGGAAAGCCAATCTTGCAGACACAGACTTCGCCGGGACGCAGGGAACTAACCGTTCATACGGTATACATTTCCCTTCAGCGGCGGTAGCTGCGTTTGCTTACGCAACTTGCTTATCCTAGTAGTGTCAACTTGTGGCCAAAAGAGGGCAAGATACATTGTTCATTAGACGAATCGAACCTTCTGCATAATCAATGTGACTTGACTTAACCTCGGTGTGCTGCGTATGGCTGTAAGCCAATTACTAAGGTGAAGGCACTACGATGTTCGGCGATTCGTTCGACGTGGTATGTTCCAGAACCAACGTCCAAAAGTATTCCCTTTCTTTTCACGAAATGAATGCAACCAAAAACGAATTGTGAATACATCCGGAGCCTATGATTACATTCTTTTTGTGTCAAAATACAGCACGACTGACTGAAGAATAATGAAGTATTTGATTACATGCAAATTACAATTATTGAAACGCACAGAAAACAACACATTGTCTTCATTTTCTTTCTTGGTATTGTAATACTGAGTCGACTGAGTGCCTTAGAATTGTGGTATGTGAATTTGACGCATTCGTAGACAGTGCATCATAATTCGCTCCTGAAGGGGATATCTTGAGCAGCCATCCACGGGAGATACGGTGCCACGGCTTGGGTGGGGAATTTAGTAAGGTTTAGTAAGTAATGTAGTAAGGCGTGAAATAAATTAAAGCACTGTCTTCAAATAATGCTTCACCAGTACCTAGCAATTCAGCGTTATTTCTTAGAGTCGCTTTAACGCCTACCTCTTTGTACGTTACATTGCACATCGCTCCGAAATAGAGCTTTCAACCAAGCTATGAAGCTAGATGCATACGGAACAGTGATGAGGTTGTTTTAGTTTAGATTCTTTTCTTTAGACTTTAAAAAATGGTATTATTTTTCACTATGTCGTCAAAGATGACGAAAAGCAAACCATGAACTGGTTTAGGAATACAAAGAGTTGACATGAGAATCCATGTTGTCGAATGAACATTGCGAACTTACCCCGTCAACTTTTATGTGTTTAGGTAAAGACAAAAAGAAGAGCAGTTTTTTTTTTACCGTAACAAATATAGACAAATATGGAACAAATATGAGAAAAGCCTCACTTGCTCCGTGTACTCGGATAGTCCACATTCAACATTTAACCGCGGCGTTTTAAAGAAAACGCAGGTTATTTTTTTTTTCACGTTTGTAACATTCCCGGTCTCGAAAAAAGCTGTTTCATATTCTGCGTTTTTTGTTTCTAAACATAAAACAGCGCGAGAGATACGGACGAAAAGACTCAAGATGACATTAAAGACGTCGCAACTTGATTCTTTCTTCTTTCGTCGAACTTACATGTGAAAACTTCCATCTCACGTTTCATATAGCTGTCCTTGCGTATTGGGAAGCGAAGTCCTGTGAAAGATAATTGGCTGCTGAGACACCTGGAGTTGTCGCTCACCTGTCCGTAATTGAGCCACTTGCGGCCCGTGCACCATCCGCCAACTGTAGGCCGGCTGTTGGCCGCCACGTCGAACGACATTGTGGACATGTCCGAGCGAAAAGCAGATGTTGTGCGTCCCGTTCAGGCTGTCATCCTCCTTGACCATCTCCATCCAGAGAAGAGCCGATTTCTGCAGCATGCGAGGAATTATATTAACCTCTTTGGGTGGCGGCGGCACAGGATGCAAGGATGATAATAAGTGTTTTTTTTTTTTTTTTTTTTTTTTTTTTTTTTTTTTTTTTTTTTACGTCCCAAAATCACGACATGATTATGAGAGACGCCGAAGTGGAGGGCTCCTAAAATTTCAACCACCTGGTATTCTTTAACGTACGCCTAAATCTATGCACGCGGGCCTTTAGCATTTTGCCTCAATCAAAATGCGGGATTCGATCCCGCGACCTTCGGGTCAGCAGTGGAGCACTTTAAGCATTAGACCACCGTGGAGGGTCAGGATACAAGGAAGCGTGAATAAATGTCACGTGACAATATAAAGAATATGAAAGTGGAATGGCTCGAGGAGCTCGTTTCTGTGTTAGACACAATTTAATAAAGCCAAACAGGCACTGCAGCTATGGAAAGCATAGGGAAGATTATTTGCAGTTTTTTCACTGTGGTGGTGACAAGAATTAAAGTGGACGAAAAAAAAACAACTTGTCGCAGGTAGGAATCAAACCTACAACCTTCGGATAACGTGTCCAATGCTCTACCAATTGAGCTAAGACGGCGGTCATTGCCCCGCCCACGTTATTGGGTATATCTGTGTGTGGCTTCCTGGGAGTTAGCCAGCGCCACTTGTAGTCATGGCGGCAACTGCGGAATACTCATTTTCGGTCTTTTTTTTTTTTTAACGTGCATAAGAAATTATGAGGTAGCGTCAAATGACAAAGCAAAAACGAAACGTTAATTACTGTTATCAGAACAGAAACCAAGAAGTAAAGGCAAGAGACACGTACAAAATACAGGTGCATGCCAATGGCTACTCTTATTTACCGTGTTCCTGCCCACATTTAATTCTGCATTTGTAATTGCAAATTGACGTACAGATAGCGTTAAACTTATAAACCTCGATAACTGCGAAAAAGCTGATTTTTTCTGCAGCCTGGGTCCGGGACAGAGTATTTGAACTTGCAGCCTTTATTAGGATTTGGGAATGCAGTGGTGAGGTAGTTTTGCTTCATAATAGGAACCAGCGCGGGCAAACGGGACACGAAAGACAGACGAGGCTTGGCGCTGTGGTTTTGCTGCTTATGTTTACAAACTGTACGAAAATTGAGCATTTTCTTTTTTTTTCATATCCAGTGGTCTTAGCGAACTGCTGACGCCGACTGTACAATCGTGAGCAATATGAAAGGGAACACTGAATACGCGTTTAAGAAGCAATGACTGGTCATGTGAGAATGTTAATCTGTCGTATCGAATCACACTGGGTACTTTTCTACTTCAACGTTTACTGTTATGAATGCTTTTGCGCTTTACAACTGATTCTAACCACTATGAGGTCGTTGCAGTGTTCCCTTTCATATTGCCCTCGAATGTACGCCGTTTCCATGCTCGGCCTTAATCTTTATACGCACGGCACCTACCACAGGGAATGCTGCTGGGTGTGTCGTCGACCCGCACGAAGATGGACGGGTAGACGAGCCTGCAGAACTGTTCCTCTTCGTGATAGTGGGTCTCGATCACGAAGATGTCCACGATGCTGATGCACGCGAGTGAGAAGAGGTTGGCGAGTGCGTAAGGCAAAAATTGGCGAATAAGTTTCGGTTTTTGTTTAACATGTTTCGACGATGCGATCGACATGTACATGGCTCAGGTGCAGTGAAAAGTTCATTATCGAAGTGGTAATGAACTTTTTCCTGATTATCGGGAGCGGGGGCCACTTAAAAGCTTCTTTTTTTAGAACACAAGCCAGCGGACAGCACGTTCTCTCGAAATGAGTTAGTTGCGCAATTGGATGACACTTTCAAGACAGCTTGATCTATACGAATTATGTGCGAAAAAAACCTGCAATTACTGTGGCATCAAGCTGTATGTAGTTAAGGCTGCAGTTGCAGAGTTGGCTACGGGCCAAGGTATATTTGGGGGGTTGCCCTTTTACATTAGCGTGGTGACAGGTGTCATACTAAACCAAAGAATAAGGTATAACATAAACTTTGCAGATGTCATGACACAAATATGCCTTATCGCCATTTTCATAGAATCATCCGTCCTCCTCAAACGTATTACTTCTATTTGTCACACGTGAAAGGGCCCCATACGAGACTGCCGCGAATAGTTCCTCAAATTGGCTCATTATTAAATGAGCCAGTAGTAGTTGAAACATCGCGTTGGTCATGCTGTTCTTCAATAAGGTATGTCCTACGATTTCCCTCAACTAACATCGGTGACGACCAGTTATCGGCTATACATCTTCTTCAAACTGCACGTCGCATCGCAGGAGAGCCTGCCCGCATCGAATAAAGACGAACTGCACGTGAAAAAGTACTTACCGGAGGTAATCTTTGCTTCTGTCCAGCATAATTTTCTGTGAGTACTGGTCGTGCGGTGCGTATCCAGAGAAGATAAGAGCAGGCTTTAGGTTCTCCCAGATGTCTCAAGGCATCTTGGATGTTCTGCGCGAGCCAGAGAGAGAGGAGGGGAGATGCGAAAGATGAAGAAAGTGGGCCATATTTTGGTTGTGTTGTGCATCGCCGCTTCAAACAGCCACTTAGCACGAGAAAAGTTGCACAACACACATCCGATACAATGCTAGAATCTGCGTTGTCTTAGAGGTGACGACGTTGTTGAGCATCGAATTGGCGCTTGACTCTCGTTGCCCCGCTGTCGCAAATTCACGAGGGGGCTAAATCAAGAAAATTGTGTAGAGAGAGATTATGAGTGCTAAAGTGTACGAGATAATCATCACTTACTTTAGAGTGCACAATGTTACGGTTTCTCCTATAGCCAATGTGCGGCTTTATCAGTGAAGACGCTTGCTCTCCTTTGCGTCCTATTAGAAACCACATCCTCAAGCAGACAAGGACGCAGGCACTGAGCGATAGCGTTTGTGTGTGTGTTTTGCCGTTTCTGTTAAAGATCGCAAACCTGGACATTACTTGGCTGCGTTCGTCGGAGATCGGAGCGAGAACCGCTCAGTCGTTCTTGCTTGTGCCATTGCGTACGTGCGCATCGATATTTTACGATGCTGAAAGAACTTACTTAAAATGTACTGATTGGTTAGTTGGTGAGCCATGATATTTGATGAAGCAGCGCACAAAGGGACACAATCACGCACACATAAAACGACGCATACACAAGCGCTCGTGTTTGCGTCATTTCATGTGTGCGTGATTGTGTCCTTTTCGCTGCTTCATCAAATATCAAAAAAAAATATTGTCCAATTTTGCCGACTGCTGTGTCTGGGCACGTATTAACCGATGCTTGCAGAAGACGTTCAATAGTCCGGCGAGATAACGAGAATTAGAATTTTCTATTGCAGTTTGTCATGCCTCTTTATCTTTCCCTGTAGAACATTTCCATTATCTTAAAATATCAAGTGGTGGAATTCTTGCTGTTTCTTCTGTTACTGTATCCATTGTTGCCGACTGTACGGTCCCCGGGCTCTCAAGCTGTTTTCGACAGCTTTTTGCTTAGGTGGAACCTTCTACTAAAGTTATAGGGGGGGGGGGGGGGGGGCTCTAGAGTCTGTCGTCTACAGTGGTGTGGATTAGTCAGGAAGCTGGGACAAGGGATACTCTAACTCAGGTTAAATTGACAAAGCGGAGCTAGGTATTACCCGCATGAGTGTAAGAGATAATCGGTGGTCGATTAGTATTACTTGATGTGTTTCAGGAGAAGGGAAGCACAGTCGAGGACGGCAAAGAACTGGAGCAGGTGTGATGCAATCAGGAAAATTCATCGGGTCAGCTGGGGTTAGAGACAGGAGCATTTCGACATCGCTTAGAGAGGCCTTTATGTTGTTGTAGACATAAGAATGGTGAGGATGATAGTGAGCACGCCAATAATACATGACACGAAACGAGGAAAGTGCTCAGAGGTTAAAGCGGGCAGTGACAACAGATAATAATAATAATAATATCTGGGGTTTAACGTCCCAAAACCAGGATATGATTATGAGAGACGCCGTAGTGGAGGGCTCCGGAAATTTAGACCACCTGGGGTTCTTTAACATGCACCTAAATCTAAGTACACAGGCCTCAAGGACAACAGATACGGGGAACTGCATTGCACAGGTAAGCGTAGGAAGAAAGCATGGCGCCGCACCTTGAGCACTGTCATCATGCTCTTGTGCCGTGTGCTCGTGATGAGCTGTCCCGTGAAAGCGACGCCGTTGAGTTCGTTTTGCGATATCCACTTGGCCAGCTGGGTGGAGATCGCTGCCAGGCTGTTCTCGTCTCTGTCAGTGTAGTCCAGCAGCTCGCGCACCATCGGCGCGCCCAGGGACACCACGAATTTGGTCGTCACGAAGCGCTCGCGCAGGGACATGAACTCGTCGAAGCCGGTGCCTGCGTGGAGGACGCGTCGTTGACGACGACGACGACGACGAGAACAACAACAACAAACCGGCAGAGCGCTCGCACGGCATGCATACCTCATTCACATAACATCTGTTACAGACTACTGGCAAATAAAGTGCGACATTGCGTCAGATGCGGGAGATGTATGGCGAGGGCAACCAATTTTGATTCATCCGTTCACAGCATTTTTCGAAATTTTACACTTTTTATGGATCTGTAATCGATTCAAATCAGCGAAATTTTCATTCTTAACTAAATTATTAGTATTTACTCGAATGTAAAGCGAGTTTTTTTCCCCAGATTTTTGCTACCTAAAGTCGACCCTCGCGTTACAATTGAGTAAATACGGTACATAAACAGCATCAACAGGAAGGGGTCCTTTGAGTAACAGCTGCAGGTGGGACTCGATGCGACGAGTTACGGGACATAAAAAACAAAGAGAACCTGGCAATACCTGCACGCATGCAATGCCTGAAAAGCTTTACGCATATGTATGGCCAAAATTCATGCACATAATGTTTTAATGTGGGCAATGACTCAGGAGTTGCACGTAATTAAGCATATTCAGTGTTTCTCCAGAGCATCGGCAACGTGTAATCAGTCATCTGCAGTAAGTGAGCTAGCGTTTGAGCTAGCGTTAAACATACACGAGTTCACCTAGACACATACGAAGTCTTCGAGTGCACCAGCCTCACCGTTTTTGACTGGCACAAAGGTGTGACTCTGCTTGCTCAAGGTCATGTCTTTGTAGACAAGATGGGTGCAGTACTCGGCCGGCATCTGCATCTTGTCCGTGGCGTTGTCGGACATGAAACACAGCAGGTGATTCGAAATGCCTGCGCGCAGAGTCGCAAATGTGGCTGTTTCAGTGCTTAGTTTGCAAGGATGTGTATCGAAGTGTCACGCCAGTACCAAGCGCGGGCGAAGTGCTGACGACTTTCGTTACTATATGGTTACCAAGAAGCATTGGAGTACCCAAGATTTAAAAAATAACAACTAAGCATCTTCCGTCATCGTGCTTTTGTGTGATTGTACTTCCCGTCACGTGGGAGATATAAAAAAGCTGTGTAAGTAGAATCCGTTTGGGCATTGAACGAAATCATTATTGGATGTTGCATTATTGTGCAAGTGTTTTGTAAGCTTACGAGTCAAGTTGGATGTGCGAAATGTAACGTTTATATTAATTACTGTCGAATGCAAATAACGGGGCATCTAATCACTCATGTGCTTCTCGACGTCGCATTATTGAGCCATCTGCTGCAAAAAAATACAAGTTTAATGTCATTTTTTTCCTCACTCAAAGAGAAGGCATTGAAGTGGTTGTTACGAATCTTATATAATAGAGAACTGCTCCAATTTCATTGTGTGTGAAATCCTTACCACATGCATGCAATGTCATAGGTAAATATGAGAATAATGTCTCAAATGCGTCTCGTTGGTAATTCACGTGCTACTAAACTGGGCTTTTCTGTAAGCAGTCGCCAACCTTTATATATGTATGGCCAACTGCAAGTCTTTAAGAAGCGGTGATTTAGACTGTTTAAAGCAAAAGCTTTTTAAGCGCACGATAAACGAACGCAGAAGCGCTATCCTTGCTAATTCTTAGTTCTTCTCTCTTCGTTTATCGAGCGCTTAAAAAGCTTTTGTTGCTTAAAACATGAATATTCACCAACTAGCTCATGTCGCCGTCTTGTTGCGTCAGGCTGGCGGCATTGCTCTTACCGCTTGGTTTCAAACCCTTGATGGGCTCATTTGACTCTTCTGTCGTGGATGGAATCGTTTTAGGCTTGAGAACTTTGGCAGCCTTGTTCTTTTTCTTCTTCTTCAGCTTCTTGAGCTTCTCCTCGAAAGCTGCAAAGACGATGCCATCTTATTGCGAGTGTACGTCTCTTTCGACATTTCTACAGCCGCACCTTTACCATTAAATTTTTATTTCGTTTAGGTTGATTTATTCTCCGCCCCAAGGACCCGAAGGCGTTACACGTGAGGATGCATTAACGCGTTTTTAATTGTTCGGAAACTTAAGAAGAGAAGGAAAACAGTAATAGCAAATGAAAGAATAAAAAACGAAGAAATGAAATTTAGCAAGTAAGGCTGGTGTACAACTAAATTACAGAATTGAGATCGGGTGAAGAAGACGTTGGTGTTGTAACACCAGACAGTCGACATAAGCTATTATTTAGCCACGATTAAAGAGCGTAACAAGTGTCGGTAGTATGCAAGCAAATGCGGTAGTTGAGGTCACACGATTCAGCGCGACACTCCGACACACTGCACTAACTTTATAATCGGCCCATATTTCCCAATAGAAATTCGAAATGGCACCACATTACAGAAAGCGGGTAGAAGAGTCAAGGAAGGCGTTGTGTACACGGTACTAGCCAAATAGCCTCGCTACATTATGAAAGTAATTACACAGCACTAGCGCCAGATTAAACACACAATCTTCGTTAGACTAGCATCATTAATAAACAGAAGTAGAATGCACAGCAGTTGAACACATTTAGAAGACATATCACTCATATGTCAAGCCGCGTTTTCGAATACTTACATTTCTGCTTCTCAGGAAGACGTTGCTGGGCACTAGGGCGACCTGCTTGCGCAGAAGAAAACTGTCAGTGAGGAACTAGAGGCAGTCAGTGTGAGTGTACAGGGGGGGGTCAAAAGTTCCCAGGCCACGCTGCCATAGGAATACATGGGATAGACCAGCCCTGTACAATCAACCACAATAGTTTACGTACCACGCGAGCGCTTGCCGACCTTAAGTCCCTTTATCTTTCTATCCCTCTATCTTTCTACATTTCTGAAGTCCCTCTATCCCTCTATCGACAGGCGCCACCTACCGTCGTGCGAAATGTGCTTACAATATGTGCTTTACATTATTGGCATAACGTATACAGATTCCGACGTTTCTAGAAAAAGAAAAAAAAAAGAGATAGCGTTCTGTTTTAATGGTTTAAAAAGATGACTTACGGGTCTTTTTGTATTCTATGTCTCGTCCTGTTGTTATATGTCCTTTCGTAGCCTTGTGCTTGCCTGCAAAAAAAAAAATTGTGATTAGCACGACACTTTCAAGAGGAATGCTGTGCTTATGGTTGACGATGACATCTGAGCTGACCACCGATGCCGTTGCGTTCTGACAAAATTGTGTCGGCTTTACGAAGGACTGCTACATAAAGCGGACTTAAGTCCGGCTAAAAAAAACTTTTGGTGAGAGCAAGATATAGTTGTCAATGACGTAGGAGCGCAGTCCCTTTTGAAAGTTACGTGAGAAACGATATAAAAGTCAAGTTACTAAACTTTTAAGCAAGCATGGACAAATGAGGGAGTAGTGGTACGTAGGCGGAAAGAAAAAAACTACGACTTCCATATTACACGAAACGTACAAAAATATGCTATCGCAAATGAATATGTACGCACGCGTACCATAGGCGTGTACAATGAACAACCACACAACTGTAACCACGCACATCATCTACACGTCAGGCATACACATGACACACGGCAGCGTACGCGCGGTACTCACAACCACGCGCTAATTACGTACAGACACGTCACGCTCACAAGCTCGCCGTCCTCACGTAGGCATATCCGCGAGCTCGCGAAAGTACTGAAGCAAGGCAGATTTACCGGAACACGACTGCCACAAACATGATGGCATATTTCTCTGGTGAAGTGCGCTGCTTAAATGGTACTCGCAAGGGAACTTTCCATTTCTTGCTTTTCGCTTAGGATGCGAGATTATTGCCACGTGATGTCTTTTGGTGTGACGCGACGGATGCGCGCTCTTATCATATGTGCCTTCCGTCTTTACATACGTAAAAGTAGGCGCCGAGTATGTTCATGTCTGAATGATGGTATCGCGTTACATTCTGTTGACTTGACGTGTTATAAAGGGTACCAGCCTGAACACTGCCGCGTATAAACAGCGCGCGGCACCGAGCCCCGAGTCTTTTTTCATGTGACACACGCCGAAGCGGCATCTGCACCTGTCGGATGTTACCGCCGCCGATTTAGGGCCTGTGTTCTGCCCAAATAAAGTGGTTGCCCCAAGACTGCCTTCAGGTTCCTGCTCTGCTAGTCACAACACTACGTGACAATAGTGGGCTTGACACGGAGGTCAGCTATGCAGCACACGTAAAGGAAGCCGTAAAGAGGGCGTAGCCGAACGTGCGCTTACTAATGCATGTCCGCCAAGGACAACAAAATGGTTTGAAAGTGTCTACTCACGAGTCTTTGATATCCTGGGCTTGATTGTCGGGGCTTCTAAACAAGCGAAGGCAAGCGAACAGATATTATTTGACATTGAATATTAATTAGTTCTCAGCACTGAAGGAACAGCTTGTGAAACCGAAAAAGACTGCACCCAATTAGGGAAGCAATTTGTGGTAAGTTAAAGTAGAACTGCACGGAGGCTGTGTTATACGTGTGTAGCTCGGTATTAGAAGACAGAAGTGCAGAAGAAGATGGAGACCTGAAGTTACTAGCAATTTTAGAACAAGGAATTCGACTGGGGCAAACGTTCACAAGTGGAAATGTCCAGACAAGTCGCTTGTAGAACGTAGGCTTCAGTGAAATTCCATGTTCTACCGTTGGCTCGTCATTTCGATATTACTAGATAGGTTTCGGTGCAAGTAACAACAGTTATATTTCCCCACATATCTGATTCATTCATTTTTTATTTGTTTCTTCCTGTACAAGAACAGAAAATGGAGCGAAGGCAAAAGGCTTTGAAGCCTGACAAAAGGCCTTCGCTACAAACGTTAAAAACGCATACATTTTTACTCTTAACCTGCTCTTACACATTGAGACTGAACTATTGTTATTAGACCAGGGCCACGTGGTATGTTGCCAGGAGCTGTACGTACAGGAATCGGTGCTACCCTACTCGCGGCCTCTTTTCACCAAATCTCATAAATGAAGTGCACACATAAAGTATTGGAATAGGGAAATTTGATAACTAAGGCATCCATTCTAACAGGGTGGGTGTTGAGCTTTGGTACTTACCTAAGCGCCGAACCCTTTACACTTCCTTGCATGCTTACAGAGTCTGCTTCCCTGTGTGGCCCTATTTTAGAAAGATGAAAAAAAGAAAAAAAGTTTTCAAAACGTAGGGCCATTTCTTCTTTTCGACCACTTTTTGCGCATATTGAAAAATAGTTATGATAGGATGAATTTAAGAGGTAAGATAAGATTTTGCGCCAGAGCTAGGTCCTCGTAACTCAATCAATTAATTAACTAATTAATTAAATGTGCCCCTAGAGGACACCAACGTGGCGGCACTACAAGGGCAGAAGGGGGGAGTCACACAGCACTTTCGCAAAACAATATACATGTACACTGTCGTGCTCTATTAAAGGGAACAGGCCAGCGTGTGGTCTGTGCTCTGCGGCAGGTTGCCTACTTCACCATCAACCGACATCTGAACAAAGCACGTCCGCTTTTGGCGTCATCGCCCGTTGCGAGACAGGAGCGGGTGCGTAGCCTAGGAGCGCTTGTCGAACGTCTGACTCGTTATTTTGTTTGGTAATAGATGATGCCCAAAGCGGACATGCTTTGTTCAGTTGTCGGTTGATGGCGCTGCAGGCAGCCGCTGTAGAGCGCAGGCCACGCGCTCGCGTGTTCCCTTTCATAAAGGACGACAGTGTACATCTTCAAACAACACATCGGGAGCGTTGGATTGTAAAGCCAAACAACCAAGGATTAACAAAAAGCCACAGCATTTACAGAAAAACAGTGATGCAATAAAACAGTGCAGAAGTCGGAACAGAATACATTAAACAGTGTAAACATACGCCATGTTGAAAGATCAGATGTGAATACGCATAAGTTCTTGAATCTTAGCCTGATTAGTTTTGACTGTATGACTTATCCGAGGCTGTTTTGATAAGAATAACTTTTGTGTGCGTTTTCTTCAATATTTGTTCCTTGCTAAATTCCTAGATGGGTGCACTGCGAGTGCACATTTCTGCGTACAGTATAGTGGCTCGCTGAAGTCGAAAGCCGATAACGGCCGCGTTCTTTCCTGGCCACCGAGCATGCGATGCATTATTAAACACGTGAATTAAAAGCCTCTGCAGAGCCCGTGAAAGATAGGCAATGTTGTTATTCTTAAATGTTGTTGGAAAGCGCACCGTTCCCGGGGTATTTGCTAACGAGCGTCATCATAGGCGCGTTTGGACCCTTTGTTGCGCATGCAGGGTGCGTTTGCGTTGCGCTATTCGCCTATACACTGCAGCCTATACACTGAATGCCAGCGGGCTCTTCGCTACACGCGTGTTCTAGTAAAAACAGAGAATTCGCGATACATCTGCAGTGTAACCTGTGCACTGAACGTCATCAAAAGAATGTCGAGACACAGTCAATACTTATCTGACAATGACCATGTCGTACCGAGAGCCATCGCTTTCGGCATAGGGAGAGCACTAAGTTATGCCTGTTGACGAAGCATTGCGGAAAGAAAACAGCGCAATCATAGCAGAGACGATGACAAAGACAACAACCGAGTGCTGTGGCGTAATTGCTTTTTGCCATCATACCCTTTCTTGTTTGTGCGCTGTTTTCTTCCTGCTTTTTGTACAGGGGGGAGGGGGTTAAAAGTTAACAGGCCACTATCCCATGTATTACCTATGGGAGCGTGGCCTGCGAACTTTTTGACCAGCACTGTACAATCGCCAGCTCCTCCCTAGACCAGTTCCTACAGTGTTACTGAAGTCGTATAAGACAACTGTTTTTTGAAAGTAAGCCAGCGTATCAGAGGTCACCAAACCATGTTGTGGCCATTGAGCTGGCCTACGATTGCAGCTCAGCTTTATTGTAGTGCTGCCTCAGCGCATTGAAACAAGTCGTCATTTATAAAGCAAGCAGCGCTGCCCATAGCTGGGAACGAAATATAATAGTGTGAACGTTGCTTACATTTATTTCGCTGTACGTTGTCGTGGGCGTCGTCGTGTGCGTCGTAGGCAACCATGAGTCCGTCTGGAATGATAGGGATAGCTTCGTGAACATCGAAAGCCTGTGCAAGGTTCGCGCGTGTTTTGCTTGGGGATGACTTTGCTGAACTCCAAGCAACACTTGGTAGTGTTGTCACCAGACTTAAAGTCTCCCGTTATTGGAGGGAGGGCCCTCGTCCGGCAGTGACATCATATATATATAGTATAGTGAAGCCAACTGTCTCTAGCACTGAACAAATGCTTAAATACAAATAAAGATATTAGTCATAATTTCTCTGCACACATGTCAAATGAGTGCATCATTGCTACAGCTGACCTGCCAAGGGGGGGGCCCAGACCCTCCTTAAAAAATGGAAGGGGGGGCCGGGCCCCCCTGGGCCCCCCCCCCTGACTTTAAGCCCTGGTTGTCACTCAAACAGTGATGTTCAGATGGTCATAAAAGTAAATCTGAATACTGCAATGTGCTGCGATTGACGGCCGGTTTTGCTGCGTGGCAGTGCAGTGCGCTACGTGCACGTGTATAAAGTGGGCGACTTCCTTTTTCTAAAAAAAAATTATTGCGATAGTAAGTGCAATTCGCTTTTGTTATTTTCAGGCAATGGTAACATTTCCTTTTAAAACAACTTATCGGTTACTATCTACATTTTCAACTTGGAGTAAGCGCAGCTCGATCCGTGACTGAAAAGCGCACTCTAATATAGCCTTGCATTTTGGTCATGCGGTTACATTAGAAAAAAAAAATAAAAACAAACAAACATGTTTGCACCTAGAAAAGTTTTGAATAACCTCTTGTTCATGTAAAACACTGTAGTAGAATTGTCTGTCTTCTACGCGTCTAACATGTTGCATGTTCGCGCATCTCAGCGCCACAATTGCAAACCGTCTCGCGAATAGGATACGGAGTTTTTTGTAAGGAAGTGCTGGAGAATTGAAAAGCTTTCAGCAAAGGTACACGTGGGGCCGTTTTAGTAGCACTACAGATGATAGTTGGATCACAGTTGGTGCTAGTAACCTGTCAAAAGCACTGGAGCAGGTCATAGTTTTATAACATAATACTACAGGGAAATCTGGCGCTTGTGCCTATGGGAGCTGCAACGCATGGCACCCACCCAGCATAGAGATGATGGATGGGCCATGGGGGGTACATGGATTTGCCTAAAGTTCGTTCTTTCGGCTCCGTGTTGCCTGCAGCCGCTTTATCGCCAGAAGTAGTTCAACAGAAGTTCGGCAGTCCAACCAACCATCTGACCCTTTTAGGCTCACCCAATTCAAATCGGCTAACGAGGTTCGCAACGAGCAATTATTTTATCCGAAACAAAAGCTAAAACACAGCAATAAACAAAGCCACGAGTACGTTCGATGCCACAAGCACGAAGACTAGGGAAAATTCCATGTACTACCCATCATTTCCCATGGTGGCTGAACGATCGCAGCGCCATAGTTCCCTTCAGTTAAATATTGCAGGAAAATGTATGGAACAGGCGAGAGAAGACCAAACCACACACAGCACCTATTTGATATTCATGTCCATGCGACATGTGTTTCGCAGCTTCTTGCTGCCGTTACCACTAAAAGAAAGAAAGAAAGAAAGAAAGAAAGAAAGAAAGAAAGAAAGAAAGAAAGAAAGAAAGAAAGAAAGAAAGAAAGAAAGAAAGAAAGAAAGAAAGAAAGAAAGAAAGAAAGAAAGAAAGAAAGAAAGAAAGAATGCCTAAAACGACGAATGTTTAGCGTACTTGACATCCTGGAGTGGAAACTCTGGTGAATGAAGAACCCGAACACGATCGACAGCACCAGGGCGCACAACACCACGACCATGCTCTCCCACGTGAGCAAACGCGTGAACGGAGCCCTGCGGTGAAGTGAAGTCACAACGACCAATCACGATGCGAAGTTCAGCGTAGTACGTTTTAACCACAATGCCTCTAACACATCGATCTGTGTTGTCTCGGAATATATTACCGTGAATTCCGCGGTGCAGTGCCAGCGATGACGGAACCTTTACACAACGTGCAAAAGCATATCGGTGCAAGAGCGTTACAGCGCTAAATCCAAGTGTGCGACGCTTAGTAATTAAACGGAGAGGGTTGCTACTCCATTACTCATCAGTGTAACGTGAGCTGTATATTGCAATTTACGGACGTGTCCTACTCGTTGTCTGGAAGAACTTACCAGGCTGCTAATGGAATCATTTTTAGATTTTGCTTAGATTGTTTCGTTCTTGTGCAGATCAGTGTTGAGGTAAACGATTTTTGCGCACTGTTACACTCAGGTAATCGATTGGTATAACGACGTTGATATTTTCCGGATACATGAACCCTACCTTAAGTATATGTTATGCGATTCATAATAAATAATGTTAGCTGCTGCACAAGTTTTGGCATATCCGTGATAGAAGCTATTATAAACAATGTTTGACCTGAAAAGTCACCATATGTGTACTTACGGTCTTTCGTTGATGGCTGCAATAAGAGAACTACCAAATGTAGTGATACTCGGTATAGCAAACGTGCTCAAATGGTTGTAATCATCCATAATTATTTCGTTGCGTGCTATCTATGTTACATCATCTGCGACGTTAACATTTCTTGAAACGAGAAATAAATCTCACCAAAATCTAAAAGTTCGCGAAATATTTTTAACTGGATGCGTTACAAACGAGATATCAACTCAAACAAGGAAAATCATGAAAACATTTAACATGTTGTAGAACTTTATGTACTTATTAAGGCCATTTTTTAAGGGCGTTGTGAAAGCCTAGGAAGAAGCGTATGGGAGGAGGGTTGGTAGGGAGGTGTGAGATAATGTGCGCTGAACACGAACGCAGAAGGTCTTTTGAATAAAACAATAAAGTAATGTCTGTAAGACCTTCTAAACGCGCGAACAAGCTGTCTTGCACTTGGAGCCTCACTTTCGTTCGTTACTGACTTTTTTTTTTGCGATGTGGTGATGGACTCTGTTAGAATTCTATTTCGTGTCAAAAAGTTCTGAACGTGCTGTGCTTGCAAGCGAAAAGTGAGACAAATTGAGGATAAATTCGTTATAGAATAGTACGAAGTGTCAGCGCGAGCGATCATTGTATGTACTGAAAATCCTACAAACTCCTTGAATTTCGCGGGTCAACAATGCTTTCTTATGAAAGCCATGGTCACATGACATGCATTATAAAAGCTGAGAAAGAGGTAGTTTGGACCTGACATGGTGATAATATTAATATAACCATGTCATTCTTGCTTATGAATAAGTAAATGGGGTCACTACATAAACGCTCTTTTACGGTGGTTGACCTCACGATACAGTGCATTACCGCGGTCGAAACCATACACGCATACCGTCCCAAAGAAAGTGTCCACTGTTGGAAAACCTAACACGATAACAGATAACGTTATCGACAACACGTGTTCTCAATTCTCTGTTTTTTTGTTTCCAAAGCGGCAGACAGGTAATAGTTTAGCAAGCAGCACTTGAACATGGTATATCGCATCACGGAAAACGAAGAAATGGCCGAGCCGGCCAAACAGAAAGCCAAATGATCAACACATGTGCGACAACAACCATCTACACATCCGTTCGAAAAGAAGACCCGCGGTCTACTGACTCGATCCGAACATCATTCGCTGCGCATCCTCCATCAGCGAAGAGCTGCTCCGGCGAACTTTGGCCGCGAAGCCTTGCATGATCGCAGCTCCGGGGCCTCGTCGAGGGACCCGAGCTCAAACACGGACGGGTTCCGGGTCCCAGATCCAGTTGGCGGCTCGCGGTGCGCGCGATCCACTGCGTCGGGGCCACTACTACGGACCCCAAGCAGCCGCCTGGGTGGTGGTGCCCTAGGGGAGAGAGCGGCGCTGGACGGAAGTGCGACACTTGCCGTTACCGTAGCCGTAGGGCTCCTCCTTGGTCATGGCTCCGCTTTCGACGACCCGGCTATGATGATGCGGATGCGAAACTAAAAAATGCCCCGAAACTTTTTCTTTCTCGCTTTCCGCGCGAGCTGCGCTGCAGAAGAGAAGGAAGTTGTCAAACTGTGACCGGAAGTAGGCGAAGAGGAAGAGCTACATAGCGCAGAAAAAGGCTCCCATTGACGAGGAACAACAACAAGAACACGAAAAGACGTCTTGAGATGATTGCATGGTAAACTTGAGTTGCATTTATTTCTTTTTTCTCGTCGCCTAGAGAAACTGGCTCATACCCACGAGGGGGATTGGCCACCCTGTCGATTAGAAAGGGAAATGAGTGAAAATAATTAAATAAAGCGATGCTAAACATTGCGTAACATCAAAAAGAAAGAGAAAGACGAAAGCGACGTAAATAAGTATTGCATGATAGATGTTCATCCAAAGAGAAGCAGGTAAAAGATCGAAGTAGTAGTCGTTTTCTAATTTGTTCTGTTATGTTTAACGCTCATTGGTTTGGTCTGACTGCATAATTAATTGCCCAACACTCGAAAATTACTCAGTGCGTTTAACTTTTAATTATCATTATTTAATCTCCAGGCTATTAACTGAAAATTCAGCCACCCTGTCCTTGGTCTATGCCCCGTTGTGGGTACTTGTCATACATTGGCCACAACGGAACCATAGCCAGGAGGGGGGGGGGGCGCTAGGGCTCTCCCCTTCCCCCTAATTCCCATGAAGGGGGTGTTTTACTTAAAATAATTAAGTAAAATAGGTGTTTTTCTAAAATAGTCAAGGCCTTCAGCGAGTCCCTCCCCCCCTCCCCCCCCCCCCCCCCCCCCATCCTCGAAAGATATTCCTGGCTGCGGGCCTGGGCCACACTATTCTTGGGCCTCGACTTTTGGGCACTGCAATTATAAGGCTCGCGTTTAGTTTTGCTTTGTGTTCTGTTTGTTTCATTTATTTCCTCAAATTTTTTATCTATGCTAGCCAGGTTATAGAATTGTTCTGTTCTTAAACCACCGAATCGCTAGCGCTAGAAGAGGTTAAACTTTTACTTTCTACTGTACATCCAGTACTGTTAGTACTGTCATTGCATAAATTATTATTTTGGGCTACCCTATAGACGAGCTCTCTCCCAAAGAGGGTATGTGCATGTGATACGCGATTCTGTGCCTGTACATGTACAACGTAAAGCTAAAATAACTCAGACGTGTACATGACCCGCCGTGGCAGCATAACATGTAAGGTGTCACGCTGATATATGTTCGAGGGTGCCATTCCCGGCACGGCGGCCGCTTTTCGATGGGGGGCGAAATGCAAAGAACACCCGTGTACTTATATTTAGGTGCGCGGTAAAGAACCCCAGGTAGTTGAAATTAATCTGGAGTCCGCAAAACCCAGGCAATTATTATTATCAGCCATTTACTTTACAGAATTCGAGTTTATTATCGTTAATTATCTGGAAGACGTGCTAAAAGGCACGAATAAGTTGGCTTTCACATTATTTCTGTTAGCTGTGATTTAAAGCATCTCACTCATATTGCGATAAGAACCGACATGCAGGATATATACGTTCATATTCAGCGCGAAGATATTCTATATTTGATTGACTGACAGACGATGTATTGCTCATTTCTTTTCCCAGCAGCTGCGCGAAGAGACGAGAATTTACTGTTCCTCGGTGCTTCCAGAAGGTTCGAGAGAGAGGAAAAAAGAGTGCTTTCTCGGAGAAGACGACTGGTAAATGTTCATTCAATATCGGGCAGAAGGGAGCCTCAATCTCAACGATTGTACAGCGGGCAACTGTGAGTATCGCCGAAAATTTTGTGCTATAGAAGTTGAACTTAGAGGAGAAAACACTATCGATTTTCTTGTTTTATAATTTTTTATCGGATCAGTAAATTAAGTTTGGGCAAGGAAAGACACACTGCGCTGTGTTTGTGTGTTTCCTTGTGCCTTCTTTTACCCGTGTGTCGAATACACGCTGTAATTAAGGTGTTCCTAATTCAGCAAGTGGCTACACATACGAAAGCCAGCTATATCAATTGCGCTTGTCTGTACAAAATGACTGAGTTTCCGAGCCTACCGATGCATTCATACGCCTGACTCAAGATATTAGGTACATGAGATATTTTCAGTCCCCTCTAGCCGGGTCACTATCTCTGGTTATGAATTACCTCAATATGTCTGAAATTTTCTAGGATATGTCGTAAGAAAGGCCATGGAGTGTATCGCGGAGGTCTTACTTGCGAACATTTGGCTCGGGTTAAAAACGGAAGCTCAGGATGTTTCCGAGGCTCGCCTTTTTCAAAGTCCCCGACATTTTTGTGTTGCCCAGCTACTATGAAAAATATAACTTGCGTTCGTCATAAAAGGTAAGGCATGCAAAACACGGACACTAGAGAACACGTTTGTGCCGCCGTGTTCTCTTGTGTCCGTGTTCGTGCGGCCTGCCTTCTTTTACGATGAATCCCAACCAAACTACCTAAACTGTCTGTCATTCTAACTTGTGCACACTCGTGACGTCTTTGTGCCACGCAACAATAATTTTCTCCCACTTCATTTCATTTCAATTTGCGTCATAATTGCTACCCCATGCTTAAAGACGAGTAATCTCCCTTATGCTTCCCCTGGCCTAATTGTCTGGCGGATTTCCTAAAAAAGAATCGAGCCGATCGAGAAAATTCCCTTCATCTGTACAACAGTAATCGTCATCCGGTTCGCTTGCCTTTCTTCTCTCGAAAACGTTTTGCTCACTGCTTTGCTATCAAGCATGTTACGTCACGCCGCGAGTAGAAGGTATAAGGGTCAACCCGTGCAGCCACCATGAGTTGACATACAACCGTGGAAGAAAAGCTCTTTATACAGAGTAGGTGAGCAGATTTCAGCAACTCTAGAGATCGATATCGATGTTTCTCCGAGTCATGAGGCCCAATCCCCATCATAAATTGCCTATAAATGAGATCGAGCCGTCTTTTTTTTTTTTCAAATGGCAAAATCTTCTGACATTTCATTGAAACTCTCTACCCCACTCCTCCTTGCGGCTCGAACCTTCTTTACTGTCCCGGCCCCAGTGCGGCCAAATTTTGTAACTGCGGCCCGCTAGCGGAAGTGAGTTCGAGACCACAGTGAGTTAAGGAGATACTTTGCAACAACGTCGCTCTTGGCCAAAAAATGCCCCCACCTCCCCGAAGGGAATCGTGAGGAAATGCGAATGCATTCCGCGCGTGCTTCACTCCATTTATATATGGTGGTTGTGGTTCGAAGAAGGAAAAGGCGCCTAATTTCTGCAGCCCGGTCGGGAGTACGGCGCAGCGCTTTTCTTTTTTTTTGCTTTTTTGCGTTTTTTATTTTTTTATTCTTTTAATTTTTTTTCATATATAGCTCCGCCGAGCTCCCGCGATGCGAGCGCCCTCACGCGTCAGAGCGCGCTCCTCCTCTCCACTCACTCTCTTTTTTTTTAATTTTTTTTTTCATATATAGCTCCGCCGAGCTCCCGCGATGCGAGCGCCCTCACGCGTCAGAGCGCCCTCCTCCTCTTCACCAGAGCGGAGAGAAAACACCTGCCGCGGACAACGCCAACGCCGCACAACGCCGGATGCCTGACATAGCCCGACTATGAAATGCATTCGCATTTAAAACAATGATCCCCATCTCTGCCACTATAGGTGCCAGCGGCTTTGTTCCTGCGCAAGGACAGGAGTGGCGTTTTCATCGACGGCTGCGCACTGCCATCCATATTGAAGGATGACTAACGTGCTCGCGGACCCCGCTTTCCACAACGAGGAGAGCAAGACGGAATTTAAGAGCATAAAGGACAAGCCCGGCATCCATATCTACAATCCGGTAAGTAGATCGGGATATTGTGAGCGCTGACTACGTAGTTCATGAATTAACGCTTTTTCTTTGCGACAGTTGGTGTATCCTACAACACTTGGCAGGGACAGCGCGAAAAGACACAGGCAAAGGAAAGTGGTACACAGGACGGGTACACACCATGCTGTCTTATCGCGCAGCCCTGCTAAGTGTCCTAGTATGTAGTTCATCGTGTTCGTATGCGAAGCTGATGTACCGGAAATATGTGAACCAGAAGTCGTGACGAGTGGTACGATGGTGCAGTGCTTGTATTCAGAAGCGTGCGCAGGGTTCCCCTTCAGGGGGGCGAAGCTTTGTCGCAGCGCCCCCCCCTCCCTATTATGTCAATGTATGGAGCTAACTTTGCGCCCCCCCCCCCCCGTCCGAGTCGCAGCGCCCCCCCTCCCTATTACGTCAATGTGTGGGGCTGACTTTGCACCCACCTCTTAGGTGACTAGGGGGGGCTCCCCCCCGCCCTCCTCGTGCACACGCCAATGCTTGTATTTCAAGGTAGCCGTGTGAGTCAGAGACGGAACACCTGGCGAGACAAACTACGAGGCGGATGCTTATCGCTTATTATGGACAGGCCCAGGCTTTCAATAGGGAACGCTCCAGTCTCCAGGCCTTTGCTGCAGTGCCATTACATATATAACACACATACACACCAAACATTACAACCAGTCGTCCCACTCTTTAACGAGTGAATGCACTGGAGACTTGTCTGTTCGTCAGCGCCATATGACGGAGTGAAGCTGAAAAAAGGGTTTTGTGGGCATGCGCTTTTGTGGGCCCGCCCTCACCCTCACCATTTTTGCAACTTGAATTGTCATATGGCGCTGATACAAAGAAAAAATCTCCATCGCCGCTCGGGTACGCCAGTTAAAGATTTGGGCGACTATGCATATACATGAACGGTATATACATTAGACTGGCGAAGCACTACCAACGCCTCTTATGGCGCCACCATCGAATGCGTCGTGAACAGCAGCGGAAAAAACTTATCCGATAAGCACACTTTTGTAAACTCATCTGTCAATGTTAAATCGCAGCTTATAAGCGATGGGAATTCGTGGTCACTTTTATTAAATGCGCAACTGTTGGGCAACAAGAGTTATAACTTTAGCTGCGCATGACAGAAATGTTGTTATTATACGGACTGAGACGTTCGAACCGAAGAGGACACCAACACCTGATTTCTTCAGACAGAACGAGAAACACTGACCTTGTCTTAATGTGGATGCATCTGACGCTTCATCATCATCATCATCATCATAATCAACATAATAATAATAATAATAATAATAATAATAATAATAATAATAATAATAATAATAATAATAATAATAATAATAATAATAATAATAATCAGCAGCAGCAGCAGCAGCAGCAGCAGCCTGACTACGCCCACTGAAGGGCAAAGGACTCTCCCATGTTCCGCCAATGAACCCGGTCCTGTGCTTTCTGCTGCCACGTTATACCTTGCAAACTTCTTAATCTCATCGGCCCATCTAATTTGCTGTCTCCCTATGCATGTTTATAACTACTTTTACTCACCTAGGCGTTTTGGTAATATTTTACCGTTCGAGCTTTCTGTGTACTCGCATTTTCTGTGACATCATTTCCACGCGAATTGTCACTTCGCTTTACGCTGACCACGTTTCTTGCTTACTGCTGTTACCCCCCCCCCCCCCTGCAAATGCCCCTTGAGGAGTCCTTAAGGGTCTACGAAAATGATTGCGATGACGATGAGTCTGGGAGAAATTGACGGATGTCCATTCAATATTTCACCCTGCGTTCTCATGTGGATGAATTGCCGCTTGATAAAGTGCCATTCAGCTTGAATTTCCTGTTCTAAAATCCACGCGGGGAACTTTTTCTTTCGTGAAATTCATAGTGACCGAACATTGCGATCCGCCTTCCCCTCTCTTTCTCTACCCTAATGACATGCCCGAATTCTCTTAGTCTCCAGCACTGACCAAAGCGCCGGCCTTTTAACCGAGTCCGTGTCAAATCAAATCAAATCAAATTTTATTTCAACATTTGTACAAACAATGTTGAGGACCATGAACGAAAAAGCCAGCAAGGCTTGACGTGGTCCATAGACCACGTTCCGTGTTTGCAACTAATCATTCTTATTTTCAGAAAACACCGGTAGCATTCCACCTTCCGGGAGGAATACAGAAGTTCAATGACGTCTACATGGAAGCCACCTTCCGGAAGGATATGAAGACGTAGACTGGCAACATTAGTTTTCTTTTTCCTTCCGTTTCCGTTTTCACGTACTCCATGCATTGTGCATCCACCAGCCACGCACTTTAAACTGCACTTTTTTTTCGGGTGACAAAATGGCAACGCTTACTTCTAGCGAAGTGATTAATGCGGCAGTGAAAATGCTTCTACTTAGCGCAGAAGCTGCATTGTAAAGGGGTTGATATTAGGTTCACCGGCTTCTTACATCAAATTTTAGCATCTTTCTTGCTCTATATATTGAGTCTTATTTTATGAGCTTGGTAATCATGATGTGAACTGAAGAGGCTAATTCATGTTTTAAACGATTTTTATGGGCCTTAAACTGTCTTATGCACATGCCACTTATGTTGCAGAAATATAAATGTGTACAGCGCTTTCCCTCCTGCGTCCTTAAGACTTGTGTCAATACATTCAATTCGAGAACAGTGACGCTGACGGCGCGGGAAAACAATAACAGGCGCGATGTTTTTGCTTATGGCCCATTAATAAATGTTTAAAGATCTACCATTCTGTGCGTTTCAAAAGTAAATATTTAATAATTATTTCAAATTATTCGTAGCGCTGTATGGGCACCATAACTTCATAACTACTTGCCTTAGTTGATATTTCGCGCATTTCCTACGAAGCATAACCATAGCTGCCGCTTAAGGGACGCACACGGAGCGCTGATGAAAGAAAGCAAACGAGTCGTCGTGTTTTCTTTCGTCCCCGCTTTGGAGGGGGGGCACTTTGCACCTCAAAAGCACCGGGTCAACTGACTAGAGCCAGGAAAGTCACGTGTCATCTTTCTTGGAGCTGCACGTCGCTGTTGATTCCGTCTCTCGCAGCGCTGATGCTGGCAACAGAGTGAGATCCGCGAAGCGGCACAATGTGTAGTCAAATGTCGTAGACAATGTAGGTAACCCCAACCAATAAACACACACTAGCACGGGCCAACTGCTGAAACTGGGGAAATAGCGATACTGCTGGGTAATAACCTTTCATTTGCAGTGCAGGGAGACGAGACATTGGCTGACGAGGCCGTGCCGTGGTCGCAGCTTTATTGGGACGCGGGAGTAGCAAAGCGGTAGAGGCTGCCGCGTCCAGCCAGGTCAAGAGCCAGGCCGTTCTGATGATGATGATGATATCCTCGTATGGATGGCGCTCACCCACAAAGGGGGATGGGCCAAGAACCGGGCGGCAGGAGGCTTAAAATAATGGTCTGAGGCTAAACCAATCTGCATTTTTTTTTAAAGAAACGTCTAATAAATGAAAATGCTTAATGAGCAAGCGGTCAGACTATCGGAGTTTTGTAAAATAAATAACGACCAATTCCATACCCAGAATAAGAATAGATAAAAATAGGCTAACACGGTAATCTTTTTTGTTTCTTTGATGTATTCTATCACAGCAGAGCAGACATCCCTGTGGCTGTAACCTAATGAAGTAGCGCCAAATGATAAAATTACTGGAACATTTACAAGGCCGTTCTAACCACCTCGTGGCACGCTGCTCTCTTCTTCTTTTGCGCGGCAGCTGCCCCAGACCAGCGCGGCGCTACATCTGCTCCCCCCCCCCCCCCCACTAGCGCTTTGCGCGATTTGAAACATACGTACAAAAGAAAAAGACGGATTGTCGCTCTTGTACATATATGTACATGAGAGACAATCCGTCTCAATAAAGCTACGACTACGACACAGCCTCGTCAGCCACCGTCGCGTCTCCCTGCACATTCAAATTGTACGGCGGTGGTATGACGTCATACGTGACGTTTCTAATCAGCTCACGTGACTCCGAGCTGTCGAGGTGCAAATAAACGCTCCCCTTCGAATGCATCCTTTAAACGGCAACGATTTCTCATGCTATCTCGGCGTGTATAGAATGACAACAGCAATGCCTGAATGTGGAGGGGTCGTACAGCTAATTGCGCTAGAAGTCGTCGGGGGGTGATGGTGCCCACTTGCGCAGCGTGTCGTTCGAGTACTGGTGGAGCGCGCGGATGGACATGCCCCTGTTGGAGCTGCTCACGGAGCAGCTCAAGCCGGGCTGCCTCAACTACACGCTCGACGACTACGACCTGAGGCGCTACGTGATACCCGAGGTCAACTACGTGTTCGAGCCGGGCAAGGCGCACGCGGTGCAGTTTCACCTCGGCATGAAGGAAGAATACCCGGTTTACTCGGTCAGTCCACTTGCCATGCTGCCAGACGTCACGCATGCGTATCACTATACAGCGTATCACTATACAGCGTATCACTATACAGCATGCGTATCACAACAAAGCAAATGAGCCCTTACATCTACACTTCTTTCCTTCATACAGCTGCACGTAACACGAACTTTGTTAGAAGTTCAGAGGAAGATGGAATCTTGAAGTGATGAAAAATACTTGGAACACGGGTTGTGTGCTGGAGCCGACGTTTGGAACAGCGGACCTGTCTTCTTCAAGGCTGCAGTCTTGGAGTTTCAGCCTTGAAGTCCGCCTGTCGAAACGTTGCCTCCAGCACACAACTCGTGTTCCACGAGCTTTGATGGGAACGTGGAATTACAGAGAGACTTGAAACGATAGAAAAGTTGAGCCACAATGGGTGGGATTTAATTGTCGAAATAATTTAGACGTGCAGGCACTAACACCAGAGGAGATGAACGAACAATGCAAACGCGGGTTTCCAGCTGATAGGTCGCACAGTGGTCGAAAGAGAAAACAGACGCAAAGCGTACTTGCACATCCTCAGAAACGGTGGCGCCACCTCAGCACTGACAAAAAACACTGTGACAGACAAAATGGCTTTTGTGTTGTTTGTTAGATACGTCATTCTGCTGTAACGCTCTTCGCAATTTCTGTAGCGTTCCTAAAAAAAATAAATAAAATAAAATAAAATAAATAAATAAATAAATAAAAATAAAGAAAAAAAACCGAAGAAGGAAAACCTAGACGGCGCGCATTAGACTCGGACCAGCAAAGTCACGGTTACGTTTAACAGTCGAGTTTTATCCAGGTTTTGTGCGAGTTTTGTTTTAACTTTTATTTATAGGTTTTCAGTGTTTTTTTAGGTTTTTGTTTAGGTCTTGGAGGTTGTTTTTTATCAGCTAGTAAAAACGCGCCGGTTCCACGGACAGGCTCATAATTTCATGTTTATTTCTGCGGCTTTACTAGGAGTATAGCCATTTTGAAACGCTAAGTGGATTCTTAGAACCTTGTAACCTCCGTGGTACATTTCTATTGGCCCCTTAGGGATCCCCGCGAATTATCTTATCTGCGCTAAAATTCCGTTTAAATGTGGTTGCCTTCCACAGACTATTCTATAGACGCCTTGTGTTTACGTCACTGAAACCTGCCATTACGGAGTACCAGCATTGTGGGACGCAATGACGTTTAATGGGTTGTTATTTTCATGTTAGCAGCACACATCGCATGCAGGTTCTTTCGCTATCCATGCACAGAGGCCGAAAAACGTTCTAGCGGCGTGGTGATCACATTGAAGCAGGTTAACCGCCAAGGGATTACACTTCTTTGAGGTCATCATAGCCGCCATGTTAGAGTACATTAAGCCGCTATGTTAGAACACATTAAGAAGCTGTGTACATGTCGTCAAGTGCAAGCTATCAATACTTGAAACCTAGCATGTTATTTAAAGCACGTGATCGGTCGTAAAACGGAACAAACAAAATGTTTTGGCGTACGAGCATCATGCGACAGCTAGACGTGTGTATTTGATTTACCACATTATTTCCGAGTGATTCTGTCTCTAGAACTAGCTGTGGCCTGGTGTCTCCTACTCCCGTACATAGGTACAATCAAACTTTTATAACGGTTACATAATTGCGTCTTTATCAATGCTGCTACGTTTCTCTTTGTTCTTAAACTGCGGATGAAGCAGCCTCATGTCAGTGTGAAAGAACATCATTTGTAATATATTACACCGCCGCGAGAGTGCGTCTCCCCTTTAAGGAGCCCTCAGGTCAGTTTTTGAATGTCACTTTCACACAGCCTGTTGTTCATTTACGTGCACCGAAACAACTGTCGAAGATGAACTGCGAGGCTTTAACGTCGAGGGAAATGTACCAATCTCATCAAGAAACTTCACAAATGCACTAAAGAAACTGAATGTGCTCATAGTACAGCTGTAATCGCTATAAACGTTTTAATTAGGCGAACTTATGAAGGCGTAGCAACAAAAGCAAAATGTTCTTGTCAAATTTCGCGGTAATGTATTAGACAGGACGTTCTATTGGCTTTGGCGTGAGTTTAGTTTAAGAACCTTGTGCATTGGGCTAGCGTTCTCGATAGTAAAAACTATATAAATTTTGAACAGCTTATGTAAACATCTTGAGCTCAGTATTGAACTATCACTTTATTATTCTCTTATATATTCAGTATGTGAGACATTGACACGGAACGACAACAAGAACTATTGATATTCATACAACAGGGTAAATTAACGTTAAGAACAAGTGGCATTAGCTTGGCTACACTGGTGTTATCGATTTGAATTCCCAGGCTTCCTTTGTTGACATACATTCAAGTAAATGCTGTTGTAATTTGTGAAGTCGCACAAATTGTAACGTATGCACAAGAGAACACTTCCATGCGATGTGCCACGTGCGGTGAAGATCGTAGCGTCAAGCGGTAGCCGTACACGTCGTTTATAGCCAAGATACTAACGATTATCATTAATTAAGTGACGGGGATACCTCAACTGGTATTCTTGCCGCAATAAACTATAGTGAACCGGACAAAGTATCTAAACAGTAAAAACAAATAGTTATTCTTTTAAAACTCTTCTTTGTACTATGCCTCATTTCAAGTGCCACTTTACTACATCCGGCTTCCTGCGGCAGTTTTTACGCCATCCGTGCACATGGTTTGTCATCACTTACCTGTTCTTTCAATTGTAAGACTATTGCAAGGCCTTCTGGGGCCTCCAATTCTGACTACTTCTTAAGAAACAGACACAAGCGTTTTTAATCATGACGCGCAGTTGTAACAAGAGGTTGGTGAACCTAATAAGAACCCCTTTAGCAAATTCAAATATGGAATCAGGCTATTTTTTCTTCGATCACGTAGTAAGCATCACACTGCACACAATTAACTTTCATAGTAGCACTATCTATGCGACCAAGTAATAAAAAACAAAGAAACATTGTGAACGTTAATCAAGATAGAAAATTTCATCGACACAAAACAAAAGGCACCGTCTTTGAAGGTCACCTGCGTTGTGATGCTAGAAGGATCACTAATAGGAATAACATCGCCAAAAGGTTATTTGTTAAACTAAGTTATGTAGTATCAACTCGATGGTGTTTCTAAATCAGTCAACTGAAACATTTTTTTTCAAGTGAAACGCTAGACAGACGAGTCAACAGCCGACATAAACAACGCTTGACGGTGCAGCTATATTACTTAGTTTTTTGTAGCTTATGTAGTGGTAATTGACAGCTGAGGTCTTTCATCCCGACCTTAGGTCAAAGTAATTTTAAAGAAAACCCGTCACCTAGGCTATTATTATCATAATTCTTGACGTTTATCTGATTGTCAGCGGCGCATTTGTCTTGCGTCAATGCCAATCGCGATACGCATGCTATCGTACGTCCATACACATGTCGTGAAGAACAGCGTGTGTATCGAGAAATGTCTTTGACGAGAGCAAAACTAAATATTGCTAATCTAAGACTGCAGTGGCTGCAAAGTAAAGAATGTTGTAGAATCACTTGCATTATGAAATGCAGAATAGAATTCACAGTGAATCTGCCTTCGCAATTATTTACTGACGTACCCTTCAGGGCAAGGAGAAAAACAATGTTTGATAAGCCACGGGCCACTTTAGCGAGGCGCTGCACGGCGTAGGCAAGTTGTATTTACTAGCTGTTGAACAGCTTCGTGAAATCGGCACGCTTTTCGTTTATTGCAGCCGTATTTCTGTTAATTTTACGGGGATAAAGAAGAGTGCTCCGCTCGAAGCTGTGCTATGTGAGCACGGCGTCGGTAAGCACCATTCTATGTGCCAGCAGTTCAGGGCATTTATGGTGACGCTTCGTACACGTCATGCTTTTCGGGGTTTCAAACAAACATCCCTCATTGAACACTTGAGCTTGTAAGCACTGTACGACATTTAGGAAATCGAAACTTTGCAGCGTCGTGTACGATTGGTGGTGGAGTAGGACAATGGACTTCCCGCTGTTCGAAGTGACGAGCGAACAGTACACGGAGAAAAAGCTCCAGTACTACATCGAGGACTACAACACCAAGTCCAAGGACGTAGGAAACAGGGACTTCTACTACGTCATTGGAGAGGAGACGCGCACCAGGTTCTATTACGACGTCAAGGACCGCTACCTCGTGGTCAGTACACGCTGTGCGGCGTTGCGCCGATTAAAAACCCTCGCTTGTATGCACGGCGCTCGATAGGCTGCACTTTCATCCGAAGGGGACGAGTTTGTGCCACAAAGGCAGTTGTTTCGGTGCACGGTAACGAACAGAAGGTGGTTAAGAGTAGGCAGGCAGCTTTCCCCTCTTCTCGACTCAATATAGTACAAATTCTGCAGCGCCCGAATTGTTAAAGGGTACCCGACGGACCTAAATAAAGTTTTTCCATACCATACCATGCCATACCGTGGCAACACACTGATTCTAAAGAGGCTGATCAGCCCTTCTCCTATAGGCATTGCCTACCAGTTCGTTCTACTGAGTGAGGTCGACTTATTTTGCTTTTTATTATTACGGGCTTCCACGTGGCATGACACGTACATAAATACAACAACGTGGTATCTAAATGAAAGGAAGAAGGTCTGCTTCATGCACATTTCATGAACAAAGGGAGTGCTGGAAAGAGAACTTGCGGGAGTAATCGCTGAAATCTGCATTTGACTCTTATTTTTTGAGAGTTTTAAATCTACTCGATGCCTCGGACAGGAAAATATGAAAAACTGCTCCTGAAAATTTTGACATCCGTATTCTTACGAACGGTGGTCGATTGAACCAATCTTCATTTGTGAAGTCAAGTGGCACTTACTCCAGTAACAGTGACGACTCTGCTGTACTCTAAGAAAAAGAAAAAGGTCCGTCGACTCTTTTCTCTGAGTCCTGAGTTGCCCCGTATATGACTCTCTTTAAAGAGATACGTGAACTCTCTTTGGGGGAGGTCATTGTACTCTCATTAAGGAGTCACCGGGACCCAAAAGAGAGTTAACGTGTCGCCCTAAAGAGAGTCATATTCGGAGCAACTCAGGACTCAGAGAAAAGAGTAACACGTACTCTTCTTTTCGTAGAGCGTGCGGGGTTTATAGGCTCAATACATTACCGGGTCTTTTAGTTTGAAAGCGTATTGCTTCACTTAGCGGCGCCGTATGTAATTGAGGCCAGGGCATGACCGCAGAAGGCGCTTGATGGCAGCTGTCGACGCGGAAACCGAACAATGTGGTGAGATGGGCAAGTTGGTTGGAATCGATTTTAGCCGTCTTATATAGCACTGCTGAACACGGAAAAGAGGCGGTGCCATGGGGTCGCTTTTTTCGCCTTTCGTCCGTGTTCGTACGCGCTGTATTACGCGTTTACTGTGGGCAGTCGCTCACACATTGTTGGCCGATAATCGGTGTTAAGACAAAGTGATTGACTATTCATAACATAATTTCCTGGAGGGAGTGGTCGTAGGGGAGGCTGCAATCACGTGACAGAGTAAGGTCTTTCTTTCGGGAGCTTAATAAACCGCGGGGTTCACTTCGAAACATTGCAGGAGGAGTGAGCGGGTGTACGGCGCGAATGGCGCACTCAGCTTCTACGTTAACAGAAAGAAGGTCGCGAGGAACCTAACATGTACAGAGCTGGACGGATTCTTGTCAAGTCGTTCAGCGAATCTCGATGGCGAAGGAGCTTGCATTCAAGTTTTTCATCTCTTTAGTAGCCGAAAGTGAGTCTCGACCGCATATAAGCATTATCTCACAGAGTCTAGGTGAAGCGGAGGCAGCTGTCACCAAGTGTATTGCACCACGGAGGGTCACAAGTTCAGCCTTGACCGATGGAACCGGCGTTGATAGGAAGCTTCAGGCCCAGGCGTGAGCGTCGACGTAACAGCGCGTTTGTGCGTGCAGCTTGAAAAGGTACAGTCTGAAGAAAATGAACAGCCAACAGAGACTACAGAGTCTACAGAGCCTACAGTGCCCACAGAGCCCACAGAGCCCACAGAGCCCACAGAGCCCACAGAGCCTACGGAGCCTACAGGGCCTATAGAGCCTAAAGGACCTAGGGAGCCTACGGAGTCTACAAAGCTTTCTGAGGACGGCGAACCTGCGCCCGTTAAATTCCGTTTGAAGCCCGTCTATCAACCAGGGGGTCGGATTTCCGGAGAAGCTGAAGAACGTGTTTGTCGTGAGTTGTGAGTTACTCGATCCGAAGGTTGGCAGAATCGACCGCAGATGTAGATATAGATCCTTGTCGTCTTTACTTTCGTCTTCGTCGATGTGCGCTTTGAACAGAGAAATCATGCAATTCAACCAACTAGCCCAGTTATCGACTCTCTTGCAGATATAGATTTCGTGACCGCTGATCGACCATGTAAATGCTCAGGCCCAAAAGTGGCTGTTCAAGAAGCCCCTCACGGCATTGTTTAAACTTTTGAAGGGACCTTCACCGGGCCCAATCGCAAGTTTCGATTACACATTGGAAGTTGTAAGGCGCCGCAGAGCATGTGCTTTACCGAAATAATGGTTCAAATTAGCTCATTATTGTATAATTTGGAAGAATTTACCCTGCCTATCGTAACCATACCCAAGCGGACGCTCTCTACCATTGACTTGGCGGGCAATTTAGCGTGATCATGACACCAATAAAGCACTAGCGCGATAAGTGTAGGTGGATAGGCGTGCTAAGAAAAAACAACAAAAAAATTAAGAAAAAAAATAACATCGCTGGTCGCATAATTTTGCATGTGGGATGCAATACGTCTTACTCCGGTGAAAGTGTCATGCCTATCGATCGGTACTAGGTTGTATAGGCTCCATCAAGCGTTATATGTGGGGTGACTGCCTGCTGCTGAAGGTCGTTGTGAACATTTCAGGTGGTAATATCCAGCGAGTGTATACATGTGAATACGCAGTGTTGTGAACTTCCCGTATGAAATTATGTGGTGCTAGCACCAACCCTTGTTAAAGCATAAATTGAGCGGGCGCTCACTATGCTGGCGATACGACTCTGATCGAATCATAATTTGTGATATTCTAAAATGTAACTGATGTCTTCGTAAAGTTATTTAATAATTTATACGGCGTGTCCTTCAGTTAATACGTTGTGCGTGGTTTCGCTGCGTCGATAGCTGCTATCAACTCGAGTATGACTTGGCGGCCTTGACTAGGCTTATTCCGTCATTGTGCGACCCTATAATGCAGGATCTCAGGGAGATCTCTAGGCGCTGAAACCGTAAGATATTGTTTCTTTACATAGCCACGTAAGTGGGAAATCTTTTGGAGCTACGAGGTCAAAATTCCAAACCCATTTGAAATCTATCGCCGCTGAGGCAGCTTACGACAGCCTGTCTTTTTACTGTAGTATTGCGCACCGAAGGCAGAAGAACGTAGGCCATTGTGTGCGTCAATTCTTGCGTGCTGCCTCCAGTGATATTACCAAACGAATACGCTCCCCATTTTTAGATTTATAACTTTTCTGGGTATTATGTTACTAATAAAAATTGATTGATTGATTGATTGATTGATTGATTGATTGATTGATTGATTGATTGATTGATTGATTGATTGATTGATTGATTCTAACGAGCTACTTCATTTTAGATACGAATCAACGGCCGGTATTCCCTGTTCGAGCTTCTCGACAGGTTCCCCGATGCGTCACCCTACGACCGCTTCTACATAAAAGGTGACCTTGACATAAAGGTCATCAGAATTCCTTACGAAGACCCCCTCTGGTAAGTCTGAGAGAGCCGTAGTTCTATTCGCTATATGCTAGATCAATTTGTGTGCGTTCGTTAGACATGCTGGTTACTGCGCCAGATAATGAATCACTGTTAGTTTTGTTCAAACTATAGCTGGGAATGAAAGGACTGCACATGATCCAGCATAGTTGTTTTACTTTCAGGCACCTTAGCCGCGTCCAGTCAAAACCGCATGTGATGCGAGTTCCCAAAAACTTTTCGCTCGTAAGGATCGTGTGCTGCAGGCCGACATCTTCGCTAACGATACGTGAGCTATGCTGAGTAGGTGATGCCGGCTTGTTGAGTCGCTCGAGCGTTCGAAATTAATTCCGCATAAAACGCTTGAGGGTCTCTTGTTAGCGCATCACGCGTACGTGAACATGCAAATAAAATGAGTGGATGATTTGCAGAATGATGGCGAACAATAAAGGGGTGGTTGGTTATGAGATAACACACTAGGCTTAAGAGAATACCAGTTTGGATCACGATTTGTAAGTAAGTTTGCTGCGATCACAAGGGAACTTTAAGGTTTCAGGTTATTTGTAAAAGGCCTAACTCCGCATCCGTATTTCACTGAGTGAGATGGAAGAAAAAACAGAGCTGAGTAATATCGGTATAGCGTATACAGTGCTGGAACCAAAGTTCAACCAATATATTCCTTGATAGGATAGAACACGATTAGGTTGAACAGGCTTGCATCCGTTCATGACTTGAAGGTCTGGAATATTAAAGCATTACGAACAGAAGCTTAAATCGACAACACAAAGAACCACATCGCAGTCGAAATTGAGAATGTGCGCCACGTGCGAATGGCCCGGAAGTGAGCTCATTTGTCTGTTAGCAAGTATGCGAATTTGCTGACTTTTCCTTTTTTTTTTTTCGTAGGGATGGGGGTGGGGTTCAGGTTGACAACAGCGTCAAAGAACAGAAATAAGAAATACCATTGGTTGAGAGGTAAAAAAAAAAGTCATATATTTTAAAAAGCTGTGTCATCGCTTTTTATGTAGTAGTCGAGCGAGACTCTACAGATGTACCTTTTGGTGCGATCGACGGAATTTTTTGACGAAACACATGCAGAACATGAGCGTTTACTAGGCTGTCAGGGAGAGCTTGACACGACGGTGTCATTGCCACTGCCCCACGTGTCCGCTTTGTTTGTGATTGCCTTTTTATTCTCGCAAATCTATTCACAGCCGGTGCCTCTTTCCCTGCCTCTCACCTCGGCGGGCATACTGAAAGGTGACCGCTACGAAATAAAAGGGAAGAATCCGAGGAACGCCCAACAGTTGAGTACCAAAACAACATAATTGCCGGGGATTTCAAAATATTTGCATTCATTCAAGTTTTCTCTTTTTCTTTTTTTGCGTTTCTTTGGTGGTTTAAGTGAGGGAACGCTGTCGTGCTCTCGTCTCATAGGAATATAGGAATATGCTTAGAGATCCTCTCCAACTCTTTTTCCGTTGCAATCTTTTAATTTGTGCCGTAAGACAAGTTGACTTTAGCCTATCCAACCGTTGTTTGACCATCCTTCATCACTTTAAGAATCCATTTTTATGTGAATACCTTTCTTTATTTGGATTAAAACCAACTCAGCCTCGCTTCTTTGTTCTTTTTGTGCCAGCTTCAGACTCGTCTTCGGTGACCAGTCGCTGGAGATTCCTCTCGGCCCCGAGTTTGAGGAGTTTGCCCTGGAAGTTACGGGCGAAGAAGACGGCCGTTGCACGGCAAAACTTAACGACGTTGAAGTGCCAGGCGTGATCGGCAAAGGCCCGTTCCTGACAGACAGGATGGTCTTGGAGGGAGACGTCGACTTCAACTGGGTTATCATCGTAAGGAGTATTCGCGAACTGCACATCGTAGCGCTATTGCTGCACGATTACCCGAATGTCACAGCTTATGTCTTTCGATAACAAAGATTATAGGATAGCAAAGTGATTAGGGACCGAATAGTTCCCGATAGTTTTATACGAAACCAAGTTTCTGGGTGAACTGGAGCCCATGTCTCCGTCGCGCTCGTGAAATTTTTATACAGGCCGTCGTAGTGTTACTTGTGGTCGTAGTTTTTATTTCGCCACTATCAAGCGCTTGTATCCATATGCCCGACGTTTTATCTGCATTTTTTAAGCAGTGGAAGTATGACTAAGCGAATTATTCACATAATTTCAGCGGAAATCTAGGTGGTTTGTTAACCGCATTCCGCACTTTCATGTGCTAAGCTTTTGATTTGCTGATGAGGTAACGCGAACGCATTGGAAATGCATTGTAGAGCTTTTATTAGATCCCAGGAAAGGGAACTTTTCAAACTGAAAATTGCTTCTCACTCACAACAACGTGTTTCTTATGTTCAATTTTTCTGCGATCATTTTGACGGAAACTTTCCTTTTCATTAAACTTCCTTCACCACTCTTTTAAATAAATGTAATGCTATGTCTATTAACAGATCAAGCCTGGCGGATCTGAAGCAGCCATCGAGGACGGCAAAGAAAACGAACCAGCAAAGGTGGAAGCCAAAGACAAGGCCAAGGAGAATGCCACAGATAAAAAGGAGTCTGCCAAATAATAGTTCGACGGTTGGTGCTCCAGTAGTGTGCATTTTGCCGCAATAAAGTAAACTAGTGTTGGCACCGGCAACAAGTCTAAATTTCAAAAAAAAGAAATAATTTCAATGTTTTATGTGTCGAAACCAGGATACGATGAGCAGTAATAGCGGAGCTTTCTTAAGCTACGTTGTCAGAAAATCATGGCAATTTCGCACTATTTGTGCCAAGTCTGAAAGAAGAGCGGAGATGGGTGGCCTTCCTTGTTTCTCTTTCTCTCTATCTTGTATCTCTATCTCTGTTTCTTGTTTCTTGTATCTGCTTCGTTCTTTCCCTATTTCTTTCTCTTTCTATCTTTCTCTTTCTTGCTTTTCTTTCTCTCTCTATCGCTCCTCTTCCCATCTCTCTCTCTGCCTTTTCCTTTTCTTTGCTTCTCTCGAATTCTCTTTCTTGCCATCTGTTTTTTTCTATCTCTTTTTTCGTGTGTGTTTCTATCTCTTTCTACGCCATTCTTTGTATTTCCATCTTCTTACCTCTCTATTCCCTTTATTTATTTACATTACTCTTTCTCTCCATCGCTTTCTTTCTCTCTATCTGTCTCTTTCACTTGTTTCACGTGCTCCACTTCGCCGATCAAAGCACCTGCTGCACTCGGCTTGCCGAATTCCCGTGGCGCATGCCCACCTCAGGAGGTTTGTGTTATGAGCACAAGTTACCTATAGCTTAAACAGCCTCACTGTTAAACCCAAACGAGACAGAACTTCAGGGGAAGGCGGTGGCTTGAAGAGACGAAAAATCCTTGAGCAGGGGTGTTGCAAGAGCCAACGTTTCAACAAGTGGACTTCACATCGTTAAGGCAGCAGACGATGTGTCAAAAATGGTTTGCGTATTTGGTTGGACCCGCCCAACTTGCCCGAGTCAGTCAAAAGCTGCCATTTTGTGAGCTATCACTGACGCTTCCGTTCGCATTTCAAACGTAAAAATTTGCACGCAGGTTCCTCCGTATCTGAATTGTCTGAAAACACGCATTTTATATCTGGAATTGAGTTGCAGTCGACCTTAGTCTGGAGCATTTACATCTGAGTAGATGATTTTTTTTTAATTCCACAGCAGACGCCTTTGGCCATTTCAAACCCCCAACCGCAAGTTCAGCTGCGTATTGCGATATCTTCTGACATACTACGGCGGGTCTTCAAATTTTCGAAGAGAACACGGTATTTGGATTTGTTTGGAGATTAGTATGCGCTTGTACTGTTAAGTGCGTAGCTCTTTTGGTGCCCGCGGCTTGTCGTCCATCCGTAGATCTCAGGTGGCAGGATCACGCTGAAAATCAGGTGGTGAATACAGTCCTAAAACAAAGCTAGCAATGCTCAAAACCGGGTTGAAGCAAACGATAAAGGTCTAAAATAACAATTAACAGACATAACTGAGAAGTAATCGCAGTAATTAGCTTTAAAACGCTAAAAACGCTTCGGAAACATGCCGCTGACAACCGCGCCGCGCAAGAGAGGACGCCATCCCCTCGCCACGCTCGCAATAGCTCCTCCCACCAGCGCTTCTCCGACGCCAAGCAACCTGACAGAACTCGCTGCAGACGACAAGTATACCAACTGCCGTAACAAGCAGGAACTCGATACAGCGCAGCAAAAAGTAGGGCGCATGTCGCACACCAAGTGTGCTAATCTCGCCTGAAAGATTCTACTCGTGCGGGAGAAACCCTACATGCTTAGCTGAAGCATTCGCATGATAGATGGTTCAGTAAACAGAGTAGCGGGAACTCGACGAACGGGAATCGCTGGGTTCCCGTGCTACGCACTTACTCGGATTTCGCAATGGAGCTGTATTTAGCGCAGGATTTAGAACTATACTAATCGCTACACAAGCTTTTTTCATGACAGATGCAGCTTTTAGAAGAAAGATTGAAGTGACCAAGGGCAGGAAGATTATTGAGACGGGGCATGTTCGCTACCCTAAACTGGGAAAGAAAAGTAACACTAAGAAACAGTACTAATCGTTGAAGTGTAACAAGCCCCTGGAAGCGCACGACGTAATTTTTCGTGCATCTCCCCTGGGGAAACGAAAACGCGAGGTTAGCTTTGACTTGATGGTGGAAACGATGCTCGGCTGCTGACCCGAAAAACGAGGGTTTCATCCTAGCTGCAGTGGACGCACTTCGATGGAAGCGAAATGCTAGAGGCCCGTGCAATGTGCGATGTCAGTGCACGTCAAGTCCCAGGAGGCCGAAATATCAAGATCCCTCCACTACGCCGTGCCTCATAATCATATCGTGGTTTTGGCACGTAAAACCCCAGATGTCATTATTGTCATCAATGGTAGAAACGATTGCTGCAAGCACAAGTGACTTCAACTTCGTTTATAATGGAGACCAATGTTACGATCGCGAACATACATTTTATGCGGATTGTATATCGTGGTGTAATCGGCCGGCGGAAATGTAGGTAACTGGATGCCGTTTCTCTCTCGCCGTTTCTCTCTCGCCGGCGCAGCTGTGCGCTCGTATATAATGCGGCGTGCGCTCGTATATAATGCGACGCGCGCTCGCTCCGTTGCACTCTCCTTCGCAACGGCGCTATGGATGTCAACGTTGGCGCCAGTTGTAGCGGCATCGGTAACGTAAGCTGTGACAGCAGCGCAAGCAGTGTAAGCAGCACCGCTGATACACAACTCCACACACAAATCAAACATACACGGAAACATACAAATGGAAACAACAAATGTAAACACAAGTGAACACCAGCGCTGCTTCGCATCCCCACATGGTTCCCTTTAGTGGGAGATGGTGTAATTTTTTTTCGAAGTGTTGGTATAAGATGTTGAAAGTGGCAACAAAAATAACAACAAAAGTTCGCTGTTGCTGTCCAAGCGACGTCTCCGCCCACCCCCCCACCAGCACCCTTTCATGCTCATTCACCCGACGGAGCCGTCCGGCGCGTTTCATAGCTGCTTGATCCGCGTTCATAAGCAGCTTTCGCAAAGCTTCACGCGCACATAGAACATACGAAGCCCGGGCGATGCGGTCGATTTGGACTTAATGTGGAACATGACGGCGACGGCGAAAATGCGCCTCGAGTCTCCATATAATTGTTATGGCAACAATAAAAACTCAATACAAGCACGAAAAGAAGGAAAACACATCCGAAGCGCTACAGTAACGAAGCACCTCGTGTTTTTACAATGAGCCACCTTTATTTCAGGCTACATTTGTGTATGTTAGTGCCACTTTTGTTCAATATTCTCTTCTTCACTGCACACTTATGAAATATGATGAAGTCTTGGGCTACGTTTGGTTATGTTTCACGATACTCAAGATAACTATTCGTGTTTCGTCCCCACATTCTCTGCAGATAGTGTCGCCGATATTACAATCACGCTCCAACACGTGCGTCAGGTGTCAATGTTCAAGGGAAACTAAAGAAAAAAAAGATTTTTCTCGTATTAGTTAGATTACTCCTTCACAATACCGAAATCACCACGCTTGTAGCAAAAAGACACTCGGTAAGCGAAAAAAAAAAAAAGACGCGTGATAAGAAAATGTTGGTGGCGACACCATGTTGAAGTTTCCGCAACAATTGCCGGGACGTCATAGACCTTCACAGTGTCTACTGAGGCTTACGTGTTTTATAATCGGTAAAAATGAAGTACATTGCCCTCAGAGGGGTCTAGAGACTTTTACATACCAAGTTTCAGTAACTTTCGTTTTCGTTGAGCCAATGTGGGCAAAATTCGAAAAAAAAAAAAACACTTTGACATCCGTGACATCACACCGACATACATGCGTAGAGATTTCGGCTCGAAGTCTAAATATCAAATTTGACCTTGCTTTTTTTCGTTTGTTAATAATCATGTGATGGTGAAGTGAATGTCGGTCAAGTTTTTAGAGTTTTTCAGATTACTTTATCAGTCTAAAGTGATTCACCGGGTCACTTTAGTCTCCCTTTAAGTTCTTGCATGGCGTGTTGACAACTCTTAAACATGTTTCTTTTCAATCACCCGGTAGCCAGCGATCGGCCACGGATCGCGCCACCATGAAATCGTTAAAACGACGGAGCGATAACGCGATACGGTGAACGCCGATGCAATCGCCCGTTTTGCGCGGAGATGAGGAGGGAACTGCCGAGTGAAGTAGAATGCGACGGATCTTTCTTTCGTTTTTTCGGAAATGTCGTGGCGTTACATGTGTCTCGTGTTGCCGAAGTTGATGCCGCTCGCGTTGGCACCCTTGTTGGTGCCGTACTGGAGGTTGATGATGCCCTCTCCCGCTCTGAGCTGCTGCGCGCTGAAGTTCCTCTTGTTCTCCTCGGCCGGCTTGGGTCCCAGGCAAGGTCCCTGGTATTCCGGGTGCAGGTAGCACTGCGCGTTGAAGAATGTTGGCAGCGTTAAGGATGTACAAAGGGAGAGAGGGAGTGAAACGAAGGGAAATGGCACAAGAGAGAGAGAGAAAAAAGCAAAGGAAAGGCAGGGAGGTTAACCAGGTTGCACCCGGTTGGCTACCCTACACGTGGGAAGGGGGGAAGAGGGAGGAAAAGAATAGAGAAGGGAATGAGGAAAGAGAAAACAAGTAATACGCTTGCACGCATAGCAGCGTGTGCGGCGCATGTCCGGAAGGTCACAAAACTGCGAACTGTCACAGAGCACGGGCGACTTTGACTGTCGTAGGCGAAGTAGGCTGCAGTCCATGATGTTCAAGAAGGCTTGCAAGAACTGGCTCCAAGGTATCCAGAACTTGCAGTGCGCTTCGAGCTGAAGGGGTTGTCAATCCGGTGAGGAGTGTGCACATTGCCATTGGCCCCGTAAAATAAGCTGACGTCCTGTTCGTGCACGTGTGATTGGTTCAGAGGTTTGCGACTGCTGTCGCGTGACCAAAAATAATGAGCGACTGAGTCAAAGCAGTCGCGGTCATTTTCGACACTTTTGCGACTAACTTGGTCGCGCTGACGGATTGAAACGCGACATCAAAACTTTAAGTGTAACAACTAGTATGCGCAGTTACTCGAGATGACCGCATCGTGTCGCTACGAATCAGGTCACTGAAAGTAATCTTGGCTCTGGTGTAAGTGTTCGAGTTGAAATTACACCGTTGTGACAAGAACCGAAGATGGCATAAACGATAGTTGGTGCATTATACTTAGCCCCTAAGTTCTCGCGTTTCAATCCGTGAGCACCGTACAACGTACAAAGAGGCGAATGGTTTCTCTTACGTACTCTAATTAGGACGCACACGGAACAGGGTGTGCCACGGAAGTATACTCACCGCTCGTCCCAGTGCTAGAATGCATTGCGAGACCTGCGGGATGTTCCTCCTCTCCCAGAGATCGACGGTCTGGAAGACGTCGATCTCAGGCACGCCCCACTCCTTGGCCGCGTTCTGGAACATCACGATGTTCTCCATTTTCTTGAACTGGCTGCCAGTTGTGTTGATCTTTGGAATGCAGCCCGGGTTCAGAGCGTTCATAAGCCTGCGGAAACACGCAGAGAATGTTGGTGAATGTTGTAGCTGGTGAATGTTAAGAGAATGTAAGGAGGGGTGGGGGGAAGGGAAGTGCCTCTTCTCACGCCCCCTGCTGACGCCCATGCTTGTCATCTAGGCATGTGTCGGTAATGTGTCCTCTTTCAACAAAGGAGCAAACTGATCACATAATGTGAAGATACAGTCAAACCTGACAATATCGAACTCGGCAAATCGAATTATCCTTTTATATCGAACTATTTTCGAACACGACAAGTGCTTTAACGCCAGTACATGGGAAAATCTACGGCTACATCGAACAAAAATATCCGGGACACTTGATATATCCAACACCAGGCAGTGATAAACGCCCTAAGAAGTTGGTTTTTCCTCACGGAAGGGGACCTTCCCGCGCATTTTGGGAGAGTGAGCGTTGTGATTAGGAGGGTGTCACGCAGAGCGAGTAGAAACCATCGCTTGCCATCGCGCGCTTTCTCGAATGATTGCTCGGCGTCATGTCGGTCGTGCGAGGTCGCCGTTTGCTTCTTCTTAACTCCGTTTTTTAACGCAATGGCAGCCGAAAAACAGTAGAACCTGGTGTTCTCCGCGAAGCCGGTGATAACCAACACAGCTAGAACGTACAGAAAAGAAGCTCGAGGTCGCCGCTACGTACAACATCCCAAGAATCACGCTCAGGATGATACCGAAAAAAACAAGGCTGACACTACCCTCACAAAAATGGATTTAAGTAGTCTATAGACTCTCTAAACATACAGTCTACAGATGTCCAAATCCATTTTTGTAAGACTAGGGTCAAGGCAGACTTCCGGTGCCCGACGAGTATACGCACATCTGTGTAAGATGTAGACGGAGCTGTTTACATCGATACCGTATCTTCTCTGGTATAGCCCGCCCTTGCATATAGCCTGCACAGTCCCAAGTAGACGGCCACGGAAAAATAAAAAATAAGAAAAAAAAATCCGTCAAATGCTTTGAAGCCGCCTTGTTTGCATTATCATGAAGCAGTGCCGGGAAACTAACTTGCGCACCGAAATTCGCAACGAAAATCAACAAATTTTGTAAAAGTTTTATACCGAATAATACGAATATATCAAACTGATTCCCGTTCTTTTTTTTACTTTTGCGCGTTCGATATATCCTGGTTCGACAGTACTTGCAACTCCAGATATGCTGGGACCATCTTTCTGGATTTTCCGACGAAATCTCAAGTGCCTTTCAATGGGTCATACTTGGCCATGGGCCATGGTTTCCAGTGAGTCATGCTTGGTCACGGGTCATAAATGTACGGCTACATCGAACAAAAATATCCGGGACACTCGATATATCCAACACCAGGCATTGATAAACGCCCCAAGAAGTTGGTTCTTCCTCACTGAAGGGGACCTTCCCGCGTACATTTGGGAGAGTGAGCGGTGTGTAGGAGGGTGTCACGCAGAGCTAGTGGTGGCTTAATGTGTACCGACTCATATTTTCACTTCGTCTAAGCTTCGAAAAACATCCGAAAGCTCGTCACTATCCCACACATTCCACGCTGATCTATCTTTCTCCACTGCATGCAGAAACGTAGCAGCTATTTATGAATGCGAGCCTAACCGTCCTCTTCGATATTCTCCCCGACATTCTGATAAGCAAGTCCTTGCAGTCAGTTATATACGTCTCACTGGCGAGCATGACATAGCGGATATTCCTGCGCTAACTGCTCAGAACGCGAGGGATAGAAATTACGAACGGCATTGCCATGTGGCGCTGATTAATGCTCACCGCGCTCCCAAGGTTTAGCCTTCTGGCAAACACACACGCTCCTGCGGCACAGCGCGTTCCCGTCGTCGCAGGTTTGAGATTTGTATCACCCGTATTATGCGAAAGGAGGGGCGGGGTGGTGCGTTCTCGCTACAGCCGCAGCACCTGTTATTCCTGAGGACGAATGCGTCCTCCCTCCTCCTTGTCAGGACGCCAGGCGCCCTCGAAAAACTCAGGCGGGGCGAGATTTGGCAGCGCGCGACCATTCCGCGATCCCTGGCTCGGTAGCGCTAATGAAAACATATCTTCTCCAGGCAGCACTAAAATACGCCGTGGCCTTTCTCTCTTCTTCTTTTATTTTCTCTCTCGTCTCCTCCGCTCACCGATATAAACATCCCGCCTCGAGAGAAGTGACAGTACCGGACGAGGCCAATTTTTGCGAAATGCGAAGGCACGACTAGTAGTCGGAGTAGGAATCGCAAGTTTATATACTATGTCGACGCACGAATGTGATTTGGAACAAAGATACGTCCCGTGTCATATCATCTTTCTCAAAAAAGGTTTCGCAATCTACTCGCGACGAGTGACCCGACTAATGAGCCAAATTATTTTTTCGCCTCGTTCAAAGCGCGGCCGCAAAGCCAAGTTCTCTTTTCGGGTAAGACTGACTAGCCTTCTGACCAAATTATAACCAACAATATCGTGGATACAATGAAATTATTGGTCTCCACTAATCATTTACAGTGGCTACTGTCGCTCACAAATGTTGTTTGTGGCACCCTCGGACATTTAATCTTCCCTACCAATTAATGGAATTAATAAATTATTGAATAATCTAACTGTTAAAACAAAATTGAAATTTCAGAATTGGATGGAATAAGGAAATGTGCGAATGCGGTTTCATATATATATATATATATATATATATATATATATATATATATATATATATATATATATATATATATATATATAATATATATATCTTGTGTGTGTTTCACTATTAAAAGCTGAACAACCGACCTCGAACAGCAAACAGAAATTCGAGGACACTGAACTACACAGAATCCAACACGAGCCGCTAGGAGCGGATTGCTGCTCTTTCTTAGAGAAACGGAACGTTGCGACAGTTCAGTGGCTTCGTTCACGTGTGGGTTTCAGACAGTGCTATTTTGGCATGACTTTGTAGTGTTGTTACAGATTCTCTCCTCTTTCATTCTTTCGTACCCCCATTTCCCCTTCCCAAGTACAGGGTGGCCCACCGGATATTTCCTCTGGTTAAAGTTCCTGTCTTCCCATTTCCTTTGTCTCTCTCTCTCTCTCTCCTTTTGTGACTGCAAACTATAATTTCCTGATTAGCTCAAGGCGCTGCACAACCACAATGATCCTTCTGCAAGACCGTGGATAGTCCGCTGTCCTAAGTCGCGTGCTTCTTAAAACTGCAACTGTTAAAACTGCTTTAGTGTATACTCTGCGCAAAAAACACGAGGACCAGAAGGAAACAACAAACAAGCGTAAAAACTCTTTTCCAGTGCTTATGCCTGTTACAACTTACTTGCATAGTACAACGCCATCTCGAAGCACTTCTTCGTATGGTGCCTGAGGTAGTCGCTGTTCGAGAACCTCTTCGATCCAGTCCAAGATCTGAGATTCCAGTTCAGGATCACGTTTCGAGGCGATCTGCGGAGAAAAAAAATAGAGAAAAACCAAGTTTTCGTTATTGCGGAATGCCAATCGCATCGGCACACTATTTAGGTTACGAATTATTCGCAAACCGGATAAAAAACACTGGTGATGTCACCCAGCGGCGCTTTTATTTGTTTATCTTTTTACCATTATTGCGAGCATTTATGCACATGCCCGTGAAAGGAGTGGATTGCAAAAAAAAAAAAAATAGAAAGAAAGAAAATAAAATAAAAGTACAGTAGCATTGGGGAAAAGCATAGAATTCTTAGAATTAATTTGCATTAACAACGATTAGCACATGCCACACCAGCACGTCATGCCACATGTCAACCTACATGTCAAATCAACGTGTAGTGCAGTATTACAGCTAAGCTTGTCAACAGTTCCTCGTACGGCGGTATACACTAGCAAGTCATTCACAAAGGGTAGAAATGTCAATCCATTTTAGACACAAACATAATAATTGTTAGGGTCATACGTCCCAAAATCACGATATGATTATCAGGGACGCCGCAGTGGAGGGCTCCGGAAATTTCGACCATCCGGTGTTGTTTAAAGTGCACTTAGATAGAAGCACACGGGCCTCTAGGATTGTGCCTCCATCGAAATGCGGCCATTACGGCTGGTATTCGATAACGCGACGTTCGGGTCAGCAGTGGAGCACCACAACAACTAGAACACCATAGGAGGGTATTTTCGACACAGTTATGTCATTAACGTCTATTAGAAATAAAAACGGTTATAATAGAAAACCCTACGCTACAACCTGAATGGACTTTCGATATTGATCTGGTTTGGTATCTATTACTGCAATAAATACATTTACGATCATAAAAAAAGTGTGTCGCACGTCAGAGTAGAGGCGTAGTCGACGCCTTTCCCCATTCTTTAACAATATAAAAGCCACCTTAAACACTGAATTAAAGGACACGTTAAAACTGTTTTTCATTTGATATCAATTTTCTGAAGTGCGCCTTACGAAGGACAGCTGGCATTCTGCCGCCTCATTAAGCGAGTTGATGTCGTGAGCTTTTCAGCTCTGAAGCGTTGAAGCTTTTAGATGTTTCACGCTCTTCACGTGAAACACGTAATAAAATTAAATGAATCGAACAAACAATCAGGTCAAGGAAAGCATCGATGACATTAATTGTTTTTAACTGTGGTGTAGTAATTAAGACGTACATTGAAATAAATTAAAGTGTTCCAAAGAATAGCCTTTTCTCGGTGGGATCCGAACGCCGCACAGCGTTCGAATTACGAATTACCCAAACGAAGTGGAAAGCTAAGCACCTTCCGTCGCAGCTTAATTGGTAGAGTATCGGACGCGTAATTCGAAGGTTGTGGGTTCGGATCACACCAACGGAAAAGGTGATTTTATGTTCACTTTAATTCGTTTCAGTTCACGTCATAATTAGCCCACTGCAGTTAAATACGGCAATTGATGTTCCCTATGCTTTTCCAGGCCTAATTGTCTGATGGATTCATCTAGTTGCATCTAACACAGGAACGAGCCCCTCGGAAAAAATTCCCCTTCGCGTAATAACATCACGTTCCATGTAATGACATCGGTAAATCATTCACCAAGGTAAAGGTAAATACTTTGTATGTTGCCTTACGAATCCATAATGCACTGCTCGTTTTCCGGGTATACTAACAAGCACGTGTAGTTATGGACTGAGAGCGACACACTTTCGAGTTACTTGTTAACCCTGAGCGCACAACAGGAGTTCTGTTTGTACTCGTTACTGCTTGGCACACTACTCTAAGTGGGCACTTTATGGCTTTTTATTTCTGTTTAAATTTGACATTTCCAGAACTCCTCCTCCCTTGTATACACTTCAAGAGACCTCAAGCGTGGCAGCTGCCTTGACAGTGACTGATGCCCTTGGCCGTTGTTGTTTGAGAGCACGGGAGAAGACGCTGCAAGGAAAAAAAGCTGGCCTCGCAAAGCCGGAACTGATGCTCGGCGAGATCCATTCGTGCGAACAGAAAGACCCATTGAACGTGACTCGCGCTGAGTCAGACTGCACCCGAGGTACACAGGCTCACATACACATGAACACTCTCGGCAAGCAGGCTGAGGAGTCCTTGAAGAAGAAGAGCAACTATCGAAACAAAAAGAAAAGTGCGGAAAGGTTTCTATCTTGGCTGTTCTCCAGCGGTGGTGCAGAGCTGCCTGCCCGCCGCTGACTCACGCCTACACACGCGGGGGGAGGGAGAGAATGTCTCTTTACTGTGTCGGCGTATACGGCAACTGACGGACTCAGACACTGACTCAGGAAGCGAGTTACTGTTTATGCGCGTGTGGCTGCGCCGATCAAAACCTCCTGCTGGCTACTGCGTTAGGAATGCGTGTTATACATTATATCGCATTTGTTGGATTCTCCGACTGTTAGGGCTCAGCTGTTATTCAAATGGAAGCGTTAATATGCCTCGTGCATCTCAACGGATTTCGCGTGACTGAAAAACAAACAAACAACCAAAAAAAAAAATCCACGCGAATTTGCCGAATTTTAAATGAAGTTCTTACCACTATATCTACAAAGTGAATGCTGATGATGAGGCCAAGCAGTGTGCATCGCATCATGAATCATGGCCTTCTATTTTGCTCTGGTTAACAGTATTTTATTTTGTTCTTGTTAACCTTTTGTTCTGACGTATGCTTTGATTGATGGGTGGTTTAATGTTGATGTTTCTACGGTGGTGTGGCCTTTTATTTTGTTTGTTCTGGTTAACAGCCTTTTGTTAACCTTTCTGTTGTTCACAGATGTTTCGGTTTGTTCACGTGCACCTGTGCTACATCTGCTGTAGACGCCGGAACGGCGGTTTACTGACATTGTGTGGTATTTCGCCCCTAAAAAAGCTGAGAGTCTCCCTTTTGCATTCGCTTATGACGACTCGAAGGCGAAAACCATCTTCCGCTTCTTTTCCTGCTATTTCGATGTGCTTAACGGCGCAGAATGGATGCCCGAGGTCGTTTTTTTTTCTATGACCATCGCAGAAAGCCCGTAAGCTTGCAACGAACACTGCGACCTTGGCCCGTGTGTGGAGTTGCTTGAGCCGGCAGGACTCTTCTGCTTCTGAGAGAGACGTAGAACTAATAACAGAACACATGCAGTTATCTCACTTTTTTTTGTTTGTTTACCACGAAGTTGCTGTCGGGACACCACCTTCACCACGCGATTTGTGAAACAAACATTGTTTCTAGTAGTCGTGCTTTCCTGTTCTGTGCGACGAGGGCGTAGACTTCGCCAACAAATCGGAAAGAAAAGCGTCCACCATTCTCTCTCAAAGAAGGCTCTTGTCTAAGCGTTGGCGCGGGTGTGTCAAAAGATAGCCTGGCGTGAAAGCCGAAACAGAAAAGAAGGCGCGTCGCTGGTTATGTATTCCTTCTTCTTAAGCTGCCGTGGAAGACGCTCCCAAAATAGATCGCTTTCTTAACGAACAAGTGACACGAGTGGCTTCAGCGTTTGCTCGCTGCCCTGCTAGACGGGAAAGACGAACTGCCTCAGTAGACGAGTGGCCGGCCACCGTATTGGCGGGCTGGCAACACGTGAGCTAGCGTGAGTAAAAAAAAAAAAAAAAAAAAAGAACGAACGTGTCTACGGTTACGCATTGCCTTTTGGCTCGTTTTGCGAAGCGTTGTTCTTCACTCCTTGGCTGTGCCGGAGGCAATAAATAACACCCACAGACTGAGTCGTCTAGACGAAACCGAGCACCACGGTGAAACGCGAAAAAAAAAAAAAAAAAAGGTGTTAAAAAAGACACACTCGCAACGTTGAGTGAACACCGACAGATTATTGCAAAACGCTGCCCTGAAAGAGGAGTTACGTGTGGAGTAAAAAAGAACTAGCTGCAACGGTACAAACGTTAAAAAAAAAAAAAAAAAACGATGAGAGGAACAGTTTAGGTTTTTTTTGTGTGATTGGGTGTTACTGTAAACGCTTTTCCTACCCCATGAGTTCTGTTACCGCGCTGCCAAAAGTTATGATTGAATCAAGGACAGTCAGTGTTTTCACGGTTGCAATTAAAAAAAAATTAGCTTGGAATGTGGCATTGTTGCTGATAGACATCGACACTACACTGCGGAATTTCCATGCGTATAAAATAAAGGAAATCTACATGTTAAGCATTACGTAAAGCTTTTATAGCTGATACTGTAGAATAGAAACTTCAATGTTTAAAGAAGGAAAAGCACCGCAGGATCGGTTGGTGTCGGGTTGGCAGTGATGGCGATGATCATTATCATCACTTCATACACGTCTGACCATGGGGAGCCGCCAGGGAAATTATACCTTGATGCATTCCCCACTTACCTATCATAAGTGTTTTTGTGCCAGGATACCTTTCATAAAACAAGCTAGCCCCTCCTCTCACCCTTTTTTTTTTTTATATACCCAACCAACATCTCCACACACAAACACAAGCACACTGAAATAGTAACCTCAGGATGCCTCTGCATCTAATCGAATCATCTTCTTGCGAATTGTGTTCAGTGCATTACACCAAGGACGCAATAAATTTAAGAAGTATAGTTCTAAAACCTGCAGGGCAGAGAGTCAACTTCTAACTGTGAACAGCAGTATAGCCGCTTAACAATAAGCAGGCACTTCAACGCAGCCCCCCCCAATAGTTTTGAAATAATAAACAAACAAATATAACAGTTTGTTTAGGAGAAAGCGCAGTGTTTGTTCCGTTTATTTTGATTGCTCGGCTTTGCTAAAAGGATTAACAACCGGAAGGAGTCCCACTGCTTCGAGAGCAACAACAGAGCCAGATAAATTCACGAACTGTGAGCGTTGTCGCCAGGGACATGACAATAATTAAATGTCGAACATTATTAAAGATTCTTGGGAATACTATATGGGCAAGTCGATGAAAGAGGTGTTATGAAGTGCATTTTGTTCCGTGGTTTTACACTGTGTATGCGTTATATAATTCGATAACCATTTTGATCCGCTTTCGACAAAACATAGAAGTTCAAAAGGACAGACTGTTCCCTTTCTTGACAGACTGTTTGCCTCACTGGTTGCTTCCCGGCGTATTATTCTTAAATAACTTCATACAGACCTCCCTAGTTAAGAAAAGCTCCGAATTTGGCTTGTGGAAGTTAGATAGTAGGCTGCTGTGTCTGTATCAAACTGTCTCTTAGTACCTTCTGTCCTAAAGTATTTGTCCCAAAACACAGTCACTGCAGACAGCGAGCATTGAATACGGCCGTGGGGTAGGAAACCTAGGCCAGGACCTCGAACCCTGGTTATGTACAATGTAAGGGAAGTTCTAAAACAAAATATTTGGCGAGAAATTTCCTCCACGCGTCTAAGACTGTGGGCAAGGCCGCAGTCACGCTGAAGATTCGTGCCTGTGTGTACTGGAAAAAAAAATTTTATTTTTCATGCTACAAAGATGGAGGGGTATGTAGAAGTCACGGTCAAAGCCTACTGAATGCTGGGTTATAATAGAAGTGACAGCTGCGCAAATTTGGGTAGTTGCTTATACTGCATGCTCAAAAGTAAGAAAAAGAAAAAAACGAAGAACAATAACAGTGATTATGACACGTACACGAACGTACAATAGATTTATTACGGAAGGGACTATTACTTTATACCCCGCATATTTTCAGGCACCACACGGCAGTGAAAAGCTAAACGTTTGTGTTTGGTTTTTTTTTTATTTATTTCTTTTTTTCGCGCTCCTTGTTTTTCGTGTTCTTGCGCATCCAGTATTCATGACTACTGCGATATAGCCAATAGCATCAACATATTTTCTGCATCTTAAAGCCTACCTATTTCCGCTTACTTCGGTCACGTCGTTACCCTAAGATTTCCTACTTCACATACATTATAAAAGAATCTTCGGGGATTACAAGTGAAGACGCTGCGTTTGCGTAAACAAGAGTTAACTCCTCCCCATTTGTGTCTTGTCAATTTATTTTGTTCCACCTGTTATGGATACATTATTTAAGAATTACCAGCGATGCTGCAAGATTCGACTTCTCGTAATTTGCAGAGCCTGCGAAGAGCACTTTGTTTCGAGTGAACCTTCCACCTTGCTAAAATGTGACAAACGCATGTCTAACGGCGCATACTATGATGACATGCGGTATTAAAAAAAAACAGATAAAGACTTGCGAAATTATAAGAATCAAATAGACCACTATCTCAGTTTCATTTCTGTCTTTAATTTCTGACGCGTACCTCGAGAGAAAGCACGTTATTCCGACTTAAACGGCAGTTACATTCGTTGTTTTCTTCTATGCACCTCCCCAGCGCAGTCGTTCGGCGACCCTCAAGTTTAATCTCGTTCCATCGAATGTCGGTAACGACCTCCCCACAGACATTACGCCCTCTGTAAGAGAAGGCATCGCACTCCCGCTTACGCTATCGGCTGTACACACCCCGCAGCGCGAGCTTTCTTTATTGTCTTGGCGAGTTTGCACTTAAGCCCAAAGAAGCCGGTGAGCTAAAAAGGAGTTCTCCTACGGGTCGTCAGCCCCGCGGCCGAAGCGAGACGATAAGACTTGAGGGATGGGAGGAAGAAGCAGCGGCTCCTCTCCGAGCCACGAAAAGCAGCCGACGGCCACGCTCAAAGCGAACTTCCTTTTTCGGGCAGTGCCTTACCTTGCTGGCGATCTGAGCGCTGAGACCGTACGCCGGACCACGGTAAGCCATGTCGACTACGCTGTGCGGTTGCAGGCCAAGGCGAAGAAAGCGCGAGGGAGGAATTGACCACAGCAGCGGCGGGTAGACGGCAGCGAAGAGCCGGGACAGACCACGACTAAGATCCACCGCCGACCAGGGCTCCAGGAACCCCCTCGCCGTCGGGCATGAGGGGGGGGGGGAGGGAGTGAGGGGGGGGAGTGCCTACTAAAGATAGTTCGCTCCTCACCAGAGGCTACCGCGGCGGCAGGCCGCTGCAAGCGCCGCCCGAGTGCGTGCTTTGAAGAAACGTCGCGGTGAAGAAGGGTCCTTCGTCTTCGAGAGAGGGAAAATGAACCCCGGCTCAGGTTCCCATAACGGGCTCCTCTGCGGTCTACGGCACGGTGGTGGGGCTTCGCTCTCACCCTCTTTTCTTTTCGTGCCCGAGGACTGTGCACCTTGGCTGCCACGATACTCGCACGATTTCCGGGGCTTTCCACGATAACGGGTTCATGAAACAAGGGGTATTGCATCAAAATGCAGGGCCTTCGAAGAATAACGGGGAGAAGAAGACACAGACCAAAGATAAACAGGCAGGGAAGCCAACCGGCAAAGTAAATAAGATTTGTTACACAGCAGGGGCAGGTGGGAACAATGAAGATGAAATAGAACTTTTAACAGGTGAACAAGTACAAGAACCAGGAGACCGAATATGCGCGAGTACACTCACACAGAAGTCGCTACACTCCAGTAACAATTGTCGATATTTAGTGTAGTGTGGTCTTTGGAACGCCATCGATGTTCTACAGACATTGTGTGAAGTAGGCATTGAATCGATAATCCATTCGGGAAGCAGCTCGGGGGAAGACAGTATATCCTTTTGAGGAATGGAAAAGCGGGTAGGTTCTTAACCCTCTCCAAGGACTAAACTTCAATCCATCTTTCTTCCTTTTTTCGTTGCCTTCATTGTATGCCACTTAATAAATGTCCTGTTCGTTGTAACGCAACATTTGATTCAACTTACCCACTAACCTATGAATCATGTAGTTAAGGAGACTATGAGTGTTCACAGTGCGGTTAAGGACTGTGAATGTGAAGGAAGAGATTTCTGTTTATCAATGTCATTGACTATTTAGTCGCCATCGCATTAACTGCGATCACAAAACCTGCAAAACTCCTTTCCGTTTTCACAATTGCAGAGTAACCGACCAGGTTTTGTCCTTTCTGCAAATGGGATAGAATGAGTTAAGAAGAGAAGGCCGCAGGGTAAAAAATACGACCTTGGTACATTCTTTTCTCGCTTCGAATTCTATCCTGATGAAAACTGAACGTGATAAAGCTTGCAGGATGATTTTATTTCAGGCAAAGGGCATGAAAGAATGAAAGTTGCAGGATTCTTGGCAATCACGAACTATCTTGTCATTTGTGGAAGCAGGCACATCAAACTCTGACGTCTACAATCGGTGCAAGTTTTCCAACTCTCACTCATAAACCGAACATTGCGCACATGGTCAGCACCCGGGCAAAACCGTAGCCCTCAATATGTCCAGTACTAGTGCTCTAGAGCACCACTACCCTCGTCGAGATGTACCAGCACCCCATGCCTGCTGGGTTAGAGCTTCGAGTACTTGTAGTGGAGTAGCAACACCCTATCCCCTCCCTTCCTATCCCTAAACATTTGTGCTTTTGCTTCTTTTCCCAATGCACAAACAGGTGTCATGTGTTTTAGGGAATACAGCGGCAGAAGTCCAACAAACTCCGTCGCAATCAAGAGCGGAGAGTCCATTGACCTTAAAGACAGGCGTTGTCCCGTTAATAAGCTCGAGCTCGCGAATTCCGACGATAAGAACGCGGGGGGGCCAGTGGCTGACAGTAGTGGCATGTGCTCAGAATCCCAAGCGCGTATTCTCAGCGTGCCGCCTAGGTCGCTCCTCCCAGAGAAAACGTGACTGCCTAGTGGAGCGCGCAAATTGCGCAAAGCCCACTAGGGGGGTGTGGCACGGGGGGTGCGAAACGGCTCGCGAACGGGTGCTCCCATCCAGGTCGCCAAATCTCTCGCGACAGCTGTCATGCGAGGCGTTGACGATGCCTCCACCTACTCGAACGCCCTCTACTAGTTTCGGCCGAGTATCAACTCATGGGCCCGACGAGCTGTCCCAGAGAGTCAACGGGAAAGCGAAAAGTATTTGGCTAACAATGCGAAGCCTAGGGGCTGAAGTGTAGTCAAGTGGAACGGTGCACCACACAAAAGTCTCGGTGTTCTTTCGGGCCCTGGTGTGAACCATGGGGGGCGAGGGTTGAAGAGTTATTTCGAGGTGCGAAGCCCTGACTCAGAGCCGAGGGATGAAGCCACCCCCACTGGCTTCGCCCAGGCGAATAGCTGGCAAAACGGTGGAATTCCGTTGATCCGCGGCACAGGCACCCACATGGCTAAGGCGGCAATCAACGTACACCTGTACGAGACGTGTGCCTGTATGCGGGCAGACTAAGACATGTTTCACGAATTTAGACAAGGCAGAAGTTCAGAGGGAAAATGGAAAGTTTGAAGAGACGAGAAAATTTCCTCTAACAGGCAATGTCGTTGGCGCCTACATTTCGACAAGTGGACTTGTCTTCGTTGCTACCTTGACGAAGACAAGCTCCGCTTGTCGAAACGTTGACTCCAGCAACATTGTTTCTTCTCCTTCTTCTTCTTCTTCGTCGTCGTCGTCGTCGTAGTAGTAGTAGTAGTAGTAGTAGCAGTAGTAATAGTAGTAGTACATAGTAAGTAGATATAGTAGTAAGAAGTGGTAGGCATCATGCAGGTCACGTAACCAGAGGAGGAGTGACTAAATAAATAAAGCGACACTATTATTATTATTATTATTATTATTATTATTATTATTATTATTATTATTATTATTATTATTATTATTATTATTATTATTATTATTGTCGTTGTCATCATTGTTGTTGTGGTTGAAGTGATGATTATATTGATGAATTTTTTCGTGACGTAAAGTCCCCACCATTAATGCTTCTCTGCCCGACGGTTTTCACGGCGTGGAACTGGCTGGCCGACGGATAAAGTGCGCAGACGGGCCACTGATTCACAAGCATAATAGATTGCTCCATGCTTATACGCTTGGGAGTGCACCAGGGGGACTTTTATCCTTACTGCGCAAAATGCTCTTGTCATACGCCGGCATATTCATAAGCTCGCCTGTACTGTGCCCGGTTTGGTTCATTCGCTGTGCCACCAGTCGTCACCTGTTGTTTTCCCCACAGCCTTGTTCCACCTGTGTTATGTTTTCTATAACTGAGCTTCTCTGACCCTGTGCAGTTTTTGTCGCTGTGCCATATTGTCCGCGTAGCTTCTTCTCCCGCGAGCTATTTTGAAGCTACCCTCCCCTTCAGCAATAATCCATCTTGAGCGTCATCATTGTCTCGCATATACATCTTTTGCGACGCTTCATTAAAACGGGGCGATTGTTTGCTTAGCGAAACGCACAAACATGACGCGCACTGGAAAAAATAAAAACGCACTCACTGCACCAAAATAGACAGACAATGCAAAAAGTGACGCACCCTTGTTCGCGTGGTCCAGTTTTCTGGCCTCGCTATGACGGGTACTCAGTCTTAGAGGTACGACCTAGTCAGAGGATGTTGCCAGAGAGGAACTGTTGCCAAAAAGGAACTAACCTAGTTTACGTAATCCATGCAGTTATGGTACGCCTGTCCAATTAAGCCTTGTAGGGTGACGTGTCGCTGGAAGTTCGCCAGCTCTAGCTCACCTGTAGGTCCCTAAGGCCACTTCTGAACATGACACTCAAAATGCCTTGGCTAATCGAAAGGCCTTGGCACCGCCAGTTAAACGACATATGGATATGCTTATGTTTAATTCAATGTATTGAAATATTTGTAGGGAAAAGCGTTTTCTCGTTCGTATTTTGTAATCGAATGACTTTGAAGAAGCGGGAGAGGGGAAGAGAGAACTCAACGTTCATTTGTTGACACAATATCTCGAGTGATTGATGGAACCACTCTGACATGGCTCCCTAGTCCAGCAGACCTCTGGCTTTGGCTTCGACTTCCCTCTTGGCCCTGGCGACGAGTTGTCACTGCTCTTGCAGGCGTAGACACGCGCAGGGTTTTCCACTGAGTGGGGGGCGGGGAGGAAAGTTTTACCGCTGATCCTCCCCCTCCAGGCCCCTTCGTTGTTCGAGTCCGGAGGAAACAAGTTTTGCAATGGATGCAAAAAATGAAAATGAAGCGAAGACGTGCCTCACAATGGCCCGCCTGCGGGCCCCGTGTTTCCATGGGTGAAGAGAGAGAGAGGTTTATTCACAGAAAGGCAGAGAGGTCGGCCTGAGCGATAGCATGCTCTAGCCTGCTACTCTACACCGGGGGAGGGGAAAGGGGAAGAAAAGAGTAATGGATGACGATGGTGAGTTAAAGGGGGGAGTATATACAGTCCTGTCAAATTGAGAACATGTTATAGCCGTGCATCTAGTCCAGTTGCTTTTAAGAAGGCTATGACCGCTCTTACGACCACAGTTGCATTGTTGGTGTCAGGCCAAGGGCCCAACACAATCTCATCAGTTAATGACCTATTGCGAAATCGTTCAGTACAAGAAATCAGTGTCTGTCGTTCACGTGCGTATGCCGGGCAGCCACAAAATATGTGCTCAAGTGTTTCTGGCACTTGACAGTGTTCACAATTGGGACCGGTGTCACTGCAGCCGCCATGGGTGAAGGTGCGAAGTTAACCGTTAGGAATGTAACAGCAGGCCCAGGGACCCTCGGCCGCCATTATCGTCAAGCACCTGCATGGCCATAACCCGGCACCTTGATTAATGGCGGGACAGGTCCAAATGAGTATGAGGCAGCCTTTGCGCCTCCCTTAGATGATAAGGGGGGTGGGCGGGACGAGGACACTATAAGTGACAGCGTAATGTGTCCTGCAGAAATTCGCTCGAGCTCTACATGATCTAATGTGACAATAAGATGACAATGATGATTGCTTGTAAGTTTGGAGGGACAACCCATTATGAGGGATAGACCACGAATCGAATGGCGCCACATTTCATCGTTGTTGGCCTGTAGTATTGTTTTGTTTCTCGCCCAATCACGAGTGTCCAATTTTTTTTCTTCTTCATATTATATTTATGACGTTCATTGCTGAGCGATACTAAAACATCGTAAGCTGCGTGCTGATTATCAAGGTGCAGACGCGGGAATCAGGGAGAATGTCTCTTGTTGGTGACTTTGCTCACCGGCATTTCGCAGGAAGCGCGAGTGGTCAGCGGGAACTTACGAAGAATAAGAAGAAGAAGAAGACTCCGTGCGCGGCCGTTTTGCCTGTAGCTCGCTAGAGTTCGAATCTACAGAATTTTCGCAAACATGACTGAGTACAGCAGTGTGGATACCAAGTTCCAGACCGCGCGTGAGCAACGTACGACCTCCAGCTTCAAGACTACCGGGTCGAGCCAACAACGGCGAGATCATCGGAGCAACGTAAGTGTTCTCACTGTCCTTGTAGCTAACCACTATGCACTACAGAGAGTATGTCAAGTTGGCGATGCAACAAAAAGGATGCACAGAGGAGGTGATTGCATTCGGTTTAGGTCCTGTTTTCTGTCCTTGCAGCGAGACCAAGGGAAGCCCGACGCGGTCCAAGAAAGTCGTTCAAGTGCGGCTATTCCTAACACTGCGCAAGAAGGCAGCGCCACTACGCCATCCAAGACTGCTGAAAGCGTAAGAAAGTTCAGCGCAGAATCTTCGTTCAGTTCAACCACAAGTTTGTATTAAGCACTACCTCGAAATAACAAGGGAGCAATGAAGGCTACGCCGATTATGTGTCATGCAGAAGCCCTGGTACAAGTGAACGGTCGCAAGTTTGAGGCTGTGTGCTGTCGTTGATGTTATAGCTAATGATTTAGAAGACTAAACGAAAACTTAAATACAGTAGGCATAATGCAACACTCACTTTGTGTCTCATTGTTTGTCGGGTACGCCCGACTAGCTACACTCGTGAAAATATAAACGCAGAACTTCTCGATTCACCGATGAAGGCGCATCGAGAGGTTATGCGTTTGTAGTTTCATTATCGATCCACCGATAACCCCTCGATCCACCGGTATTGACATGTTATGTAATATCGTTACATTATCGTAGCCTGAAGTTTCTGTTTTGGCCGCACACATGCATTGTTTCCCAATCTAAGGCCCTGAATACCTCCTGTAAACACGCCGTGAATAGCACTGCGGAGATCGTGTCTCTCTCCCTCACACCCTTCTTTATTGGGATTCGTGTTAAGGCAGGTAGCGCAAAGAGACACGGACACAAGGAAGGAATAAGTAAACGAGACAAAACCCGAGACTTGTGTCCGTCTTTCTTTGCGCTACCTGCCTTAACATGAATTCCCACGAACTAGCCCAGTTATCCGTTCTCGTAAGCTTTATTGGGATTCTGTCGATTTCTTTACGGAGGGATATGGTGGCTGCGGATCCACTGTAGATGTCTTCCAGTATGTTTATATACTATGCTTCGTCGACGCCCTGATTTCGCATTGCCTGCATGACTGCTAATATCTTGACCGAATCAAATGCCTTCTCGCAATCTATGAAGGCTATATCTAGGGATTGGTTGTATTCCGAGCATTTCTCTATCACCTGATTGATAGTATAAATATGATCTATTGTTGAGCAGCCTGCACGAAACCCAGCTTGGTCCCTTGGTTCATTGAACTCTAATGTCACCTTAATTCTATTAGCTATTATTTTTGTAAATAGCTTGTGGACAACGGACAGTAAGCTGATCGGCCTGTAATTTTTCAAGTCCTTGGCGTCCCTTTTCTTATGGATTAAGACGATGTTGGCATTCTTCCAAGATTTTGTACCCTCCTCGTCAAGAGAGACTCCATATACAAGGTAGCCAGTTTTTCTAACACAATCTGTCCACCGTCTTTAACAGGTCTGACGTTATCTGATCCTCACCAGCGGCTTTGCCCCTTTGTATTCTCTTCAAAGATTTCCTTACTTCCCCTGTCGTTACTGGTGGGATGTCCACTTCCTCTGGGATACTACTACTTCTTACGTTATCGTCCTGGTTGTCTCGGCTACTGTACAGATCTCTGTAGAACTCCTCAGCTACTTCAACTATCCTGTCCATATTGGTAGTGACTTTGCCTTCCTTGTCCCTTAGTGGCTTTTGCCTAAGCCCAGTTTTCTCTTCACAGCTTTGAGGCTTCGTCCGTTCTTAGAGCATGTTCAATTCTCTCAATGTTATATGTCGGCTATCTTACACCTATTGATTAACTTCGAAAGTTCTGCCAGTTCTATCTTGTCTGTTGCGTTTGAGGCTCTCATGCTTTGACGTTTCTTAATGAGGTTTTTCGTCTCCTGGGAGAGCTTGTCAGTATCCTGTCAAATGACTGTACCTCCGACTTCCATTGCACACTGCTTAATGTTACTAGTCAGATTATCATTCATTGCGTCAACAATAAGGTCGGTTTCCTCGGTTAGAGCCGAGTATCTACACTGCCGTAGCCGCGTAGGCAGGATAACCGCTGGTAATTAATGGTAACTGACTGGATTCCAAGAGAAGGCAAACGCGCGAGAGGGAGACAGAAAGTTAGGTGGGCAGATGAGATTAAGAAGTCTGCGGGTACAACGTGGCAGCATCAAACACGGGGCCGGGTTTATTCTCGGAACATGGGAGAGGCATTTGCCCTGCAGTGGGCGTAGTCAGGCTGATGATGATGGCGCATTGTTTGTTCCAAGAACGAATTATTGTTTTATTAAGCTAGGAATCTTTCGAGTCTTTTGTTAGGTGCACAACTGTCATTGTGAAAGCAGACCATTTTGAAGTTCTCAAGTTTATTGTTGGGAGAAAACAATCTCGAAATGCCAGGGTTGCTGATGCCAGTAGTGTTTAAGGAAATCCAGGACAAACACAAAACAGTTATGCATAGTCTCTTTCAATAAGTGACGGGGTTTACGACCATAGGCTTGCGCAGGGTCCTCATTAAAGGGGTGGAGAAGGAGGAGCTTTACCCCAGCGCACCCCCCCCACCCCCCCCCCCCTTCGCGCTTCCCAACCTGCTTCCAGTGAAACACACTCAGAACGCAGTGCCAAGACGATCTTTGGTGTTAGATATTTAACGACAGCTGATATTGCCGTTGTCTTTTCGGCTAGTGCCGAGCTCGTGTACCTACGTTGCCATACACGTGGTGGCTGTTTTCTCGTGCAATGTTACAGGTCAGCACACCTACCCCATCACAGCGTACCTGCGGCAGCGCGTACTCACGACAGGCGGACGGTACGAGCACGCTGGTGCTTCCCTTGCTCACCGTGTTCGTCGGCATCTGCGTCGTCGTCGTCACCGCCCTGGTCGCCGCACTGAGGAGACCAGAGGCATCCTTGTTCGCGCAAGCCGTGTGCACCAGCCACGACTGCATGCTTCACGCCCAACTCCTCAGGATGGCCTCAAACGTGTCCGTGGACCCGTGCGATGACTTTTACGCGTTCTCCTGCGGCTCCTGGGAATCGCACGAGAAGCGCAGCAGGATCGACGACCTGGTAGCCGAAGTCTCGAACGTCGCCATCAGCAGTCTGCGATCCAAGGCCGGAAGCTCGAAGAAGGCGGCCAAGCTCTTCCGGGCGTGCACCCAGCCATCGAAGTCGGACGTCGAGTCCAACCTGAAGCTCTTCAAGGAATTGAGAAGGAACTTGAGCATGTTCTGGCCCGAAGCGCCGCCTCCAGGTGCGGCCACCGTGCAGCCGATGGACATGCTCTTGGACCTGGCCATAAACTGGCGCATGGGTCTGCTTTTCCAGGCTCGCATCCTGCTGTCACCGACGTCAAGGACGCCGGTGTTCGTTTTCGCTCCGGGAACACTGAGCTCTCGTTGGCGCCCGGAAGACGTCATGCCGAACTCGGAGGCCGAGTACGAGTCGTACGTCAGGAAACACCTCGAAATCCTGAACGCTTCCACGTCGTTTTCGGTAAGCGCGCTGAAGGCTCTGCAAAGCCACTTCGTTAGCATGTCTCTTGATTTGGCCCGAGGCGACCCTTACCACGTTCCTTTAAATATCACTTCCTTAGGCACGAGCCTGCCTTGGCATGAGAACAATTCGTTGCTTGAGCTCATCAATAAACACAGCAAGCCGTATCAGTTCGGCGCTGGGAGTCCGGTTGTTATAGGAAGCAAGCTGTTCGAGAACATCATGGTTCTATTCTCGAGGCATTCCGAAGAAGCCATAGCCAACGCCGTCTCTTGGATGTTTATCGAAGAACATCTCTGGATCATCGCAGGCAGGTCGGACCTGCGGGTAGCAACGAGCGAACAGAGCGGGAGGCTTGTCGAGCGCGCCTGCCTCGATTACGTCAGCTCGTCGCTGGGTTTGCTCGCCGCCGAAAACTACGTGCGGAACGAGTACTCCGCGCGCACCAGGAAACGTGTCAACAGCCTCGTGGGACGGATAACTCTGACTTTCTACGACAGCGTCGAAGGTGCGACGTGGCTTGACGTCGACAATAAGAACACGGCGCTCGCGAAGATTCGCAAGTTGAAAGCACAAATATGGCCAGCCACGCAGTTCTTCGACGAGAACGCGACCGAGAAACTGTACGACGAGTTCCCCGACATGGCTGGACCGTTCTTCGGGAGCTTCTTACAGTCTTTGCGAACGCTTCGAGGTCTTTTGACTGACGCGCACTTTGACGACTTGTACATGATGCAAATAGCACTGCCGCATGGATCGTTCGACTTCGACTACTGCTTCAATCAAGCCCTCGTTTCCTTGGCTGTGCTCAGGGCGCCGGTGTATTACTTCGAGGGAACGGATGCTATGGTCTACGGAGGATTTGGAACGCTGTACGCCCAAGAAGCAGCGAAGACAATGGACTTACTCGGCAGAGTAATCGATGCCGACTGTCGGCTTATCGTGAAGGAATGGCAGCGCATCTATTACTCGTACAAAGAAAAAATGGCGTGCGCGAACACGAAAGACACGCAGGTTGATTTGGAAGTGTTTCCTTTGGTCGCCGGTTTAGAAATCGCATTTCGCGCCTTTCTGGACGCATTGCGCCGGAACTCAGATTCTGGTCTTAGGCTCGGATCACTGGAGCACTATACCGAGAAACAGCTTTTCTTCATGACATACTGTAGTGCACTGTGTTCCTCCCAGACTGATCTCACTGCGAGGGAAAGATGCAACGCACCGCTTAAAAATTTCAAAGCGTTTGCGAAGGCTTATCATTGTTCGCGGGATGCCCCCCATGAACCCCCCAACATAAGTGCGCTGTATTTGCGAAGCAAGAATAACAATTTCGCGTGCTTTGATGTGTATTATTATCAGGAATATGTGTGTTATTTTCAGCAATAAAAGTTACACATTTAGATAGATTAGCATGATATGCGGCCTTATTTTAGACCGGCTTTTTCACGCTATGCACAGCGCAAGCAACACTGCCGCTTTCGTGAGATTATTTAGTGAAGCGGTTTCGTGCAATCACGTCGCGTTGCAGTAATTAATTGAGACGTCCAATTTGAAACTAAGCATAGAATGACAGACTATATATATTTGTAGTAGGTGTTTCGTATTTTCGCAAAAGGTCAAAGCCATTTTAAAGGTGATTTAAGGGGCGCGTGCTTTCTTTAGATGAAAACAAACCATTTTACCAGCCGTGTATAGTTGAAGGACTTCGAAGAGTCCCTCGTGCATTCGCCTAAGACTCGAAGGCGAAAACCATGCAGTGTGGCTATTTTACAGTGCACTTTACGTTATGTCGACGTCCAATGCTGCCTAATTAACTGTCACGAATTAACGGTCACTATCTACATTTTACCAATAAACTACGGAGTCACCTTGATTTCATATCATGTATTTAACTCACTAATCTAATATTCACTGAAAAAACTCAGATTTAACTGATTCACTAACTTGCTTATCATCATATCTATGCGCAGTCAAGCTACCACTTGTTTTTGCATGACTTTCGCTCCCCTATACGTCAGTAAGCTTGGCAGCTGGACTATGAGACCGTCCTCTTTAAAACCTCCTTCTCTTTAACATTGGTTTCACGCTGTCTCGAAGACGAAGTTAGCCACGCAAACGCCGGTTTCTTTTCAATCACGCGAACACCGCGAAGACGAAGTGAACGCGAAGCTAGTGTGCCTCGATCCACGAGACGTGCGGGTGGTCATGCGACTTCAGGCCTCGCGCGAACGCTGCTTGTTTTTTGAAGGCACGTGAACGTCGGAAGCACGAACCCACGAGGCACGCGGTTGGTCTTTTTTCTTTTTTTTATGTGCTTTTTTTATATGCGTAGCACCTTAGGGTTTTGTAGTCCATCCAGTGTCTCATGTCGCATGGTCACGCTCAAAATCAAGTGGCAAATACAGGCCTAAAACGTGGCTAGATTTGCTCAAAAACCGGTTTCATTAAAAGCTCATTAAAATGTTTTTCATTCATTTCATTCATTCATATTTCAGCTGCCGTAACAAGCAGGAACTCGATAAAGCGCAGCAACAGGTATAGCGCGCATGTCACACACCGAGTTTGCGAATCTCCCTCACAAGATCCTACTCTTGCCGAGGAAATCGTACACGCTTACTTCACACACTGACGCCATAGACAGTTTGGCAAACGGTGCAGTGGGAGCTCTACGAACGGGAATCGCTGGGTGCCCGTGCTACGCACTTTCTCAGGTTTCGCAGTAGTGGAGCCGCATTTAGCGCAGGATCTATTGAACTAGACCAATCGCTACACAAGAACATTTTTTCGTACAACATTCCAATTCGTTGTTTTTTATACCACTCAGGGGCTTTTCGCCACGTGACCTTTATCGTGAGAAATCATGTGCCGTTTTCTGGAGTCGGCGGTTTACACTCTAAGAAATAATCGAGTAAAAAGGGTGTCTTTTTGCTACACAACTATAATCGTCATCTACCCCGCGTACTTTCCTGGCGTTATCACCGCCGTCCCGGCACTTCCCGGTCACGAACGCTGCGCGCGTTATCGGCGTGACATAGCATTCTTGACAGGAATGTGCCGAGAGCCGGGTTTTCAAGAGAGGAAACGTGAGCAAGCCAGATGATTATTGTTGTGCAGCTTAAATACTCCCAAAATACTCGACTTTTTCTTAGAGTGTAGCTCGCGTAAACAGCACCACGTAACATACTGACTTCAAAGAACCGGCTGATAACGCGAGTTTCGAAAGAAATATGTAGCTAAGCGACATGAAAAGCATCACGAACCTTCCGCAAGCTTTCGTCAACGCGCCTGATAGCTTTGCTCGCTCAGCATTCGAGGTGCACTAAGCCTACTAGGCAGCAGTGCGGGAAACAAGCTTACTACGCAGTGCGCCGAGGGACACAAAACGTCGGTGTTCTCACCTTGCTCCTTGCTGTCGTCAACCGCAGAAGGCGACACCATGCCGTCGTGAAGAGTGCTATTGTGACAAAAAAATATCGCTCAAAACCACACTTTTTACGAGTAAACAAGAAATGCAGATGCCACCGACAGCCACGCATGGGAAGAGCTGCGGCTAGGTCATGGTCAGTGTTGCCAGGTCGGACAAGGCGGCGTAGCCAAAAGCGAGGGAAATTGCAGCCCAAGTGTAGCCAAAGACAATAAAGATCTGTGGCCAAATGTAGCCATCTGATAATATACGGGGTTGAATGTACCAAAGCCAACATGATTATGAGGGACGCGGGTAGTGGAGGGCTCCGGAAATTTCGACGGCCTGGTGTTCTTTAACGTGCACTGACACCGCACAGTACACGGGCCTCTGTAACACTTCGCGTCTACCGAAATGTGACCGCCACGGCAGAGATCAAACCCGCGAACTTCGGGTCAGCTGCCGAGCACCGGAACCGCTATACGACCGCGACGGGCAATATAGCTATCTTTCCAGTTTTAGTTGTACAATATAATATTGTAAAAAAAAAAAGAAAAAAAAAGACGCCAACTTTCCCTCTACATCAATACATTGTACAATTGTCGAAACCGTGAAGGATACAGCAGCGGCAGCGGTAATTACACTGTTTTGGGAAAACGTGCTCCAGGCAAAGCAGATGACAGACAAAGCCAGAGCGGTGAGCGTAGCCGTCAAAATCTGATATTGGGTGAAACGCTCCAGCTCTATGCATGATCGTGCGCATGACTCATCGTTCTTTCTGGCGTAATTCTTTCGGCTCTAACGCGGTTGGCGTAGTTCTTTCTGGCGTAGTTATTTCTTCGTAGTTCTTTCTGGCGTAGTTAGTTCTTCGTAGTTCTTTCTGGCGTAGTTCTTTCAGCTCTAACCGCGAGTTTCAATAGCGGTTAGAACCGGAATCGAACCCAGGCATTCTACGTGGCAGTCATGTGTTTTACCACTGAGCTACGCCAGTGCTTGAAACAACTTACAAGAAAGACCCTACGTGGCAGTCATGTGTTCTACCACAGAGCTACGTCAGTGCTTGAAACAACTTACAAAAAGACCCTATAATGGCGTCATGTCGCGCCAACGTCAACTTTGGGTGCCATGTTCCGTATCGGCTTTTGTAAAAAATGTAATAAGCATTTCATATTAAATCATATGTCTCGCGAAGCTATGGTCAACCATTGCGCAACCAGGAGGAATACGGTTAAAACCGCTTCTTATTATATCAACATCCTCGCACTGTAGCGTGCAGTTCATTTCGATAGAACTGACAACTAGGTTCTGATGTGAGTACCGTTGTTATGTAGGACCTACATCTTTGGGTAGAGGGAAGGGGAGGGGGGGGTCAGTGTAGTTGGCGCGCCTGGTAAGCCCCCGATCATTCCTGTAGCCAAGGGGGGGGGGGGGGGGGTCCTAGGCGACCCCCCCCCCCCCCCATCCCACGTTGTGCCTTCTTCAAATCGGTACTTTTCTCAAAATACGTGCTTTCCTCAAATAGTCAGAGCCTTCAGCAAGTGTCCCGACCCCCCCCCCCCCTCCATTTTCCCCCCCGAAAAAAATTCCTCGCTACGGGCCTGCCAACGATATACCCATAACTACTCAATATGCACAAAGAAGCCAGTCGAACTCGCAACGCTTGACTCAAATCAAAGAAAAAAATCCGTAAGAGGCCACTACTTGCCTACTGCTTCGCATGACATCGACTCCCAGAATGACTGGAATCTGACGCATTTTTTACTGAAATAAATGAGTAAAAAGCGGCGACTTCGTTATAATTTTCGCACGCATGGCTTCCTTTTGCTTTTCCTTTTCTCTTTCTTTCTTTCTTTCTTCCTTCTTTTTTTTTTTCTTGAGCGTGCGCTCGATCGCTATCGCGTTAAAACTTCTAGACGCGCCCTATCACGACACTATCTTTATCTTGACTAGGCTGCACGCCGCTCCCATGCACGGAACAACGGACTTGGCATTCGGTAGCGCTATTGCTCTATTACGTACCAGATGGCGCTATAGAGCCGGGGGTGGTTGCTTTCGTTGTTTCACAGTTCATACGACAGATCGCACTGATCGTTTCCTCGCGACTTTCTTGCTCAGCCTGCTCGCACATTCACCGCATTCGTTCTCCGCGTCTTTGCACATTCCCAGCACGTCATAGACACACGGGACTCTATACCTGGCCTGCATTGCCCTCACGGGTAGCTTCCTATGTACGGGCGATATGCGAGGCTGCATATCCAGGCCGCCTTCGCGGGCTTCTCACGCGCACAGGCGAGGGTTGCCGGCAAATATAATGCCGCGGTAACTTCTGGGCTTTGCCACATCACTATTTTCGACTGCGGATGAGTTAAAATCCTCTTTCGCGATTTTACTAAGTTCGCGATATAACGAAATAATTCGATAATAATTCCCTTTTATAAGTATGAACCAACTCGCCCAAGCCTCAACCCTCGCAAGAAATAATTCGATAATCGTCAGCACTTCGTCAAATGAAGTTTCAACTATAGATATGGATCCGTATGTACACTTACTCGCTTCAGCTTGCAGGATATTACAAAATTGCTACAACATCAACTGACAAACTTTCATGCATAAATTATATTCCTCTCTGTGATACATCGATTGGAAAGGATCATCAACTAGAATGAGCAAATAGATGCTTTTTCAAATATCTTGAAAGTTGGTTTTGCCTTGTTTCCTCGTCTCCTGCTATAAGCCTAAAAGGGTTTCATTCCTTGTGTCTTCACAGAGAAAAGGGGGCGAAGTGCGATCTCACTGTTGTTTTTCACTTGTTTCTGAAAATTCACCGGGCCAGTTTCTCCCCACATCTTGCTAACTCTATTGCGTATCTGTTCTAGTTATCGCAATTCAAGATCTGTTGCAGTGACGTTTTAAATGTTCCAGGCTTGCAATGCTTTTTCTTTCTAACCTTCCTTGCGCATCGCCACAAATCGTGCTGTTACGTCTGACCGCGAGAGTTCCAGGTTGCTGCTTTTCAGGAATTGGACAATGCCATGTCCTTATTAAAAATCCGTGTGTCTTTAAAAATTCTTCCAGATGCATTGAACGCTTTGAGAAGTACTTTCGTTTATATTTTCTTCGGGAATTTTTTTCTATGTTATACTCAATTCCTAACCACCGCATCGACTTGAGGTGGTGCTGCACTGTAAATTTCGAGCCTTTATGAAGTGTGCGCTATACATTTTCTGGCAGGCAGCAACCTGTAGAAGTCCATGTGGCCAGCTTTCTCTTCTTTTCGGCGCTTCTCCTTTCTTGGCTGACTGAAAAAAATCGCCCGAGTAACGTCACAAAACGTTACTCGGGCGTGCTCAAGTTTCGGGAAAGCAATTAGGGTGGTGGTTTCACTTTTACCAGTCTGAACAGTAAGCCATGGCCTCCGCGATTAGCTCCGGCAACGCTCTACCCGTACAAATGAAACGGCCTGAACAACTGCCCACTGCCGGAGCTAATCGCGGATGCCACGAGTAAACGTTGTCGCTCGTAGACGCCGACGCGTCAAATTTCGTCAAATTTCGCGAGAGAAGTATCGCCAAGCGTCCAGGTGTTGGCCGAGAAATAGCTCAAAATAATTGTGGATACGCCAGAAAGTCTGGGGACGTGCGATGCGAGCATTTGCAGATGTATGCGTATAAGCCGACGAGCAGAATATTATGCTGTATAACAATAATTTCTGGGTTTAACGTGCCGAATCCACGACGCGATTATGAAGCACGCCGTATTGGATGACTTCGGTTGATTTCGACCACTTGGAGTTTCTAACCGTGCACCTACATCTGAGTGCACAGGCCTCTAGCACCTCTAGCATTTCGCCTCCACCAAAAGCCCACCCCGGCCGGGTTCGAACCCACGTCTCTGGGTTCAGCAGCCGAGCACCGTAACCCTTGTACCACCGCGGCCTCTACGGTTGGAATCCGCCTTTCTTCATTTCCTGTGCTGCCCTCTGCCGTATTGGTAGGGTTTTCGTAGGGGCCAGGGCAACCGGTATCGACAGAACCAGGGCCTTCGAGACGCAGAGGCGTTTCGCGACTTTTCCGCTAGGGGAAGGGCGCATGCGCTGTGGCATGGTGAAAGAGGCGGATTTCACAAAGGTGTACGTGTTTAGGAAAAAGGAAGGTGCTTTATAGTGATGTGTTCTCCAGTATACAGAAGACGTGTATGCAGCTGCCACATGTAATATCTTTCTAATGAAACACGAATATATAAACGCAAAAGGCGCGTGCTTTTGTGGAAATATTATTGTGGAAGTGAAGTGCGGGCAAGCGCTCTACGCACGCGCTGTTCACCCATGTTACCGCCAGAGGTGCGGTCGATAAATTGTATGTTCTCTACAGAATTACACTTTGATACAGTGACTGCTACCGCAATATTTTCCCCACAAGAAATACATACCATCACTGCCATCGTTCCTATGAGAAAGCGAAGACCTTCCTAGATAGCTACGAGTTATTCGTTCACGTCGATAATCATCGTCGACGTCGGCTACTTATGCTTTATGCCTAGTTCACGGCATACGGGAATTATTCATGACACTTAACGTTAAGAAGTACAATTCCCGTAGCGACTGTTCCTATTGGGCAGACAGGGCAGACTTCGAAGCGGATGCCCCTATGTCGAGGAGTCATGGTTCGATTCCTCGGTCGGGTAACTGAAATTTTTTTTCTGACTTTCTTTCGGAGCATCCCCATGTGCTCTTTTATCTGTGTCAGTTCCGTGACGGAAATGACGCGCGTCAATTCTATAGTTAAGGCGGAAAGTTGGGCTAGTTGTTGTCAAGAATATGTCATGGTACTAGCGAAATAAGAGGTCCCGTTGGTCAATGACTATATGCCACAGTACAGCAAAAGCGGAGACAATGAGGCTGAATCATGGACTTTACCAGTCATACTCAATGATTTATTTAAACCATTCGCGTGACCTGTCACGTACAAAAATACTCGGAGAAGGAGCAGGACTGAACTTCTCTCGTGAAATCGTCTTTATGGACGTTTAATTAAGAGATAAAAGAACGGGAGAAACTCCAGCCATGCTCCTTAATCGGGCATTTCAACATCAAGGTTTCATCTTAGCATGGCTTCAACGTCGGCAAGATTTGTGGCGCACAGCGTGGCTAGGGAACAGAAAGTTAGGGGAGCAACAGAGGGGCAGCTGTACTCGTATCTGATAACAACTCTGGACGTTATCAAAGTTTACAGCATTTGTGAGTATGCTGGAAGGTGTGTACGAAAGAAAGGGGGTAGAAAGAAAGGGGGCTGGGTGGACAGGTTTTTAGCTCCATTTCACAAAGACAAATGGACATTCGAAGGGGGCTTACGAGACCCACGTTATGGATTTTAGTCCATTCCTAATCCCTGGAAGGAGGGCGTCAAAGCTACAGGGACGAACCTATTCGAGTTTCAGCGTGGATTTTGGCTTGTGTTCAAACCATGCACACAAGAAAAGGAAGAGAAAGTAAGGGGGCACAGGAAGTGTCGAGATAAAAGTGTCATTTTTTTAACAATAACTTAATAATGTGTACAGTCTCTTGTACGGTTGCATCAGGCTTTCGCACGGATGCTTTGTATCTTCTTCTTCATCGACTTGGGGCAGCAGCTTGGCGGCAAGCGTAAGATGACACGTGATCTTTTGTTGTTGCGTGTGTCGAGAAGCGTGCGTGCAGGTCGGGGAAGTTCTGGCGAGCGCTTCACATGTGCCGGGTGTTGCCGAAGTTCTGACCGCTCTGGGTGGCGCCCTTGTTGGAGCCGTACTGCAGGTTGATGATGCCTTCGCCGGCGCGCAGCTGCTCCTGCGTCCATTCGCGCTTCTGCTCCTCGGCGGGCTTGGGTCCAAGGCAAGGTCCCCGGTACTCGGGGTGCATGTAGCACTGCGCAAGAAGGTTACACTCGTGAGGTAAATGAACGCAGGAGCGAGAATGTCGTACAGTACTTAAGACTAGAGAAGGTTGGGATAACTGTTACGGATTCGTGATTAAAGAAGCAGGCTTGCAGACGCGGACACAACCATTATCTTGATCTCTTCGCTTGTGTCTGTGTGTAGTACATGCCTGCCTTCTTTTGTCATGAGTCGAACAACGACAGCGATACAGTAAGAATATTCATCACTGGCAGTGGCGTCGCCAGGGGGTGGGGTATGGGGTGCTCAAACAGCACCCCGCCCCCGAAATGTTTACGCGTACGAGCACAGGCACGAAGATACAAAAAGCGGAATTATACAGTCTCCCGGAAAGAATTTCTGACCACTCCCCTAGCCACTGGTACATTCAATCGTGCGATCTGTTCGATCATCGACGTAGCTTTACGCTTTAATATTTTCTTCCTAATCGTAAAGTCCGTGTCAGTGACAATAAGGGCAGAAATGTTTTACGGCTTTCGTTTAAGGACCTCACGCTTGCGCCTTTTATTCTTCATAAATCACTGCTCTCTTTGGACATACTTTTGTGTCGAAGATCTCACTACGCGTATTGCGAACCTTATGATAAAATGTAGTTTCCGTTGTTTAGGTGATGTGCAATGGACGTTTGAAAAGTTATCTTCAGATCAGTGAGGCGACAAGAGTTATTGTGTTTTTAGGCTGCTGCACTTGCTTGAGGTTTACATGATTTTTCCCACATACATGACTCTGTACTCTTTTGAATGTATTTTTCAAAATTCTCTTATCATTCCTGAGTTTATAAGTGCACTATAGTGCAACAAGCACACTGCTTATTATGCCAAGAAGTGTATTTGTCCATGGTTTTCTGTAAGTGAGTTCATACGCGTGCACAGCGAGGCATTCTTCGCTTCTTTTTCCCCGCTGACACAGTCTTTCGCAACTACAATGATAAGCCATCATAGCTAAGATGGTCTTGAACAACGTGCCGTCACTCCTTCTTTTTTTTTCTGCTGGAGCCTCATAAAGGTCTAAAAGCAGGCAGATAAGAGAAACACTTTCGTTATCCACCTTTCATTTCTCTCTTTGCTTCGCGGTTTTCAAGAGCGCAATCGCATATTCTACCATACATTATGACCGTAAAGCAACAGTGAGACCCTTAGGATTGCATTTTTGGATTTTCAGATAAGGCGCGAAGCAGTGGGTTAGTAGCTATGGCGTTGAACTGCTAAGCAAGAGGTCATAGGTACGATTCCGGGCCACGGCTACTGAACTTTTGATGAGGGTTATGTGTAAAAAACGTTCGTGTGCACATTTCGAGATGCAGGTTCAGATGCGGGCCTGCCTAATAGTCATGTCGTGGTTTTCGCACGTAAAACTCCTGAGCCTGAATGACTTTTATACTTTGCATCTTTCGTGCAATCAGCCTTTTTCATTTTCCAGTGCGCCCCCTTACCGTTTTGGTAGGGGGGGCGGAGCTTCGCGGGGTGATTCGAGACAACCGGGCTAGCCAGAACAACAGCCTCCGAGATCGAAAGGCGTGCACAGACCCTACCGCATACTTTCGCGACATTCCCACCAGGGGGAAGCATGCATGCGCCGTGGCGCCGTGGCGCCGTGTACAAAGGCGGATTGGTGAATACTTACGGCACGGCCGACGGCCATCAGGCACTGTGCGACCTGGGGGATGTTCCTCTTCTCCCAGAGGTCAACAGGTCTGGAAGACGTCGATCTCGGGCACACCCCAGGCCTTGGCGGCGTTCTGGAAGTGGGTGATGTTCTCCATGAGCTTGAACTGGCCACCGGATGTGTTGATCTTGGGGATGCAGCCGGGCATCAGCTTGTTCATCAGGCTGGAAAATGTGAAATGAAGTCGTTGGTAAGAGCACCGGACGCGTTATTCGAAGGTCACATGTTCGGTACCCTGCCAGCGGCAAGTTATCTTTTCGTCCACTTTACTTTCTTCACATTTACATCATAATACCATCAGATTATCGACTAATTTCGCCTGTTTAGACGCGCTGTGTCGTTTATAAAAGAGCTATAACGAAACTGATGACGGAATAGGTCAAGGATTACTGAACGTTTGTTTTCTTGAAAGAATTTGCAATAGGATTAGAATATATCGTATCGGAAATGAAAAATAAATATTCAGCAGCATGGACCTTTTTTAAAAAAAGCCTTGTCTGTCTAATTCATTTTTTTTTTCTTTCGCGTCCCTTTTACAAGATCGGGTAAGTAGGAACTGCAGTAAGAAATAAGCACTCACTTGCAGAGGACAACACCGTCACGGAGGATGTCACCGAAGTCACCGTTCGGCAGGGGCTGTCCAAGGATGGCGGCCATCCACTGCATGATGCTCTCCTCCAGAGCTGGGTCACGCTTGCCAGCGATCTACGAATGTCATTATTCCCACTTAGAATGACTCTAGGCACCAAGCATGTTACGCAAAACAATAGTGTTTACGCACTCACAACCATAGGCGTGCGCATAAGGGGCCGCATAAATGCCGAGGGGGGTATGGGGGGGGGGGGGGGGGGCGAGGGTGCTGCTTCCTTATTCGTCTAAGTGAGGGGCTCCTAGTCAGCCCTACATCTTTACTCAGTCAAACTTGCCCGGTCAATTTTTAGTACGAAGGGTAATGACCATGCAGGTTTTTAACGATAATGACGGCCGAGGACATCAAATGTTACATTCCAAAAAATATTTCTTCTATTTCTTGCCAACGTTACCACTGGAAAGTCGTGGACCAAAGGCAAGCTGTTGTGAGGAGCACGTCCTAAGCACGGCCCTCCTTAACGGGACGTCTATGCTCACGCGCCACTTGCTCACTTGCGCACGCCTATCCTCAATACAATCGGTCACATTAAAATACGGAAATGCAAATACACTGGTAACGGTAAATTACTTGGAATCTGTAGCTGTCGTTGTAGTTCGAACAACGCTGATGCCATTGTACGCTCTTCCGAGCCTTTGGAAGAACAAGTTCTCATATACGTACTGAAAAGGTTCGTGGTGTGACGGGAAGTCGGTAACGGGAAGTCGGCGCACTAAGTCGGGAACCGACTTATTGCAATTGACGTACAGAGGGCAAAGCTCATGTCGTCTACTATCTGTGTCGTCAACCTTTTGTTGAATCTGTGGCGCCTATATATGGGATCTTTTTGTTCTTTAATAGTTCATGGCACTCCCTAGCATGAGAGCAAGTGACACTTCATATACTTTCCTGAGGCATCCCATTCTGAACGAGCTCGTGTATTCGACTACGCCTCTTTTGACTGAAATTATCCGGAATTCAAGTTCCTTGAGCAGCTCTCGTATTCGAACCGCTCTGTAGGAGCATGTCATCTCCCATTTGCCTGATGGCACGCCCTACTCTATCTTGTTTAGAGCAGCCGTCGTTTAAGCTTGAACCGATAGACTCCACATTCTTCGGCACGCTTTTTTGCTCTAATGCCAAGAACTCCTGGCAAGAAAAGCTGTTAAACAGTCTCCGGAGCTAGTGTCAACGTTGACAGCATCGAATGTCGTGGCTGTCAGCGCGTTGCTCTTGGCAGCTTGTAAACACAGCTCGCGCTCGTATGTCTCGGGAAAAAAAACGTATGGGCCGAGCAATGCGGAAGGCCTTCGGAGCTCGTGGCGGCGCCATATTGCTCCAATTTTTGGTCAGTGGTGAAGTGTCAGCTGGCACGGGCGCGCAGACGTGTTGCTATTCTTGGCGACAGCGGCGGAAGGCGTCGCGTAGGCGGTCTCGGGCGCACGCTGCCAATTTTGGTGACCGAGTAATGTAGACGCTAATTTTAGACATACGAGAAAAAAATTCCGCCATGGCGCTTTCCAGTTTGACACCGTCTGGAGAATTTCGGGCATTCAGCCATAATTTTGTGACGACGTGTCTGGCAAGCCGCCGTCGGCTTTCACAATTGCGGCGTAAAGCTGACATTGCCAGTGAAATTTACTTCCTTCCAAATGTGAATAAGCCATAGTATTCATTTTTTTTTCGCTTGTTACAATCAAGAAAGAGTAAGAAAAAACGATATCTTCGCGATCCCTTGGGTCCAAATATAGGCTTATTGCGACGTATGTGCAACCGTGCGAGGTTCCTTATTTGAGATGTTGCTATAATGCACCGGTCTGTCACAGGTTTTTCCTTACAATTGTTTGGGACAAGGCATGTATCCTAAGCATGGCACCACTTCGCGCTGCCTGAGAAGGCTTTAGCCTCAAGTCAGGATTATACATCACTTGGCCGACCATCAAACTAACAGTTCCTGGCGCTCGGGCACTATACGCTGAGACGTACTAAGCTGGTAAGCCGCACGGCGTACTATGGTTGTGCTATTTAAAATTGAGCGTTAGCAAGGTACTCGAATTTGCGGGAACTCGTTAGATTTTAACTACACAGCCAGCGTTCGAGCATAGAGCCAGTCTTCTCTACGTTTCAATGGGATGCCACGCCCCATCGCTGTTTACACTCGGTTTGACGCAACCGGTCTTTTGACAGCTCTGCCGGTTGCATTCGACATCTCTCGCCTTTCACCGAATTCACCACAATTCGCGTCGACGGACAGCAGCAGACGCAGCCACAAGTCGCCGAAGAACTTTCGTAATCCGAGAGGCCTTTAGCAGCTTTCTTCGTGTACGCCACGCACGGCATAGTCCATCGTCACAGCATGGTACGCGTAGGCTCACCTTGTTCTGGACTTGGGCGCTGAGTCCGTAGGCGGGTCCGCGGTTAGCCATGGCTTGTGTGTTGTGTGTTGGTAGCGTGTGCTAAGCGAAGGAGCTGTTCCTCGGTGCGTTCGGGGCGAGCACTGGACTCCGACTGGGCACAGTGTTGGGATGCGCTGCGGCCAAGGTGCCTGCGGGCCTCCTAAAAATACCCAGTCGTCACGGGCCGCTGTCAGCGCCCGGGGTCCGCGCGGAGCCACGCGATTGGTCGGCGATGATGTCACAAGCGCCCCCATAACGGGGCCGCGATGGAAATTAGCCAATGACGGCACCCCTTGGCACAGGACGGTTCGGCTTTCCACGGAACGCGCACCATGGCGAGCCATGCCACTCTCTCTCACTCAATAATACGGTGCAGCACTGTGAACGCCTGGTCAGACGTTAGATTGTCGATGACCTCAATTTTCCATCTTATCTGGTTCCGAAAGTGCTTAATAACTGGTTATAACATTGGCCAGGGATAGTTGACTGTCTTGATGGCAATCATACAACCGCAAGGGCCGGTCGCTAACAGTTATCACGTCCGAACGACTTCGCGAACGGTTAGCTCCCGCCATCTTCAGCTTTTCCAACGATGCACAGTTCTACCGAAAGCGGGGGTTGCCGGAGCTGAGTTGTGCAGTTCGAAAAGAGCCATTCGAACGGTGAAAGCGTATAGTGTATCGGTAAGGAGGAGGGAGAGAGACGAAACAAAACAACATCAAAGCGAGACCCGTGGCCTCGTTTGTTGTGGGGATGACTGAGACCTGTGGTCTCGCTTTGACGTCACCTCTGCGCGTTCGTCCAGTGAATCACTGCAGGCTTCCCCTCCGAGGGATAAATGAGGTGTTAAGAACGTGTGTCAACTGCAGCTTGCCGGACCTAACGCCTTTCTAGTTTTACTAGCAATACTAGCACTCCATCCGTGGCCATAAATACATCACCCAATAGTTACAATACACGCATTTCTGGTTTCTTTCCCTCGCAGTTCTCTTAGAGTCTGTGAATAAACTTAAAACTTTCATTAGATGTTGCTGAAATTCAGCGCTAGATTTAAATGCATCCTTCTGTTAGTTTCCTCTGCACGTTTTACTATACTTAACACTTCTGCACATATTAGGGCATGCGTTCAGGGGCAAAATATTAAACTTTTCTCTTGATTGCTGGTTCTTCCAGCGACAATCATTTGTAATTACTTGTCATTGCAACCTCATCAGCTTCTTCCTTCGTCTCTTTGCCGCCGTGGTGCCCATAATTTCACCTGTTTAGGCATTACCTTCTGCCCCTTATCGATGTTACTCAGCTGAACTGAAATAAGGCGATTAAGTTTATCACTACTTTTATATAAGGCTCTCAACGAATCAGGCGCAGTTTCCCTCGAACTTTGCTCCTAAATATACGAATTTGCCTTAATTACAACGTCATGCATTCCTTGTAGTGTTTATTAATGCTTTTCACTGTAGCATGTCATTTGCATGTAGAATGATTTGCTTACTTGACAATGATACATACACAACTGTAGCCCTTTTAAGCAGCCAAAATTGTCAAAGTTCAATTTCCCATTAGCGCAGGTTTTCCACAAAGCAGCCAGTGCTAATTTGAAGTCGTGGCACTTGTAACCTATTTAAGACGGAAAAAGGGATGATAGTTCAATTTTAATTCACCATGGGCCCTTTACAAAGCAGTCAACGCCAGTTTGAAATCAAGTACTTAGTCACGGCAGTTGAATATGCTGATAATATCTTCAAGGCAACATTTTTCAGAGCACAACGCTGCCAGGTGCTATCGCAATGTTTTGTAATATGCGAATATAACTTACTGAGATGTACTACATGTACAGGGTTGTGAGCAAGTGGTAACAGAAGCAGTGAATGTTATTAGAAACGATTAATATCTCCTTTCTTCTGAAAAGCTGGTGAAGCTGCGGCTAAGTGTAGTAGTTGTGTGCACATCGTGGGCTTACCAGGAGCGTCAATTACACTGGCGTTTAAAGGGTAACTTATGATATGACGTAACGCCAGCACGCCCGTTAGAGCACAGATGTCAGTATCATCGAAACAAAGTGCACTTTACGGTACGATTATGTGAATATCATTCGCATCTTTCGTTAGCGTATTCCTCCAGGGTCGAGCAAAGCTTGAATATAGCTTGCTGAAATATAGGAATACAAATGTAATGTTTGTTAGACTGCTCTAAAAGAGAAGCCGAAACTAAAACCACAGTTGACGTTAAGGCAACATGACGCTTGTATCATAGGAGTACATTTGTAATGTTTATAAAATGATAGCCAGCACTGCAACCACAATTGACGTTGTACCGACAGTACGGCCTACATGGGGTCTTTTTTCAAAGCGGTTTCAAGACCTGGCGTGGCTCTGTGGTAGAATACCTGACTGCCACGCAGAGTGCTTGGGTTCGATTCCTGCTGTGATCCTGATTGTTATTCTTTGCATTCGTCTGCTAAACGCTGCCGATGTCGGCTTCTTAATGGTCTCGCATTTAAATTACCAATGTCTGTTGCATCATACCTGTGCAGATATAGACTGTCAACCACCTGTGGCGCATACTCGCATACCGCCGGACCATGGATACGGGTATGAGCACCACGTCTGGCGGGAAGGGATTTGACGACATACGAGACTGGATTTTCATGTTATTCATGTCATGACCAAGTTAAGGAGGCGATCACGAGAACACCCAGACGTAGGCGGATAGATAGATAGATAGATAGATAGATAGATAGATAGATAGATAGATAGATAGATAGATAGATAGATAGATAGATAGATAGATAGATAGATAGATAGATAGATAGATAGATAGATAGATAGATAGATAGATAGATAGATAGATAGATAGATAGATAGATAGATAGATAGATAGATAGATAGATAGATAGATAGATAGATAGATAGATCAAAGTGTCTTTGGTTGGCTAAGAATTTAATAACAACCAGGCGCCATGTGCACACAATGCGAATTGCGCCGCGAGTGGGTCGCTGAATTCTTCCAACCCATTACAAAGTGCTCAAGCATAATTCTTCATCGTCATCAGCCACAGCATCAACAAAATGAGCATAATGTCCTTACAGATGGGTAGTGTGTACCTCGCTTCTGACGAACAAACGACCAAAAATAAATGACGAATATCGTATAGTGGGTGTAGAAAACATAATAAACGCAGCCAGCCAGATAGGGCAGAGAAGAAGAAGAAGAAAAACGTTCGAACATGGCGACACGATGGCTCCTGGCTGAGTTCTTTCGTACCAGCTAACGTACTAGCATTTTGGTGCCGAAGACCCACGTGCGGACAAGCCTTCTTTCTACGCACGGCGAACAGGATTCTACTCTCGCTTCGCGTCGCGGGCGGTGAGGACTCGACGGATCGTGGATGCGATGATCGGGGTTGGTACGACAACGTCAGCCAGCTGCTCTGTTCTCCCGATGGATCGACTGAAAGGCAAGCGATCTGCACGACGCGCGCAGAACACGAAGATAATTCAGGAAGCGCGAATCTTGCTCGACTGCGCTAACGTCGACATCGCGAAGCTCGCAGCTGTAAAGCAGCGACTCACCGCTAGTAACGACGAGCTTACGCAGATCAACGAGCAGTACGACCAGTACATTCCAACAGAAAATATCGAGCAGGAGTATACTGCAACAGCTGAATACCAAGACGAAGCTGTGAGCATGCTTGCCGAGCTAAGTTGCCGTATCTCCCAGTTGGAACGAGCTGAGACCGGCCATGCGCAAGCTCCCATGAGTGGAAACACAGAGTCAACGGCTTCCAGACATGAGGCTCCCGCAAGGTCTATGGCGCCCAGGTTGCCCCAGCTGCACATCCCAACGTTCAAGGGTGACATATCACAGTGGACAGGCTTCTGGGAGCAATTCGAACAGCTCATCCATCTGAACAACGACCTGACGCCATCCACCAAGTTTTATTATCTCAAGAGTTTTCTGTCTGGTGACGCAGCAACGGCTATTGCGGGTTTGCCCACGACCGAATCTTGCTACGCCGACGCCGTTGCAATGCTGAAAGAAAGATTCGGTGATAAGACGACAATTATCAAGCACCATCTCACGGCACTGCGAAATCTTCCGAACGTGACATCAGCCAACGACATCCGCGGTTTGCGAAGACTGTACGATGCCACGCAACTGCATATTCGCTGCCTTGGAGCCCTGAACGTGCCGACTATGACATATTCGGCTATGCTGGTCGACATCTTGGAGCAGGCTCTACCGCGTGACATCGGTCTCTGCTTCACTCGAGAGAAACGACACCGCGCCTTGACACGGCCTTCTGACGTACGTGCTGCTCAAGCCTCCTCTTCGGGAGAACCAGCAGAGGCGTCAACTGCATCGGACGCCGAGCTGAACGATCTACTACTGTTCATACGGGTGGAGCTCGAAAGCAGAGAACAGCACGCGTTCCCACGTCAAAGACCTGCTACGGACGATCGCACGGACGAAGTGCCTAGTGGTGTCCCTACGGCATCCGTGATGCACATTACATCTATCGCAAGGTTGCAGTGTTTCTTCTGCCGTACCGATCAGCATGGGACGAGAAGTTGCAGCGCCGATATCCCTCTGGCTGTCAAGAAGGAGCAGCTGACAAAAGACAACCGTTGCTTCCGCTGCACGTCAAGAGGTCATCGAGCGAAAGATTGCCGAGTCAAGCTCACCTGCAGTTCCTGCCGCGGAAGACACGCTTCAAGTATGTGCGACCCTAATTACCGGAGGGTTTCGACGACCGCAGAACGCTCAGGAAGTGCCGCAGGGCGCGTTTCTTCAAACGCTCTTTCTTCCTACGATAACGTATCGTCCGCCAACCAAACGACGAAGGACAACGCGGTCTACCTCCAGACATTTCTCACCGACATAGTCAACAACGACAAGAGCAAATGCATTCGCGGGATTCTGGACGGAGGTAGCCAGAGGACTTTCATCCAAGAAGACCTAGCTCGCAAGCTCAACCTGAGTGTGGTCCGCAAGACACGTCTCGCGCTAAACACCTTCGGAAGCACTTCCACCTCACCACCGGAAAAGCGCAACGTGGTGAAACTCCGAACTTCGAAATCGGTACAACAACGTTTCGGTTGGCGTGGAAGCTATAGTTATCCCTGTAATTTGCCACGACGTAGCTGTGCCGGCGACTGACAACGCATTTATTCACTCACTGAGAAACCAAGGCAAGCTGCTGGCAAACGATAACTCTGCAGTGGATAATCCGATTCCGAACTCTGGGATCGGCTTGCTAATAGGATCGGATTACCTCTGGCAAGTAATCACCGGCGAAATCATCCGGTGCCCAGACGTGCCAGGTTTAGTGGCAATTGACACCATATTCGGCTGGACTCTACAAGGACCAGTCTGCCAAAAGACCACCTTGGACTGTGGCACTCATCTCATCAGCGTTTTGCGAGTGGAGGCAGTAGAAGGAAAATCTACAGCGGAAATCTTGCCCTCTTTCCGAAAGACAGAGTTGAGGGATACCAATCACTCGGGCGAATGTCCTGATGAGCTTCTGCAGTTTAAGCAGGCAATGAAGCAGTCTGGCAGCCGACACTCAGCACTACCGTGGACAAACGACCGCAATCATCGGGGCGATGACATCGTCGAGCGGCGAGTGACACGCGTGCCATTTGCGTCAACAAGGCCTTTTCCTCTCGTGATGATACACCATAACTTGAACAACGTAAGTGGAGGAAACAGAACACTTGCCCGAACTTCAAAGCAGACTTTCTCTGTCGACGAACCGCGGCGAGGAGCCGACACTTTCGACGAAGGACAAGATGCATATAACACAAGTTCAAATGTGGACGACTCCGGAAAGAACCTTCAAGAATTGAAGACAAGCTCTTCGAGGATATCTAATTTTTCTCCGGAATGCCCTGCGCGCTTACTCGTCGGGAAGTCACTCCGTTCTCATCCGGATCTCAACTCCTGTAACACATCAACTCGGCATCGGACTACTGTGAAAGATGTCTCCAGGAAGTACCCTCAGGGTCCTCACCGTTGGGAAAGATGGAAAAGGAAGTACTCTCTGAAAACACGACCTCCGCATGGGTACTTTCGAAGTTTCAACCGGTAGAAAGGTAGACAGTGTCGTAGCAAGACGACAGAAAGTACTGAAGTTTTTGGCCACCGACGTGACTAGCGCTGGCATATCCTGGTCATGGTGGACTAGTGCGGGCTTGCTCCACAGAATACAAGCCGGCACTGTACTCAAGAGGCCCGTTCAAGCTGCACCGACTAGACTTGCCTCGTGCTTCTTCTGGGGCGGGGCAGGATGTAGAAAACATAATAAACGCAGCCAGCCAGATAGGGCAGAGAAGAAGAAGAAGAAAAACGTTCGAACATGGCGACACGATGGCTCCTGGCTGAGTTCTTTCGTACCAGCTAACGTACTAGCGTCTACAGTGGGTGCTTCCCTACTTCACAAACATTCTGTCGATTTACTGCGTAGCGGGTACCTTGCAAGTGTACTTGTAGTAGTTGCCCCAAAAGACTTTACAACGGGCCTCTGGAGAGGCCCCTCTGGCGGCTTTCGCTGTGACTGTGCTGCGTGTTCCGCGCAGGCCTGGCATTTTTTTTAAATGCGAATGCATTTCATAGTCGGGCTATCTCAGGCATCCGGCGTTGGCGTTGTGCGGCGTTGTCCGCGGAGGAGGAGGAGGAGGATAGGTTGAGGAGGTGTGCGCGCCGGCAGGTGTTAGATGTGAAGCATCTTATGGCGAAGCTTAATCCGGTGGTGGTGGTGTGCGGCGTGACCACCCTTACTGCGCATGCGCAAACCCTTTCAAAAAAAAAATAAAAATAAAAAACCTCCTCTCTCCCTCTCTCTCCTCTAGGCATCCCTCCCCGCGGCAACCACACCCCTCACTGCGCATGCGCCTCCCCTCCTCCCTCCCCTGCTACGCTCCCCCCTCTCTCCTCTAGGCATCCCTGCCCGCGCCGTCCACACTCCCACTGCGCATGCGCGTTACACCTCTCTCTCCTCTCCTACGCTCCCCCCATCTCTTCTCTAGGCATCTCTGCCCGCAGCATCCACACTCCCACTGCGCATGCGCGCCCCCCCTCTCTCTCTCTCTCTCCTACGCTCCCCCCTCTCCCTCTCTCGCCTCGCGACGCCGACGCAGGCAGCGTCTGCTAGCGAGTTTCTTGGTTGAAAAAACCGACTGCTCGCGCTGCACAACCGTTCACTGGCCACCCCGTATATATGGCAATGGATCTTAACCTCCAAGGTGGTGCCAGTGGGCGATTTCTCCTGTGCGTTGTTGAACAATAAAAATTCGCAGCGTGCGCGTTAACTAAAAGCGGACTGCGAGTCTCTGTGTCCAGTCGGAGTCTTCTGTCTCTCATTGCACATTAGCAGCGATTGACATGTTCCAGTAGGAAACACCGCTCCATCGCTGCGTGCTATACGCATCCCCAGTTTTCTCTCCTGCGCAACGCTGCGATGAGCGCCAGCGTCAACGCTGCCGCCAGTGTAAGCGCTAGCGCCCGCTGCTTTACATCTACACATGGTTCCCTTTAGCGGAAGATGGTGTTTTTTTAACCTCTCCGCTCTCACTCCCTCTCCCATATCAACAGCTGCGGGCGCGCTCGCTTATCCTCGCCCCTAGCAACCGGAGCAGGTGGTGCGGGCGGAGTAGCGGAGAGTGAGTGGAGAGGAGGAGCGCGCTCTGGTGTGTGAGGGCGCTCGCATCGCGGAAGCTCGGCGGAGCTCCCGCGTGTGTGGAGAGTGTAGCAGAGGGTAGGTGCAGTGCTTCGCCGCTCCTCCTCTCGCCGTTCGCTCTCTCTCCTCCCTGCGCCCCACACTCCCGTCCGCTCGCTCGCACGTATATATAAATGGAGTGAAGCGCGCGCGAAATGCATTCGTATTTCCTCACGATTCCCTTCGGGGAGGTGGGGGGCATTTTTTTTCTTGGACATTAAGTCCGATACAATGACTGCAACAGCGAACTGCCAAAAATTTGCGCAGACAAGGCGCTCCGAATAGACGTAGCGTAGATCGTTCCCGATAATCGACCGCCAAGCTGACGTTGGCATTGTCTTTTTGTTTTTTGGCACTGCAATCCCTCTGACTGGCCACATTCCGCGGGCGCGACATTCAGCATGTTGTCACTCGGTTACGCAGACTCCACATGTTTCGCAAATCTTCAACTCGGGGGTTGATTGCTCCACCCGAAAGACCAGAAATACCGCGGGCGTACTGCATAAGTGAGTCGGGTTTGGTAACACAGGCCAACAGGTGCGTCACAGAAATAACGACCAAAAAAATAACCACGGAGAAGGAGAAACAGCGAGGTGTTTGATTGCCTCACGAAATTCGTGCAAAGTTGATAACTCGCCAGAATCGTCATCCCTCTCCCAACGCGGAAACTATCCCCGTGATGTACCAACTTCTTTCTGGCTGGTGCGTTAGGTTAGATAGCAGGACCAGCGACCGGTGTACAAATCGGGGGCCCGCTCGCATTTATCCGCAACAGTAGGAAGAGGTGACGTCACGGCAAATGCCATGAACATCGAGAGAAGCCAAGTAGATTAGAAATGAACTGCATGTTATTCCCCACTGAGGTGCGGGAGCGTAGGTGCCTGTATGCGTGATTGCCAACCCTTGTCGAGATGTAATTCGACTTCCCAACCAAGGTGGGTGGATCAAGACCAGGCCGTAGCTATAGGTGTAAGAAATTAAAGTGAATAAAATAATAAGAAGAGAATTAAGGCAGCTTCGCGCTAGGGATGCCAAGCCTGAAGTAAGTGCGGAGCTGGGCAGCCTTCTTTGTTTCTCTTCGGCTTTCTCTTTATTTCCTCCTCTCCTTCTTTCTATTTCTCTTTTCCAGTTTCTTGTCTTTGCTTCTTATTTATTTCTATTTATTTCTATTTTTCTTCTTTTTTTCCCCCTTCTTTTCTCTCTCTTTCATTTATCGTTTGCTTCCTCTTTCAAGATATATACGTGGTTTATGTTGTCTTGTTTCCCTAGCCGTAGTAGCAATGTCCGCACTTAATATGATCATCAAGTCGCTCGAAGAACAAGAGGAAGAAGACTTCTCTTTGGCGCGAGCGCGCGTTCAGTATGACACAGTTGGCTATGCCAAATGTGGTTTTGCCTGCGTTACGCCAAGCGATAACGACAGCATACGATCACGGCATACAATATACGGCATCGTACGACAGCCCGGCCCTCTAAAGTGCTCCGCACCTTAATATTAGTCATTTATTTCATTAAAATAAATGACGGTGTAATGATTTGTCAGACCTGGATTATACGCAACAGTATAGAAACCAGTAGACACAGGAAGCATTGTTCAATTATTCGCACCTTGCAGCATCAATTAAAGCAGTATTCCCTGTTATTAACTGCCTTGTGTCTATTACTTGTACAGCTTACGGATGTTGCGTTTGCAAGTTCTATATATACATACGAGTGAGTCGTTTTCACGCATCACGCTTGTCATCTTCAGTATCATCCTAGGCGCGTGGCCAAGCTAACATCTCAGATGTCAGTTAAAGAAACGTCTCTCTTTGTCACACCATGACAAAAAAAAAAAAAACATTTGGAAGAGAGATGACAGTTGTAATAGTGTGTAATAGAACGCTGCCGGACGTTTCTCTGTTTCTTTAAAGCGCAGCTCTTCACGTGACGTCTAGAACGGTGCACGGATACGCGTCTAGAACGAGAGGTTCTAAAGGCAGGGCCATCCTCCTCTCCTAACCACCCTATTGTCCCAAAATAGGGCGCTGAATCAGTGAGAGCCGGAGATTACGAAAGCGGCACCGGTCGTCAACGAACGACGCTTTTGTGTTCTCCCACCGGTTCGGTCGGCAGACAAGCGAAACACGCCGGTATAAATAGTACTCGGCTCCGGACACGAGAACCGCAGATGCTCGTGGTCTGGCTTGAGACTGGAGGGAGGCCTCTCCTGCCCGCGGTGGTTCTCGAGGCGCGGGCTCTGCGCGATCTGTTCGGTTTAATGAATCGTCGCGAGAGCAGCGCCGCTCGTAACCGCTTAACGAGCGTTGCGCATCTCACGCTCGTTGCGCTGAAGAGGAAGCCCTGGCAGAGCTGCCGTTTGTCTCTCGGTTGGTTGGCGAGCGCCAGAGGGTCAAGGCTGGGCGAGGAGAGTTCGTTCGGGCCCGCTCCGCTCTGGCTTCCGCGGAGGCTTCGTGAAATAAAACTCTAAATTGTCGTTGTAGAGGAACCTTAATTCGAGCTGGAACGGTAAAATTACGAATAACTTGAAGAAGCGCGAAAAAGAAAAAAAAGAAAACGAGAACAACGAAGGTAGGGAAACAAGAGAAAGAGGAGAGGCAGGGATGCTAACCAGTCTGGCATAACCGGTATGCTAACCTGCACAGGACTAGCGCTCGGCTGCCCAACTGAAACTTTATTGAAAAAATAACCACTTATATTGCCCTGCCACAAAAAAAAAAAAACCGTTTCAGTTAGCAGTCCTGCGCTAGTCCTCTTGTGCGTGTTCCTTCATTGTCCTCGTTTTTTTCGCGCTGCTTCAAGTTATTCGCAAGATGGACCGACTCGCCCGAAATTACAAGTTGTTAGGTAAAATCACGTATCTGTGGCGACAAGATAGTCACTGTCACTCATAGACGAGTTGCAAACGCTACAAGGCAGCTTTCCTGCACAACAAGAACTAATGCACAATGTCCGGTGCCTCTTATCCTCCCTACACTGCTCGTAACAATTCTAGCCACGGACGGGAGGCGCCTGCACTGTGCATGAATTTTTGTTGCGCAGGAAAGATGCCTTCCAGTCTTTGCAACTCGTCCGTAGGCGACTAGACGTGCGCATGGTCTTCCATTACAGGGGGGAAGGGTGGTAGGGGCGAGGTCTTGCTGCGGCGCCGCTACCCCCCCCCCCCCCCTTCCTCTATATCAGGGGTCTCAAACTCACCTCAGGCCAGCGGGCCGCAGTCACGCAACTTAGTCCCGCAAAGGCCGCGGCAGTGAAGGAGGGAGAAGCGGGAGGGGGGGGGGGGGGGAGGTTGCCGTTTGTTAAATTTTCCAGGAAACGCTGCCATTTAAAAGAAAACTTTCCCATATCTCCTATGCAGGTCATTTCTGAAGGAGATTTGGTGCCCGGATTCCAACAACCTGTTGACACCGATCTCCGAAATCACACAAATCTGGACGCTGATATTGAAATATAATTTTTTGTTTCACGGTTATGTTTCGAAACAAGGTCAACACAAGGGATGCCTCGCGGAGACAATGCCTTAAACGAGTCAGGCCTGTGTAGCTCACGAACATACTTATTAAGAAAATAAAAAAAAAATGTGGGGCGAAGACAGTCAAATGCGGGCCGCGGGCCGCAACCAAGAGCCTCGTGGGCCACATGCGGCCCGCGGGCCGCGTGTTTGAGACCCCTGCTCTATATAATGGGCGAATCCGAAAAAAAATACAAGCGTCACAATGGACGCAAAAATGAAAATGGAGGGATGACGCGCTTCTCACAACGACGTGCCCTTGCCCTCGGGTTTTCGGCCGCAACAATGGAAAATAAATAGTACTCGGAATGCAAAGTTTGGAGCCCTCGATCGACATTATCGTCAAATACCTTCATGGTCGTTTCCCTGACAATAAAAGTTGTCAAAGTTCTACGTCCCAAAACCTTGACATGATTATGAACGATGCCGTAGTTCAGGGCACGGATGCCCTTGCCACACATTCTCACAATTAGAGGCAAGAAAAGCTTCACTTTACATGTAGTAGCTCAGCAACTCAGCATGAGACACCATGAATGGGTATACGTCATATAGCTAACAAAGACAAACACCTCAAACATCGGTAGTACGCAGTGATAAAAGAGTGCTTAACAAACCGCGTACGGTCGACTAAAGAGTAGTCCGCGTACATTATTGAAGTTAAAAAGGAGAGTACTTAGATACACAAAGCTCAATTCTTTGTTGCAACTGGCAATAACAGAATTTCTTTAAATGACCACAGAGAAACAATGTTTCTCCATATTGAGGCGTTAGTAATAATAGGGAACGATAAGTAAAAAAAAGCAAGAACTCCATTCCTGCGTCCCTTTCGTAAAGGTCTAGCTACATTCATTTCAACTATCATATTATCTTGCATCTCAGAAATTTTCTCATACCTCGCTATTCTCAACATCCCGATGATTAGAGAGCCCCCCCCCCCCCCCAAAAAAAAAAAAAAAAAAAAAAAAAAAAAAAAAAAAAAAAAAAAAAACGGAAATTGAAATGATCACGGGGCGGGCAGGCAGCCCCCGAAAAGTTGTTCCTGGCTGACAAACCGTTGTCGCCTCCCGCAATCGAAGAAACCATTTATATTGGTTTCCAACAAATGTCTTGTGCTTTTTCTCCTTTATAAAAAATGAAGCTATTAAAAAGGCAGTGAAGCTTCACACAACGCTGGTAATCAAGTACAACGGCAGCACTTCGCATCATCATCGTCATCCTCATCACCATCATAGTGATCATCATCATCATTATCATCCAGCTATTTTATGTCAAAAGCAGGATTCTAGCAGGACGAAGACCTCTCCCAACGCTGGAAGTTAATCACACTAGTTTTTGTTCTTCTTCTTCCTGCTTTTTTGTTGTTTTGTTTTGTTTTGTTTTTGTTGTTATGGCGGGCTAGTGACATGTCTGTTGTATAGTGATATGTCTTTTTGCGATCGCTCATGTTTTCAGCATTTTGCAGTGGTTACAACATATTAAGACAAGTTCTAAATCTTCGGTTGACCGTTCGCATATATGGCCCGTATAATTTTTTGTCATTGCTATGTTTATCTGTTGGGCGTCTTGTGCTTCGAATATCTGTTCCACGGGCTTATGGGATTTTTAATGTTTCCTTTGCCTTTCTAGTGATGGTCGGCAACTTGTGTTATATGTTTACTTTTATTGCGCGACGACAAAGGAGTCGGTGTTCTCTGGTTATGCCAACGCCTGCTTAATATAAAAGTCATTGCGTTTTTTTTTTTGTCTTTTTTTTATTATTTACGTGCCAGCTGTTCGCGGACACTTGAAGAAGACAGTCACAATCGCTAAGTTTCGCTGCTGTCGATGCCTGCGACAGTTCGTTTTGCAGCCGCCTTCGAGGCGCGACTCTCAAAAGGTCCCCTGTACCTTCACAACGGTAAGAACGACGGGAGGGTCTCGCAGGGTAGTTGCGTCACAGCGACGACAGCGTGAGTCGAAACCTTGGCATACGTGCTCTGTCGAGCGCCTTAGCGTCAAAACCCACGCTGTCTGCATAGTGGGAACGTTGAATGATTCTTGGGGCGGTCGACGTTCTTAGATGCTCCCACGATACATTGCGGGAAAGTGTTGCGCTAATTCGTGTCGAGCAGGAAAAGTTGCTTCGGCGCCAGCACTCGAACCACGCGAAGGAACATTTACGGCTTTAGAGAAAGTAATAAAGAAGAAACACCTTCTCCTTCATCCGTACGGAGATGATGGGCGATTGTAATGTGTCTAGCGATTTTATATGACTGGAGTGTGTCCTTAATAATAAAAAAAACTTGAGAGCAGTAACAAATAGAGAGACAGAGAATCTAAGTACTGCAGAATTTTTATCGGCGTGCAGGTGGCGGCTGGCACGCTACCTTGTATATGAAGCAGGAATGGGTCTAAAACATTTCAGATGAGAGTGGATAAAAGAAAAAGAAAAGCGAATTAAAAATGAGTGAGTAAACCTGAAAATGATGTTTACAAGCGATACTTCTACAAGCGATAAAGGGTACCTTCTTTAGATCTTTGTGTGAAGAGAGTGCAACCGCTAGAGTGTTTGTTTCATTATGCTCTTTTCAGCCTGTTAAATGCTTCGGCGTGTGCCGAATGATGATAACGTAAAAATTTGGTGATAGAAAAAAAGAAAAAAAGGAAAAATCAATTTGGCCACATCAAGAAAAATTGTCAGTAGCAATCAACGTGACACCCGCGAAATCGTTATGTGTGTAGAAAAGGATGGTTGCTAATTCCTCCTGGTTCCTCATGAAATACGAATATTTGGTCAATTTTTCATAAATTCGTTTCGTTAAGTCTTCATCGTATCTTTTAGAGGTTGGGCATGACACGGGAGCGGAAGTCGTCTCGCCTACTTCGATCGGAGAGCAGGTAGGCGGAAAAAAATAACACCGAGACACACCTTCAAATAAACCATCGTTCTTTTGAATTTATCGCTAGTTATTTTTTAAGGTGAATCAATGCAAGACATTACCTTCGAGATGATCGCGTTTTCTACAACTTTGATTATGAGTGCATGCTTCATGAGTACTGGCTATTGGTAGTCGCAGTTTAAACATGCATATTTATGCGTGCATAAACATGCATTCAACGTTCTCCCTTACTTACTGAGTTGCCGGACAAAGCGCAGATTGCGCTTGTTTTCTGTAACAGCGCCATCGATAGATAAGCCGTTATCCGTTCAGACGTGTCGCAACGCCTCGGGAATACCATTTTGCTTATCTTCGTCCCACCCTATGGTCTGTGCGTGCAACGCACCTATCTGATAATAACGCTTTTTGAGGGCAACTGAAAACAGTTAACAATAATTAATTTCATCATCATCATCATCATCATCATCATCATCATCATTATCAACAATCCGACTGGAGCCAAGTGCGTCACCTGTCGTTAATGACGGAAGGCGATAATCTCGTTCGATAAATTTCGACCGATGCGTTTTCGTGATGCATTTTGGGAGTTATCCGACTTCAGTACAAGTGCATGCGGTTTATGCATGATTTAAGGATCGTCAACATCAGCGTGACTATACGCCACAGCCAGGGGCGTAGCGAGAATGTTTTTCGGGGGGGGGGGGGGGGGGGGTCAACCATAGTTTATGTATGTTCGTGCTTGCGTTTGTATGTGTGCGTGTATATATACGCAAGCAAAATTGAAAAAAATTCGGTGGAGGGGAATATAACCCCCCCCCCCCCCCAACCCATCTCTTGACTACGCCCCTGGCCACTGCAAGGAAAAGGCCTCTCCCATGTTCCGCCAATCAACCCGGTCCTGTGCTTGCTGCTGCCACGTTATACTCGCAAACTTCTTAATCTAATCTGCCCACCTAACTTTCTATCTCCCCATCACGCGTTCGCTTTCTCTTGGAATCCAGTCCGTTACTCTTAATGACCAGCGGTTATCTTGCCTACGCGCTATATGCCCATGTCCATTTCTCCTTCTTGATTTCAACTATGATGTCCTTAAGACCCGTTTGTTCCCTGACCCACTCTGCTCTCTTCCTGTCTCTTAAGGTTACACCTGTCATTTTGTTTTCCACTGCGCGCTGTGTCGTCCTCAATTAAAGCTGAAACCTTTTTGTAAGCCTCCATGTTTCTGCTCGGTGGGAAAGTACCGGTAAGATTCAGCCGTTATATACCGTCATCTTGATCGATAGTGGTAAACTACCAGTCATGATTTGAGAATGCCCGCCGAATGTGCTCCACTGCGTTATTCTTCTAGTTACTTCATTATCATGGTTCGGCTCCGCGGTAAATACCTGTCCTAAGCATTGCTTTACGACTTCTAGTGCCTCGCTACCTATCGCAAAGCGCTATTCTCTACCGAGACTGTTGTACATTACTTCAGTTTTCTACATATTAATTTTCAGACCAACCGTTCTGCTTTCCATGTAAAATTGAGTAATCATGAGCTACAATTCGTCCCCTGAGTTACTCATCAATCTATAGCAGAATCTACAGCAACATATGTCTTCGACATTGTGCCACTAAATATGCCACAAGCCCCCAAAATAATATGTCAGTAAGCAAACTGAAAAGTAAGTGATTATTTAATCTAGCTTGTCTTTCGTGGCCCAGAACCACACGAACGATCTGCGAAAGACCCGTGAATGAATGCACGAGATTAATTATGGGCGCTATGGGCATTTAAGTGCAGAAGCTCCAAAAAGGAGAAAGCTGTGAATGCTGTGATCCATTTTTATGACACATGACTCAGCCTCACCGCGGTTAAGAGCTAAGATCTACTTTTTTCGTACCTTTATTTTTACAGACGCAAAACTAAACAGCATGACCAACCTTAAAGCATTGTGACTTAAAGAGGGGGCCATGTTTCTAGAAAATGTTTTGGTTTGCGTCTAATAAGGTGATACCGGCCAGTTAAATTGCAGCTGTCGTACTCCCTAATGTCAATGGCGAGGCCACCAGATGTCTGCAGCACATCTTTAAATCATTGTAGCACGAGCACATGCTCGCCATTGTACCCATATCCTCCAAGAGTGTTTGTAAATAAAAGTGAAAAACTATTTAGTATTCGTTCCTGTTACATTTCCCTTAATGTTTTAACCTTTTTTACATCCCTGCAGTTATCATCCATTTTCCTTCACGTGTGTGTGATAGAAAATGATAACCGAAAAAAAAAAAGACGAAAGAAAACTGATGCGTATTTACTTTATACGTTCTCACTGCCTTCGGCCACACTTCCTGTTCAATAAAATTCCTTCGTATTGGCGACGTCAGCAAAAATAATTTGCTTATTCTCTCGTGTGATTTAGTCAATGGAAACTCGTGCAACTAAAGCACTAGTCTAAAGAGGAACTTTCCACTGCCCATCTGGCCTATCGCTTACCCACCAGTATCAGTGGCTCCGTTAACGCTTGCCTTTCGCCTGATTTGAGTCAAGTGTTCGCTTGTTTGACACGAACAACAATCCAATCGGACATCGTTCGTCAAGCTCGCCAACTGTTGTTCTAACGGGGGCCCTCGCACCAACATAACAACAACGCCGCTTGTCTTCCCCTTATTGCGTCGTTAAGGCTCTTCCCCCCCCTTTTTTTATATCACCTGCGCGCGGAACTTGCCAACAGGCACTTCAAGGATCGTTGAGCGGCCCCGAGTCTGGGCCAGCAAAACTAGGCAGCCATGCCACCACCAGCCTTGAGGCAGCTTCTCCGTGGTTGACACCGCCGTGGTTGCGAATCCACTACAGTGCTGCCCCAAGGATGATACCCGGGTCGGAACACCGGTCGACCCTCTTGATATCTCCGAGTCCATCTTCCTGTTGGTTGGGCGGCGGCAATCTCGCAACGCGCAGCATGCGCTCGCTAACTGCGCAGCCAAATGGCCCCACCGCCGGTCTCGCCTGCCACCGCCAGCGCCTGCACGCGCGTCAAGTTGGGCGACCTAGAAGCCGGCCAGAAGGGCGCCTATTTCCAGAAGCAGCCGTCGCGCCCCAAAATCTCGGGTCTCCGGCCCCCCGAGGCGTGCGCCGTGAGGTTGCAGACGCGTGGGAGGCAGCTCTCCCCCCCAAATACACGCGCTTGCTTTCCCCCTAACCTCTCCCGTATGCCCTCGCTTGCCCCCCCCCCCTCCCCCCTCCCCCCTCCCAATACCTGCCCTCGTACCCCTCTCAATCGACTGTGTAAGCAAGCAGTCCGGGGTTCAAACTCCCTTTCCAACAGCCACTCTCTTCTTCTTCTTCTTCTTCTTCTTCTTCTTTCCACCCCCCCCCCCCCCCGCACCCTCGCTGCCCTCGTACCTCTCTTGCTTGACTGTGAAAGCAAGCAGTCGGGGTTCAAACCCCCCCCCCCCCCCCTCCCCCCCTAACGGTCATCCTCTTCTCCTTCCTAACCCTGTATGTTCCACAGTGAGGCGTCGTTTAGTTAGGCTGCCCCCCTCGAGAGGTGTGAGGAGTGCGCGTCAAAGAAAAGAATGCGCGGCGCCACGAAACAAGGTCAAGAAAGAAAAAATGAGATACGGAGAGGAACGGAACGCGGCTTGGGTGCGACGCACTGTGTCGATATTTCGGTGCCCGTTACGTAATCCAGCGGTACGTGGCGCTCGCGTATACAGATAAGCACAAAGAGGCGCTCGTATAAGATGGGTATAACATGTGTTTCTACAAGAGTGCGGTGATTACAACCGTTTGTAACATATCTATGTTTTCTTTATATTTGTTTGTACAAGCCATAGTGTGCCTCGTCGACAAGCTGGGTGGTCCACACCATGCACCTAGGCTGAGGAGACTGGCTCTCGAAGCTCTACGAGATTTTCCCGAAGACAGTTGAATGATCAAGTCTTTGTGAAACGAGAACTTTCGTATGTTGTCGGCGGGAGTATTGCAAGCACTGTGTGCAAGTGTTATCATTTCGTATATCCTTTTTTTTTTTAATAAGCGCTTGGAGCAGCGGGCCAGGCCGTTCGCCAGGCTCAGTATTTTTATTGCGAACACCTGCGAAGCTATACGGAAAAGTGGGCCAGATGAGATAGACAACGACGCGGCTGGGCTTCATGACGTTGTCGCGCTATTTCGAATCGCTTCATTAAGGCCATCCATGCTTGCTCTTAACCGTTCAAACTTTATGCTTTAAAGCCATGACTCAGTACCTTGATTGCTCTTTTTTTTTTTTGTCATTTCCACACATTAGAGACAACGACAAGTGCAAGTCGTCTTCACAGGTATTATTTCCTCGGTATTTATTGTCCTGGTAAAGCAAGCATGCCTTACAACTTCACTAGACTTTTGTGTTAAGGGAACTTGTTTCCTTGGCTCTATAACTGCAGTGGACGTGGCACACCTTGCTGTGGTCGTGCCCGGGCCAAGAGCAAGCACGCTTTCGTAATGTCAGAGCAACCGGTCACCATCCCGGTCACCCTCCGGACTTACAAGGGTTGGATAAAAGGACCGCACCATTCCTTCTTAAACTTTATGCCCGATTTCAACTTGTTTGTTTATGTGTGATGAGCCTCTCGTGTTATTATGAACTTTTGTTATGCCAAAGGGCAGTCTATCGAATAAGAAAAAAAAAGTACCCGAGACATTTTTTTTTTTAATTAACCGTCCAGGACGTGTGGACAGCGCACGCGACGGTTATTCAATCCTTATCGTCCGTGAAGCGACATCTTTTATTTCTAGAGCAAAACGTAATCTCGCGCTCAAATTATAAGCTGCTGACAGAGCGGAAACGAGGAGAGCGGGCCGTTTCGTAAATGCACGTTTCATACGCTCGCGCCAGGTTTCTCAACGTCCCGGAATCCGATCCAACAGCGTCACTCCGCGACTGCATCTGTCGCGCTGGCGAGGTGGTTAGGTATAGGGGGCAGCCGCCTCTTCTGACTGTACTGGCCCGCTGCTGCGCAATCGCGGATGATTATAGTGTTAAACACCGGCCCGCTGCCCGGAGGGTTTCTTCCGTGTTGATCCAACAGCGCAGAACGATGCCCTTCGCGACACCCCGGCTGCTGTTCGCGCGAAAGGCGTTGGTTGGAGAGAGGAGCCCTTGTTGTGGCACACTCGTCACATCTAATGGCACGCGACCAACTCGCCAGCTCGCGCACTGGGCTCGCGCGGAACGCGCCTTTCCGACGCATGCCGCGAGCGAGCTCGGGTTTGGGCGTCGGGCCACGTTTACAAAACAATGCGACGCGCGCGCGCGGAGCGCTTCGCAGTCGGCGTCATCGTCGGATATTGCGCTCGAAATGGCATTACTTGCAGAAACGACACCCCTGACTCACTTGTTTGTGGATATGTGTGTAAAGGCGAACTATTTGCACGGACGAGACCATGTACGGTGGTTGGGCAGAAATATTCAGACATAACCAAGCTGTTGTCCGGCTTCTGTATGCCAGGGAACTATGGACACCACCACGGTTCATAGACAAGCACTTTTTTATTATTATTATTTTGATGTCTTCATTCAGTATGCTTCTAATTTCGAACTCTTGTGAAGACGAGAATTGGGCACCTGATACAAATGTATGAGACTGATCTGAAAGATTACGACTACGTGTAAAAGTGGTCGATATCTTAGCCATTGTGCCGGGACAGAGTGAAGACAATGGTACTGTTATTACAGCGTATAGACATCAACTGACATTACCGAAAGTTAGCCAGCTCTAGTCGACATTATTGCGCGCTAAGCAGTGCTAGTTGTATGATAATACATACGGTAAGCCAGGACCTCAACTGTCTCAGATAGTTCGCAGATGGCGAGGGGGGCATGCTATGATACGCTCTAACATAGAAAAAATTGTAAGACTTACGAATAAAAAAAATTGGCGCGACATTCGTAAACATTTGGCGTATGGTACAGCAAAGAGTTCGTATTTTACCCTTGCCAAAGAATGCTTCTTCAACTCTTGATAATAGATGGGCAGTTGCACTGCATTGCTGTAGCCAAACGCAAACATAAATTATGTTGCTGTCGTGCGTGTGTGCAATCGCTCATGTTAGGTCTAGAGCTCTGCAGCCAACTTAATATATACCGCTGTGACCATGTTTGTTTAGCGGAGACGCAAAGATAACATATATATTAAGAGAGAGAGAGAATCTATTTCTCTCTCTCTCTTAATATATGTTATCTTTGCGTCTCCACTAAACAAACATGGTCACAGCGGTTTCACGGTAAAGGATCGAGGCTCGAGGTCATTACATGGTTACACTATAGAGGAAACGACTAAAGTAACTCCAGTGGAGACAAATGTCACGATCAAATGAAATGATCGATAAAAGCTTTGCCTAGCACGCGAACCTATCCGCTATTACAATTTAGATAAGGAACAACGCCTTCCTTAAAATAAATCAATCTACGGCACATAAAACTTGAACTCAAAAACTTCAATGCCACCCTTATTGTAGGTAAAGTAATCTTCGTTTGCTTGCAAGCCGCTCTGAAGGCGTTGATGCGGTTTCTGCAAGCAACCGGACTGAACGACAAACTGTGACTGTTCGCGAACAATGTTCCTGCGTAGTACTCGGACGGTGTTCCAGTCACAACTTTCTCTCTCTCTTTTTTTTTGCCTACTGTCACAAACTCTTCTTTCTCTCTTTCATTCTTTTACACCCCCCCTTTCCCCTTCCCAAGTACGGGATAGCAAACCGGAATCTTCCTCTGGTTAACCTACCTGTCTTTCTTTTTTCTCTCTCTCTCTTCGTTTGCTTGCAACAGCGCAACGACTTCAGATAATTACCCAGATAATAAGCGTTTCAATGTTATCATACTCTAGGTCACGGGTTCGATCTCAGCCGCGGCTGTCGCATTTCGATAGAGGCAAAATGCTAGAGGCCCGTGTACTGCGCGATGTCAGTGCACGTTAGAGAAATTCAAATGTTCTAAGTTATCAGAAGGCTTTACAGCGTCTCTCATAGCCTGTACAGCTTTGGGACGTTAAACCCCACAAACCAACCAGCCAACTATTCCACTCTAGGCTTACATACCTGTAACTTTTAAGACGAAAGCCTTAGATGCCTCATCAATTGGCAAAATTGGCCGTCGGCGTCCCGCGGCGTCGGCCGTCAACACGATAAATGCAAAAAGGGTCATCATCATGTGGAGGCAGTGGAAACACCCACGTCAGATGCAGAAATATTTCGTGGCGTTCGTGGCAGGGTTGCCCTTGGTGGCTACTTTGCGAATCCGTCTGGCGACAAAAATTGCACGTTGACGTCATGGCTACTTTCTGGCTACTTTTCAGTTTGGTTCTGACGCATTAGGTAGTCTTCTTTTTTTCATATTATTTGCGGTTAGAACACACTCTTTCGCCTTCAAGTCGTCTTATGTGAACGCGTAAGACTCTCAGTTTTTTCATTTTTCTTTTTTTACATGACATTGGCAAACTTCATTTTGCGTGGTAATTTTTGAGAAAGAAAAGCAGGCTGCTGGCTGGCTACGCGTATTATGGGAGCACTTGCCGCACCATTATCTTCCTGTGGGACAGGTATAATAGCAGCCTTGAAGAAAGAAACACGGTAATCTAATCGCGATAACACCATATTCCCGGTGCCCTAAAGCATGTTGTTCGCTTTAGTGCGGGCCAAGGTCGGGAGCTATTGCTCGCTTCCGCTCTAATTGGGCGTCTGGCAGGCAAGAAAGCACGTGTATACGCCACATGTTCATAACTTTCATCGCTATAGTTCAAGCACGTGACAGAGGGGCGCAAGGTTAATCTTCAAGCGTCAAAACAATCCTTTTTCTGCTTATTCTTCACCCTTTTAGCTGCACAGTTCGTTCACGTTATAACGCCTCAAAACAACCCAGTGTCTATTCGCTTGCCAATATAATTAACCCCATTTCTTCCTGCTGCCAGAATGTAGAGTAAGTAAACGAAACATTTAAACGTTAGAGAAAACACGAAGAAAAAACGAATATGCTTTTAAAGACGCCGCGATCAAGTGCTACAGGATGAATTTTATTACTTACAACAATTGAAGACGCACCACATGCTCGATGCACCAGTTTTACTACGTTCCATTTGCATTCATGCGCGTTAAGCCCCAGATATTATTACATTAGTAATAATATCTGGGGCTTAACGTCCCACAACCACGATATGATTTGAGGGACGCCGCCGTGAAGGGCTCCGGAAATTTCGACCATCTGGTGTTCTTCAACGTGCAGACATCGCACAGTACACGGGACTCTGGCATTTCGCCTTCATCTAAATGTGACCGCCGCGGCCGGGATCGAACTCGCGACCATGGGTTACCAGCCGAGCGCCGTAACCACTGCACTACCACGGCAGGACAACATTAAGCTGGTCGAGCTGGTGTGGTTGCTACGTGAACACCAGCGCACAAACACACCGAACAAGAAAAAAAAAAGAAAAAAAGCAGAGAACGACACCAGTGAAATCATCGCTTCTTGGTCCGTGCGTTTGTGTGCTTGTTTTCGTTGTGATGCCGTCTCTCAGCGTCAGCAGCGGCGGCATTAACTGGCGTAGCCATAAAAAAAGAAGAAAAAAAAAGGAGGGGGGGGGGGGGGAGGTTCAAAGCCTTCTTCCCCACAAAATTTCAAAATTTTTCTTGTGCATATATACACGCACAGATACAAACACACGCACGGACGGACATACGTAAAGAGTGGTATTTATGAGCGGATGGTGACAAAACCCCAAAACCCGTGAGTTCGCGCTCAGCAATGAAACGTTGACCCCTTTCGACAGCCGCTTACTACGCAGCAGTACCATTCCTTATTTCCGTTTGCACCTGGTACCCGCAGTGTATATGCGACCTGGCCTTCAGACAGAGATAATGTATTGCACTCGTGCTCCGGTCTTCTCGTCAATAATATGTATATCCAACAGATCCAGCTGCGGAAATGTGGAGAATTTTTTTTATGTGTGCGTACAACTTAAATTAGCACAGTGAATATTAAAACAATTCTTCTCCGGGAAGCCAGCCCGGAAAACTGCAGGAACTGAATAAAGTTATTCACTCACTCTTATTACCTTCCACAATACTCTTCTCTTTATTTCCGCACCTCCTCCCCTACGCAGGGTAGCCAACTGGAAATGCATATTGCTTACGACCTCCCCCCCACCCCCATGGCTTTATAATCCATTATTTCTCTGACTCTCGCTATAGTTTCGCTCGACCTGCCTAATATCTCACTATCTAAAACGGTGTATGTGAAAACCACGACTAAGTGCTGTCAATCTGCGAAAATCCAACGTAAATCGGCCTTCACAACAGAAAACGCAGCTTCCCTGCACGTTTGGACTGCCCTTGTATACCAGCAGAAGCACGGTCTGCGTCGGGAAAAAAAACTGACACAGTTCCTCATGCGTTCGCCCATGATGACTCGAAGGCGAAGGACATTCCTGTTTTATTATAGTCGATTGTTTTGATTCCACTGCGCCCGAAAGCTTTCTGCACCTAGCGCGCTTTTTGCACGGCCTCCGGGATCGGAGGGATTGCAAGCTTTCTGCACATCACGTGCCTCCGGGGTAGTCCCACCTATGACCTATATAGCGACGACGTCATGCGATGATGTCATCATGAGAAGTCACGTTAATAATAATATATGGGGTTTAACGTCCCAAAACCACGATATGATTATGAGAGACGCCGTATAGAGGGCTCCGGAAATTTCGACCATCTGGTGTTCTTTAACGTGCGCTGACATGGCACGGGCCTCTACCATTTCGACTCCATCGAAATGTGACCGCCGCGGCCGGGATCGAACCCGCGACCTTCGGGTCAGCAGCCGAGCACCATAACCACTGCTCCACCGCGGCGGACATGAGACGTCACGTTACGAGATTGCACAGTGACTTCATGATGACGTCACAAATGTTGAAGATCTTTGACGCCATGATGACGTCATAGGGTTACGTCATCACATGATTTCTTTGCATCGCTCGTGTTGAAGCCGAAGGTCAATTTTCGTGTTTGATGAGGCATCGAAAGTTAAAAATGAAGACAGCGAGCGACCGAAAAACACCGTGCAAACCATTTTGAGCAACACGGGCTGGCATATACCAAGAACGGCTCGGAGGGTGCCCTTACACTCGGCATCCGAAGCAGCGGCGGGAGCGTGAACGCGTGTGCCGAGAAGGCGCAGCCGGCTGGGTCACCACGCTATTTTTGCGCACGTCCCTCTACTCCGCAGAGGCGCCAGAGCTCCAGCGGCGTGCCACCGCAACTACACTAGCGCGACGATGACTGCCTCTCCTCCAACTTCTCTCGACCGCTCTCCCCCTCCATCGCATTACGTTGCCAACTTCAACGTGCTTCAGACAGTTCAACACCTGGCCTTCGGCGCCGGGCCTGACGCCATGTTTCTTGCTGCAGTACCTGCAATCGTTTTCAGTGTCTGAGACCAAGTGCTTGTGAAATCTCTTGCCATTCTGGCCAGACTGAATCGAGTACTAACGTTGACTGTAACGACGTACCTGAGTCATTTCCGCTTCCTTTCCAAGCTCCCGTTTTGCGAAAGGAGCATTCCTGTGCGCTGAGTTGTTTCTTTCAAACCACTCTATTCTTATTTCTGGGATTTCAATCAACTATAGTGCCCTCGAATGCGCTGTTCAGACTGATGCGCTTCATTAATGTGTAGCTTAATGCGAAAGATATAAACAGGTGGCATTCAGAGTCAACGGCCATGATATGGGCGGCATCTTGCAACCTCGAAAATTCCCCTTTTACCTCGGAACACCCTCGCGTTTTACTTTCTTTATTTTTAGTTATTTTTGTGGGTGGGCAGCGTTATGGCGATGAATTGAACAAATTCAGCATACTGAAACCTTGCAGATACAGCAGATTATAAACAATTACCGAATTTTTTTATTATTATTGCGTGAGTTCACCCTACGGCATCAATGCACAACACCAACGTAAGGCATGCTACGACATCAACTCCTTTAACATTCAGGACCCGGACAAGTGGGACGAAATTATTAAAGTTCTTCTGAGTTGAGTATGCCTTTCTGCTTTATACGAAACAACACAACTTTGTCTATCATCCGCGTTTGTTGAAAGGTCTTGGCGGTTTCCTATTGTGAGAACGAGGTCGTAGTTCCAATCCTGACAGCGAGGGCCAAATTTCGACGGGGAAGGAATCATAAAGGCGTGTGTCTCGTTTTGGGGGTACGTTAAACAACCACAACTGAACAAAACTGGACAGAGCACGCTCTACAATACATACTACTCGCTTTATCCTCTGCGATGCGTCAAGACGTTAAAAAGTGTAGGCGTTTTTCTTGTCTCTATCACTGCATGGTCGGGCACAACGGAAGCCTTAGCAGCACATTACAATGACGTCAGCCTGACCTGCACGATCTTTTTCACTGAGGAATAATAATAATAATTGTTCGGCATTCAACGTCCCAAAACCACGATATGAATATGAGAGACGCCGCAGTGGAGGGCTCCGGCAATTTTGACCACCTGGGCTGCTTTAACGTTCCCCTTAATATAAGTGCACAGGCCTCAAGCATCTTCGCCTCCATCAAAAATGCCGCCGCCGCAGCCGGGATTTCACTAAGCAGAACAGTCGATCATGAGACACTATCCCCGATGCTTTTAATTTAGGTCATTAACTGACTAACCTTACTGTTGTTCCCTCAGGTAAATTTTTACATTTTCCGTTCCCTTATGTTGCTGTATTTGCATCCATAGGGCGCAATATTGCTTTGGAATTGCATTATTTGTATTTTCTCGTGTTCCGTGACCGGTGGGACTGGTTAAGGTGTTCACCCGGGAGCATTTCACCTTGCTCATTCTGGTCAACGATATGCTTGGACCATAAATAAACAAAGAAAATGTGACGCTCGCCTGCATAGGTCGTACACAAAACGGCAAGCTGCTATTGGCGTTACATTGCGTTGCATTGCTTTCCTCACAGGAGGTATGAGGGTTGGGGTAATTGAGCTTGAGGTAAAATATATCAAAGTTATATTGTCTTGTGGTGCAAGCTTACTATTTAACCCTCACTTTTTCACCACTCGGATTGTTTATTTAGGAAAGTTCGAAATCGCTTCCACTTTCGCGAAGTCCACTCCTGTCTGCACACTCTGCGCTATACGCTTGGCGACTTTCCAATCTAGGTCCGTCTCTCTCTTCTCACTCTCTCGCTCTTCCTGCCTCATCCTGCCGGTCAGTACCTCGCAACGCGGGCTCTAAATCAAGCCCAGGAGGAGGCAGCCAAGAAACGGAGGCTTGCGAACTGAGGCTTTGGAGTACACTGCAAGCCTCTCTCGCCTTGGAACCTTCTCCGCCGTAGGCTTCTCTGTACGCCGCCGCAGTACGAGCGCCTGGCGTAAACACGAAACGCGAGAGGTGCGCTGGCCACGTGAGGCTGCCGCTATTCTGGTCGAGCCGCCTCACAGAGCCTCCATATATGTTGTACCTCGGCGCACTCAACGCGTGCACCGTGCCTCCTCAGTTACTACGGTCCAAGTGCTGACCGTTCTTTCTTTAGCCTCGCGTCAGAACAACGTCGGCGACAGCCAGGTTTCCCTGCGTGTTTCAGGTTGTCCACTCAGTTAGAGGCGGAGGACATAAGGACGTCGTTCTTGTAAGAGCTGGGTTCCACCTGCGTGCCGCGAGTAGAGGATGAATTTTCGGAACCTAAATTTGTAAATAACTTAGAAGGGTACCGGTTCGGACTATAGTTGGTACAGCATGATCTTCGTTGCGCGCCTCGACGACCAGCCGCTTTCCGAGCAATCGAATTAGGAATGCCGGAAAGATCGAGCTCCACGCCAGAAAGCGACAAACGCGCTGTTGAAGTTTCTACGAGCGACCCGCCTCGTTGAGCAATTATGAGACTCCTGTGCGTGTCTATGTGTGTTTCTACACACCTCCCTGTCATTATTACATTCCATACTTTTCTGTCCACCCTTACCCCTTCCCCAGTGCAGGGTAGCAAACCGGATATTTATTTTCCGGTTAACATCCCTACCTATCCGCATTGCATTTTTCTCTTTCTCTCTTAGCGTAATAGCGCGGAAACTACAAAAGACAAGAGGGGACACCGACAAGCGGGAGGGGTGAGGCGATGAGGCGGTAGGGATGCTCCTGCGTCAGCAAGCCATCCGTTTCACTATTTGCGTTTTTGAAAGGTGCGGGTTCGCGCATGCTGCGACCACTCTTTTGTTGCACTTGCTGCGCTAACTCTGGTTTCAACACGCGCGTGTTTATTCTGATTTCGCTTGTTTCAATACGTGCCTGTTTATTTTGTTTTATTTAGTCTTTTTAAGCACCGCCTGTGTATATCTCGCTTCGTTTCACAATAAAAGTTCAGTTGAAATTTAGCGCTTGTTGGTATTCCCCTCTTGTCTTTTGCTGTGTTTTCGCGCCGCTATTACGCTAAATACTATAGACAACATTTTTGTTCATGTGCAGTGGGGTCAATGAGCTCACGGATGTTCCTTTATTTAATTTTTTGCAACTGGGAGTGTCGCTAGGAATCCCTTAGCACGCCGTCACGCGCAGGTCATGCGACGCATTGAGTAATGAGACCTTTGTCGTGCACTTGAATCTGCATATCCCAACTAGGGGGACTTTCCTCGATGCATGCAAAAATGGACGGACGCTGACTGATACTATTGTGTGTCCTAAAAGCTAGCAGTCCACCGATAACGCGGTATTGGGCCCTTCACGTTACCCCTGCTGCATAGTTCCAGACCATTTACGACCGTACGTTTAAACGTTTCAGATAGCGCAGACGTGAACTTTAAACTCTGCATAGACGTTTTAGTTTTGTTCTTGGTTTTTACGATCAGTGATCTTACTCACCTGTTTTTCGTTTTCTCGTAAAGGCCGCGTCACGATGAAAGCTCGTCCTCCCTGCGGGGAAGGAGCCTAATCGATTCTGCAGGCATTCTCAATAAAGTTGTTCTCTCTCTCTCTCTTTTTCAAGTTCATAGGGGTTGGGTGAAGGACTGTACCACAGGCATATTCTCTGCCCTTCTGACCGACAATATATTTCTCTTTCTTGAGCCGCTTTGACGTGAGTTACCAATGACTGCCTTCAACAAGTATAATAATAGAATGCAAGATCTTACCGGCGCGGCGGTCGCGTTTAGATGGAGGCGAAATGCTAGAGGCCCGTATGCTTAGATTTATGCGCACGTTAAAGAACCCCAGGTGGTCGAAATTAAACCGGAGTTCACCACTACGGAGTGTCTCATGATCACATCGTGGTTTTGGCACGTAACACCCCAGATATTATTATTATTATTATTATTATTATTATTATTATTATTATTATTATTATTATTATTATTATTATTATTATTATTATTATTATTATCAGAATTTGACCTGCGGATCGAGCCGCACTACTTTCCTCACCATGTTCTACAGAAAAACACCGGACAAGCAGGGCGTGAACGTGCTTGAGATAGTGCGCGAAGCTCATATCACATGCTGCCCAGCTAAGCATAGATAAGCTGCATACTCTGACACGCCCTTATTTTGATAGTGTGTGTGTGTGTGTGTGTGTGTGTGTGTGTGTGTGTGTGTGTGTGTGTGTGTGTGTGTGTGTGTGTGTGTGTGTGTGTGTGTGTGTGTGTGTGTGTGTGTGTGTGTGTGTGTGTGTGTGTGTGTGTGTGTGTGTGTGTGTGTGTGTGTGTGTGTGTGTGTGTGTGTGTGTGTGTGTGTGTGTGTGTGTGTGTGTGTGTGTGTGTGTGTGTGTGTGTGTGTGTGTGTGTGTGTGTGTGTGTGTGTGTGTGTGTGTGTGTGTGTGTGTGTGTGTGTGTGTGTGTGTGTGTGTGTGTGTGTGTGTGTGTGTGTGTGTGTGTGTGTGTGTGTGTGTGTGTGTGTGTGTGTGTGTGTGTGTGTGTGTGTGTGTGTGTGTGTGTGTGTGTGTGTGTGTGTGTGTGTGTGTGTGTGTGTGTGTGTGTGTGTGTGTGTGTGTGTGTGTGTGTGTGTGTGTGTGTGTGTGTGTGTGTGTGTGTGTGTGTGTGTGTGTGTGTGTGTGTGTGTGTGTGTGTGTGTGTGTGTATTTGAGCACAAATATTTCGGCAGCATATTTTTAAATATTAAGTACTATATTCTGAAGCAACCAGAAAAAAAATGGCGTGTGTGTGTGTGTGTGTGTGTGTGTGTGTGTGTGTGTGTGTGTGTGTGTGTGTGTGTGTGTGTGTGTGTGTGTGTGTGTGTGTGTGTGTGTGTGTGTGTGTGTGTGTGTGTGTGTGTGTGTAAACGATAAAGATGTGTGTGTGTGTGTGTGTGTGTGTGTGGTGATAAAACCAACGACAAAGCTTCCCAGGCTGATTCATAACAGCTGCAAATAGTGCACGCGTGACCAAAGATACAAAGTCTTTAGATAAGACATCCGCTGAAGTCTCGGGACGCGTGACACCGTCCCTTCTCAAACACCTTCCACCCCTTCGTTTTATTGTCTATGTGACTGCCGAGCAAATTTGATCGAATAGTTTTGGTATTTTTTCTTGCAACTTTTCTAAAAAAATTGTAAGCTCTATTAATAAATGATGTGAAATACAGCATGGAGATTGTAGACACACTAAAAGCGCATCCTAATTCCAAGAAATTTTCGAGAACCCCTAGAAAATTCGGACCACCAGCCTATAGCTCCATTATAGATAAACTTTCAAGAAACGATGACTGGAAGAATATGCATATCTTACGATGATCGTTATTCTATTTAAGCTGGCGCTTTGATGCAACGCATAGCCAGTAGACGCACTGTTCGAAGCTCTGATCTATGAGCCTCTAAGGGATAAGAAATATCTGAGTTTCGTAAACGAAAAAGCACGCTATCGAGGTAATATCAGCACTGCCTATGTAGTGGAATCCGCGCATGCCGATACCTAGATGGTCTGCATCTGTTCAAGGCGACGTGAATACTTTTGCTCCTATTCTGGCATCCATTCGTTGACCTGACAATCACGCTTGTAACATGCAGAACATTTCAGGTGATCAGAGTGAGCTGTCTCATTATCTTCGTTCTGTTCATTTACGTGCCAATAAAAGCCTTACGCAACTACAAAAAAAAAAAAAAAAGAAACACTGAAACAAGTTAAAATAACATGCTAATCTACAGTTTGCTTCCAGAAGTTCACACTGCGGTAAAACGTCCACACGTACACATTTCTAGTTCTGCCCACAGTATGACACATCATTCCGTGTTTAACAACGCATAGCAGTATATCGTAAGCGCTTATCCAGACCGGTGTCCACTAAGCAGTCTTTCAGGAAGGTGTTCATTTCGTGTAAGTTTTTTTTTTTTTTTTTTTTTTTTTTTTTTTTTTTTGCTGCAGAATATAGATATGGAGTAGCCGAGGTAATATGAACCTCAACCTCTCCACATCAAGACAGGTATAACAGAAATAACAGAAAGCCTTACGCACTTTCTGCCTCACATCTGCTTGGTCACCCATTACGACATCTCCGAGGCTTGATTCGGTATGCGTATACTCTTCTCCTCAGTCGCTTTCCCCGACTCCTTTTACACTGAGTCTTGACGTTTACACGGCATCTCTGCGTGCCCCCTAATCTCGTATGGCACTGCGCTGCTGGTCGTCGCGGCCAGGCGCTTATCACTCGCCCCCTCCACCTCCACAATCCTCTCTTTGTCGAGCCAGCGTGCATCGCCACTATCTGCTTCCTCGGCAAAAACCGTCGTCGCTTTCCTCGGCTCGACAATCTGCTCGTGCATGTAGTGTTTCCCCGAGCGGTGAATACTCCGCGCGTGTCAACCTGGAGGTCTACAACTGGACAGCACTTTTCTCACTGGCGATGTACGAAGGCGGCGTTATGGCCTCGAATACCACCCTCGCGGATTTGAGTTTCAAGCGGCACAACTGGCGCAGTGACCTCATATAGTGTGTGTGTGTGCTCTGCTTGGGTGCAGAGTTGGTGGGCGTTGCTTGCATTCGGACCCTGAGAAGGGACAGCCCCTGCGTCATCATGCCGTTGTTTCCCAAGAGGCAGCCATCGCTGCTGGCCATGCATCTACCACTAAGGTCTACGAAGTCGGTGCCCACCATGGACTTGTTCCAGGTTTGAATCTTCCGCACCTCGGCTTCTGGGTTCCACAGAGTCGTTTTTTTTCTTTTTCTGTCTTTTTTTTATTTATTTACTTTTTCTTGTGTAGAAACGCATCTGTCTGCGTGTTTGGAATCATTGCACTTCCATCGATAGCTGAACCTAGACGTGCATGCAGCTGCGTGTAATATTTGTTGGTGTTTTACGTCCCAGAACAACGATATGATTGAGAAATGCCTTGGTGGAGGGATCCGTAAATTTTGACCACCTGGGGTCCTTTAACGTACACCTAAGTCTAAGCATACGGGCCTGTAGCATTCCCGCCTTCCATCGAAATGCGGCCGTCCGCGATTGGGATTCAAATTCGCGGCCTGTGGATCAGCAGACACGCACAATAACCGCTAGACCACCACAGTGAGTCGCTGTGTATGTAATGTAATCGCTTCAAATCCGGCCTGGGCAGTTACATTTTAAGTGTAGTGTTGGTGCCACAACACAAAGACCTACATGCGTTGAAACCATTTACGAAGCTTTAACGTTCACAAGTCATCCAACGCATTCCGCGAATATCAGCTCTCGTAGCCAAGGAGTAGCTCCAAGGGGAGTTAAACTAATAAACTTGACCCAACCTAACCTTTCTATTTTTGAACATTAACCTAAACACGTTTTTTTTCTCACCTCCAGCGCCAGTGATTTACGTGGGCACTTCTCGTCGAATACAACTTGAATAGAAAGTACGCGTACTATAACTTCTCACTGCCCATTATTGTGCTTTATATTGTTTTTCATTTGTAGCCTTCATTCAGGCCCGTATTCACAAACCAACCTTGGCCTTCCCTCACGTTTTCTTCAAGTTTCTGTACTCTCTATACATGCTTTATAAGGGAACAAAAATGGTAACAGGGTAAAAGATAACAACAAGATTGGTTCATGAATACTGGCTTACTCCGTTCATCAAGCGCAATAAAGGTGTAAAACCGATAAGGAAAACTCGAGGTAAGGATGAGGTTGGTTTGTGAACACGGGCCTCAATGTCGCAGTCGAGTGTTTCCTTTGCAGCACGTGTGAGTCCCACGAACGACGTGCCTACTATCAGTGTGGCATAAGATTCTTGTTCGGAAAGAAGCAAGTACATAGTTTTCGAGAAAGTAAACGCCTGCAAGCCAGATGACGATTATTCTTGCGAGACAAAAAGACCTTCGTAAGGGCGCAAAGAGTTTTTGGAGTGCTGGAATGTCTTTTATCCCAACATGACCCGACTGTTAACAATGCGAATCCAGACAACAGCAATCAAAAGTTGGCAAATTTCACTGCGTAAGTAAAAAAGAAGAAGGAAATCACTGCTAGAGGTAACGCTTAACGGGACCTGCTTGTAATACTTCTAGCTGTTGTCGATACAATAGAGAAAAATCTCGCATTTCCACGAAGTGAATCATGACGAGTGGGCGAAGTACTGGGGATCGTTCTCACGTGTGACATTGCCCACTCGCACATGTAAATGAGTGACAACGCGTGTATGCAGTATACATATGCAATGTGTTTTAGCGTTGAGCCGCCGCTTCCCGCGTCCTCAACCTCGGGGTAGCAGCTTGTCGGCGTTGTTGCGACCCGGGGTGTCACAGCTCGAGATACAGGTCGTGGTATCCCGCTGCTGGCCCCAGTCGTTGCGACCGGCCTTTGCAGGCCCCGGAGACCCGGGAGGAAGATGCCGAGGGAGCATGAAGAGGCTGAAGGGAAACTGAACTGAGGTTTAATTACATTATTTACATGGCGAGCATTTCGCTCTACATCACGAAGACTCCGCTACATCGTGACGATCTCGTCGAAGGCCCGTGTCGAAGCTCTCCGAATCCTTCGAATCTCTCGAATCCTCTGAATCCTCCCGAATCCTCTCTCAGTCTTCATGGAGCCCACGGGGGCTCATTATAAAGAGTCACTTTTCCCCAGATCCCTAGATGGGGGGAAACATGTCCAAATTGCGCTGTCCAATCACGCGACACACGCCACTTCCGACGGTGCCGCCCACAGCCGCCCAGGTCCACGTGCCCGACAGGGGGTGTTGCCACAGCATTGCACCAGTGGCACCAAGGTGGTGGCGTGAGAAGGCTGCAGGATGAGGGGTCCCATGCTCGCACTACGTGACGCATCAAAGGCCCGCCGCTCGACACGCAATTAGCGGGACGGATTGTAATCCGCAGCGACGCCGCCGTCTCTTCAAAGAGTATGTCGCGACCGAAAGTCGTTGTGGTCGTCTAGTCGAACACCTTGCGCGTCGGACAGCATGGCGCCTCACTTCCCGGCTAGGAAGGACAATACGCGGGCTTGAACGTCTGTCAGCGGGCCAGCAGCCCCTCGGAGACTTGTTCGTAGAACAGGGGACGCCGCTCCTCCGTCGGCCCAGGCGCCGGTCATAACAGCGTTGCCGTTTTGCCGCTGCTTCCCGAGCTCTCGATTCCGGGGTAGCTTGCTGTCTGCGTAGACGTGGAGCCGCTGCATACCGCGCTCTCGCCTCCGGAGTAGCAGCTTGTTGTCGGCTTTGCCGCTTTGTCTTTCGCGGGCGAGAGCGCGTTCACGATCGTTTTCATCCATGGCAGAAAGAGAATGTGTGGTCTGGAACGCGCTTATTCTTCATCTTCATCAGCGTCATCGTCATCGTCATGGCGTATAATGGTTACCTTACATGTGCTGTGCCGTGATGACAGCGTCATCGTCATCAGCACTAGCGTGGCTACGGCGTAAAATGGCTGGACGGAAGGACAGGCCTCGTTCATAAGATGATTCGCATCTAAAAAGAAAACTTACGGATTTCTGTAGCATACGTGGCGAGTAACGCACACTAACGAATGCAAACACCTTTTAAAAGCGCCTTGAGTTTTCTGAAGCCTCAGAAAGAAATATGCACTGCATAATGTCAGAATGATTATTTGCACAAATTTCGAACTAAAGCAACTGCAGCAACAAAATTGTGCACAATCAAAACACTGTGGGTGATTATGGCGAGCCTAAGCTCAATGACAACGTCAGGACAAGGGAACTTGTGTTCTGCCAGGGCTGTTGTCGCCGCCCTCTGGACTTATCGATTTCATTAGCAGCTCCGACAAATACATGTCTTTCCGGCGGAAACGCCGGCTCCGGTATGGTGCATGTTTCGTTACTGTCAGCGAATGCCAATCTCCACCCTCTTGTGACTCCTTCGTGCATAATGGACAATGTAGATGTTGGTGTAGATGCTCAAATGATGGCTCACACGTAGCCTGGGGCCAAGAATCGGTTAATTAGGATAAAATATTTAAAATATAGAAAAGCGAACGCTCGTTCCTGTGTGTACTCACTTTTCTCGGTAAGGTTGCTTCTCTGTACCGCTCTCTTCATTCACTCGCCTTCGCTTTCCCCCTTACAACGCTGCGCCGTGACCCCTTATTGGCTGCAGAAATAAGCGCCTTTACCCTCTACAAGTTATTATTATTTTTTATTTATTTATAAATCATCAATGCTATTGCGCTGATTGATGCCTCACAGTATGCGCGCGCGCCCGTGTGTGTGTGTGTGTGTGTGTGTGTGTGTGTGTGTGTGTGTGTGTGTGTGTGCGTGTGCGTGTGCGTGTGTGTGCGTGTGTGTGTGTGTGTGTGTGTGTGTGTGTGTGTGTGTGTGTGTGTGTGTGTGTGTGTGTGTGTGTGTGTGTGCGTGTGCGCGTGCGCGCGTGCGCGTGTGTGCGTGAGTGCGTGAGTGCGTGAGTGCGTGCGTTTATCGTGGAAGGGTACTGCATTAGTACATTTCGAATTATTTTTTCTCTTGAGACTCACTTTAGAACAATAGAAACCTATGGTTACGATATCTACACGGGGGGTCCCTAAATGTACTCGACGTTTCCGTTTGGCGCGCTATAGCTACTGCCGACCTTTCCCAAACACGAATCGCGCACGCGCACGGTAATCCGCATAAGGTCGCATACACACAGGCGTCCGGGTGTGCCCTAGTTCCTGCCGCATTAAAGACACCACACATACAACAGCTCAGAAGGGAATATAGCGGCGTTCAGTGAGCTCTCGTTGTAAAGTTCTACGGTTACAATTATGTCCGACGCACTGGGCCTTGAAATTCTATTTGCTCAACGCTTGACGATTAAGTTGTTCACAGAATTTTAAGGCGAAAGCCTTTAATGTCTCATGCTAACGTCCGTCCGTCAATCTGTCCGTCCGTCTGTCCGTCCGAGCCCTGGCATGGTGCCAGGTCGCATCGGACGCCGGTCGCATCGGACTCTACAGCGCTCGCGCTTTGCTTGCGTAGCGTCGCTGTGCCCAGCGTTTCCAATCATGCAAGGAGGGAGACGCGCGCATCGCGTTCCATTCTGACCGACTACGTCTCGATGGACACAGGCGTTCGCGGAACACACTTTGGAATTTACAACGTTTCCGTCAATTTAAGCGCTGGAGCGCGGATGGCGTTCGCACGATGCGCAAAGCGCGAGAAAATACGAACGCGTGCGAACGGAGGCAGATTAGTCTCGCGTCTCGCTGCGATTCACGGTAAAAAATTAAAAAAGAAAACACGCACACATTTCGTTTGTGTGCCATTCCACTGAGAATCTAAAATAAAAAAAAGACATGGCATAGTCAGTCGAATGGCCACAAGCTTTCGCTGAACACACTTTGGAATGTACAAAGTGTCCTTCAATTTTTTTTTACTTATCTTTTTAAAGCACCACTGAATCGCTAGACCAAACATCTTTGCGCTGTACGAACACCCTCTAGAAGAGAAGTCATTTTTTTAGAGGGTGTTGGCTGTACACGCATCGAAAATGTGTTGTAGCGCAGCGTCCTGGTACCCTGAAGCATTCTCAGCTCAGAGCTTGCCGAAATTTACTACCAAATTATGTATTTAGTTCTTTAGTATTCTTCGTGGTATAGTGGTACGCAGAGACCATTAGATAAAAGTCATATGCAGTGGCCAAAACGCTGCTGACTTATCTTGATAAATATAAAATTCAATAATACATGGACATAAAGACACAGAATGGTAACGAAATCAACTAATGTAGTTATCACACTCATGAAAGGTGTGTAGTGATAGGTAGTGTAGTGAAAGGTGTGTATTTTATAGTGTAGAATTAGGATGCCGAATTCCGCTACTGCGGTAGAGTAAATAATACTCTCAAATGTCTCCATTTTTACAGCAAAATTGTATATGCTGGCATTATGGCTGTGTGTGCGTGCTAAACCCCTAGCGCAAGTACGTTCCACACAAATTGTGCAAACCCCACTACTGACCACTGGTCCACTAAAAATGAAGAATGTGCATTGATATGATTGGACCGAGTTATGCAAGCTGCCTCCAGGGAGACTTTATGTAGCCTTTTCTTTTTTTTTTTTTTAATGCAAAGCATTTCCTAACGAACCAACGGCACTTCAACCGTTTCTATCTATCTAGTCGCCTACGCCTGGCCGCTCTCGTGGTCGTCTGCTTAACTTGGTACTCAGCAAAATTGTCACAGAAGGACACGACGAACATGATTAACAGGAACATGACACACGCCCACATAGAAACGCACGCACGAACATACATGAAGTATGGTTGAACCCCCCCCCCCCCCCCCCCCTCCGAAAAAAATTTCTGGCTACGCCCCTCCTACCTGGGGTTCCTTAACGTGCACCTAAATCGAAGTACACGGGCCTCAAGCATTTTACAGCGAAAGCTGTTATCAGATCACAATGGCAGTGGCAGTGGGGTAGTTCGCCGCCGCCGCCGCCGCCGGTTTCCGTAACCGCGGAGAATTAGAAAAAAATTGGGGGACCCTTAAGCTTCGCCTTTAAGAGTTGAACGCGATAGCGATATCCCGTCCCTACTGCGTACTTCAATCACTTAGTGCATACTATGTAATGGGTAGTATGGTTTAAACCAGGAGAAATTATGCGCGGCAAATGTGGGAAATGTTTTCGAACTTGCTATGCACCCACTACGTGGTGTTAAGGGAATACGCGCAGTAAGGTGTGTGCCGTTTGTAATGGGTGGCTGGCTTTAAACTATGGAATCGTTATGATAGTCACATATTCTGACGCCCGATGGCAATGTACGCTTGTACCACGCAATAATCCTGGGATATTACATGTTATATTGCGACGCCTATAAAGGACGCTTGCGTTTGCGAAGCATGGAAGTTATTTTCACTGCATTTCCAAGCAGAGGAAGTTATTTTCACAGTATATCCAAGCAGATCTTTCTGTTCTATGTTTAATAAGGTAATAAAGAAAAAAAAGAGGCATGGCTGTGTGGTAGAACACCTGCTTGCCACGCAGACGACCCGGGTTCGATCCTCACTCGGACCCGAAAATTTTTATTATTTATTTTATTTGCATCTTTCTCGATTTTTCGGTCACGGACAAGATGATGATTTTTCGGTCACGGAAAAGATGATGATTTTTCGGTCACGGAAAAGATGATGATTTTTCGCTCCCAACCAACGACGCCGGAATTTCTGCGAAACGAGCTCCTTAACGCTATCGCGTTAAAATGAAACGAGACAAAAATTCCTAAGAACCTCGGCCACTCTTACTGACTATCATCATCAATCAAGCGTGAGCACCTCTAACAGCGGGTAAGGTTCCGTGCCCTCAACCTCGCTTTTCAAGATAAAGCAATAGAGTCAACCCGGGCAACACAGATACCACCGGTGGTGGCGGTTATTCTTCGCTGCCACCCACCACCTACCTAGCTATTGCTAAGCAGCCACTCTGTGCTCTCGGCCATGACTCTTGTGACAGTGATGGTGGTTGAGGCCCTTAATATATTACAGTGAAAGTTGTATTGAGATCACAACGAGAGCCAATTTAGGCGCCGTAGTTATACGCCACCGCCAACGCTGCTGTCCGTAACCGCTACGCTATCGCGAGAAATAAGAAAAAAATGTAATTAGAAAAAATATCTAGGAGTAGATGGGATTTTAACCCGGGCCCTCAGCGTGGAGGTTGAGTGTTCTACTAGAGAGCCACGCTGGTTCTTGAAACTCCTTCGCAAAAACAACCTATACAGGTGTTATGTCGGGCAAGGAAATGCGTTAACATGTGTAATATAGCGTCCTAAAAGAGTAAAATAACAACCAGGCGTCACACAATGCGAATTGCGCAACGCGTGGGTCGTTGAATGCGTCCAACCCATTATAAAAATTCAGTCATAACTATTCATCATCATCAGCCGCAGTACAAGCAAAGTGCGCATAATGCCTTAAATGTGTGTAGCGGGTATCTCACTTATCCGCAGAATAACGAATAATTGCGTAGTGGCTGCTTCCCTACTTCCTGAAAGTTACGGTGGCTTATGGCGTAGTGGGTACCTTGCATGTGTACTTGTATTACTTACCCCAAGAGAGTCTACAATGGACTCTGGAAAGGACCCAATTCCAGCTTTCGCTGTGACTGTGCTGCGTGTTCTGCGCAGGCCTGGCGATTTTTCGCCTCCATCAAAAATGCGGCCGTCGCGGTCTGCGGCGGTCTTGCGACCTGCGGTTCTGCAGTCGAGCATCATAAGCGCTAGACCACCATTGCGAGTCTGCATGCAAAGGATAAAAATCATGGTTCGAACTGGAATCGAACTAAGACATTCTGCATTACAGTCAAACATTCTATCACATAGCCACGCCAAAGACTGAATCTGCTTCGGAAAAAAGACTATAATGGCTTCATGTAGGGGCAACGTCAATTGTGAATGAAGTGTTGGGTATCGGCTTTGATAAAGATGTATACATAATAAACATTGCATATGTATGTACACCTATGACGCTTTTGGACAAGCGTTGCTCGGCCCCGTCGGAATACGACGACGACCGCTACTTAAGATACGCACGTCACTGCACCGTGGCCTACGCTTCATTTCGATAAAACTGGCGTCTGCGCTTTAACGAGACCACCGACGTTGCATTTTACCATGAGCTATCCGGCAGTGCCGTCAGCGTACGTGATAATAATAATAAGGATTTTACGTGCAAAAAGCCACGATATTCTTATGAGGCACGCCGTAGCAGAGGGCTCCGGAAATTTTGACCTCCTTGTGTTCTTTAACGTGCACCAAAATGTAAGTACGCGGGCTTCTATCATTTCGCCTCCATCGAAATGCGGCCGCCGTGGCCGGGGTTCGATTCCGCGACCTCCCCTTGAGGCTTGAGGCCCATTCATGCGCACGTTGAAGAACTCAGACGGTCGAAATTTCCGGAGACCCCCACTACTGCGTTCCTCCTAATCATATCGTGGTTTTCGGGCGTTAAAACACCTTAGCAGTCATACTGTAGTTGATTCATACTAGAGGTGTGCACGGGCTCCGGGTAGCCCGAAAGTCCGAGCCCGGCCCGGCCCGCGGGCCGGGTTCGGGTATGCCGACGTCTTCCCATCTCGGGCCCGGGCCGGGCTCGGGCTACTAATCTCGGGCATAGGGTGGGCCGGGCCAGGTCTAAAGCCCGCATCAAACCGAAAATATAGACGTTGTGCCGGAATTGTTTTCTAGCACTTAGCGATGAGCACACAAGATCACCTTTGTGATTATTCATCCATGCAATCATCCTCCTGTCCTGCATCAGAGATACTAGTCTTCTGGAAAAACAAGGAGTCTAATTATTCGAAGGTTGTTATGCTTGCGAAAACGATATTTGCTATTCCGGCTACCAGTGCGAGCAGCGAACGGAACTTCAGTTCGACGGGATATGTGATGCAGGAGCGCCGCACTTCCCTGAAGTCCGAATCACTACACAGCTTGTTATTTTTACACAACTTGTAATTTATATGTATACACACTAACATGTGTCGTTTGCATGTGTTTAACTTTTATACGTTGAATAAAATGCCCCATGATCAAAAAGTGATATCTTGTCTCCGCAGCAAACTTTCATAGTGTCGGGCCGGACCGGGTCCGGGTTTGTGTTTTTGTACGTCGGGCCGGGCCGGACGGGCTCGAAGCCCTTTAGGGTCGGGCTCGGGCGGGCCTTCGACGCAGTCAGTGGGCCCGGGCCGGGTTCGGGCTTGAAAATTAGGCCCGTGCCCAGCTCTAGTTCATACTATGCAAAAGATAATAACGCAACACAAGGTGAGGAAACTAGAGGCAGCTTTTTTTTTTCGTAGGTTTTTTTTTTTCATTCTTTTTTTTTTCTGCACTGATTCCACTGCACTTGGGTGCTCCGGCATGCGAATTTGACTTGCGCACTCGCATCTTGTGTCTTGACCTGTGAACTACCCGAGGGAACTTTTGAGCGCTTTTGTAACGCTTGTTCTTCTAGAATGTTCTTCCTCCTACAGCACGTTCGAGAACAAAGGTGTAGCCTGCGGCTCGTAGAAGTGGCAACACCTGCTTATATACATTTACTTTACGAAAAATAGGTATTCGCTCCTGTGGTACTAATCTGTTCCAATTGACTTGAATTATGGCCTTTCATTTCGTATCCCAACCCTTTCATACGCCACCTATGAAGAACTGTCTGCGAATGCGTCAAATTAACAGAAAATTATTTCAAGACACTCCATATTTTATTGCAGCAAAAATAATGCCATAATTCGTTTCTTTATATTTGTTATAGCAATTAATATTAGTTTCATTGTAATTAAATATATACTTATCCTGATGTAATTCATATTCTGTTTTTGCACAAATCGAATCAAATCTCGGGCTTGAAATATCGTGCAAATTAGCACTTGAATATGTTTGCTTCGAGCAAAGAAAAATCGTACTGTTTACGTGGCTCGAGAGAAGTGCCACGTCGGACGACTCGTCCAACACGATGGTGCCCTCAGTAAAGTGGTCATATGCAACAGTACACTGCAAAATAAAGTTAAATGAAGACACGTTTACTACGAAGGAGGTTCAATTCATCCAAACCTCTATGTACCTTGCTCTTTCTTTGTCACTACTCGACACAACTAGCAAGAACAAGAGGCGTATACGATTGTGTGAAAAGTGTCTCAAAAGCTGGCGTACGTATTTGCTTCCCGCGTGTTGCTAGGGCTTAAGCCGTGGTGAGCTTATACACAAAAGGGTTCCGGTGTCATAAAGATATGGCGTTCTCGTCACCGCGTGCAGGCGATCGCCGAGGGCAAGGAGGGGGTCTTGAGCCAGTACCTCGAAGACCTGAGTGACCCGATCCGAAGGGTGAAGGTCAATGACCGCGACAAGAACACGGGCGCCACGCTGCTTCACCAGGCCGTCAAGATGAAGAACAACGCCATCCTCGACATGCTGCTCACCTACGGGGCAGGTGCGTTTGCTGTGAGTTCGTGCGATGAAACGTGAAAATGTTGACAGCTATCGTGGTCGCCTCGCCAGCATCTCCACAAGCAATAAGTTGTCAAATTATCAAGAGATCATATTTAAAGAAAAGATAACCTTCGGCGATCATATCTCCTTCCGTAAACGTACTTGAGAGAGATAGCAAATAAAGGGAGGGAGGTTAACCAGGTTCTGCCCGGTTTGCTACCCTAAACGGGTGAGGTGGAAAGGGATAAAAAAGAATAAAGAGAGCTTGAACGGTCAACAGACTAGGTGCCGGCCATCTTATGCCGGCGCGGCAAAATGTCTTTTGCTGACTATTGCATGAAGTACGTCACACTATTTTTGTGTTCTACTTAATTGCTTAATCAGTCAATATTGATTATCTAACTTTTAAGGCAACGAAGCCGGACAAAAAAGTTCAAATGAAAAAGTTGTACATCGGTTTGCAGAACGCCCTTTTACACTGTTTCCAACTTTCTATCTATCGTGGTATAGTGTTTTTCTGCTTCCTGCAGATATATGCCCGAGAAATACAATATATTGTATTTCGCTGTGGCTTAGAAGGCGACCGGACAGCGACGATGGTGGTGGTGGTTGTGTGATGCCGAACCTGTTGCTTGCGGCAGCACAAGCAACACTGCGTCTGCTTATCGTTGCCATGAACCGCCGCGAGGGAAGCACATCGTTTGTACGCGGAACTTTAGGGAGCAATGCAATATGGTGCCAAGCGGGCGTGTCACTTGGTATATTTCTGTATTTCGCGAGCACTTGCAGTAAGCAGAAAAACACGAATACTTAATAGACGCGAAGTTGGAAACTGTCTAATCGGGCGTTTTGCCAACCGATGTACAGTATTCAAGTTGTGATTTCTCGCCTAGCTACGTTGCTTTAGAACGTAGTTAATTAATTCTGCCTAATTAATCATTTAAGGAGAACACAAAAGATAGTGTGACTTAGTCCATGCAATAGCGTCGTATACAATGAAGTGCGTCGGCATATTTTTAGACTCTGACTAGAGTTAGCTGGGGCACCCTTTATAAAACAGCAGCGAAGCGTTACATTCTACCATTTCTTCAATTAAGCCCTACTCAATAATCAGTTTAATTGCATATTACAGAACAGACAACTGCAGCGTTCAAAAGCAGACATACTGCAGCGTTCAAAATAAAGAGACACAGTGAAGTCGACAAACCAACACTGAGCTCTAGGCTCTTTATTTTGAAAAATACGGGACTTGTCAGCACCAGCAATTCTAAATTGTGTCATTCAGGGAACGCTGAGATATTAACAAGAACAGACACCAACTCGTACAATTTTGGGTTCTACTGCGCGGATTTTGTGTGTTATAATACACAGCATAACTCTGCCGTGTTGTCATTGTAGTTGTTGTTTTAACAAGCAGTTAAACGACCTCGCCACATCCTCCCGGTGTCCGTTTCTCAACATAATCGTATCAAAAAAATCATGATTATCGGCTTTCCATTCACAAAGTAGCCTCATTCAGTCGAATGGTTCGCAAGGCATTCACGATCTACCCGTCTATCGTCTACGTAGCGTGCAAGCAATAAATACATCCGCGGGAATGCGAGAAAACTAGCAAAACTGAAGTACAACCCAAAGAAAGATAGACCACAAAAAAAGACCGTGATTTATTAGCAAATGACGAACACAACCATGAAAGGTGTCAGGGGCGAGGCAGAGTTAGCTCTCTGACAGCCGGAGATGCTGACGGATTGCTGAAGGAGCACACTTGTCAAGCGTTTGCCAACGCCAACTCACCGCGTATTTTCCCACAGCTCTTTCACTGTTACGCTCTTCTCTGGCTCTCGTCTCCTTCGCGCTGAAACACGCACCGTGGCTTACTATAGAGGTCTTTTAAAGACGATAGTCTTTCTTGGGATACTTGAAAGCAAAAATTTTGGTCTGTCTGTTTGTCTTTCTGTCTGTCTGTCTGTCTGTCACACGATTCAGCCACCTGGCCAAAGTTTTAGCACTTGCTGAACGCCCAGCCATCTTGAACTGGTAGCTGCGTTCATACTTGTGAACATTGTCGATCAAAAAGCAAATATTACGCATATCTGAGGCGAAACATCAATACGTAAGTATTAGGCGGTGTGTTCCTTTACTAGAAAATACATAGATACGTAATTCTAAAGAGTGTTTCTCAGGTTGCGCTGAAAATGCGACGCTATGCACGAAAAAGCCCTCTGCCGATGATTTGGTGCTGCCACCTGGCTCGTGGCCCTGGGTTCTGCGCAAAATAAGCTCATGTTTCCCGACGCCACTGCCAGATGGCGTCCATATCTAACGTGTAGTACGGCCGGCAGAAGATTATCGTCTTTTGACGACATTTGCAGCGAAGCACGCAGATACGCCGCCAATTTTTTTTTCTTTTACCGGTATTTTTTTTTTCAACTCTATAGCCAGCGCCAAAGTTGGATTCGGAAGAGTAGCGGGACATGCAGAGAGACGAAGGGGCTGAATAAGGTCAAATTATTAAGGCGAAAGCCACAAATGCCTCAGCCAACGCGAAAAGTGACCGTCAGCGTCAACACGAGTTATGCAAAATATCGTCACGTGATGAAGTCACCTCGTGACGTCACCATGATGTCACAGGCCACCAAAATCTATGACGTCATCATGATGTCATTATGCTGTCCCATAAAGTGACGTCATGTGACGACGTCGCTTGGTCAAAGCTGGGCCCGACAACGGAGGCACTGCCAGACCCCGTCAGCTGCAAAAAAATGCCCCCCACCTCCCCGAAGGGAATCACGAGGAAATGCGAATGCATTTCTTGCGCCGAGAGATTTCGCCTTCACCGACTTCTGCCATCGCCTTGAGAGGCGCCCAGCCAGCGAACGGTCGAGAGTGAGGCGCGAGCGGACGGGATAGTGGGGCGCAGGGAGGAGAGAGAGCGAACGGCGAGAGAAGGAGCGGCGAAGCACTGCACCTACCCTCTCCTACACTCTCTCGCACCACATGCTCCGGTTGCTAGGGGCGAGGATAAGCGCGCGCGCCCGCAGCTGTTGCTATGGGAGAGGGAGTGAGAGCGGAGAGATAACACCTGCCGGGGCGCGGACACCACCGCGGACAACGCCGGATGCCTGACATAGCCCGACTAAGAAATGCATTCGCATTTAAAAAGCTTCCAATGCCGCCGAGCGAGGAGGCAGTGCAAAACCATGGTGGGTGCGGTAGCCTTCGGGTGGGGTGGGGCAAATCAATACAATTGCCTTCGAGTCGCCTTAGGGAAATGCATACGGGGTGGTGCGACTATTTTTCATAAAATATTTTATATCATGTTCAGGCCATATTGCTGTTCACGTTAGAAACAAGACACTCGTCGCGTATTGCCACGAAACTAGCTTTCCTGCATAGCTTTTAAGCAGTACCATGAACACCCCAAAATTCGAGGAGGAATGAACTTTTTTAATTAAAAAAAAACAGTCAGCGCGTAATTTTTTGAACATATATTTCTCTAAAACTATGGCCGACATCTTCGCCCTGTTTCATCGTAATTCTATTTCAGAAAGACAGTTGTGGACAAGCCGAACAATAAATCATTTTCTGAATGTCAGCCTCTGTAGTATTTTCGCCTCTGCTTTCCCTCGCAGTGCTCACAGGCGTTCATATGTCACTCATGCTCAAGGACAGTCACGGTGTTGCCAGCAAACTTTTCAGTTATTTGACAATCTTTCTTTTTTTCTCTCGAGCTGACTTTCCCGCAGTGCACAACTTTCGCAATTGTGGCGGTCAGCGCATCACCGAAACGAACTCTACAGTTTGTAAATAGTATTTCTCTTGACGTGTTCCTTCCTGTCACATATTACCGCAGGAAAGCAAGAAAACAACAATAAAAATAATATACTCGCGCTTAAAATGATGGCTCATTCCACAAGGCTTAGCAAGTCGTATATTGCAGAAAAGAAGAATGGGCACTATTCGGGAAAAGCGATACAAGCCCCTCCTTCTATTAATATACAGCGATTTCATTCTTTCCGCGAAAGTGATTTCTAAGCATGTTATTTTAAATGCCTCTGTTAGGAACATCTATTCCCCAGTGCCTGCTAACGTCACCCTGTGCTAGCTGTAGCAAACCGTTGTCCTAAACTGGTTAACCTCCCTGCGTTTCCTTCTCTACTACCGTATATACGCGATTGTAGGTCGACGCATTTTATTTAAATTGGAAATCCGTAGGTGGGGGGGGTCGACCTACAATCGAGACCAAAACAAACGAGAAATCAGGCACGCTGTGGCATCGCTACGATTTTGTTTACTTTCCTCCTCTACCTGTAACATACACCGCATTTTCTCGTGTATAACGCGCACCCTGACCAAACGATTCGCGGAAAATTTTCTAAAAATGATCCCCGCGTATTGCCGCGAAGCTAGCTTTTCTGCATAGCTTTTAAGCATTACCACGAAGCCACCTTTGCACCCCACAATTCGAATTCATTTTTTCAGCGACATGCTAAATAAATTTTCTTTATGAAGTGCACTCGAAGCTTTTCCCTTTTTTTTTTCTGTGGGATTTTAGGGGGTAGACCTACATTCGAGTCGACTTACAGTCGGGTAAATATTGTATTTATTCTCTCTGCGCTAACTGTTTCTATAACAAGTAGGAACTTTCCGAGTACCCGTGTAATTTTTTTTTAATTTCATGTAATATCACGTAAGATATTGTATATTGTTTATATACCATATATCGCGTTTCATCACTCACCAAGAAACTCTTATTTTCTTTCATTTATGACTACAAAAATAGATATAAACGTTGTCAGCGCTTTCACATCAAAGCTGACCAATCGAAAGCAACACATTTTAAGAGACCGGCATTTCTAGATTGTCTCATTCTTTCTCCTCTCGAAATACTGACTATATTTTCAGAGCCGTTTTCTATATTCGTTGACGCTCGTAGCAAGTATTAATCTGAACATGACTTTCCTGTTTCAGATCCGAACGTTAAGGATAAAATGGGCTTCACACCCCTGCACTACGTCGCCAAGTTTGTCAGACCGGAAAAAAGGAGGGTACGTTTTTTTTTTTTAATCTACACTCAAAACTTGATATAACGAACTCGGATATAACGAATTATTGGTTATAACAAGGTAAATGAAAAATAGCCTTGATAATAGGTACAGTGGTTCGAATATACGCTTATAAAGAATTTTTGGATATAGCGAAGTTATTTTTATGTCAAATGCGACTTTGTTATAATGATGTTTAAGTTTACTTCAGAACATTACTTGTGCGCACCTTGCTTCATAACGCCCCTTCGCCTTCCCTTCTTCCTCTCTTCTTTCTGCATTAAAAGAAGCATTTCGGCTAAATATTATGAATATACTATTCAAGAAATCCTATTTTTACGTATGCAACTAGAATTTTGTTAAGGTCGCGTTGGCAGCATTAGTAATTCCCTCCCCCTTATAAAGCCGTTGGGCATTCCAGTGACCAAAGCCAGTCCTTCAGTTCATTCACAAAAGGATGGAAAGCTGGGAAAATCGGTACGCTTGCAGTATGAAAAGAAACAGCGTAATAAAACATAGACAAAACCGAAGGCGCTTATAACACAGGACGAGCGCCGACCCACAGCTGAATTTAATAACAGTGTTCCATATGTTCCTCGCCGAAGCGATAGTCGAGCGCGTTGAACGACGGGAGAACAAAATGAAGTAACGTTCCTTTATTTTTCTTCTTTTTTTCTTTTTGTTTATTCGGGATGTGTATATGTTACCGTTCTTTTGTTATTAAATTCAGTTGTTGTCTGTGTTCTCATTTCTTTTCTCTTTGTCTACGCTTTTCTTTTTTTTTTCTTTTTTTTTTTTTGCACTGTTTCTTTTCACGATGTAAGTTTGTTCATAAATATCCTACCTGACGTAAAGCTAAACACAACTTGTAAGAAAGACAACAGAAATCTGCTAACTTCAATGATTCCTCTGGCTTCGAACTCGGGGTGAGTGCAGTGCCCTGTCGGGGAGAATGTCGTCACGTTCCTAAAAGTGTCTAGGCGATGCACACGGCGCCGCGATCATCCGCTTCAAAGTTATATGTTGCGACATTAGATTATAGCCTTTAATGAGATATTTCGCCCCTTCCAAGAGCCTGCATGGCGCGAAAAGTCGCGCACAAGTTCCCAAGCGCCAACGCTCGTATGTATTTGCGCGTCGTCACACTGTCGAATGGCAATTGCGAAACATGCGGACCTAAAAAAGCATCTGTTCTGTTTAAGTCATTTAGAAAGTCCTCGGAGCTTCTTGTGTGGTATAACAAGTGTATGGTTCAACTATATTAAACACAATCCATTCAAGAGGTACAAACATACAGGAGTACATATAGGAGACGCCTACACGATACTTCAGACTGCTTATACACCACCTTCCCTAACGCTTGAAAGCACATACACGGGTGCTCAATAGCGACAGTTTTTCAGCTTTTTAAAAATAGCTTTATCGTTTAACCAAGTATGCACACAGCAACATTCACAGGAGAATCATGTGGAGATACCACAGTGGCTCCTCGTTCATTGCCGATTTTTCCAGCTCCCCGCCGCGCGTGTTTAAGAAGCATTCTCGTAACAATTTGGCCCCTGTCCCACTTAGTGTGATGTTTTACTAACTTTATTCTGCAAGTCCGTTTCACCTGTTTCGTTACGTGCAGAGCATAATCCTTGCGTGCGAGGATTCGGCTTCGCTGATGATCCAGACGCTCATGTCGGCGGTAGGCACGGGAGCCAACGCCATCGACGCTTGGGGCATGACGCCATTGCACCATGCGTCCTTATCTGGGAACAGTCACGTGGTGCGCTGCCTGCTGCCATACGCCAGCGTGGACAAAGAGGTGAATCTTCCTTTCGTAGAGGCCAAGTCTGTCAATCACGCATACGTTGTGTGCATTAACCGCGGGTCCATAGGCGTGCACAGGGTGCTTCCTTAAAGGGAGGGGGAGGGCAAAGTTTCACCGCAGTACAACCCCCCCCCCCATGGTCGAGTCCGAAAAAAAATGCTCACAGGGTCCCTTATGCACATAGGCGTAAGCAGGGTTCCCCTTCGGGGGGGGGGGGGGGGGGGGAGGAAGGCTTATCGCAGCGCCCCCCCTTCCGTATTAAGTCAATGTATGGGGCAGACTTTACGCACCCCCTTCTTAGGTGACTAGGGGGGGGGGGGGGGCGCCCCCCTCTGCCCCCCCTCGTGCGCACGCCTATGCTTATGCATTCCGAAGGCGAAAGCCATCTTCTTTCCCTTCTCAGTTGATGCATTGATCCTGCCCCGCCACCCTTCGAAAGCTTTATGCACCTAAACTGGTTATGCACTTTCTCCAAGATCGGAGGCATCCTGCATTTGCATGGCCTCCGTGATCGGACCACCTTTGACCAAGCTGCGATGCCGCTTGACGACGTCATAACTACGTCACAAATTCTGGCGATCTGTGACGTCATCGTGACGTCATCACGTGATGATTTTTGCGCCACTCGTCCCTGACGCCGCTGGACGCGGACGCCGACGGTCCAGTTCCGCGTTTGATGAGGCATTTAAGGCCTTAAAACAAGTTTCGCAGTGGATTGCAAGAATGAAACTAAAGCGATAGCGTGCTTCTCACAACGGCCTGCCTTTGGTCCCTGGCTTTTCGCGCGTAAAGGTAGGAGGCAAACAGCTAATTGGAATCAACTGTCAAGAAACTGCATGTCCATAACACCACACTTGAAAGAATGACGGGACAGGTTCGACTAAGAAATGGCGTGAGGCAAACTCCCCCCCTCCCCCATTGATCATTAGATGAATCGGTGTGGAAGGGGGGTGCGCACGCTTATGCGCACGCACATGTTTTGAAGCCAGATAACTCCCAAAATGCATCACATATTGCGGTTACGTCATGAAAACGCATCGGTCGGAATTTGTCGACCCAGACTATCGCCTTCGGTCACAGAAGACAGTTGACGCGTTGACCTCGATCGTAGCTTCTAAACCTGCAATCTAAGAAGAAAAAAAAGGGAGTCCTTTGACTCCTTTTGAAGAGGCTTGACTTGACACTTAAATGACTCTCTTTAAAGAGACACGTCAACTCTCTTTGGGGGGTCATAATACTCACTTCTCAGAGTCGTGTGACCCACAAGAGAGTTAAGCTGCCTCTTTAAAGAGAGTCAAAATACGTGGCAAGTCAGGATTCTCGGAAAGGAGTCACAAGTCCTTTTTTTTTTTTTTTTTTGTAGAGTGGGCTCGATTGTAGCACATTTTCTAAACCTGCTGCTAGTTGTCATGCAGTTGGGGGAAAGATATAGGCGGTTTCTCGGTGATATCCCCTCCGTACTCCATGCACAAACTTGTGCACTCGATTTGTATTTGTCATTTGTGGCCAGTGATGGCAAAGAAAAAGATAACAGACATAGAGCTTTGAGGGAATTTCACCTCTTCCATATTAAATCCGAATTAGTTTCACTTGCAGTATGATGCGTATATTCGTCAAATAACTGTCACTTTGGCAGCCACGCTATCAGGTTTGACGGGATGTTGGGATTTTCACTGACGAGAGAAGTGATCAAAAAATCTTTTTCATTTTTCGTGACGGTGCTAATCATTTCTTCTTATGACAAACCACCATATGACCGACCACTCAATCAAGGAATATTTAATTACTCCACAATTCATCGTGGCTTAGGAGTATGCAAGTGACATCCTACGGCGTTAAAGTTTCTTGCCACGAAATGTCCATGCCCAGGCAATAATTAATAATTGTTGGAATTTAACGTCCCAAGACCACCAATATGATTGTGAGGGACGCCGTAGTGGAGGGTTCCGAAAATTTCGCCCACCTGGCGCTCTTTAACGTGCACCAAAATCTAAGTACACGGGCCTCAAGCATTTTCGCCTCCATGAGAGATGCGGCCGCCGCAGCCTAGCGCTTAGCAATAAACTGCTATAAATCTGTCGCAATTATGAACTGTCTATCGTCATTCGCGTTAGAGGTTCTGTGATGCGACAAGGACTACGCACCTCGCGTGTCGTTCTGTACGCGCAGGTGACAGACAAGCAGGGCCGCACTGCGCTGCACAACGCGGCCACCCTGGGCGACGCCGAGGTGGTGAGACTTCTGCTGAGTCACGGCGCCAACATCCACGCCGTGGACAAGAAGGGCCTCACGCCGCTACACATCGCCGCCAAGGAGGGCAGCCTGCAAGCCGTGTGCCTGCTGTGCCAGGAGATACAAAAAGAGGCGAGCACCGTCCTTCTATAACACTCTAAGAAATGATCGAGTAAAAAGGGCGTCTTTTTGTCCCACAACAATAATCGCCATCTATCTTGCGTCCCTTTCCTTACATTATCGCCGCGCGCCCGGCAGTTTCTGGTCACGAACGACATGCGCGTTATCAGCGTGACATAACACTCTTGATAGGAAAGAGGCCAGCGCCGAGTTTTCAAGAAAGGAAGCGCAAGCAAGCCGGATGACGATTATTGTTGTGGGACAAAAAGACACCCTTTTTACTCGATCACTTTTTAGAGAGTACAGAACGATAGGTGTAGACCAGGGGTCGGAAACCTGTGGACCGCGGGGAAATATTTTGTGGCCCCCCGGCACGACGTCATCCCCCCCCCCCTCCTCTAACTAGCCGATGAACACATCCCGACTAAGCCATAAACACCTCCACCACTTTCTGCGTCTGTCGGTGAGAAACCTTGATGTAGACATGTACAAGTTGACTAAGAATGGTCAGCCCCAAAAGTCGAATTGAAAGAGTTTTCTTGTTTTGCTTCTAACCTATGTTTATAAACTGAAACCTTGTCGAATGCGTGCTGCAAATAAACGTGATCTCTATTACAATATCATTATTGTCAATTCGCCAAAACTTTCTCTTTCTCTGTAAAGTCCCCCCCCTCCCCCCCCCCCCCCCCCCACTATTTCCTAGTGTGGCCCCCCGCCGTGTCGGCATCATGCAACTCGGCCCTCCGTCTCAAAAGGTTGCCGACCCTTGGTGCAGACTTTAAAACCTGTTTTAAACACGGCAGTCATTAGATGATTACATCATACTCTAGTAGAGGTAGCGCAATGTAATGCGGACTGCATGCCCACAGTAGGCTGGCATTCAACATTTTTGTTGAACCTGCATCCCGTAAGCTTTCGAGCCTTGCACAACACGTGTAAGATTCCCAAGCTTTTGCTTGTTTCTTTGCGTTGTCACAGTGAAGTTGATACGTTATTGTTGCTTAAAATCTAATGCCTGCACTCATTCCTATAGGCAGAATGATTGCGCAACATTTTCAATTCCTGCAGCATTTTCTACACTACCTATCGTGCACGACGCCAAGAAAACGATGCGAATTTTCATGTTCTTACTTCGGTGTCGACCTCTTGTGACAAGTAAACGCCTCGCATGTACGTACGTAGACGTGGCAAGGTTCCAAAAATAATTTCGTCATGTAATACACGACCCAAAGCGTGGTTCATGTAGCGCGGCGCTCTATTTTTTACAAGTTCCCTTCAATGCTGCACTTAACATGATAGTCGCAGATATATCAAGATGTCTTGCAGACGACAGCAATAGGCCTAATTTTACGAAGTGGTGTGATCTTTTAGTATATCTTCGTATCGGAGTCATCCAATGATACTGCGACAAAACAAAGGGGACGTCAAAATACGTGAGGTTGCATACTTACACGTTTTCTCGACAGGCGAAAAAAAAAAAGCAAATTCGTATGACAGAAAAGGCTTGTCGTAATTAAACATCAACAGTCGCAAAAAACACGCACTCACGCGGTGCTTCACTGCTGCAGGACATTCCCGTGGCTGTTCTCTCAAGGAGGGACAAGCAGAACAAGACGCCCCTGCACTACGCCGTCGAGAACAACCACATCGAGATCGTGCGCTTCCTCTTGGAAAAAGGTTCGCGCACTCTCATCTCACACCACGTGACATGGATCCAACGAACACGTGAACGAACGACGTACTGGAACAGACAGAATGACCCGGTCTAATCAATGCGTCCCGTTCACATTCCTGAGGTTCGCCAAACCGTTTCACTCAGCAGTAAAGCGGAATTTAGCTGATTAAAAGAATGTCGATTATCGTGAAATTTCGCTCACTGCTACTGGCACATTCCAACTAGAATGAACAAAATTCATCCAGCTGCACTTGGCGGACACTGATGAAACAGCGATGCTGGTGGCGTGCAGCGGGGTTGAATGAAGTGGAATGAAATGGGTTCAATGAAATGGGAATGAAGTGGGCATGAAGTGGGCGAATGAAGTTCAGGGGTGGATCCAGCCACTCGTTTTAGTGAGAGGGCGGTCACTTGAAATAAAATCGTAGAAGGGGGGGGCGGGGGGGCGGTCCTGACTTCTTTGTTCTTAGTACTTACCATCATGACAAGAACCCCATCACAGCGTAAATACTGTTAATTTGCGCTCACAGTGGTAACAGGTGATAGGAGGTGGACGACAGGCACTGAAGGGAGGGGGGTGGGGTTGCTGACACAGGCTTTGGAGTGGGCGGTCGCCCCTAGCACCCCCCCCGCCCCCCCCCCTCTGGATCCGCCACTGATGAAGTGGGAGGACTGGCGAGTGCAGGAGTGGGCGTAGTGGTGAGTTGTGCGAGTCATAGAGTTTCCTAAAATTAACTAGAGGGGCCTCTGGCGCTGCGATCGTTCATCCACCATGGGAATGATGGGTAGTACACGGATTTGCCTAGTCTTCGTGCTTGGGGGCTTCGAACGCACTTGTGGCTTTGTTTATCGTTGCGCTTTCGTTCTTTTTCGGAAAAAAGAATGGACCGTTGGGAACTTCGTGAGCGTATTTGGATTCGTGAGCCAAAAAAGGTAACGGCGGTGAAGCGTAACTGCAGAACCTTTGCTGAACTTCGTATTGCGGCAAAGCAAATTCAAGCCACACGCAGCCAAAAGAACGAAGACTAGGCAAGACTAGGCAAATTTGTGTACTACCCATGATTCCCATGCTGGCTGAAGCGCCCTGTGTTGCAGCCCCCGCAGACACTAGCGCCAGAGTTCCCTCTAGTGTATTTATAGGAAACTCTATGGTGCGAGTAGTGAGTAGTGGGAGTGGTGGGAACAGTGGCACATATCCGTTGCGGGGTTTACCCACTTTCTGTGGGTGAGTCCCACTACGATCTACATCTACGATGGCCCCCCGGCCGAACATGATAGCCTCGACTAAGAACAGCTTCGCTGTTGAAAAAGAAAGAAGAAGAAAAAAAAAGAAAGCTCGTGTATTTACTCAGAGAACTCCACGTAGTCAGAATAAATCCAACGCACTGCCACTCCAACGCTGCCTTAAAGTCGACATTGGAACTGGGTAATAACAGGCGAAAGAAATCTTTTTAAATTAATAGTTCCTGCAATTAGTGCTACAACGTAAAACTTCCACTGCATGAGAACACACGCTAGCGTATAAGCTCATCAAGTGTTATAAAATTATCCATTTATTTCAGTATAGCGATAACCAGTTTCTCAAGGTCAATATCTCAATTTATTTCACGAGCGATATCTTAAATATATTAGAATTTATTAACTTTATCTATTTCAAGTGTAACACTAGTTCCTGTGCTGTTGTGTTATTAGCTTGAATTGGAGCAATAAAGATTGACTGACTGATATTACGCATTTAATGGCTCTTACGAATTATTTTATGTAAAACTGTTCGAGTGAAGTTACAATGCAGAGAGGCAGTATCAAAGCATGCATGTAGTAGGTCGGCCAATATTTCATGAGGAAATTCAAGCTTGCTCTTGGAAATCAAAAGACGCTATCAGGCATGGTATTATTAGGCCCGGTATCAGGCACCGTGTCAGACCATATCTGGTATCAGGCATGACGCGTACGAGTTGCAAGCTATATGTGTACCATTTGATCGTCGCTTAATGCGACTCGCGATAGCCTGTTTTGCTAGCCGGCTTGCTTATCGTGCGCAGGCGTGGACCCGAACTGCTCGTCGTCGACGGGCCTGACGGCGCTTCACCTTGCCGCCATGCGGGGAGGCGGCGTGCCCATGTGCCAGCTGCTCATGGACCACGGTGCCGCCACCGACGTGCTGGCCGACGGAAACAAGACGCCCCTGTTTCTGGCGGCCACCAACGACCGACCTCGCATCGTCGCCTTCCTGCTCGACAAGTGCGTCACTGGTCAGCCTGCACCAATTAAATTTCGGCGTCATCCGGAGGCATTGCCTTCCTTGGCCTCCTTTACCCGCTTTCTGAAATGTGTCATCGCTGTGTTGAACTCATTGATAAGCACAATGCGCACGCCGGAATGACAACCCCATCAGCTCGAAGCGCGCTGCAAGTCCTGGATACCTTGGAGCCAGTGCTTGCAGGCCTTAATTAACATCATGGATCCACTTCATCTAAGACAGTCGCAGTCGAACCGTACTCTGTAACAGTTCGCACTTTGAAACCTTCTGGGTATGCGCGGTGAACGCTGCCATGCGTGAGAGCGTATTAGTTGTCCTCTCTCTCCTTCTTCCTTTTTTCATCTTTTCCCCTCCTTCCATGTAGGGTAGTTAACCGGGTACAACCTGAGTAACCTCCCTGCCTTTCCTTCGCCTATCGCTTTCCCTCTCTCTATCTATCTCTCTCTCGGAAACGAGATACGATGTCCCGGTTTCTGTGGAAAAACGTGGACATATATCAAATGCAGTAAAGTCTGAGCGTCTCGCCAAGTCACGCGACTTTCACGTGCCGAATTCTCTTGCACACTACCACCGCTCGTTGTAGCACTGGCTAATATTAGCTAGTGGTGGCTAATATTGATTAACTCATGGCTATTCTCTGTCATAAGTTCATGCAATAATTTCCACCAATATTTCACGTGCCCAAAGCGCGATGTGGTTATCAAGCATGCCGTAGTGTGGAACTCCAGGTTAATTTAGACTACATTACTTTCTTAAACGTACTGTTAAGTTGAAGTGTGAATATTGTTGCGAATAAAGGTGGCATAACATTGAAAAATAAAGGAGCACACGGGACAACGCTACAGTCATCCATGGTGAAAGTACAGAAAGCAATAAATACACCGGCTTTAGAGTCTTACGACAACGCTCCTCGGGCCTGCAGGTTTAAGCAAGCAAAAGTTCCGGTGGCTATAATGACTTTTAAGTATGACTAACGAAAAGCAACCGCACAAAATAACTCTTTCTCGCGCGCATGCCATTATAAAAGGCAAGCATTAACTTATAACTCATTTTTCGGTGTTCTCTTCTTAGCGAAAAAACTTGAGAAGCTCGTCACGGCGGGTCACGTGACTACGGTACAGTGCTGCTGAACTTGAGGTCGCTGGTTCGACTCTCGGTCGTGAACTCCGCATGCCCATGGCGGTAGAATGCGAAAATCCTGGTGCACCGTACTATGGGTGCACGTTAAAGACATTTAGTGATTAACATATATCTGGAGCCGAATGCACGAAACTTCCCATTCGTAAGTGCCTTTTCCCATTGGCTAGCCGGCTTCATTAATGATAAGCCCCGCATCATGATTGGCTGAAATATTCTTTTACGAAAATGTTTAGCTTAAAATGCTTCTTTTTGTGAATACGTGCCGTGGTGTCCTGGACCCTGCGGTGTCCCTCATAAGCACGCTGTACGGATAAACCAAAACTTAATTTTATTAAAAAAATATTTTAAGCCTGTCAAGCGATTGTAGACGAGTGGTGATCCAGACGCAACGTGATGCCGCGGGAACCGTTCAGCCTTAGTGCGGTGTCTTTCACAGAGGCGCTGGCATCGAAGATCGGGACGTGGAAGGCAACAGCCCTCTGCTGGGAGCCGTGGACAGCGGCAGCGTAGAGGTGGTGCGATTGCTGCTCGACCGCGGCGCCGACATCGAGTCGCGGAACAACGACGATCGCAATGTGCTGCACATGGCTGTGCTCTCCAAGAACGAGGACGTACTTCAGGTGAGATCGGCCGAACAAAAAAAAAAAAAAAAAACACAAAGTATTGCCGGTTACAACCTAAGAATAGACATAAGAAGAAGAAGAACAAAACTTTATTTTAAGGGAAGGGGTAGAAAAGGGGGAGCTCGGGAGCATGTTGGTTCGGGGCCCCCCCCAAGTCCAGGGCCCCACTGGCTTGCGCCGCACGCCTTACATGACTCGCAAGCGGTAATTGCACTTCTGGGTCCGAGCTGGCAAGCTGTGCCTCCCGCTGCTCCGAACTGCTTACAATGTTGCTGCCTAAAAACGAACTTAAATTCTCTGGCTTTCGGCCACACCAGCCACACTCACAAGAGGTGTAAACTTTGCTCACAGCCGACGCTGTGCAATCAAGAATACCAGATATTAGCGTAATTACGTGACGTCCAGAACATCTCGCGTATTTCAAGTGACTTTCCCATACAGACGCTTCTTCATGTCGCTAGTTTTTGGTCAAAAGCTCGAACTTCCTGACAAATTTCAGCAAAGATTACGATTTCACTGCTCAGCTAAACATATCAATTTAACAAGGGAGGACGAACTTTTAATTTATAATTTGAATAGTATTTAAATTATCTGCGAAAAAGTACCTATGGCTAGAACAAGAACCACCAAGCAGAACTGTCTTGAACAGATTGGTGACAGTTGCGCTGAAACAGTGGAGGCCGAGCTTACATTCATTCTCACGTTGTAAGAGAGCACGTTTTATCGCCTCGTGATCGTCTCCATGACAATAGGCGTGCGCACGAGGGGGGGGCAGAGGGGGGTGGCCGCCCCACCCCCCCCAAGTTACCTAAGAGGGGGGGGCGCAAAGCCGGCCCTATTCATTGATTTCATTGGGGAGGGGGGGCGCTGCAACGAACCTCCCCCCCCCCCCCCTGAATGGGAACCCTGCGCACGGTTATGTCCATGACTATACTTTCTTGTCCACTGTGTTCTCTGGCGCCGTTTGTTACCGTAATCAATCAATCAATCAGTCAATCAATCAATCAATCAATCAATCAATCAATCAATCAATCAATCAATCAATCAATCAATCAACCTTCAATTCGCATCCATTCATTTACAAAAGCCAACGCTTGGACAAGAACGAAAAGTTGGATGTTCGCAATTTGACGGCGTTCGCGCCCCATATTCAAGCACCAAATAATCAAACAATACATTTTGACCAGTAGATGCGTTGCCGTAGGGAAGAAAAAAAAGTGATTGCAGCGATTTTATAAGAGCTTCGCATTAGTTATGCGCTCGTAACCTGAACGTATCCATAACGTCTGCACCTCATGCGGGGTCTCTCACTGCACGTTTGATTGCAGAGGCTTGAATTGAGAAGTATATCATAAGTTGGCCCCTGACATGTACTGACACATAGAAGACACACTCATGCTGCCCAACTCCAAGACGATATATTCTCTTCCCTCCAATTCGTTCTCCGAAGTGTATCAAAAGAAACCACATCCTTTCTGGCGGTTAGTGCCCGAGATATTGCTTCTTGGAGCTTTTTCCCAATAGGATACGTGTAATTTTAGGTGGCGTGACTTGTTAGAAATGTGAGAGTCTAGGACCTCTGAGTCATTGATTTGAAATGTGCCACGTGAGTGTAAACTGATCTCGTGATTTAATGCATTAATTTCAACAACGCGCCATATTATCGTGAACAAATCTAGCTCACTATAAATAACATGGTCCGGAAATTCGTAGGACAAAAATTTACTTTCCTTTCGTGCCTTTTCAGCTGCTCCTTGCAGTCAAGGGGTCGGAACAACTGATTAACAGGAAAGACTGCGACGGGGAGACACTCCTCTTCACCACGCAGCACGCAATGCTTTTCTTGACATTGTTCAGGTGAGTAATGCAGGACGTGTTTGGTAATGAAACACAGACCATGATTTCTTTTTTTTTTTGTTGTTGTTGTTGTTTTTTAAGAGAAGAAACGTGAAACTCTATGGAGAATCGCGGTGGGTGCTTTTTAAGCTGTTAGTTTACGAATGTAAACACCCTCATTTGCAACACCCTGACGAATTCATGACGTCAGCACTGTCACTAATTTTCATTCTGCGATTTCACACTGTCATTTATCGCTATATGTACTCATCCATCGCACTGCTTTATAAGTGAGGAGGGCGAGTACCTTAATTCTGGATGTTTGTTCTTATTATCACCAACCTTCTCTTACTGATGTGACATCGCATGTACAGTTAGTCAACCTGACGATCTTCCAATGCTTCCAATCTCCTAAATGTTACCGACCAACTTTCAGAATCTCTCTGTCAGATTAAGCCGACCAATATATGGCGCCATTAAACTTCTCAATGTAAACAAAACGAAAAACAAAGCTGCCAGGGCACGTGACTTTAGCGTTTGCCTGAACTTGCTGCACTGAGAGCTTACATTCCTTCTAAATTCCAGATACTCCTAAAGCGTGGGGCCAGAGCATCTGCAAAGAATTCGAGCGAAGAAACGACTCTACACGCTGCTTGCCACTACAACTTTCCAAAGTAAGCATCACTGTGCTTAACGTCCGAGGCAAATAGCACTAGTTGCTACTCTTTATTGTTTGGTTGGAAATTTATTTTATACGAGCAGCGCACCGAAATATGGGCTCATATAGTCATTATAATAAGCCTTTCCGATGTCCACTACAGGACAAAGACCACTCCAATAAATATCCAGTTACTCATGTCTCATGCCAGCTAACAAATTGTTGGAACAGAACTCGAAAATGGCAGCCTTAGTCTGTGTTGTGCGTGCAAAGGACTAACTCCCAAGAGAGAGAGAGAAAAAAAAACAGATTCCAAGTGAAATACGAGTTATTAACGAGCTCTAGAGTTCTAGTAGGTGTATTAAAAACCTACATGTTTTAATATCTCGGTTTACATTAGCGCCTAGTAGTGCATATGGCGGCAGAAAGCTTTGATGGCAGTGGCATTAACCCTCAGTTAAGGCATATATGAAGTACTACGTTAACGTAACTGTTCGCCAGATACCCTCGGAGTCCTCTTTAATACAGCCCGCGAGGAATGCCGGAGCACGGAGCATTTTAGCACAGCGTTACCGTTTCTCAGAAGAACCTCTTGTTGGGCGAGTTGGAGCATGTCTTATTGTAGGATGTGCATGTCTTACGTAGGTCACCGTTTCACTGCGCGGTTCGACGAGCGGTAGGAAATAAAGAGCGTGTTTCACAGAACACATCTATAGTGCGTGAAAACAACAGGACACGTGCGCTGATGGAAAGAGACGGTAGTGGCAGCGCTAGAACGCTATGGCTAAGCACTCCAAATGTAGAGCTCACGGAATGTGCACCTGTCGCAGCGTGGTGCGCGAGATCGTGAAGCAGGATGCGCGGCTGGTGAACGAGACGGACATCCACTGGAACACGCCGTTGCACGTGGCGGCGCAGGGTGGTTTCAGCGAGACGGCCGCCATCTTGGTGGAAGCCGGCGCCTACCTGGAGGCCAAGAACTACTACGAGTGGACGCCCCTGACGGTGGCCTGCAAGAACGGAGACTTCGACACCGTCTCCAACTTGCTGGGTGCCGGGGCGTCCGTCAACAGCGTCGACAAGATGAAGGTCGGTACGGGACGAACCTCGGCCACGTTACGTAGAGACGAGACGCAAACGTGTTTCGCTCTTTAATTCATGAGCATTCTAGGGGTACTTCCCTCGGAAAATCTTGCTCCCTCCATCTGTAAAGTCACAGCAAGTGGGCCAGTCCTTGAGATAGTTCAATACTGAAGTGGCAAACAGATGGCAGCAAAAGTCCCACAGATAATTTCCTTTATATAGACAGTACAGTTACCGCAGCAATGAAATATATCGTTACAGTAGGCGCGAAAAGAAAGCAGGACATTTCACTTGTTGCAACGACCAGCTCCGGCAGCGCGCTGCCGGAGGTGATCACGGAGGCCACGCCTTCTTACAATCCGCATCCCTGACCTCTGGAGATCGATGCTCTGCACTTCTTTGTTCGTTCCGCCGCGTAAAACGGGGCAGAAAAGAGAAGAGAATGCACTTCCAAGGTTTCGAGACTAAAAAAAAAAAAAAAAGGATGTGACACGGAAAGCTCCTGCATGCAGTGACGCACTTGCAGAACCAATCCCGGAGGCCACGAAAACGGTGACTTCTTAACGAAGCAAACTGCCAGGGGTGTATCCAAGGAGGCTAAAAGAATTCTTTTTTAAGGCGAAAGCCTTTAATGTCACATACCCCCGGTGTCCGGTCCCCTGGAACGGTGCCAGCTGTGGCCTCTCCCCCTCACACTCTCTCAGCAATCACGTGATGGCACAGCGGCCACGCAAAAAAAAAAACGAAAAAAGAAACAAAAAGAAAATAAAACAAAAAACAAGAAGAAAACAAAAAATAAACGGGAAAAACGCAAGAAAAAGATAAAAAAAAAGACATGGCATAGTCAGTCGATTGGCCACAGGCTTTCGCCGAACATACTTTGGAATTTACACAAAAGTGTCCTTCAATTTTGAAACCTCCTTCGGCGTACCGCAACGGCCTTCCCATGGCGAAAGCCAGCTAAGGACAGTATTGCCTATGTCGAACATAAATGCAACGCGACGGCTATTGGAGCCGCAGGTTTGCGTTTCAACGTGGTCATCAGTGAATATAAAATAAAAGTTAGCTTGCGTGCATCTCAACCTAACAGTGAACGAGTTATGTGCGTGGGACTTTTAAACGCATAATTTGTAATTATTGTTTCTTCCGTCGCTTTGTACCAGCTTTACGTTGCAGGCCGGTTAGCAGTTAGTGAGGCTGCTGGGGTTTACTGCGCGAAAATAATTCATCGGTTGGATGACCGGGACACCTACGAATACGCAATTGATTACTTCGAATCTTCGATACCTCAAGACAGCTTACAGTTCTCCATAGTGAAGTTCGAATCGCTGGTTACAACCTCGGTTTCAACGTAAGAATATAAGCTTCACCCGCAGCAATCGCTGTCCCACGCAAAAAAATAATAATAATTTGCATAAATGTTCCATCCAATCACGTCAGTTTTTTTTTCGTGATGTCAAGCACTTCGAAATTGGCCATAGCGACATAGTGTATGTCGCTTGTTTTAGCTAGAAAACATGAATGTCCCGACAAATGCTATCGGAGGTTCTAACATCAGTACTCGGCCAAATATAATATTTCAGTCGCAATAGGCAAGCCTTCATTTTTTTTATACGCCTAGTATTTGCATTAGCAGAGAGAAAGTATACTCGCGGTTCGAACAAATACCAGTTTGTAAGACTCACTTACAGCGATGAAGTACAGGCGCACCGCGGTTTTGTGGGTAGAGTTTATATTAAGGCGAAAGCCTTAGATGCCTCATGAAAAGCGAAAATCCGCCTTTTCCATTTTCCTGTGCTGCCGTCTGCCGTTTTTGTTTGGTTTCGTAGGCGCCGGGACAATTGGTATTGCGAGAAGCAAAGCCACCGAGATGAAATGACGTTCTGCGACTTTTCCGCTAGGGGAAGGGCGCATGCACCGAGGCATCGTGAAAAAAAAAAAAAAAAAGGCGGATTGATCATTGCGACGACCCGCGGCGTCGGCGTCACATGGTGACGTCATCATGATGTCACAGGTCGCCAAAATTTGTGATGTCATGTGGTCACATGATGAGGTCGTCACATGACATCATTGCTTGGTCAAAAGTGGACCGATCACGGAGGCAGTGCAAAACCACGTTAGGTGCAGAAATCGTTCGGAGGAGGCGGGAATCAATACATCATCTGAAAAAAAAAAAAAAAGGAGGAGGAAGTTGGCTTTCGCCTTGGAGTCGCCCTAGGGAAATACACTGCGGGTCTTTTTTTTTTTTTTTTTGGGGGGGGGGGGGGTGTATTAGGTTGTAACCGGCGATAGGTCTTCAAATCGTTCCGCAGCAACAACAGTGGCCGTTCAATTCTCTCAAAGCTTTTAGATGTGAAGCATCTTATGGCGAAGCTTAATCCGGTGGTGGTGGTGTGCCGCGTGCCCACCCTTACTGCGCATGCGCAAACCCTTCAAAAAAATAAAAATAAAAAACCTCCTCTCCCCCTCTCTCTCCTCTAGGCATCCCTCCCCGCGGCAACCACACCCTCACTGCGCATGCGCCTCCCCTCCTCTCCCCTCTTACACTACCCCCCTCTCTCCTCTACGCATCCCTACCCACGGCGTTCACACTCCCACTGCGCAAGCGCGTCCCCCCTCTCTCTCCTCTCCTACGCTCCCCCCCTCTCTCGCCTCGCGACGCCGACGCAGGCAGCGTCTGCTAGCGAGTTTCTTGGTTGAAAAAACCGACTGCCCTCGCGCTGCACAACCGTTCACTGGGCACCCCGTATATATGGCAATGGATCTTGACCTCCAAGGTGGTGCCGGTGGGAGATTTCTCCTGTGCGTTGTTGAACAATAAAAATTCGCAGCGTGCGCGTTAACTAAAAGCGGAGCGCGGGTCTCTGTGTCCAGTCGGAGTCTTCTGTCTCTCATTGCCCATTAGCAGCGATTGGCATGTTCCAGTAGGAAACACTCCTCCATCACTGCCTGCTTTGCGCCTCCCCAGTTTTCTCTCCTGCGCAACGCTGCGATGAGCGCCAGCGTCAACGCCGCCGCCAGTGTAAGCGTTAGCGCCCGCTACTTCACATCTACACATGGTTCCCTTTAGCGGGAGATGGTGTAATTTTTTTTCCCTCCCCCAGGGCAGGGCAGCCAACCGGGATCAGCCCTGCCTAACCTCTCCGCCTTTCTTTTATGCTTAACCTTCTCTCTCTTTCTCTCTCTTTTTGTAATCATTTCGTTGTATAACCTGCACCGCTGAGCATGACATTTGCGAAATGGGTAGTTGTGTACAACTCCCCCTAGTAGAATGCATAGTTCTCTTAATAGTATCCTTTTTCTTTTTCTAAACACATCTTCGGTGCGCAGTTGAGAATGAATAACCGATAGTGTTTCTTGGCACATGCAGCTGTCGAGAGAGAAAAACGCCTTGTATTACTCTCGGCAGCAAAGGAATGCGTTTATGGCTGAATACAAGAAGCACGCATCATGCACGTTCGCTTCGGTGTATGTAATATGCTTGTTATCCACAGGTATAAATTTTGCCATCTGATTAGTTAACTACAACAGCGGAACCATATATTTCGCATGCCTTTGAAGAAAGCTTTTGCGCAATGGCGTTTTGTTTTCCGTGCGATAAATCGCCATCATTTGTACTCTTGTCTTTCCTCGTCATGTTACTTGTAATGCAGCTAGGCTGATCACGGAATGCCTTCATAATTTAATTAGGGACAGCCTACCACTCTCCCATGATAGGATACGTAGTACTCCAGATCGTCTTCGTTTCTCATGATCACGCATAACCTGATGGGACAGTTTCTTCGCTGAAGCGACTTAGTGTGTCCTAGAGGAAACTCGCGTATCTTCATACAACACATCATGCGGCTTGAACGCTCAGGCTTTCCAGCAAGCCGTTAAATGATATCGCCTTCGAACAGTACAATGGTTCCGGTTCGTCTCGTTTGTAAATTCAACAGTTGCTGCCATTTTTCGAAATACCTATTGTGTGTGTGTGTGTGAAAAGTGTTTCTGTGACGTTGTGGCAGCGGCCAAGGTAAAGCGTTGCTTCCTCAGAACAGGCCACTTCACATCGCGGCCGAGTTTGGAAACGAGTCGGTTGTGAAGCTCCTGCTGAGCCGAAAGGACGTCAGGGACTTTGTCTGCAAGAGGAACGCGAACAAGAAAAACTGTCTCGACATGGCCATCGAGGAAGAGCACAGGTACGCCTTGTTCAAGGCAGCGTCCACACTTGTTCTAAGTCCTATACGGAAACACTGCATACGAAACAATTCTTAAGGCAAAAATGGTGTAAACGACCACACCGATGCCAATTATGACAAAACGGAAACTAATAAAACAAAACCTAAGCTTCGAACGTTTCAATTTAGCGAAAGTAGCTGTCAACAACGTTTCTTTATTTCTACAAGAGCTTCGTCATTCAAATTGTAGGTGGTACTTCTGCGGTGTTATGCGCTATTTAATGGGTGAAAATGACGTTTCTAATTAACGAAGCTACCATCCGTGCTCTCTGCCTCATAAATGTGTTAAAGAGTCCTGCTTACGCCTGCATAGTTCCTACTACCTTTAGCATATTCGAAATTGCACTGACGTCGACACAGAAACGTCGTATCTTAATGCGAATTGCGAGCAATAACGTATGAGTCACGGTGTTGGAAGTGGTCTGCGTACAAATACAAATGTGATGTATGACTCTAAACTGTAAGCTCCGCGAAATATGCGCTTAGCTGTATGTGTGTTTTTACCACTACTCTTTGTAGTTTGGAGAGGTACTGTATGTAAAATAAAAAGATACAACTTCGTTGGACTAAGGGCTGCAAATTATCACTGGGCGCCTGACTGCTGGATAATATTTCTAATTCCCAGAGATGTGGTTGAAGCGCTGCTGAAGAGCCGCTTTTGGAAGGAACTACTGCAGAACTCGACCGAAAGCGAGCAGTACGGAACCCACCAGACCCCGCTGCGAAACTTAATTCGCACTATGCCAGGTTAGTACGGTGATTTCCTGCGACTCATCTGCCAGAGTTCACCACGTATTAAGTAGTTGTCTCAGACTTATCTCACGATTTATGTCTATTATTCTCTAACCCGTCAACTTTTTTAAAAATTTAAAACGCTATGACGTATCAAGTGCAGCAGTATCTAAACGGCCCATTCCCTGCGTTTAGGAAAGTGATATCCTAAGAGTAGCGATGGTGCCGCGGACAGATTAAAAAGAGTGGAGGCAGCAGTGAATAGATGAATCTGGTATTCTAGCGGGCTAGCTTACGCCGAGAAATCCCATTAACGGCTTGTTTCAATAAGGCCGCGACCACAATCGGTGGTCATCGAATCAAATTTCTCTGCTCGGGTGCTCCCTTTATTTGTATACGCTAATTTTGGAGCATCCGGTGGTGGTCGCGTTGGTTCAATAACAGATCCATTAACCGGGTCTGATTATTCAAAGATCTGTCGCATTCTTTTCCCACGGCTTCATTCCGTATTTTCATCAAACCTCATGAAGTCAACAGGGTGAAGCGCGAGACGTCACCACGGTATAAGCTATTGGTTGGTTGATATACAAGATATATGAGTTCATATCCATCTCCTGACACGCTTTTCTAGGCATTCGCAAACACAACCTGGCAGTTAGTAAATGATGTCGTTTCCACGTGTCTTCTGAACATGTAAGTGGCAAGAAACAGATAACGCCTATAGGCAGAGAAGCGAAGGCGAAAAACAAGGGGTTGTCTCGCGTTCGAGTGAAAGATAGTTCAGAGGCCCTTTAATGCGGTAGTCCACTCACAATGACGTGTGCATAATATGATTAAGACGGGTTCGTATTGCTGTTGAGCAGTGACAACAATCGCGAACAATCGTCTTTCACGATAGCGGTAACGCGATCGCAAAGACGCACTCGAGGAAAGGAATTATCCAAAAGTAAAAGAAAGTACGTGTGGTAGTACCAATACAGATATAAATTAACATTATACTTAGGCTAGTACAAAGTAAGGATATAATTATACGGTGCCCAACAATGATCAAGCGTTGATCATTCAAATAAAATCGTATCGCGATATCAAATAAGAGGTACTGACCATTCACTGCCCATTCCTGTCAACGACTTCGTTCAACTTTCCTCTGTGCGCAGACTTGGCCACGCTCGTGTTCAACAGTTGCGTCACAGTGGAAGCCGGATCTGACGAAGACCCTAACAAGTCGGTCACGTACCAGTACCAGTTCCTGGACGACGCCTTCTGCGGTTGCGGGGCCGACGACTCCGGCGACGAGAGCGACTCGGACTCCGACTCGCCCGCCCCAGGCGAGTGCGTTAGTGCGGGCGTGAGGACAAGTGGTTGCATCTCAGACAAGTAGAATAATGAACGCACAATTCTAGCTGCGAGGATCTCCACACACGTAAAGCACTACCCTGTACTGCATTTCTTAGAATGAGCTGCTATCTCATTGGTGTCCCATTTGTATCATCCCCCCATTATACGAGCGGGAATTATGTACGGGCCTCCGGATAACAAAAAAAAAATGCCACTCGTTAGTAGTGGGCAAGTCTTTTAAGCCGAGATTATAACTATGAAAATAAAGCTTGACCGCATCTGAACAACGAAACGTGTTATAGGTCACATTCATGCTAGTTGTGGCGAAGTCATTTAGATATGTAATTAACGAACTTCAATTGTACAGGTGTGCGAAATATAGCTATGCTAACTCGATAGGCCACAGCCTATCGCGGACCAATAAGAAACGAAGTTGAAAGTATGCGAAAAACGGATTCGTCGTAGCCTGGCTAAATCTGAATATTCATCTCATCGAATGTCAAATAATGAGTGGGATGTGAGCACTCAGAAGCAATCATGTATAAAGGTACCCATATTTCAATGCTCTGATTCATACGTCGATTTGATGCACAATTAAAAGTAAACATTATTGTCTTGGGTAAAAACTGAAGTCGCATGCAGTGCGCAAACGCAAATAACAATGTGATGTTTGTAACATAGTCTGTTTCATTCACTGTTAACAACCTTAAGATATGACGAGCATTATTGGAACACCGAATTCGTCTCTCTCGCAGTGAGGAAAGTCTACGACGACAATGGCAACGTGCTTCCCGGGACGCCGGTCTATTCCAAGGACTTCGGCACCCTCAAGCAGAACCACCCACTCATGATCATGGTGACTGACCGATGCTGTCTTCCAGTAACACTCGAAGCGCAGTTAAAGTGCAACGTTCTTCGAATTAATCCACAGATTCCGAACTGCACTACAGTGACCACTCTGAGCTTATAACATAGTTATTTACATATTCCGAAGTCAATCCAACAAGGCAACATTGTGATATTGTAGTCATCGAATTCCGCATAGGTTTCAGACCTTGTCACTGTACAGGGCACGAAACAGGCCCTGACGACACGGATGACAAAACGATGTATACAAGTGAGTGACTGATAACAGGACAATTCTAAAAACCGATCGATATCATGAGAAGTTTCACTCTTTAATTCTAGCCGCGAGTGTACCGTTCTTATTAGGTCGTGTGATGTTAAATGTGATGGACGAAGACAGTATTCTAGGCAAGCCCGTAGCCAGGAAGGGGGGGGGGGTGCTCTAGCCCCCCCCCCCCCCCCCGAATTTCTGATGAGGGTGTGTTCTACCGAGAAAAGATAAGAAAAATAGGCGTTTTTCAAGGCCTTCAACAAGTGCCCCCCCCCCCCCCCGAAAAAAATTCCTGGCTACGGGCTTGATTCTAGGCACACATGGACAAATCGCCGTTGGCTTGTGTTGTCTTGACCACTGTAAGAGACAAGCAAAGCGTGGGAATGCTGTGGTAATGGATTCGCATTGTCGTTACGTAGGGGATAGGATCCTCACTTCCAGCAGCTGCGGTGCATACCTTCGAGCGTGCTTGATTCTTCCGCCCAGGCAAACGAGAGGCGGCGTGCCCTGCTGGGCCACGAACTGTGCAAGAGCCTCCTGCTGCACAAATGGGAGAGCTACGGCCGCTACGTGTACTACAGCACCATGTCTATCTACCTGCTATTCCTGGGATGCCTCACGTCGTTCGCCATGGGCACTCCGGCGCCGTGCCCGCTGGACTTCCCGCATTTCAACACCACGTGCTCGTGAGTGACGTTCCCATGTGTTAATCCCTTAACCCTGGTCATATAAGTGAAATTGCGGCTTGTAACTCTTAACATCAGTTGTTTGCTGTCGTGATTCACTACTTCAGGCCGGGTAAACATGGGCTCGAACTTGGTAGACTGTGAAAGAATCAGCTCTACGCAATAATATGACAAGGAGCATATACGTGGGTACGCATAGTATATCTAGAGTCAATAGGTACCAGCGCTAATCTAATCTTCGTTTTATACTGTAGGCTACGAATAATGAGTCATTAAGTGCCTATATTCTGGTTTAATAGTGTTTCACTAAATGTTCCACGTCCAGTATAGTCGATGGACTCCCACCAACATTTAATATTTAACGCATGCGTACTACTAATCTTTTCCATCTATTCTAACAATCAATATTCCTCATACATAATTAGTGGAGGTCGATTAGGCTATCGACGAAAGTTTGTTTGCCTCGTTCGAGCGCTGTGCCCTCGTCTTCTGTTCGCGCTATAGCACTCCTCAAAATGTACCAACTAACCCTTCTTTGTTTGCCTGTAGATGCTTTGACTTTCTGCACCACTTTTCCGTCTTACTCTGTCAGTGACAAACAAGTGGTACTCTATCCGTTGCTTTATTTTATCTGCGCAGGTTTATCTCGCGCTACAATACCTGCGCCGTCATCGGCGAAGCATCCGACGAAGGGCAGTACATGCAGACGGACTTCGCTCGGAAAGCTAAAATTATTATATTCATGGTGTCCCTCATATTCCTGTTGAAAGAGGTTAGTCTTTCGCGCATAAGAATGTGTGCAGTAATGCGAATAAAATAAACACCGCGGTCGCAGGTCTTCCAAATGTACAACACGCGCTGGAACTACCTCGACCTCGAAAACCTGTCAGAGTGGAGCTGCTACGTCTGTTCCCTGCTCTTCGTCTTCAACTTCACTGACTGTTCGGCATCAACCGGCGTCCCAGAGGTACTGCTCCGATGATTTCCAGTTTTAATACAGCGCCATTTGATTGATATTGTGCATACCATACACTACCCTTTCTTGCACGTACATGTTGAAATATTGGCACGTCTTAAAACATTTTAATACTATGAGTCGCTGGGGTTTTTACATGCCAAACCACGATACGATTATGAGACGCGCCATAGTGGATGACTTCAGAAATTTGGAACCGCCTGGGGTTCCCTCACGAGCACCAAATCTAAGCACACCGGCCTCAAGCATTTCGCCTTCATTGGAATGCGTCCGCCACTGGTATCGAACCCGCGACTTTCGGGTTTGCACCCGAGCACCGTAACTGCTGCACCACCGCGGCGGCTCCTAAAACATTTTGTGGAACGACTGGGATGTATCAAAGCGCTACCGATAACCACTGATAACACTCGCAATCGCTCGAACAGATAACAAATTATATAAAAATCAATCGGTTAGTCGTGAAACTTTATCAATCAGCCTTCATCTCGATTGATCGGATCCTCGCCGTGTTTGGTCTGTCGCTCAGACTAGTTGCACGCAAAAAACGTAATAATGCTTTCAATGCCTTCTGGGCTAGGGATGGACTTGGCCAGTGCCCCAGAATCATTTCTTCCGACAAAGGGCGATCATCCAGTCTATCTAGTGCATCGGTAAGTTCTTGTCTTGGCGCATTGAAACGGGTGCACTCACACAGAAGATGGGCGATCGTTTCTTCACAGCCGCAGTTATTGCACATAGAGGTGCTGGCCATTCCAATAAGGAAGGATTATGCATTTGTGAAGGCCTTTCTGTCGCGTTCACAACGTCAAGCATCAGCCGAAACAGTTGAAGTAGTACGGGCGAACTTCGGAAAATCGTGGGATATTCTTATACCCAAATTCACTCACATGTGTTTTGTTTCTCGCGCATTCGAGCTCGTGCACCAACCACTACAGTCGGATTAATTCGGCACCACGTGCATTAAGCGAACTCATCGAAAATGGCGTACTGTTGAAATGGAAAGAACTAACACGAGGAAATTAGGAATTACACCAATAACCTCAGATAGTCTCTCCCGCTTGCCTCCTTGTAACTTAACTAGATAAGCGCAGGGGTATGGGTGTTTCAGTCCTCTGAAGGGAACCTGAAGTGCTTTCATAGTTCGGTAAAACATTGTAGTGTAACAAGGACCGACATTACTGTCAACGATGTGGTAATTTTTTCCGCGGTTGGCGCAGCAGGAGCTTTAAAATACGCGAAAGAAAAAGTTTCTTGCTCCGCCCATGCGAAAGCATCGAAAGTGTGGGCATGGAAACGCACTAATCGGAACTACGTCATCTTCAGAACATTTGGTGGAGCCGCGCTGCACTCCGATAGGTGGTTCGCACCACTTGCTAACCCGAATAACCGCGACAGCCCTGTTTATGTACCAGAGGCTCAAATAAGCATATAGACGCTGGAAGTTCTGTAGCTGGATTACAATACCTGCCATAACGACGAACGGCCGAGCGCAGTATGAACAATCGTCTCTCGTATCTTCAAACGTGGCCTCCGTGACTAGCTTCGGCTGCGCGCGTTGCCGGAGCTAATCGCAGAGGCCACGCTTTAAAAGTGCTGTCGTTGCAGATAACGCGGCACGCCGATTATGACGTCACTGCGTTCACTCCGCATCCCAAGAAGCCCTGCGGCTGCAGCCGCTATTTTTTGCCAAAAAATACTATATTATAATTCACTTTTGAGAACTCACACATCGGTTTTAGAATCCAGCAGGGATCAAACTGTGATTACCCACTCCAAAGCCATTTTTCCCCCTCTAAATGACGCCACGCTTCCCTTTAAATGACGTCACGCTTCCCTTTACATGACGTCACGTTCGCGTGTCTTACAGCCCTGGCAGTGGCACCTGGGTGTCGTGTCCGTGTTCCTCAGCTGGGCTCTACTGGTGATCTACATCCGAAAGCTACCCTTCCTAGGAATCTATGTGGTCATGTTCACGAACGTGCTGAGCACCTTCTGCCAGTTCTTCATGGTTTTCTTCCTCTTCATTGTGGCCTTCGCCCTGACTTTCTTCGCACTTTTGCAGAATCAGGTAAGAACAGTATGTCATCATATAGTATCACTCAGTCACCAAAATCAAACCGGCCCGCAAGCTGTAAATTTGCTTATATTTGCTCAATCTGTCGCGTTGAACGAAGTGCAACGTTTGGTTTTAGAGGGCGCGGGCGTATCCCGACCTTAATTCAACCGCTTCTTGCGATTAACAATGAAATTGCAATAGGTAAGAAGATAAAAGTTGGCCACGTTTTCTTTTATTGCTGATTGTGAGACTTTTTCTTCCTGAATAAAACAAACTCGGAAGCATATCTAACAAAAAAAAGGGCACCTGAGCAGTGAATTGAAGACTACATTTTCGGTTACGTTTTTTTTTTTTTTTTTGGGGGGGGGGGGGAGTGTTAGTTCCAGAAGAGCTGTAGATAAAAGGCACGGGTTGTAATAAAAACATTCCCGGAGCATACCGCCACATATCCACACATTATCGAACATGTTGAATGCTTCAATGCGGTGGAAATTACGTCAGATCACTGGTTCTTCGAAGCACAAAAAAGTCCACCCAGTAAAAACAGATGAAACCATATGTTATAGCTTTGGACAGTGAGGCTAACCAGAAAACGGGTCGTATAAATCACAAGAACTTCACGGTAATTCTAGAGTTATCTAACATGACGATGAAATTAGAGGTACTGCAATATACTCAAACTTGCATTCTCCTGCACCGTTACAGGCTCCATTCGACACCCCGTGGAAGGCAATCATGAAGACCACAGTGATGATGGTCGGCGAGATCGAATACGACAGCATATTCACGGAGAACGTGCTGCCCTACGAGACCTCCTCGTACATCCTGATGGCACTGTTCATCGTGCTTATGACCATCATAACGTCCAACTTGCTCGTCGGTCTGGCGGTCGATGACATCAAGGAAGTTCTAGAAGCAAGCCGAGCTTAAGAGGCTGGGAATGCAGGCAAGTACTGACTCGCTTGCGAGTAAGAAACAAACGTAATGACAGCCTTTCATCAAATTCAGGGGCCGAATTCACAAAAACTTATCATTCGTTAGTGCGTTTCCCATTGGTCGGCGGGCTTCGCTGATAATATGTCCCGCATCGCGATTGGCTGAAATATTATCTTATGAAAATTTTCAGCGTAAGAAGTATTTTGCGAATACGGGCCCTGATTAAGCACATCCTTTCAGTGACCACTGTCGGTGCGTCGTTCAATCACATGCAACATATCAGAAAAATGAAGGGTGCGATAACAGAGCAGTTATAGAATTCCACAAGAGAGAAGAAAGAAAAAAAAAAGTCACGGTGTATTTCGACGAGATATCGCGTGAATTCCGCCAGATGTCGTAGAAAGTACCGTTTGTCCGACATGTCATGCAACGTATTAGTGAACAAATTTTTGAGGGCTGGAGTTATTTATAGAGCACACGTTCGATGCTGTGATCTCTTCTCTTGTTATTTACCACTGGGGAAGACGAGAGGAGTCTTCCTTTCTCTCTATTGAAACGTACTTAAACAATGACGAAGTTGGCAATTATGGAGCAACGTTTTTGTCTCCGTTACTGCTATGAATCTCAGCCAGCAGAAATTGTCATCTTGTCTCATACCTCTTAATTACAGTGATCGGATACAGTAGTAGTTCGATAGAGTTGGAGGGCGGTTTCCATAGTGCTTCTATTAATCGCTGCGTGGCGGCTTCCTCGACGCAGTCGACGATTAACGAATGTTCGCGCGCAGGTGAAGCTCGTTCTGACCGTGGAGACGATGCTGCCCACGTGGGTCCGACGCCGAGTGGTCGTGCAGAAGAGGACCGTAAAGCCCAACAAGAAGACCAAGCTGGCCATCCTACTGCGACGAATGTTCGGCATCAACGTCCAAACGGTTCAGCACAAAGGCCAAGACGAGAAAGTAAGCGAGCGAATTCGCCACGTGTAAATTAGGCACACGATCGATTGAAATACGCAACACGTGCTATACAGGGCAGTTACCCGAACAGAGTGAAAGACAGGTGAAAATTGAATGCAGAACACAAAATGCAATGCAATGGTGTTTTTCTTTTTTTTCGCCTACGATACAAATATGAGATACACTCCTAAATGAAGTTGCGAGCAGCCAATCTGTAGGTCCCTTTATCTATCGGCGCTTCGAACTGTGCCTTGAAAGGACGCAGTCCCTCAAGGCAACGCTAACGAGAGCGCTCGCGAAAGTCTATGCTCTCATGAGACCCTCATTAAAATTTCATGGACGTTGGTAGTAGATTGCATTGTTACGTTAGGCAAGAAAAAAAATCCAACCCTCATCTTTTTTTTTCTTTTGAAATTCAGTATGAAATCACTTTTTCTTTTGAAACAGTTTAAAATACATCACTAACATCTTAACAGAATCGAAGTTGCTCTGTGGATGTAGTCTATGATGAGCTGTCCCAGAAGGACGCAGAGATGCGTAAATGTTTTGCAGTAAGTTATGCATTTGTGTTGGTTAGGTTCGCGATTATGCGTGGTAAAACAGAGCTAAACCAAAACGACGAAGACAGAACACAGACCAAAGCGCCATGGTCTGTGTCCTTTCTTCGTCCTGATGTTTAGCACTGTATTTCTACTACGTGTGTGTTCTTTTTTCTCTTGACGGCGCCTTCTTTAACATTTTCCTGGCCGTTAGCCTAACCTGATGTGTCCGCTCCTTCTCGCCCAGTACACGGTAGAGAAGGTCTACGAGCACCAGGAGGCCATGGAGCGCATGCTGAAACACCTCGAGGAGCGCATGAACATCCTCACCCAGCAGGGCCACCGGCTGGAGAAGGCCCTGAACGCGCTGTCGCATCGCTTGGACGACGACTCGGACGGCAGGTCTCGCTCGGCGAGAACTTCGTTGTCTAACGACCTGTGACCAGGCTGCAGTCCATCGTTTGTAATAGAGTGTTGTGTTTGTGCGATCGTCCTCACATTTTTACGTTTTTAACGGGTAAATAAAGAAGCGGTTGCACGCCAAATGCTGGCAGCCTCTCGCTAGCGAAGCGTTCCATTATTTTAGTATTTGATGCCAATACATATAATGATGATGCTCCTGGGGCGATTGGCACCTAGCTACACAGAGGGGGATCGGCCAAGAGTCGGGCGGATCATACAGTGTGAATTTTTTTTTTAAGTGCTAACAGATGTTACAGTGCCAATTAGACTGAAGAGTCCAATTTAAACGAATCCCACTTTTAGGCTAGATCATGTTGCGTAACCTCTTAAGGACCAAATATCATTGTGCCTAGGATGACATACATACATATATAGAAAGGAACATTGAGGAAAGAGGCTTACTAATGCCACCAATAGGGGCACAACGCTTGCCTATACTCTTGACGAAGGAGGTAATAATAAACGTTGAGTTAGGAAAAACTCACAAGGTCTCTTTTGCATTCGCTTAAGACAACTCGAAGGCGAAAGTCACCTCCGTCTTCTTTTTCTTTTCATTTGATGCACTAATCTGCTACAACGCCCAACAGGCAACGGTACGAACGTCCCCACTGCCTCATCATCTACTTTCCAAGAACGCATCCCTGATCATCTGCAATATGTTAATTGAATCTTCGCTGTTTGCGTTTTGTAAACACACCCCTTACCAAGCACCCCCTGAATGGGGGGGCCTTTGATGATATGCAACTGAACTACTTCATGTAGAATGCTGCGTAAGTATGTGTTCGGCCGCAATGAAATCAGATTTTTGGGCTTAAACTGGAACAGATACTTCACTAGCTGCTGCTACTCCTTGAGCACACGGCCGTAACTTGGAACGTTACAGATACATTTGTACTCATACCCGGGATCTAATGGTATATATGCTTCTAATACGTTTACGAAATCAACCCCACAATGATCTGGCTCCGTAAGTGGGCGCGCGCCGCTGTCTTTAGTGTCGTCATCATCATCATCATCATCATCGAGAAGCAGAGCCACTGTAGCAGAGCTTAAGGATGGCTTCGGTGTGCTCGTCGGAAGCGCGTATCGACGCTGGAAGCGCGGAAGGCGGAAGAGGCCCGGTTCTGGAGGCGCTGCCCGGGTCTGCATCCGGAGACGTGGTCAGCGTCGACCGGTCGGCTCGTGCGCAGCTGCCCGCGATCCTGGAAGAGCTTCGGCGCGAGCAGCGCAGGGACCAGCGCTACGTGCTCGTCGGCTGCCTGCTCGTCTCGCTCGCCATCGGCACGGTCGTGGCCGTGCTCGCTTCGCGCCTTTCGGTGGACGCGTCGTCCGACCGCCGACCACCGCCGCCGCCGCCGCCTCCCGCGGGTCACCCGCAGAGACCGTCGCTTTCAGAAACGGCCGACGAGGTACCAGGGGCGGACGGTCAACGACCTCCTTCTTGGGACCTACTGATACCCAGCGGCATATTCACCAATCAAAGCGCCTCCACGTGAACGACGTACGTGAGCGCTGGAGAGGACAGGGACTGATTTAGTCGTATACACGGTAGTCTCGATACTTGAAACGGACTGACTCATGCGATATACTGTTCAGCGGCGCATTTGCCAGTGAAAGGTGCGCGAAGCTGGAGCGACAGGGGCGTGAGGTCATCATACACCGTTATAACGCCTTTATGCCGGGAATGACCGAGTGAGCGACCGACTTCAAAACAAAGGGTGCTTCAAACAAAGGGTTCGTGGAGAACGCGAGTATGGATTGATGATTGCGCGGACGATTGGGATCTGTCCCGTCTATCCATTGAAGAGTAATATAGCGATCCCAGTAAATACATGCCTGTCGCTCATAACGCAGTAGTACGTTATGATTTATAACGCAAATTCTATAGATAAGTCATGTCCTCTGTTAACGTTACAACTCTGATCAAACTCCGGTCTCGCTATTCAGATACGCACGATGGGTGACAATGCTCGCAGGTAGGAATGTTTGCCTGGAAAAACAGAAAAAAAAAGGCGATAATACGTAATAATAATAAGAAGAATTGTTAGGGTTTAACGTCCAAAAACCACAATATGATTATGAGGGGCGCCGTTGCGGAAGGCTCCGTAAATTTTGACCACCTGGTGTTCTTTAACTTGCACCTAAATCCAAGTACACGGGCCTCAAGCACTTCACCTTCATCGAATAGCGGCTGCCGCGGCCGAGATTCGATCTCGCGACCTTCGGGGCGACAATTTTTCAACTTAGCAACTCCATATGCGACGACAACACAGCGAAAATTTTTAATCTGGATTGCGTGACGCCTCGCATTGGGGGGCTCACGGGAAGACTACAAATGAAGCTGTAAGGGCATTATGGTATGGCCAAGTTTTGAGGGAAAAGCTCGGAGCATAATTAAGTTCGAAGAGAGGCTGAGGAATAACGAAGACGGTAGATGAGCGGAGAAAGTGTTGCGGCATTTGTATAGGAAAAGCGTTAGCTTACGCAGAAAAAGAACTCGGAGGCTCACCAGCAAGTATATGGCTGGCAGTGTAAGTGATATGGCAACAGAGAGCGTTAAGGGAAAAGTCGGATTTAATTTGTCGACCTAAAAACTTCCTTTGAGGTGCATGGGAAAAAACTCCAGGCCGAACGAAAAGATAATTATAACACTCATTATAACACAAGTCACAGTTTCGCCGCAAGGGCGAAGCAAGGAGGACTGCGATAGCAACAAATTGACATGCTATATACGTAGTAAGGCTAGCAGCTCACTTTTTTAGGGAAACGCGGCCGCTGCAGCGAGCGAAGTGATCCTCGTGCTGTCTATGGTTTCAACGCTATGTTTGCGATAAGAGTACAAAGCTATGAGCCATCTGCCGATTGCCTGTAAGGATAAGAGATACGGCGCGCGCGACAACGTCCGGTAGGTCAAAGTACGCATTTACTGCCGTAGCCGCGCAGTCCCCCCTTCCGGCTCCTATCCACATACGCAGTGCCCCTCTCTGCTTGAGCAGCGATCGTCGGCAGACCTTGCACGCTTTCACTCACACATAGAACACATACGGCGCTCGGGGCGATGTCATCGATTTCGATTTTATACGGAACATCACGGCGATGTCGAGGGCGACGGCAAAAATTCGCTTAGAGTGTCAATGTGATTGAAATGCATTTTTAATGCTTGGTGGCACACAGGTCACCATAAAAAGAACGCTCAAAGCATCCATCGATCCATCCTCGGTGGCACTTTTATGCGGAGTCGGCGCGCACATTGATGTCTTTCGGCAAAAATACATACTACTATACTGGTTTACTGCGAACGTACGTTCGCGCACCGTGTCCGCCTTTCGCTTCTCACTGCCACCTGAATAGTGTCTAAAATGAATAAAGCAGCATTCAACGATCACGCGACAATCATTGATATCGTAGCGTTCGGTTACTGTAAGAGCAATTTACCTTTGAGCAAACTTATAATTCGTGGCGTTTTGGATTTACGTTGTCTGGCAACTCGTAAAACAAACGATGAGCTTCGCTGAAATTTCGCATTAATTGTCGCTAATTTTTTTATTAGGAGGGTGAGGCGGAAAGTCGACGCCAGCGAGGTCCTGGACCAAAGCACTCTCCCCATCCAGTTCCCAAATTATTCTTTCATCAAAGTTCTTCCTCTCGCCACCCTAGCGCTTCCATGTGCTGCCTGACGCCCCACGCACTGTAGTAGTGACTGTCCCGCTTGTCACCGCCGACATCGGCGAACTGAGACGCGTTCGCACGCTCCGACAGTTGACCCACGGCCGCACCCCTGTATGCCACGGTGCTGGAACGGGCGTTGCTCACCAAGTCCGCGAACAGGAGACGCATGATGACGAACATGACGACGACGACGCCGCCGAGCGCCAGCAACGAGCCGCGGATGACGCGCCATTTGTGCCTCTCCTGCTCTTGCTGCATCTCCTCCAAAGCTAACGACAAGTAGGCAGAGGACGGCGGGCCGCTTCCGGGGCTACGGCACACCCGCTCAGTAGCGGGACTGCTGACTGATTCGGGTCCTCCAGCCGGCGTGTCGCTTGTCGGGACCGTGCTGCTTACAGGCGTTGGTACAGGGGACGGCATCTTCGCGCCGGCCATGTCTTCGGGAATCCGTTCATTCGTTGCGGCGGTTGCCGGCTCGCTGTTGTTGTCCAGCTCTCTCCCTGCGGCCTGCATTTCCGTCGTTGTCCAACTGTTCTGATCTAATGGACAGCTGCCCCCCGCTCTTATGATGATGACACGCCAATGACGATGACGATGTCCTTTCAAGATGGTGCATACCCTCTCTAAGGAATTGTCCGAGAAACGGGCATCGGAACATTCAGGTGCAGAAGAAAAGCACCATGTTGGGATATTTGGTTGACGTTAATTCAGTAATGGTTTTAACTGCGCTAAGACAAGGACAACAGAGGACGAGCTGTCCGCCGAAGTGGTGTAGCGGTAACGGGGTTCAGCTGCTGACCCAAAGGTCGCGTGTTCGATCCCGACCGCGGCGGTCGCATTTCGATAGAGGCGAAATGTGGCCCGTGTGCTGTGCGATGCCAGTGCACGTTAAAGAACACCAGGTGGGACAAATTTCTAGAGCCCTCCACTAAGGCGTGCCTCATAATCATATCGTGGTTTTGGTACGTAAAACTCCAGATATATTATTACATTAGAGCACCTGCTGTCTTTTCTTCCTCTGTTGTCCTTGTCTTGGCGCAGTTAAAACCATTACGGAATTAACATTTAGATACCACATTGAAGTATACGTAGCGACAAGAAATAGACAAAATTTATCAGGGATAAACGTCAAGTATTGCGGAGTTGTGCGTTCAGTGGCAGCTTTATTGATAACCATATTAGAACAATTTATGATAATGATACAAGAGTCTAGCACATTTTTTTAACATTTTTGAAAAATATGGATTAAAATTGTATCCGTCTTGTAGCTTGAATAAAACCACAAATGGCATTGTCAAGGACATCTCTATAGGCTATATCCCCAGCAGCAGTTGTCGTCGCGACTTACCAGCAATAACCGAGGAACGCGGCGATTATGATGACGATTATGCTCCAAAAAATAGTGGCACCTACGTTGGCGATGCCATCATTAATTTATTCGCCAATTTTCTTGTAAGAAACCTGTTTCTCACAGTTGATGGAACTTGTTTTCTTAGGGGGAAAAAATACAACAAAAAAAAAAAGAAAAAAAAAAACAAGCTTCAACAGTATTCAGACATTAGTTGCTCAGGCGAAGGATTTCTACGTTTCACGCGTATCGAGCAAGAAGTTCTTAGTCGGTCTCAGAATTTAATGATAATAATAATTATGATGATGATGATCATGATGCGGGCGGTGATAATAATGATGATATTATTAACAACAACGTGGTGTTAGCTGGTATAAGACAGCGCTATTCTTAGACGCAAAGCTAGCACAACCGACTCGACAACAACCACTGTATGTTTGGTTTCCCAATGCTTTGCACTGAAAGATAATGCCAAGCTCAGCTTCATTTTTGGCGGCAACTCTCACACCTCAAGCCGAAACTCCCTTAGTTTCAAAGCTAAGCGCTCGCTTATCTCATCATAGGCAAGGTGGTTGTTCGCGGCTCTTCTATACTACCGCGCACACGCTTCAATTGAATTTTGTACTTCGTAAAACTACTTCACGGCTTTACTTGAAGTTGTGCAGGCAAAGCACGCTTTACAAGCGAACAACTGACGGAATGATAGTTCATGCGTAGGGTTCTGCGCCTAGGGAGAAATACAGTAGACTCCGAAAAAAAAAAAAATACAAATCCGCCGGCATCAAAAAAAATTATTCGAATTTATTCCGAGAGAACTTGTTGTCTGCCCTTTTACAAGCTGCGATTGAAACTGCCTCTCCAGAACGTTCTAAAAATAAATCAGGTGTTGAAGCCACTGCTGCGCGCATAGCCTTCGGGGGGACGGGTACCAAAGACAGACCCGTGCTTTTACGTATGCACTTCTTCTACCCTACACGACCAGTGAAAGGGGGGGCATTTTATGTTTTTGGGTTCATTAATCGGGAAGAACTTCATCAGTGACCGATTCCAACGTTGGCAAATGAGCATGTACGCTATGTTATTTAGCTGTTCTGCAATAAACCGTAGTTTCATAAGAAATTTGAACTAAATAAAAAACGTTCCCGAGAGCTTATTGCGTTTGGTTTATTTCCTTTTTTTCTTTTTTTTTCACTAAAAGCTGTTTTGGATAGACTCTATGTAACTAAAGGATGAATAACGCGAAAAAGTACGAAAGAACTTCCCATTTCGTTGGACCTTCGGAACAAAGTTGGATAAACTAGATTTACAGAATAAAAAAAAAAAAAACTTACAGGTAACACCTCCCCCCCCTCCCCCCAAAATTTTTCGCAATCAGAGCTAAGAAGGCTTAGAATAAGACGCATCGGTAATCAAAAAGACACTGGTGAACATCAAATATTTACATTCAGATAAACATATCCACGGAGTGAATGATGATGAGTGGGCGAAGCTCCGGAGGTTCATCGGTAAACCGTGAATCTTCCGTGAAATTCGCCCAGTACATCATCAAAGACGCTTTATGGTCGGTGAAATGGAGGGAGAGCGGTTCCTGGATGGGTCGTAGTCGAAAGTTTGCAAAGACGAGATCGATGCAGGTTCCTCGGATGGTGGTTGGTTGCATGTGGTCAAACGATATGCATGTGAGACCATATCGCGATGCCATGTGTTGTATGGCATTCGCGATCGTCATCGTCATCAGCGTCATCATCGTCATCGTTATGACGCATAGTGGGTAGGGTGGCTAGAATGGTTGGGTACATTCCATGTGCTGTGCCGTGATGGCAGCGTCATCGTCATCGCACAGGGGTGGCTACGACGACAACGACGCAGGACGACGCCGGACTAGCCTATGCCCTAAGGAGCTTCGCCCCTAAAATATCAGCGAAGTCCTATTTGATGAAATCGGTACATGCTTCAGTCGTTTCTTGATAATCTGGGGGACTCGCGAATGCATCGCGAGAACTTGCGGTAATTTGCAAGAAACTATCAGGGAGTACACACAGCATTGAAATGGTGCCAGAGTGGACACACGACACGTCTGGCTAACTCCGATGCGCATGGTGCCGATGCGCATGGTGCCGAGGCGCATGGCATCGATCCTCTAATTGCGTGCAGCAAGCCATCACTGCCGCTGCGCGCGCATTTGGCCTTCGGAGTTTTCTTCGTACGTGATCTGCTTCTTACAGCGCACGGCTGCGGCGCGTACCATTTTGGTCAACGGGGCGATGACGAGCTGCTTTCATTTCTGCAAGCGATGCGCACTCCGAATCTCCACGGTGCGCTTCGCGTTCCCGCGAAAGCAAGGACGTGACAGCGAATGGCGGCGCGATTCGTCTGGACCGTCGCTTATTAAATGTGTGCAGTACGCTCGCAATAATGCTGCGTTTATACGCGCTGCCAAGCACATAGTCCAAGATTCTTATCGTGATAGGGCTGTACCGCTCTGCGGCGTTCATAGGTGGCTTTCATCACACTTAGTGCGAGGCGGCTTATCTGCAATGGCATTGCCGCAGGCACTGGCGCCGAAGTAGGAATCACTCACAGGGCTTTCCTTGCCCTTTCTGAAAATAAAGAAGGCCCTATAGGGACATTGTTGAGTAGGCCACACCGCGAATTCAGGGGCGCAGTTTACCTTCATGCGACAAATCGTGATCATGGTAAGCGCTACCGATAGTCACAAGACTAGTCACTGCGACAGCAAGTACACTGGCGATTTCATCGCAGTTACATGTTAACTCTAGCAGGCTTTGATGCGCATCAGCGATGTTCTACAGCAAAAACAAGACGCATCACTCGGTAAGTCGCTATTTCTTCGAATATTCGAATCTTAGGCCTATATTCGCCTCATCACAGCATATTCGGTGGTGGCCGAATATTCCGGAAAACTCGAATATCCATTTTTCGAAGCGAATACACTTCAAATAAGGGAGAAATTCGTATTCAAAGTTTCGAATATTCGCGCACACCTAATTGCTACTCATTTCTTTCCACAGGCCCCACAAATGTGATGATCAAGTCAACACTCTGGGTTCACTCCCCAAATCTTTAAGAGTTGAAAAGTGTCATTTTCGTAAGCCAGTGCATTTAATTTTTGACGTGGCAAAGTTCACCAGTTAAACATTAGGTAAAGAAGTATGCCGATACAGCAACCTGACCATAAATAACAGGTTTATTAGAATAGTCACATGGTCCCCGACACAAAAACGAGTAAAACAGCAAGATGTACATAGCACTATCCAAATTACCACATCTATGAGGAAACAAATGTATGAAGGCAAGCTGGTTGCACACAAACTTGCAGATCGTAAACATGCAAGATCATTGATTGAATGCTTGCAACACACTAAAGTGTGAATGAGTATTCAGTACTGCCAAATAGTTCCATGCAGAACACTTTGGCAGGGCAAGTCGGTAGGTGAAAGCCATGTTGTAATAAATCCATGTTAGATTTCCACCATACTGAAATTTCTTGCCCGTGAAAAAGTAACAGCCTTAGCTAGCAGACTTGATGGCGGTTTCCATTTAAATAACCGTAATAGCACAAATTGAACGCAACTTCCTTGTGCAGTTCAGAGTTTTCAGATGCAGAAAAAGCTTTGTTCACCTTACCCAAAATATCTTTGTTAAACCCAATGTTCATCATTGGTGTATACCTCACGTTACAAATTGATACTCGCAAGAAACATTCTAGCTTTGCTTCGTTAATTGTTATTATTAATTGCATCCATGTTATATCAAGGTTCTGCATAGCATATTTGGCAGGAAGGCTGCGCACAACATGAGTATGAAGAGAAAAACATCACATAAACAATTGCACGATATGTTAGTCGTTTAAGGCACTTTAAGGCAAACACGATGCTACAGTACAAAATGAGTTAACACATTATGCACCACCATTTGCAGAACGAAACAATGATAAAAGCGTTGAACAAATCGCATGAGTTTGCTGTGCACTGGGTCAAAGAAATGTTAAGAGGAGTAACACAATGTGAGTAGGAGGCACTCATAAATAATAAATACAGGCCACCATTGCAGCAGTATTAATAAATATACATCGCTTCCCAAAGCTCGTCAATAACAATCAACACAGAACACAGTATAACACATTTCATAACACAGTTAACTAGACATCGATGTAGGAATGCACAGAATTGAGTGGAAATTGTGTAAACTTGTGCGCTAAGGGGAACATTCATGCAGGCCTCATATCATGTACAAACACTGCCGACGTGTGCTATCACAGTTTAAACCAAACACTCCAAGCAGCGGTATTAAAATAGAACCAGAATTTCCCTCGTAACATTTATGTTAGTGAAGTTAAAATAAAAAAACCCCCATTGTAGCTGCATGTTGACATATCAGTATAACAGAGAACTCTCACTAAAGACCATAAAAATAAATTTCCAACGTTTAAAATCACCGTCACCGTAGAGAAGCAGCTAAGAATATCAACCTCAGAATTTGAATGGCAGTGCCATGCAATAAACATATACTTGACACAATTGTGGGAGCAAATTACCACAACACTGAAAACACAGTACAAGACATAAACATGTATAACAATCATACTCCAGAAAAAAAAAAAAGGAAAAAAAAGAATCACATCAAGGTTATCCAGACAAAATGCATACAGAACAGTGCACAAAGGCAAAATTGCACACAAGGGGAACAAGAACGCTTCCTTCTTTCTTCTAGTAATGAACAGGAACACATTTTTAAAACATCATTGGCATGTTAAAGGGTGAGTGAACATTTAGTTCATAGCTTTTTAAGAGCATGCAAATGTATCACCAGTATCGAAAGGCACATCAGTGGTCAGCAATGCAATATGCACATGCACTCTTAGTTTGAGTTGATTTATTCATGCAGTCACATATAAAACTGCTACTAATTTGGATGCTAGCAATGTCATAAACATCTAGTGAAAAATCACTCCTTAAGCCCCATTTATGGGGTTTGCTAAAAGAGAAAAGTTCAGAACAAAGCTTTTAGCATGAACTTCAAATTTTTGCAACATTTTTGGACGTGATAGCTACACCCTAGTCAAATACTGTGACAAGTATTGGAGTCAAATATTATATCTGTGGGTGCAGCTTGGAGCCTACGAATGCTAACGGTGCAAAACTTGTGGCACTTTGCTTAGTTTTCATAAAAGTATGAATCAAACTGTTTGGAGGAAGGTGGCACCACCTAATGACCGAGAATGGTACCATTAACCATTGCCATGGCCCCTTTGAGTGGCACCATGGCAGAGAGTCATGCTAGGCAATTTAGTGGCCATGCTGATGCATAAACACGGTACAACTATGGACTAAGTACGATGGGCATTGTCACATGAGGGCCCAGGGCAACTCTTTCATTCTGGTAGGCACGACAAAAATGAGAAACTGCAAAAGTAAGACCTTATATTTAATAAACCCAATTATTACGAGGTGTTCTCAAGATCCCTTTATGAAAATTTGATGAGAGACATCCTTTTGATATCAGACACATTTCAGATATCTAATGAAAAATGTTACAGGACCATTTTAATTGAGAAAAAATGAGTGTAATAGCACAAACTACAATTTTCAGATGCCCTTCCCTTTGTCTTGAAGGTTAAGAAGAGATAAAAAACGAGCTTCTGAAGCTTACACATGGCTCTATTGTGAGAGTAGTATTCCAAATTGAAAGCTCATCAAAAATATAGGTGACAAGAAATAGCTTGTGCGCCATGAAGCTTGTTTCACACAGAACAGTCCACTATGCTATCATACGAAAGAGAGAAAGAATCAATCATTCTGAGTCAGATAATGTCGCTGCAACTTACATGTGCTCATGAGTCACTACAAAAAAAAAAAAAGAAGAAAAACCGAGGCCATTTGTTCTATTTACCCGTACTGCCTCTAGATCCACTTTCTTTTTCATACCCATCAGACGAACAAGAAAGAAGGAGAGAAAAAAACGGCACTGGCCTCAGTTAATAGCCAAAAAGAAAACAAAATGGGATGGAGAGTGGAGAACAATAAAAAAAGACAAATTCTTATTTCATTTGTGTTCACTACTCTTAATCTTCACTACCTATCCTAACATTCCAACCTAATGTTAACTGGTTGTTATCACATCACAGATATAATACATCCATAGCTGCTATGTATAACCTTACTTTTGACGTAGCCCTACACAGAATACTAAAAGGAAGATCATAGGCATGTGCAAAGTACCAGAGAAAAATAATCCTAGCTTATACAAAAGTCCGATTATTAAGCAAGCTATGTCTCAACACAGTTTCATCACTTAGATATGAACATTTAGCGTTGTGTATTTTATTCTAATAGCTAAAATGAAAAACAATATCAGAGCAATGACATTAACAACGTATTGGAATGTTATTTCTTTTTTTTTTCTTTCTTATCTTTACCATCACAGAGTTGCCATAATTAATGGAACAACTTGTGAGTTAGCAAGCTGAGGAATGATAATGGCTGCTATACTGGTTAACCGTCATCAGACACACACGAACTAAAGCAGCTGACTGCATCTGCAGACTGAACATTTCACCCACGAACTATACATGCACAAATGGCTAGCCCGAATCGCTAATACAGAAAGGCAAACTCACTTACTACATCACCTGATCCCAAAGAGTTCCAAGGTAATAAGGAGGAATGCATCAGCACAGAATCTGTTGTTTCGTGTGTAACTTCACTATAGCAACACAGACAACTATGTAATCACAAATGAATAGAAAGTTTAGCACGTCCAATGAAATGGGAAAGCAGATTATTCTTAATGAGATTCTCTACGTGCCACTCAAGTAAATGCACAGAAGAGCAGCACCTTCTTGTTGCAACCACAAGGAGTCAAGGATACGTGAGGTAATGATGGTTAGTTTTAGTAATGCCTCTCTGTGTGAAAGTATCGGTAATGCAGTGCAAAGGAAGTAACAATATACCTCCCCTTTGTCACACACTTCAGCCCCTTTGTCATGCTTCTAAATGCATACATGCTCCATTCATGACAGGCACATGTCCAAGGTAAACACAAAACAAGTTCATGCTAGATTCTGAAGCATGAAAAGAAAGTTTACATTCATACGGAAATGTTACTGGGGTCAGCTCTGCATGCAGTCCCACAACACATGCCCCCCACATTTGCCACTCCAACGAAGAAGCAGATGAGCAACAGTAAAATACAACAGACAAATGATGTGAATACACTTTGTCTTCACTGGGATATCCATCACATGGTGTGAACAATTAGTATGACCTAGACCATTCAACATACCATAACAAAGGGAAAAATGGCTTGTTCCAGAGCTACATGAGGTTAGTTGTACAATGGAAGAGAGAGAAATCTGTGATTACTGGCATCCACCTACACCATTAAGGTCAATGAATGCAGGGAATGTGGAAACATTCCCAGCACTGTAAACCTTCAGGAAAGCCACACTTCTGGCTTCCGATACGCAATACTTAAGGAAAAAAAGTTCAATAACAGACACGGTAAATGCGCTGGCAGATGTTACGTTCAGGTGTGCAATGCCCGCTCCAGCAGCCATCGGTGCAGTTTCCCCCGTTCTTCGTACAGACGCGAAAATACAGCTCGGGCAAATGGCAGGCACAGAAACAAAGCAGGAGGCAGAAAGAGAGGAAAGATTACGGATATGCCAGTTTTCCATGCCGAGTAAACCTCGTCACTGTCTATGCATGCCTTCATTGCACCTTCAGGTGTACTGTCATGTTTCGGCCCGTGCGCGCGAGCAGTTTCTCGGAGAGTGGCGAGCTCACTTCGAGCCAGGTGTATCCCGGTGTCAGTGCCACCTCCTCGACAGAGGCCTTGCACGACACTAGCAGGCAGAGGCACATGCCGTCGTGTTCTCCTCCCCCCAGCAGTTCCGTCGTGCTCTACTGAGAGCACACCAAGTGGCTTGTGAGGCGGTGGCTCTGAACTGAACATGTTCTGTAAGGTATTATTATTATTATTTGACTTGAAAACATACATACAAACACATACAAATGACAAAGATGAAAGAAAAGAAGAGGGAGCCGGCAGAGAACTGCCAACAAGAGGGGCACAACACCTGCCTTCTTTAGTGAGGATTGAGAAGCTCAAGAAATGAAAGGGGGGAAGCAAAGAGGAAACAAATAACCAAATAACAAGGCCATAAGTGACAGGTCCACAAACACAAGAGCAAAGTAGTAAAACGAACGGACACACCTTACCAAGAAAAGAAAACCGAAGAAAATGCTCTACAAATGGGAGGCCGAGTCAGTTTAGTGAACGAAAAGTTAGGCCACAATGAGTCTGACCGTATCAGGAAGCACACCCATTTAGAAACGGGCAATACAAACCACACACATAGTCACTGGAGCCGATATACTATATGTCATACCTTGTTATAACAAAGTCAGACGTGACACAGAAATAGCTTCACTAGAAATATTAAGAAATATTCTTGGTAAGCATATACATATCTGTTTCATGCTGATATCAACAAGACATATTTTTGACCTATGGTACTTTGTTGTACCTTAATAAAGGGAAAACAGACAACTACCCGTTTGTAGCACGAAGCCACAAGGAAATCCGTACGGATTTCTCAGAAAGAAAATTTTCTGGAGAACTCATTTGCATAATGCATTAGTATATGTTTTAAACATATACATACTGGACTGTAAATAGTTCAATCGCTTGGCTAATCCGGCCAAAATATGGCCATTGGCAACTGAAAGGTCTTCCTTCAACACTTCGTATGACTGAAGGCTGTAAAGAAAGTTGCACCGCATAGCTAGTTGAAACAATGTAAAACATACCTGGATGAACCGTTTGAGTGCCGTGTGAATGCTCCGAGATGGATTGATTTCACAGGTAGGCAAATGAGCAACACCCTTCTCAGACACGAGCACGTGGAGCAGGTTGCTGCACAAACATGAACCACCACAAATGAGCATTTGCCTTTGCTGTTTGCGGCACTCATCACTGCATTTTGTGCTACTAGTGTAAATGTTATCAGTATGGGTCCATCTTGCGTAAAATCAGACAATGCCAGCTTTCTGTACAAAGCAGGTAAGTCCTAGGAAACTTCGGCTTTGTCTGTAAGCAACACACGTAACTAAAATAAAATTGCAATAATTCTGAGAACTATGGAATGTCAAGAAACAATTAGAAGAGATGCAATGTCAAGATTCGGAAGGAACATCCAAAATACCAAATGCGCATTTTAAAGAACTTCGGATAGTTTTAATTGACTTTCAAGGCACCAAAAATGGAGCAATAAAGGACTGGGCAATGATGAAGCTTATGCAAAGCCAATGGGACAAGCATAACAAGTTATGATTGCCTCTTCAGTTTAATTAACTAATTGCCACCATATATGACTACATTTCAAGCAGCAAGCACAGTCTGCCCAGGCTTCTTCTTTTTAGCTGCTATGCCTTTCCAATCTTTCTTTTGCTCAGGTTTGATCATCCAACGATCAATGTACTATACAGACACAGTATGCCTATAAATCAACTCCTCTTACTTTTTACAGCTGAATTATTGATGAAAACTGAATGGTTCCTGTATGGCAGAACCTTTATCAAGCGAAATATCCAGCTCCAGTGCACAGTTTTCTTTTTCATGTACTGTTTTTACCACTGGATTTTCAACTGTAACTGTATTTCCTTTCATTTCAGCTTGTGTATCTGTACAATTTAAACAAACCTGACGAAGGCAAGTAAATATTTCAGAGGCGCATAACACTATTTCCAACAACTTACAGAAAACAGTCTTAAGATCCAGGGCAGGGTTGCCGTTGGTGGCTACTTTGCGCCAAATTGGCTACTTTTTGACCACTTCTGGCGACAAAAATTTGCAGTTGGCGCCATGGCTATTTTCTGGCTACTTTTAAAGTGCTGATTTGGCGCATTAACCCTTTGTCGGTCGTGCTATATTTTTGACATGGTAATATAAAAACCGGCTGTGCTTTATTTATATAAACTAGAAAGAAATAGTATGAAACAAATTTAATCAAAATCAAGCCAGTAGTTTACTGAAAAAAAGTGGGACATATATGTCCCACTGACTCATGAGAGTGTTTTCAAAAAGTGGGAAAACACTGCCCCACTGCCTCATGAAGGCACCATCTCGCGATTGCATCAACGGGAATTTTGGGATGAAACGGCCGAAGCAAGTGGCACAGAGTATCACTTCTAAAGTTGTGAAGAGAAAAGTTGTGCGGACCTCATTTGAGCAGGAGAACGCCGCCTGCAGTTGCGTCTCTTCAGCCTTCAAAGCGCTGTGGTATGTCCCTGTAAAGCTTACTTCACCGCATGCACCAAACACCTTTTTTTTGTCCATTTGGCTGTCCTAGCTTTTGCTGTTGAAATTTTCGAGTACAGATATTATCCCTGAACACGTGGCTACATTTCAAGAGGTATATAATATCCAGAAAAATATTTCCACGCATTAATATCCGCAATTGCGCTGCGCGATTAGCAGAATAATTTTGAAGGGGATTGTTCCAATGCATTTATTGGCCAAGTTATTTCGCAAATTTACAAAAACACGTGGTGACTGGAAGCTAAGATCGTCTCTCTCAAAAACTAGAAAAGGAGGATATTATCCAGCATTTTGATTGGTAGGTTCTATGTATCTCAAAAAGAGGAAAATTCAGAAGCGATCATAAAAAATTGACCAAAATTCAACGCTATTGTAACACTACATCCGCCCTTCGAAAGCGTGGTAAAAAATTTTTTTTTCGAGATTACGATGACTTAGGTTAGATATGAGTGACTTAATGTTGCGCTAATTGCAACGGGTGATGTTGGAGAAATTTTTTTTCTGTAGACTGAAAAGTGGGATGTATGTGTCCCACTGCCGCACAAAGGGTTAAGTAGACATTTTTCTCATTTTTGCAGGCGAAACACATTGTCTTTAAGCTTTTTTCTCGCTTCAGCGGATGCTTACGGTCGTCCTCCACCCACCAGTAGGCTGGTCCGCATCGAGGCACCCTTACGCGCACGCTTAGCGCGTCTCCAAATACGGAGTGGCGAAGTTGCGTGCATGGTGACGAACACGTGGCCAGCTCGGTGCTCAAGCTACCCGCCATCTATTGTGATGCTACGCGCAAGTTTTACGAATAATTTTGATGCGCAGTGCGTGTTCTCGTGTAAACTTGGGAAAGCAGACATCTCCAACAAAATTTAGCTGGCCTGTTTATCTACAACCAGAATTTGGTCTGTAGCTTCAAAGGAAATCTGTTTGAACTTTACATGTTCATTCTGACTTGCTGGCTAGAATATTCTAATAAAACTTTGTGTCTGCCAAGAACTCATATTTTCTACATAAAATATATGCACGCGAAATGAATATATCATAATTCGTTTACTTAATTTATTTCCAACTTATCGGTGGCTTTCTATGCTCTTACTTATTCAAAATGGTATTATTTATACTAAAAAATCTGCTCATAATACCACTTCTGTTCCACTTGGCTACAAATTTGGCGATAATATTAAATGACATGGCTACTTTTGGCTACTTTTGGCTTGAGTTCTGGCTCCTTTTCAAGTCCACCCAACGGCAACCCTGATCCAGGGTGACTTTTTCTTATGAGCACTGTCCTATTATCTACAGTGTATGGCATTCACAAACAAGAGCTTGACAAATAACAGTTACTACTCTCACATCTCACACATCAGGCAATCTGCACAGCTGCCAGGCAAACACCTGTGCTTTTAATTTTACATATATGTCACAGAAGGTTACTGAAGTAAGCCTTCATTTATTGCTTAGACTCGTAACCTTAATTGATTGGCTCATATTGTGCTTAAGCCAAGAAAGACACACATTAGGAGTTACAGGAAATAGTTGTGCTTAAACTATCAATTTGCAATTAGATCTATGACAGTTTACTTTGGCATGTCTAAAATTGATGATGTGATAGGGGTAGAATTTTTATTTTTCATCGTCTGCTTGTGACTGAGGATTCTGTGAATTACATTCAACCACGCTTTAAAATCCTAATCTCAAAAGACTGTTTTTAAAGCAAGCAGGACCAAACACATAAATTCACTGAGACGACTTAACAGCCTCCCACAGTCTACACTGGGCTTAACACACAAACTAGCACTAGCACATGTTGAAAACTGCCCATGTAACAATGGGCAGTATTAGTAAGTACAGCCTATGATTGTGCTTTAGGATTGTGATCACAGGGCCTGATCAAGTTAGTTAACATATAAGTTCGAACTTTTAAATGGCCATTTTGCCATTTTGGTAGAGCTTAGACTACCCAGACAAGAGGTAATGCAAGAACAAAAGCCTCCGAGATCAAGAGGCATCTCGCAACATTACCACAAGGGGAAGGGCGCATATGCTGTGGGCTGTGGTATATTTGTTTACCTCGCCAGTGCCTCGCACCTCTCATACCGTGCTTCTTCACTGCATCGCCCTGATACGAGCAACACGTTGAGGAAGCCTTGCTTGGTCATTGGCTGCATGCTGATGACAGAATCGCTGATGCCGTGTTACAGTGCCGAACAGGCCATAGTCACAACAGAGCGCTACGCGTATCCCTCTCTGCTGCCGAGAGGGGTGAGAAGGCAGAGCGAGAAACCGAAACCAGCCAAAGTTGCCTGTTCTACCCCTTGTGACTCCGTTATTACAACACTTATTCGCAAAAATTTTGCAGCAGCATGTTCACATCCTACAAGTGCTCAGTTATCAATCCATCACAAATTTTGGATCGCAGAGTTGCTTACTGGCCCTTGAAGTGCAACGTAATGTTGTGCCGAACAGCTTGCTACACAAAGGTGTAAGAAGGTTCACAAATTATCCAGTAGAATATATTGACCCTGCACCAGGCCCGTAGCCAGGAATTTTTTTATTTTTGAGGGGGGCACTTGTTGAAGGCCTTGAAAAACACCCCTATATTTATTATTTGTCCTCGGTAAAACACCCTCCTCCATCAAAATTTTCAGGGGGGGGGGGAGGCCCGGTCCCTCAGGGCCCCCCCCTGGCTACGGGCCTGCCCTGCACTTGCCCAAATATGATGAAAATTGCATATGCAATAATAGTTTCAGGCTCTCAAGTGATGTGAGCAAAGGGTGTACTGGATATAATAGACCTTTTCACAGACGGCTTCCTGGGCGCCGCCATAATCCTCTCCGGGCTGTGCTAATAGGCGTGACCTACCAAAAATACACTGCCGAGGCTGTGACATCAGCCTTCGTGCTTGGGCATGCGCAGCCCAGCATGGCGGTGTTTTTTCTATCCATTTTGTGAAAAGGTTGATGTATACTAACTTGGCCTTCTTGCGAATGATGGTGACCAGGCGCAGGCAGAGCTTGGAATGTGGCCTCAGGGCTGGCATGATAGGGTGGATGCCATGGCTGGACTGGCTTGTGTACTGTGGTAAAGGCCGGGCACGTTCAATAACGGGTAGGATGTCCCTGCAGCGCAAGCTTAGCTGTTCCAACATCCCCAACCCAGGCTGCTTGCAGTGACTCAGAGTCCGCCTTTGACACAGTCTTCAGCTCTCCTCCTGAAAATAGCGAAACGATAGTATTTACAACAATAATACTGTCTTTTAACATGAGTATCATGAGTATGTAGCAAACACGAGCCTTGCAGCACTATGTGTCTGAATTACAAACACGTTGAACAGAGCATTTGAGAGAACCTACGGGACATGCAGTGTTCACCTCGCAGTGTCTGTCCATATTTGCACTCAACACAGCCATCTTCCAAAACATAAATAAAAAGACCAACTAGCACACTTTAACACTCTTTGAGCAAAGACCGAAGAGAGAACTGCACTTGTTCACTACCTTTTATTGTTATCTACATACAACTTTTCGTGCACTACAGTTTGAAACTTGATTTACCAAAGCCATGACAATACTTGAATTATTTCATTGAATGGAAAAGTTCATAATACCGAGAAAAAAAATTTTTTGGTCCTTCGAAATTTAAAATTGCAATGTAGTGAACCTCAACAGCTACCATGGCATTGTATTTGCCACTAACCCATGCTTACGCGTGTGAAAAATGCATGAGGGCAGCTCAGACATGGAGTCTCCCATGCACGGGCAATGCAGGCTGGGTAGACAGTCACATGAAGCTATTATAGGATGCCAATGTGCAGACGGCATGAACGAATGCAGTTAATTGTGCGAGCAGGCTGAGCAAGAAAGTTGCGAGGAGACAACGAATGCCATCTGCTGTACAAACCACGAAATAAAGAAAGTAAACACCGTAGTGTTTCTTTGGAAGCATTTGCGGCAACAATAAACCACTGCCGCCCCTAGTGTCATATGGTCTATGAGAGCCATAGCTCGGCACACTCACTCATGAGTGCACTCAACTCACACTCACTCACATTCATTTGAACGTGGTGAGTTGAGTATGAGTGAGTACTCATGAGTGTGAGTGGGACGTGAGTGTGAACGTGAGTGAGTACTCATGAGTGTGAGTGGAGGTGAGTGTGAACGTGAGTGAGTACTCATGAGTGTGAGTGGACGTGAGTGTGAACGTGAGTGAGTGCGAAGGCTGAAAAAATTGTGGTGAGTGAGTTTGAGTGAGTACTCCCTTAAAGTGCCGACCTATGATGAGAGCACTACCGACCGTCGAGTCCATTTGTTCCATGCATGGGCTGCAGCATGTAGCCTCATCAAAATAAAACTAGGGTCCCACGACTAGGGAGGCTAGATATTTCAACACAATGCCCTTGGAGCGCATATCTGAAGAAAAACCCACTTGTCTTAAAATTAGGAAGACATCACCACTTTTCTTATAAATGTATTTGAGGAAACTTCATTAAATCTGGCTTGGTGCCAAGTTCGTTTCATTAATTCAGGTCGATGACAACATTCGAACTCCACGAGTCTTTAAGGAGGAATGGCAATTTCTTTCTTAGGGAAGTTTGTAAGATTGAGTTTCATTGAATGAGTTTTAACTGCAAACCTAAGATTATGAGCCACCAACAATAGTTTAACCAGCCATTCTGCCTAAGTTCAGAACGCTGTTGAAGCAAAAGGCAATCTTCTTAGGAGCTCGTACTAAGCAGAGCATTTAGAGTGAGAACGTCAAGCTGTACACATGCAGTAGATGGCCATTTCTTGATGAAAACAACAGGCCATCTTTTTTGTCCATCGCGGTGGTGTAGTAAGTCATGGTGCTCGGCTGCTGACCCAAAGGTTGCGGGTTCGATCTTGGCCGCGGTGGACGCATTTTCGATGGAGGCAAAATCCTAGAGGCCCATGTACTGTGCGAATGTCAGTGCATGTAAAAGAACACCAGATGGATCGGAAATTTCCGGAGCCCTCCACTTCAGTGTCCCTCATAATCACATCGTGATTTCGGGACGTTAAACCCCCCCCCATATTATTATCAAGGGGCCATCTTTCCAACACACAGAAAGGATTTGGGTCTCCTCCCTGTTTCTCTTCTCCCATCCCTAAATCAATCCACTATGGCTACCAGTGAGGCACGTCAAATGCTCCATTTTCTGCGCCCTGAACAAGAAGCGCACAACGATGAGCACCAATAACTTTGTCGTGCATATTTTCCATTAAGTGTGATTTTTCAAGAAATGCCAATTGCTATCAGACGATCATGGTGACAAGAAGCTCTGTGTGAAAAAGTTAGTCATAGACAACTCCTGAGGTTTTTTTTGTTTGTTTGTTTGTTTATGTTGTTGGTAGTGATATAATTACGTTAGTGCAGTGGCTGAATTGTCTCACTTATACTGAAGTTCTATCAGTGCTAGCCGAAGTTCTACGTGTCTCCTGATTCCACAGATTCTGACTCCACATTAAACAGCTGTAAATGAACAACAAAGGTTCACACTCACCAACTACCGTGCCAATGAAAACAAATCTGTACCACTGGCCCTGTGCAGTCTCAACCATCAGAAGTGTCGAAGGGTCGAAATCTAGGCCAGTTTCTTCCATCACTTCTCGCTTGGCAGCCTCCTAAATGCGAAACGGGGAATGTGTCAGAAATCATGAAAGTATCTCGCACCACTGTCAAAAAAGCACATCTATTTCATATTGAGTTCGATCAGCATTGGGCCGAATTCCTAAGTGCGAACACAGCACGAATCGAGGCATGTTTGAACGTAACATTGGCGTCGCACGGTTACTTTCGATCACGATTGGGTCCTATCCGGACCGAAATGCGCAAGCCGCGGCAGGGAGCCAATAACCTTTCGGAAAGTTCGATCACTATGGGCTTGATCACGGTCGAAAGTGCCCCGTGTGACACCGGTACAACCTTATTCAAGCGATCTGCCTACACTGCGTTCGATTTGCACCGACTCACGCGCTGAAAATGCCAACGTGACATGGGCTTTTAAACAAAACGTTGAGTTTAATTAAGAACAGGACACAACTTACAACAATGTTTTCTCCAGGCTCCATTCGTCCAGCAGGCAGGTACCACGTGCCTGCGCAAGAACTTTTCGCTTCCTGCATCATAAGTACCTCGCCTCTTTCGTTGATGGCGACTGCGGCGACGATGTAAGTCACCGATTTCTTGACAACTGGTTTGTAGTCGGGCAACACGGCAGACTCAATTCCCTTAGCAGCTAGAAAGGAAGAAAACATAGTCGTTGCGAATACTTAAACAGAGAACGAGAATACCATGCATGCGATCACCTGCTAAAGCATGCCGGAATGTTAAGTTCCTCGTGTGAGGGCCACAGCACCGTGCTCACAAATCGATCTTCGCGGCAATTAACAGTAACTGTCACTTTGTTTACTTGAATTCTACAGTTAAATAACAATCTAGCACATACATCTGCAGCCAATATATTAGACATAAGACCTCATCTCCACTGTTACAGGCGAGGCAACGGACATCCGAAACACAGCGACCGCACGCTGACAGCCAACTCACCAAGCTCTTCAACTTGGTCGGCGAGGCTGTAGTCGATGATAGCAGCTGCATCGTCGTTTATAGCCTGACCCTTGAGCGTGTCTTGTATCACGCTTTCTATTTTGTCCATCTTCAGCGAGTTTAACTCGAAACTTCTAACCAATTAAGACTGTCCAGGTACGCCCAAGGCATCCATATACACACTGCTCACGAGTTATTTCTTGTTTTGATATAACAAGTGCTGGTGATGATGATGATGCCGCGTTGGCAAGATAAGAACGAAAAGTTTCTTCGTAAAATTTATTATACCATGTGTGCAATATTTCACAGCACAATAAATTATGTTAAATAATTGTATAAGTCATATATAAAGCTATATAACAGCTAAAGTTTACAAATACGTAAGCAAAATTGAGGACGTGTTCGTAAACCAAAACGAGATTATCTTCGCGGGATTTTCAAATGGCAGGATAGGATTGTCTTCGCACGGCCGCTGGAGCGGCCGTGGTCTTCGTCCAGGATACTGAGGTCTGCAAATATATATTCATTTTCTGTCGCGATATGTAAAAGATGAGACTTGCGCACATCGAGAATTACTGTGTTGTTCTTATATCGCTTAAAAGCGCTTTGAAATAGGTAAAAAACGTGGCAGCCGACTGGAGGTACATACGTCCACTGTTGTGGTACTTCTCAGTGGCGGAGCCAAAGAACATTTTTTTTTTTTCGAAAAAAGGGGGGGGAGGGAGGGGACGGTAGATTATCGATGTGACACCCCTGGTGATGCCCCTAATACTCCCCGCCACAAGAATAAGAAAGAAGGATACAGATACGGGCAACTTTATTGGAAAACGTCCTGATAGACGATGTCCCAGAGCCAAAATACAACTTTGGACTGTTCAGGGAGCCCAAAACGTGGTGGTCAGAGGTCAGGCTCGGCCTACCCGCCCTCACGTGGAAGAAGGAAGAAATGCAAAAATAGAGAGGTATGAATACCTGATGATCGAGTATCGAGTAATACTTATGCGATAAGTACCACATGTCGATCAATACCACGTCAAGCACTGTAACAGTGCCCTTCCAGGAGCGTAGCCATGGGGTGCGAGACCGTGTATATACCGCCCCCGAAATTTCTGCTTACCAAAGGGTGCGCTACGTAAAACGACACTCGGCAACAGCTGTCATGCTTCGGACCCTCCTCATGAACAAGGGCGTGCCCCCCAATCAGAGAAAAAGAAAAGAGAAAAGAAAGTTACTGTCTACGTTACTGCCTTATCCAAGTGCACACAAACGCTCTACATTTAGAGACAAAGAACTACAATATTGTATATGCATGTAACATACAATTTAAAAAAACACAAATGCAGATAGCTTCTTAAAAAGTACCATAGTTTTAGAAGGCATATAGTTCATAGTATCGGACAGAAGTCATCACATATAAGCAAACCACGTCAGCTTAACAGCAAGGGTCCGCAAAGAAATGTAAGACAGCTTTAGATAAGTATGGCCTATTCCCGGCATCCTTCCCAATGTTCCCACCCGGCGTGGTGCTCTAGTGGTTATGATGATCGACTACTGACTCGAAGAAAGTTGAATCGAATCCCGCGGCGGCGGTAGCATTTAGATGGAGGCGAAATGCTGGAGTACCCTTGTACTTAGATTTAGGTGCCCGTTAAAGAATACCAGGTGCTCAAAATTTCCGTAGTCCTCCACTAAGGCGTCTCTGAAAATCATGTCGTGGTTTTGGGACGTTAAACGCCAACAAATATTATCATTATTCCCGATTTTCCTAAAAGAGATGTCGTTTAGACAAGGCATCTCTTCGCCATAAGTTTACCCACGAGCAAGCACGCGATACGAAGAGCTGACGCGGTTATTTCTGAAACATATAACAGGACAAAAATACAAACAACCGAACTACCAAGAAGAGCTCATTCCAAATATTCGATTCAAACATGTTGCTCATCAGACGATCTGGTTCTAGGCCTTTAATATATTGAGGGATCAACCATGCGTAAATGAACCTCCCGATTCGAATCACAATAATGACTGTTTTTTTTTTTTTTTTTTTTTTTTTTTTTTTTTTTTTTTTTTTTGCTTTCCCCATGAAAAGCTCCCCAAAAGAAAAACAGGAAAACTACGCACACCTCGAAGAGGTCGGACACGTCTCTTAATAGGTCTGATAGGTTTCAGACATCGTGCCACCCAGGTCCTGGCCCATCTTCCTTTGTGGGTGAACGCCATAAGGGAAATTATCTTAATCATCAATTACCACAATATGCGAACCATGCCGCTATCGCACAAAGCACTCAATAAAGCACAAGAAGTCAGGTACAGAACAGACGGCTTCAGACGGGCACATACCCATGCCTGGCCTTCCTGCACAAAATCTCTCAGGACGCGCACCCTCACAATGCGTGTCGTTCTTTTAAAGATTTAGCGAGTCTTTCCTCACGTGATCTGAGCTCGGCCCCTGGCACCGGAGGCCAGGACCACCTAGGAAGAGTATGACCGAGCTGTACGCAGCTCGGACCTTGAAGCACAGCTCTGGGCTGTCCATCGGGCCCGCGACGCGGCGAAAGGTCAAAAACTCTCCAGACCTCTCTGTCCCGACGTGGGAGCGGCCCGCCGCGCGCTATAATCGCGAGCACCGAAGGACCTGAATAAAGTTATTCATCCATCCATCGCACTTATTGCCATTCGTATAGTGGAGGCTCAGGTGGAGTTAGAGGGGGGCGGGGGGGTGTACAGCACAAACCGGCCGCGCCTCAATTTTTTTGCGCGAACGAAAGCACGGTCAAGAGCGCGTTCACGCCTCGTGCCACGCGTCACCGCCCGCACGTACGTCGACAGGCACGCGCACCCTTTGCAAGCGAAGAAGAAATCGAAGACCCTCGGCGTGTTGCCAGCCGTTCGCCGCCAGCGGCTATGGAGTCTCAAGGATCTACATCGAGGTCGGACGTCTCCGTGAGGTCTAAAAGACAACGTACCAAGTCTGCCAGCCAGCGTCGGAAGAAAGCAGCAGGCGAGTGACGCGTGATAAAGCCAGTATACAACACCGCTGACACTTGGCTCGCCGCAACAACGTCATCAGGGGCTTATAACAACGAATGTCGCTGGAGCCGACCGTTTCAACTAGAGGATTTGTCTTCGTCAATGTAGAAACTAGTGCCCTCTTGTCGGAATATCGGCTCCAGCAACATTCATTGCTAACTTAAAGCCGCCATCTTTCCAAGGATTTTTCTCGTTTGTATCGCCAAAAATGCGAGCATCATGTGCCTGAGATTAAAGAGGCACAAAGGTTTGGTTTAAACCAGCCTAAAGAGCCCGGATAATGTTACTGCAGCAGCAGAAAAGTACGTCACAGTGAAAGTTCCGTCGAAGTTGCGTCGTGACTTGACCGCTGATCAGACGTCGCCGTGCACCTTTCCGCAGATGAGAAACGTTCCAGCGATATCACGACCGATTCGACGTCGATGCCGACGACACATGCACCGCCCTGCGCCCCTCCGAAGTACCCCGCCACGTCGACCCCGAGTGTGACCGGTTCCAGTCAGCGTGACCAGAGCAAGAACGACGGGGCGCAGGAGGAAACACCAGGGTCCACAGCATGCGGGCGTCGCCAACCCGCAAGATCATTCAGCCACAGAGCCACCGGCGCCCAAGGCGAAGTCAAGGGGAGACGTAACGGTCCCTTTCGTCTCCAATCCTATCGTGACAAATGCGGAGCCTGGCACTTCAGACCAGGAACGCAGAGGCATGTTCACAGTATTTAACTAACCGCTATATTGCTTTCAACCACTTCTATTTCTCATTCACCATTCGCCATTCAAGCATAGCCGTCCATTCTATGTGATGATGAGCCATGGACTGAGCGCCGTTCAAACCGCGAACGAAGAGCAAAAAAAGATGAAAAAAAAAAAAGCATTTGAATAGAATCGTTACGCTATGGTATCCAATGCCGCGGCAGTATATGTCCGTATTAAAATTTTATTACAGCTGTTGCGGGCTACGTTTCACGTAACGATCCCGACATTAAGATCTCATGGAGTTCCCGCAAGAATATACCATTCGCACTCATTGCCATTTGTATAGTGGAGGCTTGGGAGGAGTTAGAGCGGGCGGGGGGGTGCGCCTTCCTCCCTTTCTTCCCTTCTAGATACGTGTCCCCCCAAATCTGCCACTATTGCGAGACCTTGCAGGGCCTGCCACCGCGAGTGGTAGAATCATACATGGGCGATGCCTTTTTACCAGTCATTCACAAGAAAATGGAGTACTGACAACTTCATTTGCTTTTCATGCGTTTGCCTCTATATCGAGGAAAACTGTACATCCCTAGGAGTTTAATATTGATAGTCGTAACCAGACTGTTTACGGAACGCCGATTTATCGAGACATTTATGTTGGCTATCTCCGTAACGTTTGAAACCTGTTAAGTTCAATCTTCGGTTCTCTTAGAATAGAGTGTAGTTCGTCTTTAGCGATAAAAAAATAAAATAAAAATAAGCCTTAGCAGACGCCTTCAATATATACCTACAACGTCACTGAGTTCTTGCGCCTTTACTGACTTCGCAAGCGTGCTCTCACGGTACAAGCGGCATTTCTTTGGCAGGGTAATCTACTAATACAGTACATCATAAACTACTAATACATCATAAAATGCGAAGAAAAACAATCTTCGGGGCCCTCGTACATCGCCTCCTCGCCACAGGTTCTGCTCGCCATCGCCGATGCCTCCTTCGCAAGTATCGCGATACTCGGCGGCGGTACTTCTTACCAATCGTTGTGCCCCTTTGTCTCGTGACGTAGAGATCGCACTAGCACAGTTACCAGCAGTTGCCCTTTGGCAACTGCGCTCGCAGGAAGGACAGCGGGGATTGAAGGATCGCCAAAAGCGCGCAGAAGCGCGAATGGGCGCGAAAACGACTTGAAGCCACTGCCGCTGGCTTCCATTCTCGGAGTAATGAAAGTTTTATTCCACAACCGTAGTTGCCCAGAAGTCATTCTGTTTCTATCAGCCACACTACACAATACCACACGCATCAGCTAACGTACTATTCACGGATTCAAACGCGACATCAAAATTTTTAGGATAACGACTGGTATGAGCAATTGCTCGAGATAGCCACCTCATATCACGACGAATTCTGGTCTGTAAAGATAATGTTGGCTTTGATCTACGCGTTCGAGTCAAAATTACGCCGATACGACCCGAACTGAAGACGGTGGAAACGAAAGTATGCGCGGTACTTAGCCCTACATTGTTCTGTTTCAATCCCCGACTACTGTGCATGGTCTTCCCGGATACCATGCAGCAGCCACGAAGACATTGCCAGCCTCGGTTCCCAAAGTTGTGCCGACCAGCGAGACTACGCCGGCGGCGCCCGTGCCGGAAGCGGCGCCAAGCGCGGCTACCGCAGCTGCAGCACCGGACACCATTTCCGGCACTCGCAATGCTTCGATGACGAGCACGCATTCGGGTCCGGGCACGTCGGTGAGCGAGACGCGCCTTTTAAACGACTTCTGTTAATTTATTAGCCCGAAGTATTCAATGCCGGGCTCCACTAAGAATTTACAGACGTCATTTCAGTCACGGAAACGACGTCACTAAATAGCGCTATTAGTGGTGTGTTTGAGGGAGACCATCTCAAGTGTTATATTTACTCTACTACGGGATAGCTGTACTCAGCTGTGTTTCAGGCAACCAAAAGTGCCTTTTGTGTTTGAAAACAAAGGGAAACGGTGTAGAATACACTAGTAGAGCCGGAAGCTGTCCCGGCGGCAAGTTTTGTAGCGTTAGCTACACTGGCCTAGCCAAACCCGTTTCGCGCGGCACATCAAGAGCCGTGCTGCGCATGCGCGAGGATCAGTGATGTCACACAGCTGGCACGCGGGAGGCGCACGGGAGCCGGCATCTCCCGCGCACTCCGCCGCCGCCGCGAGCAACTCACCGCCGCCGGCCTGCGCATTCCAGGGGAGTGACGTCGTAGCCGTGGTAGACGCACTGTCGCCGGCGCGCGCGCAGCTATTCGCCTTCGCTGTGCAGTCGCCGTCTGACACTGCGCTGGAGCCGCTGCGCTTCTGACTGGCGTTTGCCAGTGTGGTATAGCCATGGAGAAGGAGAGCGCAAATGCTGCTCAACGGCGCAGAAGCGCGGAGAAGCGTGACTCATGGGATCCCGAAGTAGTTGCCTGGCAATTAGCGGTTGAGGGTAGGAAGAATGAACAGAATACTGTGTTGGGGCCACAGAGACGGCAGCGTGTTACTTCACTGATCACCAAGCCGTCTTTGTGGCAATAGAGAAGCAACCTGACGTTGAGCAAAAATATACATGTGCCATATAATACGTATACCGTGTGTGTGTGTCATTAGAGCAGCAGTAAGCATGATAATCAAGCTAATCCTAGACAATCTAGACAATCAGGAAAGCTAAGAATAATCAGCTGTACCTTTGCTAACGCTACGTATATCCTGGCATAGCCGAGCTAAGCCACTGCAACATTTTTTTTTTCTTTTCGTGTTCATGTGTGTTTACAAAAAAAAAAAATGGTGGACGACTCGCAGTATTGTGAACTGCGAGACAGTGGCATAGCCAGGGGGTGGCACATCAAGCGCGTGCCCCCCCCTCCTCCCCCCCCGATATTTTTTTTCGCCATGGCATAGAGAGCGAAAAATGACCATTTTAATGAGGTGCCACGCCCGAAATCAAGGAGGTGCCCCCCCCCCCCCCCTCCCCGAAAAAAATTTCTGGCTACGCCCCTGCTGTGAGAGCGGTAAGCAGTTCCGAACATGAATAAAGACACGTGTTATAGATTGCGTTTAAGAAAAGTGCGATTTCCACAACCTACCAATTGTTGCTTATTTGAAAATTACGCTGACGAAACAAGTAGGCGTCCTTGGTTGCAGTCAAATTTATTCGCACGGCTTCTTCCGGATGTCAATCTACACGTTTCAGAAAAGCGATGGCCACATTGGTTAATTTTTTTTTTCAATCGAATAAAACCTTTATTTGATTTCGTTAAAAATGTTTCGTCTATTTGTTATTCCAGTCTACATATTTTTCGAGGTATCTCAGCAGCATTTTGGCAGCTGCGTGTGAGTTTTATCTGAAATAGCCGCTGCTTACTATTAACTGAGAACAAAGGAAAAAATAAATCCGTCTTAGAATGCTTCAGAATACGAGAACGCTGCGCTGGACATTTCGAATGCGTGTTTCGCAAAGAGTAGCGCGTTAAAAAAAAATTAAACACTCTGCACAACTCAATCATTAAGCAATGTGCAAACATAGGCATGTGCAAACATAGGCATGTGCAAACATAGGCATGTGCACGGGAAGGGGGGGGGGGGGGGGGGGGACCTCGGATATAGTTAAATCTTTTCGTTCGCAAGGTAGGGCTGCAGTGTAAACTAAATACACCGAAGAGTGCACTTAGATGTTAAGCTTCAAAAGCTTGTTTGTATTGGATCAGAACCACGCACGTAAGAGCTATCGCGCCACGTAAGTTGCGTCAGTACGTCACGTGGCGTCGCCAGTGGCGTAGCCAGGGGTGGCACACCGCGCATGTGCCCCCCCCCCCCCCCTTGAAATTTTTTTTTCGCCATGGCATACAGAGCGAAAAATGACCATTTCAATGAGGTGCACCCCCCCGAAATCAAGGAACTTGCCCCCCCCCCCCCCCCCGAAAAAAATTTCTGGCTACGCCCCTGGGCGCCGCACTAACATACTGGCGCTATAGTTTCGGCTTGTAGTCCAATAAACATTTGACGTTCATTTGCTTTTTAGATTAATCAATTTACTGTGTAATTAATTAAAATGTCGTGTAAATACTTTGCCCCTTTCGTTTCAATGTCTCGTTAATTCGGTACTCTGTCCCAGAAGAGCTTGCATATTTGGATGCATATCTTGCACACGTAAAGTGGTGGCATGTGAAGTGCGCGAATAGAGCCCCTCGCCTGTACATTGTTTGCACGCGCGCACTTGTTGAAAGTGCTTGTTTGCTTTTCTTCTTAGTGAATTCAGTTGTTGCCTAGCGTTCATCCTGTCTTATCTTGTGTATGTGTGTTTATGTTTTGCGCCGCAAAAAAAAAAATTGATTGGCAGTTCTCGTTCAGTCGGTCATTGTATGCGCATGCGCAGAGGGCATCTAGGCCGTCGGCCGCCAGCTTGGCTCTCCCCAAGAGACGCCAAGCGAGGGGTGCCGCTGTCCACAGCAGCGTCCTGGCGTTCCTCGCCTACGGCGCATGCGCCGTGCTCGTCGTCGGCACTTTCGTCGTGGTCCTCATCTTGTACAAGCACTCCGCTCGCGAGAACTTTGATATTACCACGCCCAAGGTGGAACAGTACTGTCACACGAAGGTGAGCGACAGCTTTACAGTTTCGTCTCGCTCCAGCTGCGACGACTACATTTCTCCGAATACAATCTACTTAGGAACTTTTGCAAAATGCAGGCGACTTCTTTTATGTAATTTGGTTTATTCATGAGCTTAAAACAGGGGTCGGTAACCTGTGGCCCGTGGGACAGTGTTTTCGGCCCCCCAGAACGACCTCAGATTTCCTCCCTCTGCCTGACACTTGCCATCTGAAGGCCGACGTGGAAGTTCGGACCTCAAATGGTGTTTTCACGTGTAACCTATGCTTGTAAATTGCAACCTTGTGACATGCGTGCTGACAATAAACATGATTTCTATTCAAGTTTTTTACACAATGGTCAACGCCGACGTTTTCCTCTTTGCTTACAAAGCCACCTCCACCCCCCACCCCCCCTTTCAATTTGCCGTGCGGCCCCCGCCGAGTCGCCGTCATTCAATTCGGCCCTTCGAATCAATAGGTTGCCGACCCCTGGCTTAAAGCATTCTATGATATAGAGTACATCACTGACGTAACTAGGGAGTTGAGGCTCCCCCCCCCCCCCCTCTCCAAGTCTGTTTTGCACGTGTATATATTGTGGGGGGTGCCATCACCCCCCTGTAAGGTCGTTTGCGCCCCACGGCGCGCGCGTCTCGCGGATAAGCCGCAGTTTGGGTTGATGGCCGCCGAGCGGAAGGTGGCGTTGTGCTCGCGCGTGTAATTATTATCATCATCATCGTTAAAGTTAGCACGGTAGCGCCAGCAGCGCCGCTGGGCGGCGAAGCTGGTGGGCGCACGGGAAGAAAGAGCCTCTTTGGCGTTTGGCGGCTGGCGTGGACGGGTGGCTCCTGCGGTGGGTCCGTGGGGAAGGCACCGCGCGGGTCGTCTCCCGCGGGCCCCTCGTGGTGAGTCGACCGTTGGCGATGCCGCCTTCGCGTTACCTTGTGTTGTTGTTATGTTGATTGAGTGTATTGGCATAATGATTGTTTAAGGTTGTTTTTAGCGTTTGATTTATGATTCGGCTAGCGAGCTCGTCTTGTAAAAGTAGTTCAATAAATGTGAACGATGTTTGGTTTGATTCGAACGTGTCTACTGTCTCCGTGTGCTCCGAGAGCGGCGATCTCATATCGAGACCCCACAATATGCACTGCCACATACAAAGACACACACGCACGAACACACACAAAGAGTGGTTGAACTGCCCCCCCCCCCTCCCCCACCCTTCCCGAGAGAAGTTTCTGGCTAAGCTCCTACAGCAGTGTTTGGCCCCATAGCCGTATATGCCATTGGGGCGCCTTCTTCCCTACATTCTAGCGAGGGAGCAGCTAGAAGGATGGATGGATGGATGGACGGATGTATGTATGTCAAGAGGGGATGGGGATCACATGTAGGGCTATTCTTAAAGTACTTATGTAAGTGAGGTAAAGTGTCATAATTAAGATGTTAACACGATAGCGTTAAAGAGTTCGTTTCGCAGAAATTCCGCTGTCAGTGTCGTTGGTTGTGAGCGAAAAATCGGCGTTCTCCGTGAGCGAAAACTTTAGATACAAATAAATAAATATCTCCGGTTCGAATTAGAACCCAACCCAATCCTTCTGCGTGGCAAGCAGGTGTTCTACCACAAAGCCACGCCAGTACTTGAAACTGCTTCGGGGAAAACAAACGCCAGGCCTGCGCGCAAGACGCCGCACAGGGAGGGGGGAGGGGGGCGAAAGTTCTTCGCAGCCCCCCCCTCCCTAATAGGTCCATGTATAGGGCTGACTTCGCTCCCCCCCCCCCCTGCGCACGCCTATGTCCTTCTACTTTCACAATGGCGAAAACACGACATTCGGCGAGAACGGCACACCTTGCGTGTCCTCGTGCTCCTCTTTCTTCGAGCCGACGCACAGAATAAAGTAAATGCGCTGCAATAGCATCACCTATTACCATCACCTCCTTTCGGCAGGACTGCGAGCAGCACGCGCAACTTATCTTGTCCAAGGTGGACATGAACGTGGACCCGTGCGAGGACTTCAACGCGTTCGCCTGCTTGCACTGGGAACCCCAAGGCGACAGCTACGCCAACTATGGCGCCGCGCTGGACAGCGAAGCGTTCCACGACTGGTTCACCAATTTCAAGCGCTCACTGGGCGAAGGCAGCGCCCACCTGCAGGCAGGCGCCAGGGCGCTCGCCATGTTCGGTGCTTGTCTGTGGCATCGCACCACCGCCGAGGAGGCCGAGCGTGGCAAGCGTTTGCTGCGCGAGGTCATGTCCAAGATGCGCATTCCGTGGCCGGACGAGCCGAGCGGCAACGTGGATCCGCTCGGTGTGCTCATCGACCTGTCCTACAGGCAAGTACTACGCGTTGGATTGGCTGGAACTAAAGGGATGCGGAACACGTAACCGCCGTGAAAGGTGTTGCAGATATAGCTTGCACGTGACGTCACGGACGTAGCTTCTTAACCTGCTGGAACTCCAACGTGGCAGTTTTAATGATGTCAAGTGAAGCATAGTTACGTTGCTGTTGAACTGCTTTTATTTGTGATAACGACGCGTCACGAACTAAACGAGCGCTTTATTTCGTCAGATGATGCTTAACGCGCCCGGAAAACATGGCAGCGCTGCCGAAAGCGGTTGCCGTCACCGGAGGTGCCGTCCACCTCGAATTTATCAAGTGGCCGTCGTGCGCTCTGTAGTTGATTAGCTCCGAACTGATGCTATTATTTGCTTCAGATTCATGTTCTTAAGCTTCGACAGCGAAGTATTCGTGTGGATTCGGCACCGTTTTCGAGAGCCATACTCAAATAATCGAAGCTGTAGGGTTAGCGAGCGGTGTTGGGCTTTCCCGAAATCTCGAAAGGACATAGATTACGCGTTTGTAAGATTACGGTTGTTAGTCATAGCTGGCGCCACTTGACGTGGCGGCATGCAGTGGACGAACTAAAAACGCTCTTATTGGCTTCTGTGCGTGAACCACGAAGGAACCTGCTTGTGATGCACCGATAAAGTTACGTCACATCTGCAAGTTTTGCGTCCCTTCATGCTGGTATACTCTAACATGACGGTTTCAGTGACTTCAAATATCAGTGAGAGCCATCTATGAAATCAACATTATCTTTCGCAGACAAGTGCACAGGATTTGTGCGCTGAGGTGATGGTGGCCATGCCACAGACATATCGACTTGATTGGCGGAGAAATCAGTAATGAGCAGTCACAGGCAGGGAAAAGCAGCAGTACTATCGCAATAGAAAGAAATGCGAAATGTGCGGCATCTACGTACTCTGCTGTTGGATCCTGTTGTAGTTGTAGTCTGGATGGTAATTGAACAGCTGCCAGGGTGATCTAAGATACAATCAAGGACCACTCTAGCATCTTTTTATTGCCACCAAGGTCAGAGTGCGACGAGAACAGCGCGGCGCGCGCTGTTCGCGTTACTTTTCATCGCCCCTGTACTTGCCACGAGTCGCCAACTCAGTGCAGGCTTTTTCTCCCCGTATGTCGTGACCGGGTATACATGATTTTGCGTGTTTGACCGCATCCATCGCATTTAGCCAGCGAAATTAACATTGAACGAACCGGCGCTCCATTCCAAACGCAGATGGCAGCTGGGACTGTGGTTCGAACTGGGTACCTTGCAACTCCAACCACGGCCAGATCCGTCACCGCACCCCGACTCGCCTAGAGCCGGCGCCGCATCGGGAGGCCCCACCAAAAGCAGCGGAAACGGCAGCGGCCATCGCCCGCTGCTTATGTCGCCAGGCCGGTTCGTCGGCTTTTGGTCTGTGCACAACAGCGAGATCGCGCATAGGCGAAACTATATCAAGTACTGGACCATGTTCTACGAGGCGTTCGGCGCCGGCCAGCCCAAGAAGAGCGACGCGTACATCAGGCAACTGGCTGCTGTCGAACGCGATGTCCTCGAAGAGTTTCTGGTCGTCGTGAACAATGAGAACAAGGAGCCCGCCCGATTCCAGCTGAGCGATATCGACAGCCACACTCCGAACCTGCCGGCGAGCCGGTGGATCGAGCAGCTGGGCGTGGTTACGCTCCCCGTCGTCGCCAGAAATGAGAGCGGTTATGAGCCGAACGACACGCTCACGGTGACGGACACTACGCTTCTCAGGGCAGTGAACAGGCTCTTCGGGACGCATAACAGCACGATGCTGCTGCGTCATCTCTCCTGGTTCTTCATACAGGCACGTTGCACGACAACGTATTGATGCTGGCTACTGATACGTGTTGATAGGTGTAGCGCAAAACAATACGAAGGTTAGCACATTACCACGACCAGTGTCCTGATTGCACGAAAACACATAGCAGAGCAATAGGGAGGCTGAATTACAGAATATGCCGCGTGTGCTGATGTCAACCATAAACAAACCAGCACGGAATCAGCTCAAGAAAATGCAAAGAGATCGGTACGAAATGGCGCCGCCCATGAATGCAACCTACCTTATACGTGAAATGTAATCTGATTATTGAGGGGCGCCTAGACCACCTCCGATAATTTTTCAACATTTTCATATAAAGGCTCGCCACAGCGCCCCCCTTCCCTATTAAGTCAATGTATGAGGCAGACTTTGCCCCCCCCCCCTCTTACGTGACTAGGGGGGGGCCCCTAGTCACCTAAGACCACGACTAATTCGGCTCAACTAGGGCCAAACTAAGCTTAATTTGGCCACGCTAAATATAGCTTAATTATGCTTGACTTGATTAGACATAATTATGCTCGACCACGTTGAACTTGGCTTAACTAGGCCCAACTAAGCTTAACTTGGCTTCACGGTGGGAACGCCACAGCTAGGCCGAGTTTTCTGTTCGCATAACGGACTAACAAAAAGCTTAGCATCTCCGCTGTAAAAGTGAACAAAAATTGTGCGTGGGGTATACCTGACGAGCTCGCACGTACGCCGCAGGTATTCGGAGCCCTAGCCGACCGAGACCTGCTGGTGGCCAAGTACGGGGACAAGAGGAATGAGTTGGTGCGCAGGCACATGTTCTGCGCAACCGAGGTCGAAGACGCGTACGGACCGCTGGTGCCTGCCCTATACGTCTTCCCGCGATTCACGGCTCGAATACGGTTCGCCATCGACGACACGTTTGCCACCATTACAAAGGCACGGCGAGTCTTGGCCAATAATCTGTTCGAACGAAATGTGGTATACCACAGTGAACGCCCGCGCGGAGTGTGTGCCTGTGGAGCTTGAGACAACACTTCCATAGCAAAAATTTCGATATAGGTTCGAATTAGTGAAATATTGGTATTTGATGAATAGCACATATCCACGTGATAGTTTTATTAGGGTAGAGAAATTGTTTATCAGTTTATCTCAGTCTAATAGTAATTAACTTAGGGCGCGTCATCCTAATAAATTGTAATACTGCCTACACGATGCTTAAAAAAGGGAATCGTTCGACGGGCTCGCTTCTTGTTAGACACAACTGATGAAACCAACATACAGTTAAGCCAAAAAAAGCATAGGGGAAATTATTTGTCGCTTTTTTAAAACTCTATTCTAATGATTTGGACCTAAGTTTAAAGGAATTAATGTGGAAGAAAAAAAATTACACCATCTCCCGCTAAAGGGAACCATGTGTAGATGTGAAGCAGCGGGCGCTAACGCTTACACTGGCGGTGGCGTTGACGCTGGCGCTATCGCAGCGTTGCGCAGGAGAGAAAACTGAGGAGGCGCAAAGCACGCAGTGATGGAGCGGTGTTTCCTACTGGAACATGCCAATCGCTGCTAATGGGCAATGAGAGACAGAAGACTCCGACTGGACACAGAGACCCGCAGTCGGCTTTTAGTTAACGCGCACGCTGCGAATTTTTATTGTTCAACAACGCACAGGAGAAATCTCCCACCGGCACCACCTTGGAGGTCAAGCTCCATTGCCATATATACGGGATGGACAGTGAACGGTTGTGCAGCGCGAGCAGTCAGTTTTTTCAACCAAGAAACTCGCTAGCAGACGCTGCCTGCGTCGGCGTCGCGAGGCGAGAGAGGGGGGGTAGCGTAGGAGAGGAGAGAGAGGGGGGGGGACGCGCATGCGCAGTGGGGGGTGTGGACGCTGTGGGCAGGGATGCCTAGAGGAGAGAGGGGGGGAGCGTATTAGAGGAGAGGAGAGGGGGGGACGCGCATGCGCAGTGGGAGCGCGGGGAGGGATGCCTAGAGGAGAGAGGGGGGGAGCGTAGGAAACGCGCATGCGCAGTGGGAGCCCAGGCAGGGATGCCCAGAGGAGAGAGGGGGGGGAGCATAGGAGGGGAGAGAGGAGGGGAGGCGCATGCGCAGTGAGGGTGTGGTTGCCGCGGGGAGGGATGCCTAGAGGAGAGAGAGGGGGGAGAGGAGGTTTTTTTTATTTTTATTTTTTTTAAAGGGTCTGCGCATGCGCAGTAAGGGAGGCCACGCCGCACACCACCACCGGATTAAGCTTCGCCATAAGATGCTTCACATCTAAAACACCCATTCAATCGGTCAGAGCCGAGCTAAAGTGAGCAAACTCACTCGTTGCCTTGGCTACGATTGGCGTTGGCTAAAACTTGTAGTGACAAAACGCACATAAATACCTTACGAAATGGACGAGGGAGTGCTCTCCGTCGTAGCTCAGTCGGTAGCAACGTTTATAGAACCTGTTCAGTTGCCAAACTCTCCGCCTCCGCCATACTCTGAAAGCGGCGCAAAACCTACTTCCGGTCCAGGTGGCGCTACCGCAGCAACAGGCTCTACTTAGCAGACGACGAAGCGGGAGCGAGCGTCGCGCATGCAGCTGCTATCCGCGCAAATATTGAGTTGCTTGATAACGCAACGACGAGAACGATTAGTTTTTATCTTCAGGTAATCGTGCAGGTTTAATCCATTAGCAAGAATGTTTAAAAGTGCGTTAGATGGTGTTCTATGTTGCGCGAACTATAGCAAGCACTCAGTGCTCGGCGGACGCTGCGGCTTTCATAAACTTCAGCGCGACAGGCATTAGTGTTGATCATTGTCTAAATCCACTTTTTAATAACAAAGCGAGCAGCTTCGACAATGTTTTTCAGCTAAAGGGGAAGACTTCAAAGTTTCTGGTAGGTCCTGTGAAAAACCCAACTACCGAATTTCATCGGAGCCGCGCGAGTTGTGCACTGGGTTGTGCTCACATCCTTCGCATAACCCATTACGGTTTCTTTTAAGTGCCCAAGAAACGTCAGGAAGATTAGGAAACATCGCTTAAAATTGTCATGCAGATCGACTAAGCGGCACAGCGCATTTGCAGTTCTGTCAGGTATGAAAGCGCTGTGATAGTGCTAGATTTAAATGTCTTTTGCAACACGCCCATGCACACTAACGCTCACTGACATATCTTCAGCGACGAAGACGCATTTTTCAATGACCAGCGTGCGCTCTTGAGCGTTTATAGCTTAAAAGGCCACAAAACTACCGTTTTCATCACAGCTGTCAGCTGCGCCAACCCGCAGACGGCAAACGAACACTTTCAATACCACTCAAACGGCCTGCCGAAGTGAAGTCTCAGTTATCCGCACAGTTTTCAGACTCGCAGGGTGATTTAACACGCTTCAAATAACTTTTTTTTCTACCGTCATTCCTCGATCTGGAATGACTCCACTTCATTACCGCAAGTGATTTCGACTTTTTTCCCGTCGAAAACGTGCCTGTACGTTTTCAAGATGTTCTCGGCATGAAAATGCACATCGCAAACGCGCAATTTGTCCGACAGCCTCTTGTCAAGACGGGGAATAGCGCGATCTCACGCTGCACAGAGAGCCGAATCACGTGGAGCCCAGAAGTTTCTCGGAAGTCCTATAGCCGCTTGTGCATCCAGGCACACAACAAGTCGGGACTGCAGACGAACAAACATCCACGCTATCAGCAAAATCTCTTCAGTGAGCGTACTACAACACGCGGACACAGCGCAACCGCAGCCAAACACACACTCGATCCGGCGCACGTTGCTGGACTGGCTGAAGCCTGTTGCGACAACAGCGCCACTTCCAGCCACCGCTGCGGCGGCGCCGCGCAACACCGCCGAGTTTTCAAACTGAACAGGTTCTATAAACGTTGGTCGGTAGAGCGTCGGAGGCGCGATTCGAAGGTTGTGGGTTCAGATGCCTTCGTCAGAGAGGGTGACTTTTCGTCCATTTAATTCCTTTCAATATTGGTCAAAATAATTGCACTACAGTTAAAGAAACAACAATTAATGTTTTCTATGCTTTTTCTCAATTGGCTTAATTGTCTGTTGGTTTCATTATTGTGCCTACACAGTGTGACAGACCAACAAAGCGAATTAGACTGAACGTTCGCCAAGACTACAACGAATAAATTTTTCTGCATTTGCAAATTTTCGTAATACAGTAGGGTCATGCATAACAATTTGTACGTTAATTGCAATCACATGCCACTTAGTGGTTTGATGGGGCCACGGGTGGATCCAGAGGGCCCGGCCCGGATGTCCCGACACGAAACATATTCAATTTCGCATACAAACGCACGTACGAACATGCAAAAGTTATGGTTGAATCCCCCCTCAGCCACCCCCCACCCCCCCCCCCGAAAAAAAATTTCTTACGACGCTGCTGCCGTGACACCCCCCCTCCCACCCAATTTTTTTAATGTAATCCAAGAGAAGCGTACCCTCAAGTAGGAGACTTCCCATCCAATGATCCCCTCTCCCCTCATCCTCTCCGCTTGGAAGAATCCGGTATCCTTCCCTGAATGGGACATTTTAACTTATTCTTCTTTTATCCTGTTTCATTCCACCCCCTCGACTATTTTCATGCACGGACATGAAAAAAAAAAGTACGTATTTCCGCGTACACTTGTACAAGGACAGCGCGCCATCACCTCGCGCAGGAGGCCGAAGAAAAGGTGTCGTCTCTCGCGTGGGCCGACAATGCCTACGCGGTGGGTGGCCGCGGCGAAAGCTTCGCAACGCGCGCACCGTGCTCTGGCCACCGGACACGTTCCTGTCCAACGAAGTGCTCACCGAGACGTACGCCAACTTCTCGGCCAACCTGACGTTCGGCACGTCACTATTCATCGACTATTGGATCGACGCCCAGAGGAACCTGCGAGCGCTGTACGACGTCCCCAGCCTTGCGGGACGTGCTCAGCCTGCCGCCCAACTACGTCCTCCCGTACTTCGACTACGACTACCTGCAGAACCGCGTACTCATATCGGTGGCCGCCCTGAACGGCACCCTAAAGGCGACGCAGGTCACGCCAGGCCGTGGTCTACGGTGGCCTCGGCTTCTCGTACGCCCGCCAGCTGCTCCGAGCCCTGGACAGCGGCGGACTGAACATCGACGCCGAGGGCAACATCGTCCCAGACATGTGGGCTTCGCCGCAGTGGAAGAAAGCCATGCAAGAAAGGCAAAGAAAATTACTTGTTCCTTCTAACACGCGAGAAAAGCTTACAGGGTCCCTTATGCAAGATAACTCGACGGCGAAAGCCATCTTTTCTTCAAGGTCGATGTATCAATCCTCCCCCGCCCTCCTCCGGAAGCTTTCTGCACTTAAATGCCTGACCACACGTACGCTTTGCAGCGCGTCAGCGCGTGGCTTTCTGACGCGGCGTCACGCCCTCTCCCTATTTAGAGGGGGCGCGCAGCTTCGTGTAGCCGCGCGCCCTCTCTAAATAGGGAGAGGGCGCGACGCCGCGTCAGAAAGCCACGCGCTGACACGCTGCAACGCGTACGTGTGGTCAGGCCTTAACGCGGTTTTGCACTGCCTCCGTGATCGAAGGCATTGCAAGCTTTCCGTACTTTACCTGCACTGCCTCCATGATCGGCACTCCTTTGACCAAGCGACAACGTCGTGTAATTACGTGATCGTGTGACGTCACAAAATTTCGGCGATCTGTGACGTCATGATGGCGTCATATGGTAACGTCATCACTTGATGACTTTCTGACGCCGGCACCGCGGCAGGGCGGTCGACGGTCAATTTTCGCGCTTGGCGAGGCATCACGCAAAAAAAGAAAAAGAAGAAAAAAACGTCAGTTGTGTCCGGCGTCAGGTTCGTATACCGAGCTATAATAGAAAGGAACACAACTCGTTATTGCGAAGCCTCTACGCGCTCTCCTATGGTCGAAATACTGCTCCGTTGCATTTTCCTGTACGATCTTGTTTTTCAACGAGGAGTTTATCTGGAATGTTCCAACTATAAAGTATATAAGCTACTCGGCAGCACATGCACACAGTGAGAACGAGGAAATATAGTGGACAGAATTAGTGCTGTAGTCCCGTACCATGTTATACACATCGAATCCAACATAGTCTTATCATTTTTCTGTCGTCATTGTATGTTCTGCTTGTGCGTGTGTGGTGTGTATGGGCTAAAGGAGAGCAGCTTCGCTGTAAAATATCCTAATTTTGATTTGGTAATTATATCGAATTCGTCCATCATAACGACACTTACTACTGAAAAGGGAACATTATCGGTTATGCACGCACGCAAGTAAGCATAGGCGTGTGCACAAGGGGGGCAGAGGGGGCGACCGCCCCCCCTAGTCACCTAAGAGAGGGGGGCGCAAAGTGTGCCCCATACATTGACCTAATAGGGAGGGGGGGCGCTGCGATGAACGTTCGCCCCGCCTGAAGGGGGAACCCTGCGCACGCCTATGCAAGTAAGCATACTTGTATGTTCAACACATTGTTGTCTACAAGACGCATACACAGAAATGGGCTTCTCCTTATAAAAAGCTCTTACAGCAGTGAAGCCAGCTTGCTGTTAATCCTTTTTCTATGATTTATTGGTGTTTAAAATTTAGCATTTGAACACAGTGATAAAGGTCACACGGGGAAATTGCGCCCTCAGCGGTGGCTTGGTATTTATATGGCATTGCGCTGTCAAGTACGAGGCCGCAGGTTCGAATTCCTTACCAGATGTTGACACCCTTAACCCACAGCCTCCCAGGGTGCGACCACGTACGCGTACTTCGACTCACTGTGTGCATTGCCGTGCATTGGCCTAACTGCATGATTAACGTGATGCTCCACCCGTCCGTACCTTGCGGGTGCCTGTATACGCAGGTTCGACCGCTCGGTGTGCGAATAAGTTGAGTGAGCACATATGGTTTCTTTGAAGGTTGATTGCTTGCACTGGTAGGCAAGCAAGTTGCAAGTTGAGGAAGTAAGGACGCTAAGGGGTTCGCCCCCTCCCTCCCGCACTTCGACCATAGGCAGCGCCAATCATCGGCTGTGTTTTGTTCCTAATATGCGGTGTACCGCTGGAATGGACCTTTCCCAGGCAGGTAGCCTGTGCATGTGCTGTGGCGGCGAGGAGGCGCGCGCCATGTTTTTTGGTGGCCACAGCTACAGTGGCTACCACAGCCATAGGTGGGAGAGTGAGGGGGGGGGGGGGGCAACCGTGTAGCATAGCGGCTGGAAGGGTGGGTGGGTGGGGAGGGTCGCTTGCGTAGCTTGGATGGGGGGCCAAGTGCTGGTGTGGGGTCAGGGGGGACAAGTGCCCTGTTGCACCCCCCTGCCGACGCCCATGGCCACAGCGCGTCGACATACGACAGGGGGCGAACCGAGTGACACTTGGCGTCATTATTGGGGGGGGGGGGGGGGGGGGATTATTTGTAACTTTCATAATACCCCCTTAAATAAAGTGCGGATCCAGGCCTCCGAGATTGGATAATTTCGGAGGCCATGGGTCACCAGTTTCGATTTCGGGGATCCGCACTGAAGGCGCATCGGATCTGGAAAAAGGCCCACTGATCATTCGCAAGTGAACTTCCAAATTTTGAAAACGATAACAACTAATGGACTTCGCGTGCCTCGCTCAGTGCAGTTAGTTCTGCTTCAACACCTCCCCCCCCCCCCCCCTTTATTTTTTCTTCTCATTTGATGGCGTACGTGTTTTCGGGAAGTTGATTCAAACATGTACAAAAAAAGAGAGCACGTGTTAAGCCAGTGGTGCACAACGCAGGGTAGCCTGCCTGGCGCCGGAGTACGACGGACCCTTCCCAGAAATCCCAGCGCTCGAGGTGAGCTACGCGGCTTTCCAGCACCAGCTGGAGCTCAAAGTGGAGGATGGCGAGGAGGACAACCGTCACAGGCGCATCATGAGCGCATTTACCGAGCAACAGGTGTTCTTCATCACAGCCTGCTTCACACTGTGCCGTCTGCCCAAAACAATCAAGTACGAACATTGTTGGTTCTTCTCCCTAATCTCCATTTCATACATCAAGTGCAACGTTATGGAAGCTAGCGAGACTTTTTGCAATAGATGCATTCGCATCAAGAACTAGTTGAATGATTTTACCACCAGTAATATGATTTTTTTTATTGCGATAGCAATGATATGGACACTCTCGACGGGTTTTCGCCGTCGCCGTCATGTTCCGCGTAAAGTCCAAAACGACATCGCCCCGCGCATCATATGTTTTACCCGCGAGTAAAAGCGCGCGAGCACTGGCTACGAACGCGGCTGAAGCAGACATGAAACAAGCTGGCCATCTCCGTTCCACGCAGGGCGCATGCAACAACATCATCCCGCATGCGAGGCCTGCCGTCGATTGCTCCTCAGGCAGAGAGGAAACACGCCACCTAGCTTGAAAGAGCATGAAGGGATGCCGGGGGATGGTGGGGGACTGTGTCGCTGGAGCAGCAACTGTGAACTTTGATCATAAGGGCGCGGTCGCGATCCCTGTGGCGCGCGCTATCTCGGCAGACATCAGAAAATGGCTCGCATACTCTTCTACGTGCTGCGCTCTCACCGCTTCACGTTGAGACGACAGACTGCACGAAAACCGCTTTTGCCTCTGCAGTGGCCGCATTCCCTTACACCAGCGTTTTGTAGTTACGCGAAATCGGATCCCAAAAGAGTTAGCTGTTATAACATAACAATATGTTGCTATCGCATTGTTTCGCCTTTGTGGTGTAACTGATTTTCGTTCGCGAGACGGGCGGACATACATAGGCGTGCGCAGGGTACCCGGTTCAGGGGGAGGGGGGGAACGAAGGTTCGTCGCACAACCCCCCTCCCGATTAGTCAATGTATGGGGCAGATTTTGCGCCCCCCCCTCTTCGGTGACGAGGGGGGGCGGCCGCCCCCCCCCCCCTGCACCCCCTCGTGCGCACGCCTATGCGGACTTACACATTTTGCCGACCAAACTATTGCGTAGCTTCCACAGCGTTGTACCTTTTGTATGAAGCGGAGTATAGACATGCCGTCCTCGTGGTGTTTTCCCAGCACATGGATGCCGATATCTTGAACAGCAAGCGTATCAACGTCACATCTATGCCTTCTTTAAATGGGCACTAAAGAGAAAAAAAAATCTATTTTACTGCGTTTTTGAATCACCCTTTTACAATAACAAGATTACAACCCTTGCCGCGAAAATACGCTTGGCTAGAGAGAAAGCGCGGGAAAAGAATGTGCAACTCCACCGTGATGTTCCCGTGACAACTCGCTGCACCATCACAGATTTTCGACGTCTACTGGGGCCCACATAGTTTTTAATCGGTAAAAATGGAAGTACATTGTCCTCTGATGTGGCCAGCGACTTAATGTACCAAGTTGCAGCAAACATTTTGTAGAGCAAAATGCGGCAAAAACACGAAAAAAGAAGCATTGAAATCCGTAACGTCACGCCGCTTTCAGTATGGAGGGATTTAGGCGCGAAATTTAAAATAGGTGCTTCGATCTTCATTTTCTTTAGATGAACCCGTGACGGCGAAATTAAGGATAACAAAGTTTTCAATGATTAGTTTATCAATCTAAATTGATTTGACACACTTTAGTGTCCCTTTAACAGTACAGCGTATTGTGAGTGGCGTTTTTATCTATAGTTAAATAATGCAAAACGTAGTGCGAAATACTCATTTCAGGCTTTCTCTGAACAAGTAAATAAGAAAGGTCACATAAACTAGTGGTGGGGTATCCACTGGCGCACGCAGGGTTCCCCATTAGCAGGGGGGGGGGGGGGGTCTGCGCACCCCCCCCCCCCCCTCGGCTTTCCAGGAGTTAAGATTGGAAGTAAACAATTCTTAGAATGCAATATCAGGGGCCTTCGGCCACCATTATAGTCAAAAAGCTGCGTGGCCATCACCCTTCTCTCTAAACAGCTACGGAAAGGTCCGACTGAGAAACAGTGTGGGGCAGAAGTTTCTCACCCCCCCTTATGTGACTAGGGGGTGCGCAACCCCCCCCCCCCCCTCCCCCGCCCTATTCTATTCTCTCCCCATGCGGGCCCACCTATGAGAATATCTATCACCCAAAAAATATTTCAAAGGTTCCTCTGAACGGAACTAGTGCCCTGAAATTACGATTGTTGAAAAGATGTAGTGTATACGTGGTTCTTTCCTCTAGCGAGCGCATGTAGCAAATTGCAGAGCATGTAGCGATGTACTGTACCATTTGCTCTTGCACCACTGGACAACAGTACCTCCAAGTTCCAAATCTTTCTTGCATATTGTATCCACACTGGCACTGATGGCATGTATTCAGTGATGACACGTATCAAGCATTTTTCACTTTCTCTCTTTCAATGCGAACAGATCATTCGGCGGCGACTGCAACAAGGCAGCCATGCACTTTGAGCCCTATGCAGCTGCTTTCAAGTGCAAGCCAGGATCCAGGATGAATCCAACAATCAAGTGCCCCTATTTCAACTGAGACAAATGGCGGTGGCCAGCCAGCCACTCATATACGTGCTAAAGTGTACATAGTCTACACTTCATTTGTTTCTTCTATTTTTTCCTCTGCAACAGCAATCCCCTATTACACTAAACATAAAGAGCCTAATTCTGGATAGAACAATAATTTCTGTGTACATTTTATGCATGTTTTATAACCTTACACCAATATTTGCAATAAACCGGAACAATAGTATGGGACAAGGAGCTTTTGAAATGTGTATGATGGAGCGGGAACACCTTGCAGATATATATATATATATACAGCAAAGTGCAACTATCTAGGCATACTGGGGGGGCTGATTTCGGCTAATGCTTGCAGCTGTATAAAAATGAGAGCTAAACAATAAAAAAAATTTGGGAGGACCCTTAAACTTTACAATTAAGAGTGGCATGCAACATCGAAATAAGGCCACACTCGCATCACCTTCTCATTCGCTTGCCATGCTTCATTTTTTGGTGGACAGCTCAACCATACCACAAGGAAAAGAGCATGCGCATGTGACAGCGGCTATTGTAAACTCTCATAGGGTGCCTACTGCAAGTACCATTGCGAAGCGTCCACTACTCCATAATTCATCATTCACCACCAGTTTCTGTGACAAAGGCACTTCAATGCAACCACGTTAAAAAGAGCTCCCCAATTTTACACAATCTTTCCAGATGTACTTAAAAAATGAAAAAATGATAGCACAGGAACTGCAGCACAGGTGCAGTTGACTGCACATGCATATACATGCATGTGTAACCAAATGAACCTTTGCCATTCCACTAGAGGCTGCAGCATGGTGTGGCGATTGAACGCAACCAGGAGTGTGATCTTTTTATGCTTATACTTGTGGTGCTCCCTGCATGCTTTCCTCTGCCTTCGTGCCTCCTTGTGAAAGAAACTGTTGTACCCTCCAATGGCTTAAAAATGGCGGCGCCTGTAACCATATTCACTCTGATGAAGGCTGGTCTACCAGCTGCAATGTTAGTAAATAAGTTATCAGTTGTTTTTGTTTGTTAATCGTGTGTATTTTTGTTTGCAAATATTTCTTCGGGTTCAGCGTGAAAACTACTACTGGTTATATACACATATATACGCATATATATATATTGCAACAGGCGAGTTCTTCTGAAGAGTATCGGCACGACGCCTGGCAAGAGGTGCACAAGGGAAAGACAGCTGCAGCACAGAAACAGGCCGAGCGCGCAACACACGAACGTCATCGTCTTTCATCTCGCTGGCACAGAGTTGGCGCCGATGTGCACCGGTACAATATATATATATATATATTTTATTAAACGTATAATTATGTTCTGGAAGGAAAACCCTGTTTTGTGCAAGAGACATCTGACGCAAAAAAGTCAGTTTCACCTCAAGGACAAAGCAGTCAATACGATAGCAAGGAATGTCACAGGAAGAATTGCAAGCAGCTAGAAACTTGCTGCGTGCTGCTCAAACACAAAGGACCGACAAAAAGAATGCACAGGTATACACAGGACAGGCGCAAACTATACAGTTACTTCAACCAGCCCCTACTTCGGCTCTTCTAGCTAGCAGTTGCCTACTTCACAACGTGGCCGCTGAAGCAAGCGAAGTGACCTTCATGCGGTCTATAGCTTGAACGCAAACTTTCCGGTGAGAGCACAAGACGTACAACACTCCCCCCTTAAAAGATTTAAAAGCATGTTAATCTATGGGACCAAACCTCTTAAAAGAGGTTTGGTCCCATAGATTAACATGCACTTTGGCCGGGACCAATAGAGCCATCCGAATTATCCGAATTTCCGAATTAACGGGTGTCGAATTAACGAGCTTTTACTGTACGTGCTATAATAAGGAAGTTACAAGGGTTAGAACATCCGTTTCAGCTGGTTTCAAATTTTCGTGCGGAACCCTTCTTCGCCGTAGAGAGGGGGGTAGGAGTAGCCCGTCGTCGTGACTCCGCCCACTTCGGCAACGTGAGACGACGTCAGTGATACGTCATTGGCGCGCAGCCAACGACCAAGCAGGGCTTCGCCCACATGAGCACGTGTTATAGTGGCGCGGGGAGGAAGCACATTGTGAAGAGCACCCTACCCCTAGCGGTAAAGTAGCGAGATGCCTCTTTATCTCGGAGGCTTTGGTTCTGGTAATACCACTTCTCCTGGTAGTCTCGAGCTCTACAAAACGGCAGAGGGCAGCACAGGAAAATGAAAATGCGTACTGCGCGGCCGAAACTGCATCACCGCAGGGCCAAGGCGCCGTTTCGTAGGGCAAAGGACCAATCGACGAGCTGAGTGCCACGTCAAGTCGCCGATCGACGACTTTGCATCACTGCGCATACAAAGAGGATTAGTCAGGCGTAGGAAAGAAGCGCAGGAATTGTTTTTCGAAATGGAGGGTCTGCGTGGCACGCAGCGCTGTAATAATCAGAAAACGTGATCGCCGTGCTCTACTGAACGAATTAGCGAGCTTGTTTGGGGGGGTGTAAAAAAAAATTCGGAGCCTGTTGACTGGCCCTTTAAGGGCTATTGCGTACGCATGTGTGGTAAGGTTGCCTGGGACTTACATAGGCATTGGCGTGTGAAAGAATAAAGGAGTTGTTAGTCAGTGCCTGTGTCTGACGTTTCTCTTCGTGGCCGTCTTTTCTGTTTGCGCTGTAATTTTAGCCTCAGGATTGCAGTCATGGTGTAAGACATATACTGAGAATTAGCCCACAAATACGTTTTCAGCAGTCTCATTTCTTCCCTCCTGTGGCATAAGCCTGCAAGAGCCAAAGCGTTCCCACTAGCTCATGCCACCACGAACCACGGGATGCTCTTCTTTTTCCCTGGCCAACTGGCCACGCGTGAGGAGGAGCTACAATCCCAAATTGGAAAACTAGAATGGGTGGCCAGCGATACAACGCAAACGCATTGTGGGCAACAATGCAGCATGACCCGCATCTTGCATAACTTTAATTTCGCCACGTCTGGCATCCCTTGCGTTTCACCCAACGCCACGTGCATTTGCTTTCTGCCGTTAGTATCCTGGTGAACGAAGGGCGCATGGTGTAATTGTCTAATGCAGCGCGCTATGGAGCGAGGGGTCGCAGGTTCGAATCCCCGGTTGTGCGCTTCAAGAAATTTTTCTTCTGAATTATTTTTATTTGCGGCTTTTATGAATATATACACACATATACTACATAAACAGGACATGACGGCGATGGCGAAAATCTGCCGAGAGTGTTCACATAATTGCTATCACAATGTAAGTCTGATAGGACAGCTCCAAAGACCACAAGGTGGTCTGTGGTGGCCAGTGGGGTGCTATAATTATGTGTTGTTATAGAGGAAGCTTAAATTGCACATCAAAGGTCTGAGATGCTAAAAACAGAAGGCTTTATGTTGTGTGTATTTACATCCAACAAGCTGGAGACACATTTCATGCATCAACATCCATCGGTGTATCTTCACTTGTGGCAGCAGCTCGTGCTGCGGCTTTCTTGGCAGCCCTGGCGGCCTTCTTTTCTTCGGGTGTCTTCTTGAGGCCTTTCAGTTTCCTTGTCTGCAATTTGTTGAAGTCTTGCCTTTCCATGTGAATACGTCCCATAGTGGCACCCAGAGCTGTCTTCTCAATGTTCTTCTTCTTCTTGACCTGCACAAACACATGTTCAAGAATTACAGTAAGTGCATCTAAGCTGAGAACATCAAATATAGTACTTGTAACTTTCCAGCTGAGTGAAACTAAACGAGAAAGGGTGTAGTTAATTACAGCACAATGACATGTACACGTTAATTGAAATGCCACAGCGCGAGTGTGCGGCCACTGGCAATGCAGTGCTGTCCACAGTCACCTTTGGTGGAAGCAATGTGTTGAACTGCGACATGGCACGAGTGATAATGTTCTTGGAGCAGGATTAACATGTCTGGTTGACGACAATTTGGTTTGTGGATCACCACAGCGCCAGCAGGGTGCTGCAAGCCTGGCAGACCTTTGTATGCTGATCTCAGCTGTGCACACCGCAAACTGCAGTGCACCAGACTTGCAGCAGCCTCACTGGCACTACTGTGACCTACAAACCAGTTTTCTTACGACCGGAAGCAGTAATCAGACTCTAAAAGTATCTACTCTCACCCTCATGCATGACTACCTCATGGTAGCCATGAGCTGCCTCCTGTTGAGTTTCAAACCGCGAGTACATACTGTACATACGCACTATGGAGTGATAGATGGTAATTCAAAGTGCACAATACAGCGCAAGAATCATGCCAACTACTACCAGCATGTCTTGCTGACACATTTGGACAACACACCATTAAAACAGAAAAGAAAAAAAAAACCTACCTTGTTCTGCTTGGGCTGCTTTCTCGCTGTCTTGAACAAATCCTCAGATGCAATCTTGGTTCTTCTGAGGGTCAAGTCCGCATGGGGGGCCGATTTCTTCTAGTTCCACACGTGGTGTCTTGGTTCCAGATTTCTTCAGCAACACCCTGCACGCAGAATGAACATGCATTATTAGTCTACTGATTTCTTATTTCAGATTTTCCAGAATTTTTCACAGCAGTCCTTGCTTCCATGTAATATGCAGTACAGTAAAAAGTAATTCGGATTTGTGGGATTAAAAGGATATGGCAAAACAATTAATGTTGATTTATTGAACAAACCTAAAAAAATAGGCTCATCATTTCTATATCTTCCTATTTACTTAAAGGGGCCATGACACGGTCACTCAACAACTTGTGGTTTTCAGCAAAAACTAGAAGTAGATGGTCTATTATGCCTATACAGATATGAAAAGTGGGCCATAAAAGAATATATCTGTGCTAAAAAGGCCGTAGAAGACACCGGCTGTAAATCCCACCCACTGTCGGCGACCGCCATTTTGTCATGGCGCCTGTGATGTCACCTACAGCAAGGAGTGGTGCCGTTGTCTTCTACCACTGTTTCAACCGCTGCAAATTGTTCAATTTCAGCGCCAAGTAGAAGAAAACTCCAATATCTCGATTTAACGCGCAGCTGACAATGAAACAATATTGTTCACCGGAATGCAGACGTTCGCACAGCCAGCTGCTTGTTACGTCACGGCTCGCGAGTGTGCCAGTGTGCCTGGAGCATAGTCACTATTTATTAGGGATAATGCCTCGTCCAGGCAGCAGAATCTCTCACACATCAAAGAATGGCAATATGGCACCATCAGGTTAGTCTTGATCGGCAGCAATCTGCCACCGAGCAACCCTACACAACACTGTGCAAACTTAGATGCAGCAGTAGACAACTCATCATAGGACCAGGCTGAATATGGTAACAAAACTGTAGAGAATGTTGACTATGATGATGGCAATGTCTGTGTGCTGGATAGAAATATGAATACATGAAAAGCAAATCCAGATCACGAGTGAGTATGGCACTGAATAATTATTTAAAGGGGTACTGACACAAAATTTCGCGGCCGAGACAGCCTGTGGGTTCGATTCCTGTGAACATGTGTATATCATCTGCAAAATATCAACAGCGAATATAGCTTAGAAGCTATTTTAAATTAATTTTGAAATTTGCGTGAGCGATCGACTCCCTCGCGCTACTGACACTCACAAAGAGGACCTAGGTGACCAACCTACTTCCCTCACGTGACCACGCTGCAACAAGTTATGATGACGTCATAGCCCCCCATTTTTTATTTTTGCCGCGTTCGCTCCAGCAGACGACGCGAACCACGCGGAAGTGCGTCACAGTTCTGTGTGCTGACGTGATCGAGCGCTACACCCGCTAGGTGGTGATAGTTGCACCCGGAGGCTTGTCGTTTTTGAAACCGAAACTGACATTGGTTGGCAATGAGGAGCCTCTAATTAATTATCTAGCGCATGCTGCAGCAAACGATGTGTCGTGTTATCACTAACAGGCCCCCCAGGAACATATTGCAGCAAAAAGATGCAAGGCCAAAATCTATGTGTCAGTATCCCTTTCAAATGTGCTTGGCTTTCAAGCCGCATAGGATTTAGCAGGATAATGCCTACGTAATAGAGTTTGTATAGTTGCACTCTCATCTGTGTGCTAACTGTATTCATTCCGTAACAATGATGTGTTTCAGATCTCCTCACTGCCAACGTGATACGAATGAAAGGTCGGTGAAGGTATTCCTGCCATTGCATGATGTGACGCGGAACTCGGACCAAAGTGCTTTGTTGTGTGAATGCTGCATACAAGTCAAGCACGGGTTCTGGGCCCCTATTTTGCAAAGATTCTTTTCTGCCACATGCCCCCCCGCAAATGCCCCTCCTGACGAAAGTGGGTTGCAGCTCTGCACATGCAAATGACATCAAATAGAATGGTTGGTTCGTCACACTTTATTAAGAGTCCTGAGAGACGTGACTAATTTAAATAATAGTTACAATATGAACATCCGTTACCATAAATAATAGTCACGATATGAACACCCCCCACCATCTGAACCAGCAGCACAGAAAACCAAAGCATCTTACTTGTAGCTTCTCAATGTTATCTTGTTATCAGCTGCAGTGAACATAATAACATGCTCAAGCCCTTGGAGACTGATAGCCTCTGCTGTTTCACCCCGGAAGAAATCTGGAATAAACATGTGTGTCAAAAGATAACAGGCATAACAAGCTTCTCAAGTACATATCAGTGTTGTTGGTAACAGGGCAAGTCCATGCTTCTTACAGACCATAAATGTAATGTCTACTTAGTGCAGATATACTTCTTCTGGTATATATGTGAACGCACTCCTGTATGTATTTGGTATACATATATGATCACAACCTGCTTGAAAATTAAGAATTACACCTTCTCGCAAATCTCATGATTTCTTCCCAAGCTTTTGCAGTTAATTCTACATGACCACACAGCGTTTCTTCATCATGTTTCTTCATCCTTAGTATATTACATTAGAGAGCACTCAGATATCTAAACTATGTTTCTTTGCTCTTTTTTCATGTCTGCGAGAATGGTTGGTGCAAATGAGAAAGTATATACCTATGAAGAAGTTCTTCAATCGCTCTAGCTCCTTGTTTTGCTCAAACTGTTCACCAGCAAAAATTAGCATGGGCTTTGTGCCCACAGGGACCTTTGGGATCTGCAACAAATAAAAGAGGAGGAAAATTACAGAAGCTATGATTACGATTCATGCAACACAGAGAAGGTGTAGTGCTGGCACCTCCTTCCTCGACTGTTGTGTGTAAGCACAAAGGCAGGCACAGCTGCATTTACAGTGATTCTTCGAGAACATACCTACATTTATGACAGTACACTGGGCAAAGTGGCAGTGCCGAGAAAGCTCTTGTTGGTATGACCGATGAGAGGGTGTCAAATTACAAACAGTAATAATTGTTAGGGTTTAACATCCCAAAACCCCAATATGATTATCAGGGATGCTGTAGTGGAGGGCTCCAGAAATTTCGACCACCTGGGGTTCTTTAGCAGGCACCTAAATCTAAGTAATCATCATCATCGTCAGCCTGACTATGCCCACTGCAGGGCAAAGGCCTCTCCCATGTTCCGCCAAACAACCCAGTCCTGTGCTTGCTGCTGCCAAGTTATACCCGCAGGCTTCTTAATCTCATCTGCCCACCTAACTTCCTCTCTCCCCATCGTGCATTTTCCCTCTCTTGGAATCCAGTCAGTTACCCTTAATGACCAGCGGTTATCCTGCCTACGAGCTACGTGCCCTACACACGCCTCAAGCGTTTTTGCCCTCATAGAAAATGTGGCCACCCCAGCCAGAATTCGATCCCCACGACCTTCTGGGTCAGAAGTTGAGCACCATTACCATAGACCAACATGGCGGGTGTATTATGAACAGCAGAATGAAAAACACTGATATGTGTTTTCCTGAGAAATGTCTATAAAAATATAGCAGATATCAGTACAAACTGCTGAGATGTCCAAAAACATCACAAATTCCTTGCAGGCAGTGACATTTATTGCAATCCAAACAAACAAACAAGCCTGCCAGTTTTTGCAAATTTTACAGCAAAGCTGTTATACACTACCTTACAACGAATCAATGTGTGCATGGAATAAAAAACAACGATTGCTGTCTCGCCATTGGTCGCTGCAGCGGTGTACCTGTTTCGGCTACTGCCCATTGGCATGGGGTGGTGGACTAAAAGGCCTCTACAGGACAACATCTAAAGCCAACATGGAGAATGCACACGTACGGAAAATTCTGGCTTTCGCGAAAATAGACCTTTTTCAAGCAATCTCCCAGAGCGCCCATGCGGGCACGCGGAGCACTATGGGAAAAGTGTGTACTCAGAGTGAGCCGGCTGTTCAGTAGCCTGGTGCTCGTTGGCACTGTGCGAGCCGTGAGAGCACGAAACGAAAAGAACACGTCCCCGCTTCTTGACTATTTTTACATCATAAATACTAGCACACATCCGAACGTAGAGATACATGCATCTGCATGTATCTCTATGCATGAAATGTGACAGAATTAACGCTGTGCAGCGTGGGTATTACTGAGCGGATACGTATTGGATGCAGCAGCTTAAGCAGCATGTACATTATCGTGTGCCGATACTGTCAAGACATACAACAATATAAGCTGGAACAGTGAATTCATGTTTATTCGATGATTACTTGTAATGTACGTAATGATACAAACGTGACGTAACAAATTGCCAGAGATAGCTTTCCACTTGAGAATTTAGTGCCACGAACACTCTTGCCAACTGCGTTTAGCCTCTATGACCTTTAAAAGAAATTCTCATACTGCTCACGACTACAACTATCCATATATACAGTATGGTCCCATGTGAGCCAACACGCGAAAACACAACCGGCATTTGTAAAATGTAACATCTGCTGTTAGTGTCAACGAATGGTGATCAAAGCTTATCTTTCGTTATCTGCAGTGTGAGCGACAAGCACACTGTCTAATAAATGTAACTTATTTTACTCAATGCTGACTGTACTCTATCGCGTAATCTTTAAATCTCAGAGCCTCACCTTGCGCTCGTCAACAGTGACCAGTGGGTGTTGATTTCAAATGGATCAACGAATCACACTGGCCGCTCGTGGAATTCGTTTAAGGAAACCGAGCTGTATCTTTTTGTTTAATTTATGCCGCAGGGCATACTGGCACAAAAAAAAACAATGACGCTTTGAAACCGCTCAGCTGATCCAAAAGTGGCACGTGGGAATACCAGACAGATGGAAATTATAGAGAGAACGTCGTAGCTAAACACAGAAAAAGTTCATGACTGAATTACGCAGTAATATGTTACACCTTGTCATGTTCCCTTGACCAGAGAAGTGCTGGTACAGTGCAGCAGGCAGAAAGCTAAAGCGTGAGGCCGGCACGCTTGTCGCGGCGACTGCTGTGGTGTACACACTTTTTCCATGAGCACTTCCACGCCTTTGTGCTTGAAAAAGGTCTATTGGATGCCATACATGCGTTTCCCATGTGCTCTTTAGGAGCGGCTCAAGATGCTGACATATGCTAGAAAGAAGATACAATACCGATGACAAGAGAAGGCCCCTGTTTACAATAAAACTCTACACTTGCGCATCTCTTATACAACTCCCAAAGGTGATTTTGCCTCCATCAGCTCCGCCGGCAAACCACCTTTCACCAAGTGGAATGGTATTGAGCATTTTAAGCATGGAATACTTTTAGCTCCCATTGTTGGCAACCCCCAAATTACCTTCAGCCAAAAGCCACAGTCGTTATCCAGGCACTCAAATTAGACCATCTGGCGATATGAAAAGCTGGCACAAAAGGTAAATACCTTAATCAGCTAAGAATTGGGCACATCTTATCCTCAAGAACCAAAGACAAACAACACCACCACCTCTGGATGGGGCAGGCTACGCAAGTGCAACAAATACTCTAATGTAGTTGAGTCATACTCTAATGCAGGGGTTTGCCACCTGCGGCCCGCGAGGCTGTATTATGCAGCCCCCGACACGACGTCAGAACCCATCCCCTCCCCTTGTCACTTCCTATTTGAAGGCCGGCTTGACATCTTTGACCTCAAATCTGGTTAGACTTGTAACCTATCTTTGTAAATTGCAATCTATTCTATTCCAATTTTGTACAGTATTGCCAATATGCCAACTTTTTTTCTCTTTGCCACGAACCGCACCCTGCCCTGAAGGTTTCAACAGCTAAATAGCGCAAACTTCAGGGACAAGAGAGTGCGACACACACAAGCGCTGTGTGTGTCGCGATGTGAGTGTCGCACTCTCTTGTCTTTTGTTCCTGAAGTTTGCGCTATTTAGCTGTTCAAATGGAAGTACCAACTAGCCCAAACACGCACCTGGAGGTTTGCGTGCGGCCCCCCACTGTGTCGGCTTCATGCAAATTGGCCCTTCACCTGAAAATGTTGCCGACCCCTGCTCTAATGCATTATAATGTACTCTAATGTATTTGGGTCAATACATTAAACTAGCTGACAAACCTGTTCCACAAACTGTGGGCAGGCCCCAAGGAGGGAAGAGGAGAAATAACATACTTACTCCTGAGCAGTGGGAGGCCATACTGCTTAGCTCAGACCCTGCTGCTTAAGTCAAGGCTATTGTATGAGCTGAGGAATTGATTTTTGCCAAGCAATGTTTCTACTCCCTCACTCTGTATCAAATGCATTAACACGTATGCCCACAGTTCACGTTCAGTTGTCGATACCAAGACCGTCGTGAAAGCATGCATTGTTTTGCCCCAAATGCATGAACATGCTGGCAAATAATCACCTTGAAGTCCTCCAGGGCTTTAAAATCTTCCATTCCGAGTTCGAACATATCCAGAAGGTGTCCATCGTATGTCCGGCCGATAACCAAGTTGTTTGGCCGTTTTTTGGAGTGGGTACCGAGCACGAAATGTGAGGCATCGTTCTTCTGAGTCATGAATTCCTGAAAGTTTATCAGATCAGCTTTAAGAAACAGTTGGGTTTTCTTAAGAGATGAGGAATAGAACACGAATAGCAATGACTTACAAGCGCTGTCTGATCTTCGAATGGTTTCATTTCATTTTTCCTGAAAAGCAACATGTTTTTAAATTAGAATGTCATATAACAGATGCATTGCGATTACGGTACTTACTTGTTAAAGAATACTGAATGAGGCCTTTTTAGAGAACACTGGAAGCGAGAACAACAGACCGTCAATTGTTGCAAATGAAGAAACACACTCAACATCACTTACCAAGTTTTTCATGGCTTTCAGCACTGTGTTGTTGGCATTGGACCCTCGGATGAATATGGCACTCTTCGTGTTTTCAACTAGCTTTGAACCACGATTTTCGAGGAAACGCTTTCCTCGCTGTGTTTTAGGTTTTCTGAAAAGCAAGCACGTGATGTTAAAAATGAATGACACCCGTGTTACTGTCTGATTTAGCGACGGAAATAATACAGCGACTACGCGGCCAAGCACTTGACAGGGAGCCATCGTTTCCCGACAACTTCTGAGAAATTCAGTCGGAAACGGTCAGAATGGTTCGGTATGAAGAAAACTAGCAATAAAGCGTCGAGGAAATGTAATTACTCACACAACACCGGGTATTCCTGCCATTTTAGCCATTGATTAGACAGAGCGCACGCACACGTGCGCAACTACAACCAATGCCTCCTTGCTATTGCTACAACACACGATGCATTCGTACTGTCTTGGAATTGGATTGAAACGCACTCTAGTCGAGACACATTGCAAGACGTACGTATGTTGCGCTCGTTGTAAAACTTAACTCAGAAAATTAAACTGTTCCTTTTTAAATGTCGATCTTGTATCCGCAATAACTAATTTTGTTCATCTAATTTGTTTTGTCATTTTGATGTTCTGGTTTCGGTATTGTGGAAGCGTGCGATCAGAACGCAGTCGATAGAAAGATCACACCGTTCAGTTCTTAATAATTAGACTTAGTAAGAAAGACCACACAGTCTTAATAATTACTCTAGGAAATTGTACTACAAGAGGCGACGTAACGATAACTGCATGGTAATTTGAAAGGAAAGTCATATGGCTTTCTTGGTCAACCTGAAAATTCGCCTTTCGCAGTTACTTGATGTTCTAATTTTGAGAGAATCTAAAGAAAAGGAACAAAAAACGTTCTTCTAACACTTATTACATAACGTTGTTAGTAAAAATAAAATCCACTTAATTGGCTGTGCAAGCCCACAACAGGAACCAACGGTTGCGAACTCGGCTTTTGAGCAAGGAGCTAGAAAATGGGCAATTTTCCAATGTCTATTATTGCGAAGTGTTTCTTTTGTGTCTTTTCCTGCGTATACTTGGCTACATGCCAAACGTGCAGCAATGTGTTTTTATGGTCCCTTGGTTACCGGTGTTTTTAAAGGGGCCCTGCAACACTTCTACAACATTGTCAGAAAACACTGCCGATCGGTAGTCGAGGCTCCTGAGAACACGTGAGCCTAAACAATTTAGCGAAGCACGCGGCCTCTAATTTACAGATAATTCTCAAAATCAGGTAGAAACCGTTCCATCTTCTTTCTACAAATGATGCCATATACTCAAATAACCGCGCCATGTACCCAAATTTTTACAGAGGTGTTGGGGTGCCGCCATGCTGGGCTGTTAACCTTTGTGTTTTGCATCTTTAATAACTAAACGAACAGAGTTACGGTAGACGCATACACATGAAAACGGTTGAGTTGGTGCATACGATGTTTCATGGCCTTATTAATTAACATCGCAATATACAAAAACAAGAAAACAACGACTTAACAGCCCAAGATGGCGGCGCCCATATGTCTTAGGTAAAATAGTCTATAGTTACCGTGGCCTCCGAGGGAGGCCGCCACGAGCCCGCGCTCGCTAGAGTTACTGTATATGCTACCTTTAGGTAGCATATACAGTATATGCTACCTAAAGGTAGCATATACAGTAACTCTAGCGCTCGCGATCACACTGAAAGTAAGCCACGTGTTCGAAGAAAAAGAAAAAGTGCTCAAGGTCATGACGCGCGCGTGACGTAACTTCTTTCCCTCTGCTATCCCTCTCTTGCTTTGGTAACAACGCTTTTCGGGTCGAGAGAAGAGAGAAAGAAATTACAGCGTGCGACACATCTCTGTAACTGCGCTCGTACTCGACGGATTCTAAAAATATTTTCTGCTGTCTATTCGTGAAACAATAAACTCCTTTAATAAAGCCATTCGATGATTACTTAGAAAAGTGTTGCAGAGCCCCTTTAATTTTTGTATAATTCTTTTTATTGGAAAATAGCGAAACATGAAGAATTTGTCAGTTTTTGTGCGCTAGAGAAAAAACAAAAACTCCCACCTGGTGCAAGACCGGTGCTCGCCCCAATAAGAAATATAAAGGCATGACTAGCTCTAATTACAGTGTCAGCTTACTTGCGTGGCATTTTCTGGCGGAGTGAGATGTCACGTGTTCAACTTTCTGCCACTCGGAGGCCATATTTTAATGGAAACAAAAGCAAGGACATCATATTACCTCTGGGTTGTCTTTCTGGGGTGTCGACATATCAAGTGCCAGATCGGGTTGTACTATGAACAACATGAATTTATCTGCACAGATATTTCCCTCCGTTTCTTTCATCTCTTTTTTTCTATGGGGGGGGGGGGGGGAGGGGGAGGGGGGATGGGGTCTCAGAAGGAGGTGGGGCGATGATGCTGTTAGACGCAGGCGGAATCGGCGTCCAACATTTCACCACATGTTTAGCTTCAAATATTCCTAGGTATGGCCATAGTCCCTCAATAGCCATAGTCCTTCAATAGGACTATGGTATGGCCTTCAAAAGTGTAAACGCACTGAGCTGCGGACCTGAGCGTAATTTTTTAGTTCGATGGCTTTCCTCAGCACGTAGAAAATCGACGAATTCAAATGACGCTTTTGCTCGGTCTCTACAGCCAACCGCTGTCGAAAGGGCGTTATTTTGAGCCCTTGGCGTGACTCAAAAGTTGGGCTTTCAAAACATGGCACGTGCCCACAAAGGGGGGACACGTCAAGAATCGGGCGCTTGGACGCACATCTCGATTAATTACGCAAGCCCATCTCCATCTTCACCGGAACCCTTCCAGCATTCCCCCACCCTCGGTTTTAGTTCGAAAGCATACAAAGCTTTACAATGGATGAAAAAAGTCACTATGAAGCGATGACGGGCTTCCTTCAGAGGCGGACAATGTAATGTATTTTTGCTGGTCAGGGTCTACGCAGGACCTAGTAGATATCGTCGAAATCTATGACGTCACGACATTTGGCGCGGGAATTTCAAAATGGTCTCGCCACCCCCGCATTTTCTTTTTTTGTGCGTTTTCTCGCTTACGAAGCGTGTTCTCGCGGCAAGCGCAGCGTTTTTGGTATCTTGAAAGAGTAATTTACCAATGTGAGAAAAATCATTTTTCTCGTAAGTGTCCCTGTAATGAATGACAAGACAGGCCCTACTGAACAAAAATATGTAACAAATACCCCCCCCCCCCCGCCCTGCCCCACCCCTAATGTGATTAAAGGGGGCGCGGGGGGTGCCGCGTGCAGCCAGACTGCAAGAAATGCCAGGCTGCGGCGCCGCAGTTTTCTTTGGCGAAGCCAAGCAACATAGCGTGACATTATCGGCACCTTTTCAGTGTAAGCCCACAATGTATCTTGCCGGTTCGCGTTTCGGACAAGCGCGATATCGGACAATATTGGTTTCTGCATAATCAAGTCCCAACACAGATACCTCGGATGGGACAGCGCGTTCGTTGATTTAAACAAGATAAAATAAATTTTAGGAAGTACAGCAGTAAGTATCTCATTAAATAGATTGCCGATCTTGTTTAATTAGATGCAGTAGTATCGTTCCATGCTCATCGGCTCTAAAGTAATGACCGTAATTTTTTTTAAGTGGCCACATGGCAGTCGATGATACGTCATAGCTATTGATTGCAGCGCGCTACTGACAGCACAAGGAAAAGCGAAAGGAAAAAACTTGCACGAACAGTTCGCGCCAGTGTTTTCTTTAAGCTTTTTTTTCTTTTTTTCTCAGTAGCGCGCTGCAATCAATAGCTACGCCGAACCAGCTAGCACCTACCTTGGCTCTTCGATGATACACCGCGCGCAGAGACAACAAGAGAAATAATTAGAAGCTGGAACTAAAATAGAAACAAGAGTAGAAAAGAAGTTTAAAGTATACATCGCGAGAAATGCTGTCGCAAAAGCTTTCCTTTTAAAAATTGGCTCCATTTGTTCGAATAAATTATTGGTTTAGGCTCTATGATATGAAACCTCAAAATGCTTGAGCGGTGTATTTCATAACTAAAAAATAGTAAGAAGAAAACTGAGGTAGACTTGTGTGATTGTATAGCTAGTTCGATAGTGCCTCCAACATATTTGTTGACTCTATACCATTATACTTGTTATGCTATAAAAAATCTTAAAAGCCCTTAACGCTAAGAACAACCAGAGTACAGCTAAAACGGCTTCGAAGTGTCCTTCAAAATCTTACCATACTTCCTGCACGAAATGAGTAATAGACCACAGCCGCCTTAAAGCCATAAAAGATGCATTTATAGGAAAATATGAGTCGATAAGAATATTTCAATGTAACATATCAGAACTTTGTCGGCTTATTAGGTTATGCCCTGGTTGAAAATGCACTTCGTATTCCTCAAACGTTATGAAATGATAAAAAACGCCAATTCCGAAACTATAAAAGCTGACAAGAGTGTTGATTCATATATTAATTTTTAATAATTTCAGAGCTTATAGTTCCTCGAACGATGGACCCCTGGCAGACTAGCCGCGTGCACTAGTAGCAGTAACCATTGGACAAATAAACATTATTAAACTCAGCAGTAAACTTTTCGGGAAATATACATCATCTCAAAATGCGCTTCTTATGCCTCACACACGTTATTACATAGAAGCGTGGCTGTAGTAAAATTCTTACGGCCATGTTGCTACATTACGCAGCTACGACGTAATGACGTTCGCGATCGACTGCTAAGAAGTGAACGAGAGCCCTGGCTCTCGAAGTAACAACTGGAAAGGCAATTCTGTCAGAGGGCATTGCGTCGAGGCGCAGCGGGTCGAGAGGGGGGGGACTTCCCTTTATTATTTCTCGAGCCGCTCACGCCAGCCAGTCGCCGTCGTCGTCGGCACTCTGACCGGTCGACGCCACGGACTGGAGCCGGCGGTCGAGCGCTGCCGCGGTCGATGAACATCAAAACGGAGCAAGGAAAAAAAAAAAGAAAGAAACCAAAATCGAAGAAATGGGCGTTCCTCCACGGGAACGTCGAGTCAGGGCGCTCCCTCTGTCGGCGCCACGGCGAACTGGCGCCCGGGCCAGCGACCGCCATGCTTGCGCTCGGCGAGGGCTGCTGGCAAGCCCACAGCGGCGGCTGCGAAAAGCCAAGCCCCCGGTCCGAACCCACCTTCGCGCCTACTGCCGAGACGACCTAGGCCTTCTTTTTGCCTTCGTCCGGGAAACCGTCGACTGCGCAGCTCGGCTTAGATCGTCGCTTCGAGAGAGGTGAGGCTCTTTCGCGATTACCTGCCTCGGGGCTCTCGGCGAAACGCATTGACATACAAAGGGTAACGTGCGTTGTGCGCGCGCGCGTGTGTGTGTCCCGCAGTCGGCGGATCCGCCTCGACAAATTGAGCCGATGCGGAGTGTGTCGAAACTAATGTTGCGACCGTGCACCGTGTGTAGGGCCCTTTGTTCTCGACGTGTCCCTCTTGCCTTGTTTCTGTGTACCACGAAATTTTCTTTTTTTCTCTATCTCTCGCTTTCTTTTTTTCTTCTCCTCCCTACCGGCGTTGGTTGGGAATGATCTCGCAAAAGCTTCGCTCGTCTCGTAAAGCGTGCTTCACCTTGGTATTGTAAGCCGTGTAAGAAAGCCCCCTTCCTCAAATTTGGCCTTTCTAATTCGTTTACTATTGAAAAAAGAACCGCGAGATATCGCTTGTAAATTTATAGCGTTCTTAAATTGCGAGTCAACCGTACCTTGAAGATGCTCTGGGTTGTTTTCGAAAGCGTCGTTTACAACTCTGTGCTTTTCAGGTGCCAAGAATCTCGCAAGAAGCGCTCAGTGCGGGGTCGATGCCAAATCATTAATCTCTTAGCCAGCGTAGTAACACACTAGTTCGCCGGCCGCATGCGCTTGGCGGCTTTAAAATGGGTGTATAGCAACAGAACGCGAGCGGTCGTAGACAGAAAAAGGATGAACGCGTTTTCATGTTACATGGGATGTGAGTTCCTGAACGCTGAATAATGGTCACAAATTATAGCCCCTGTTTTTTAACAGTGTTTATCAGTTTCCCCGACTTAATCGATAAACATTTACAGCACTGATTGTGCGAGATGCGCTTAATTATGTGTACTTTCACCGCTCCGTACAACCCGTTCATTTCTCCGTTGTCTAAAAGAGAGTAAGAACTATGTTTAATACACGCGTATAATTCTGTAATCTACTACACGTTGGTTCTCAGCTACTGTGCACATGTTCTGACGACGCGTATTTGTTCAGAAAATCGCTCAATTCGTTCACGAACGTTTCATGGAAATAGTGGACGGTGGAGTTGAACGAGATAAGTTAAAACAATCCGCTTATTTGTCACCGAAACCAAGCACATTACAAGTTGGAACTACCTACTAGCCACGCTTTTTGTGGACTTGGGCGTTATTTTTCTAGTACGTAAAGTATAATTTATGAACATACTACCTATTTCCGTCGGCTGCCATATGTATATCCCACAATGCATAAAGAATTAATAGAGACGGGTAATGTAAAAATGCTATCTGAATTAGTGATTGCAGGAGGTGTGGACGGTTCAGTTGCGGATAATATAAAGTAATGCTTTCCTACCTATTCTAGCGATGACCATAACGTTACGCTAAGGTTAGCCAAAATTTGTTTAGATCGTGCAATAATCAGTGTTTCCGTTCAGGTTCCGACTTTGAGATTCAAATACGGTTATGTTCATGATTAGCAAATTTACGGCAAGATGCCGCACGGTGAATCCATACGATTGAATGAGTTACTATAATAACAACGCCTGAGCAACGAAAACCTGGAAATACAAGCGAAGCATGGAAGTTTCTAAAAAAGTGCAGCAACCATGTAAGCCATAACGGTATGAAACACAAAAGGACGTAAGAAAAAAAAAGAGTTTGAAGAGCATTTGTATAGGGGTAAACAACAGCGGTCACTGGAAAAACATGCCGTATTGATGATCGATTGTGTATTTTTCTCGCCGCTGGCTCCCGACGTTGAAGATGGGCGGGTTGTTTGCAAAACCGAAGTATTTCTTGCGGCGCTGTGTTTATGCCATACATATGCAGTTTTATCTCCCTTAAGGTGAACAGAGGATGTCGCAGCAACGTTATCTTACTGCGAAAGAGAAACATTCGGTCTCACCATACAAGCGAGTGTGTTCTCTAATACCGAAGCGGCTAATTTCGTTCTAATTATCCTGCAGTCCTCCAGCTTTGTCAAATCATTATAAAAACATTTATGGAGTTAATTATGTATACGTACAACATTTTCGTTTTATTCATTGAACCTGTTATTTTGTACGAAGATTGTGTTACATCGAATTTTTAACCAATTTTGACCCCTCCTGCATGGACCGAAAAAATGATGGCCTGTATCATCGCGAAATAAATAAATAAATAAATAAATAAATAAATAAATAAATAAATAAATAAATAAATATGTGGTATTTTAGACAGGCAGTAGACTTTCAGTGAAAGCTCATGATAGTGGTGTAGAGTAAAAGAACTGGTTTTATTTTCATGGATGACGCTATTGGAGTAAGCTTCCCATGCAGGAGGACTATAAAATTACAGACTATAAAATTAAAATGAAGGTTATGATACGCATTGGCGTTCTAGGAACATCGTGTCTAGTCTGAGTCGAAGTTATCTACTATTGATATCGTTTTCCTTTTTTCTTTTTGCCTTACAACCCCGATTATAGCTGGGTGTAGTGGTGACGTAGATAAGAGCAGCTGTGCTACGCTGCCGATAACATACTCATCGAACAAACTTAAGCAATTTTTTTTAATTACACCAGCCTCTCTGCATGAAGCCTGCTAGATGTGACGATTTGAAGAGTGGTTCGGCTTATCAAACGGATGTGCGCTCTGCGTGTACTGGTGTCTGCTGCTCGGCAGCGCGAAGAACATAAACCATCTATTGTGCCGGCGTATTCGATTCGATACGCAAACATTATCAAGGTCTAATGAATTAAGGTGACGACGTAATCGTCCACTAATGATGCGGGCGTTACTCAAACACCGACCTCTATTTACTTCCATCGCTCGAATGAACGTCTGTTCAATTAATTACCAACTGTCTCAACTCTCTTACCGACTATCCCAAGTCTGTACGCATACGTGAACCGTATTTCTCCACTTAATGTCGCCAGAGTGGTAGTGATAATTCGCGACAGCGGATAACTTTGAGCAAGGCATTGAAAAGGTTCACGATGCATTGCCGAAGCGCAGGATTCGAGACCTGTTATCTTGGCTTCAATGTAATGACGAACTTATGTGTAAGCAGGTGAAACAATTCAGTGTTTTTGTTGTGTTTTTTTTAACGCTTTTGCAAACGTACGCGCACCTAGTTAGTAATAAACAAATAAAGAAGGTTCACTTTATATACTAAACTATCGAAGCAAAGATAAGTGCAAAGTTTCAAAGCCATGAGAGTAGTTTAGACGAAAATGAAAAAAAAAAAAGAAAAGTTTAAATCATTACTACTACGCAACATTCTGGAAGTAAGGTGTGTGGTTCTTTCGGGCTTCATACGACAATTACTCGCTTACAAGGGACGGGAAGAGGGTTAAGCGTGCTGTAATATTCATGTGACTCTTTCGAGTTTCAGACAAAAGGAAAAAAAAAGACAGCGGCCGCTCCGACCGTCTTACATAAAGCGCGTACCGCATCGGGATTTCGTTTGCTTATTTTTATAGTTTAACTCCGTTAGCCACACCCGTGCCACACAAATGAAAAACAAAAGTAATTCGTGGTGGCCAATAACGTGAGGCAGTACGTTTGGGCCGAAGAACGACTCTCTTTCTTTCTCGAAGAAAAAAAAACAAAGCCTGCGTTTTAAATGGCTTTAAAATTTGCGGTCAGTCGCTATAACACTTCGTCTTTTTACGAAACTGTCCGTCCAAAGCAGGCGCGCGAAATTTGCACTCGCTCCGAAGGAGAAGAAGCACGGAGATTTTAAAATTCGACCCCGCCGACGACAGCTGGCGTGGCTGGCGCTCTTGAAAGAGGAGTCAAAAGAGAGTAATAAAACAAACGGGTCGTGAACTGAGGCCCCAAGGCGAAACGCTCAAGGCGAGGGTGGCATGTCAGCGACGATGCGCGGGCGTCTTGTAACAGTGCCAAAGGGAAAGAAAGAAAAAAATACGCATTCCTTCTGCACAGTTGCCGAGGCCAGCGGGTTGACGCGAAGTATAAAAATAAATAAACATATGAGACGCGAGTGGGACGAGTACTGTTGTACGGGGCACGGCCGATCAAACAGCGTTGCATCTCTCCTAAAACGATGCAGCATCTCGGAGTTTATGGAAATGGCGTTAGCTTTGCGCGTTAGGGTGACAAAGCGCCCATACGCTCAACGCTTAGTGCTGTTCGCTTTTTGTTTGCTTTCTTTATCGAACAGCGTACATTCTCTACATTCTCGGGAAATAGGACTCCGAGAAAAGAACGCAGCTGCCTGCTGTACGAATTTGTTGGTTCGTTTGTACGTTGCAAATGCACGCGTACTTTGCGCCACAATCTCAGCGTGCGAGCAATCGTCGCATGCAAGCAAGACGAACGTAAAGCGAGAGCAAACTGCAATAATCAACGCACAACTGTGCCTTCTTTGTACGCGCACCATTTCTCGGTCGTTATTTCGCCGGCGCTTATTTCGCGCGCATCTCTTTTTCGTTCATTATAGTTACCGACAATTGTACGTTGTTTCAATGTAAATATTAATTTGCCTCTATTGCACGTAGAGCTCTTTTTTCGTTCATCTCGTCCGCGTGTTTCACTAACCTTTCCAGCCCAGCTAAATTTACAATAAAAGCTGCAGAGTTGTGGTTGTTATGATAGGCAACTTGTTTATTATTTGTAAGATACGAACGATCAGGGCAACAGAAGATTAGTTGCCCTATACGGCGTAACTTGAAGGTGCGCCGAAAAATAAGTGAAAACGTGCGCTTTTTCAGTTCAGGAAAGCCTCACTATCGGCTCTCTCCTTAGTTATTTTCTCTATTACGTTATGACCCAACAGAGCGCCACAGAGAGCGGGCAGCGGTCACCCTTTGATGTGTTATTACATCGCCAGCCTCTCTTCTTTTTTTTTTTTTTTTCGTGTGGATTAGTGTTTTTTGGTCCTATGTGAAGGCCGTGATTACAAACTCAGCCAACTATTCTATCACCGTCTCTTTTTGGTGTTAAATAACCAACGAAACTGTTAGGTTATCGTCGTTTAAACACACACGCACATGCGTGAAACCTTAACGCTGAGTTCATGCTTTGTTTTTATTTTCTCCATCTGTATCCCTGCCTTCTACTTCCTGGGTTTCTGCTCATTCACAACACTTATTCGGTTATCTGCAGGATGTTATAAAAACCATATCCTCTTTGTCTTCCCGTTTCCGAGTCTCACGTTTACTTCGTAGTAAAATTGAAAAAATGAAATTCCTTCGCGAACATTCAACAGTGCGATATGGAGTTATCGGTCGTGTTGGGTTACTTTTAACATTTTTTTTTTGCGTGTTTAATAAGAAGCAAAAAAAATATGTGAAATCTTGAGCGCCACCTTATTATGTATCTCATATATCGTGCGTTTAAACATGTATATTTTGTACTCCATACTAGCATGATGTTGCTAGATATAAGGGTTCATTACGCGGCAGATATGAATAATTTTTTAATGAGGAAAGGCAAACGCGATACAGAAGTGCTCTCACTTATTGCTGCCGTGCCTGCACTGCATAGCGATCGCCGGCCTCCACTGCCGAGCTGAATTCCTCCAGGGCTGCGTACGTTTGCTTAATTACTCTTGTGTTCGTGTTTCAAAGCATAAGCCTATCGGCGACTCCAAGAATTTAACGAACGGAGCGAAGTGAAAGTTCTTTTTGAGAATTTACGCGTCTGATTCGTTTTTTGTGTCATGGCAAGAACAGAAAGCGAAGATCTAGCCTTTACGTAAGCGCCACCAGCACTCTGAACGTTAGCGCTTTTCGCAAATGGAACATTTACGAAGTGAACGAGATGTAACTCTGCATGCCGTGTTTTGCTACCTCAATTCGATGCGCTTCCAAGCCTCAATTTCGAAGAACTGAGCGCTGGGCGAGTTGGGGCTTCATACTGACGTGAAACTGTGCGAAAAAAAAAAAACACCAATAACACAAGCAACTGGAGGTATCTTCCCCGTCCCTGGCGTTTTTCGTGCCGTTTTTCGTTAGCCTTAATTTCGCTAATATCCCGCTCGATGTCGCGTTCTTCTTGAAGCACTAGAATTTGCTGTTTTCGCGTGACATGTGTGTAGGGAACCGTCTTGCCGCCGCAAATGGTTCATTACGCGGTCCCAACGTTGAAGCTAACTTAATTTAACTAACCAACGCGCTTCGTTTAATCGTCAACATAGCTTAAGCTTTCCACGTACGTTTCTCTATACGCTTAGGAGCGGGCTTATTCTGGCGCATTTCTCCTACACTTTGAAAATACGTTTGCGACATTGCAGTAGCCAAGGAGAAGGTGGTTGATGGTTAGAGAAATCGGGATGACGGGATGATGGTTAGAGAAATCGAACCCCCCCCCCCCCCCCCCCCTGCAAAAAAAATTCTTTTTTGTATGTGCATATATGCTTGCACACTACAAACACGCACTGAAGTGCACGGAAGGGGGGCCGAACCCTCAACCTTTCATTTCTCTCTGGCTGCGTCTTTGGTTTGCGATTCAGTTTACATGAGTACCCGAGTAAACATATCACGTGCGCTAATACGCCTTTCTTTTTGTTAGTCAATTCTTTTTTTCCTGCCGTTTCGCATTTCAAGTTGTGCTCGATTGTCAGTTCCGTAAAGATAATTGCGCTTATGATACTAGACATGAATTAAGAAATGGAAGTAGTGCGATTTTTTTTATACGGGGACAAAAGGAGACGACACGGACAACCGCTGACTTTCAACTAAAATTTTATTGCACACAAAAATGTTCAGTTAAAAGTCAGCATCTTGTCCGTGTCTGTCGTTTTCTTTTGTCCCCGTGTAAAAAAAAAGAAAGAAAAAAAATAGCGCTGTTTCCATTCCGTTATGCAAAACCAACTAGCCCAAAGCTTCACTTTACTAGACATGCACGTCGTTATTTTCTGATACAGCCACGACGTTCTATTGCGAACTAAAGCCTTCCCGTGACAAACATAATTTGCATACGCTCGCGTGCCGGATATTGCTTTTCTAACATTGCGGAGCAACGTTCCACTACCGCGCAGAGACGCGTGTTAATGCCAAAGGCAGCATTCCCACCCACTGTGACTCAGTTCCTGCAAATTATCAAACGATATGTAAGCTGCACGCACTCGGGTCGATCGAAACAGAGTAATAGCTTTTGCTTCCATACTTGGCGTTGACTTCGTACTGCGAGAAAGCGACTCTCCGTGGTGTATAACGCGAACCAAAAGAAAAAAAAAGGAAATTGATGAATGTATCGCACATTCTCGCAAGAAATGAGCTGCTGGGGGGCACTCTGATCGATATCGTTTAAGGCCAACGGTATACATTCCCTCCAAATCGATCCCGCGGGTGTATCATTAGGTAGTCGGACACCTAATGACGTGTGTGCCTGGTTGCTTACATATGTCGTGCGCGTGCGTGGACTAACTTACGAGTTATTATCTCATTTCGGTAGTTTAAGTTAACTTTAAACTGCGTAAATACTGTTAACCCGACTGCCACTAATTAGTCCAGTGCCGTTTTAACGAACTGCAACGCCACAACGCACAGAGAGTTGTGCGCCTTGCGTGCGTTGACAGCACGAACGGTACCGAAGTTACGTCATAAGACGTCATCAATGACGTCGTGTTTTGGTATTGACGAAGACTATGACGTCATCACAACACGTCGTCTTATGACGTCATCATACCTTCCCTTGGTCAAAGATGGGCCGGCTTCAGAGGTAGTGCAATACTACATTCTAGTACACTGTAGCAATACTACGTGAGGTGCACGGAAATGTTCAAGTGTGAAAGTGTGTGTGGGGGGGGGAGGGGAGGGGCGTGGGCAGAAATTTTTTTTTTTTTTTTGGGGGGGGGGGGGGGGGGCACCTCTTTGATTTTTAGTAGGGGCCGGGCAGGCACATGTGGTCGAGTGTCATTTTGTGCTCTCTATGTCATGGCAAAAAAAAAAATAAAATCGGGGGGGGGGGGGGGGGGGGGGGGGGGCATGGGCCAGGTGTGCCACCTCATGGCTACGCCACTGGGGAGGGACAATGGGGGGCTGGGGGGAACAGGATGGGATTGAACGGTGCAATCGACTGAAAAGTCCAAGCAATTTAATTAGTGTCTCATGAGAGCATAAAATTTCGCCTGACTTTATTTTTTTTTCTTCGCGATTAATATTATTTGTCTAATTATTTTACATTCACTACAGTGTCACCGAATATGCATGGAATTGATGAAGGTATAGCTATGTGTAATATTATTATAATAAGTGCTCCAAGTATAGAGCATTCCAGCTTTTTAAAACAATGGCCTCGGCTAATCAGTCAGCAAGCTGACATTTGTAGAGCTTTATTCAATGAATCGTAAAGAAATTCGAACGCAATACGAGGCGTAAGGACCTTCCTGTCCACATGTTTGTCCAATATTTCATATCTATCTACTGGTAATTTTCACGAGTAATATTTGCGTTAATTTTACGTATAAGTGCATTGCTTTACACTTCACTTTCCTCGTTCGCTACGCTTTCATGCAACCTAGTGGATAAAGTTTTCCCTGTCTTGAAAATATTTTCTGTCATATCGATAGTATGTTCATCCGTGTTTCATCTCACTGCTTTTATAGGAACGTGTTTTGGTATTACCACTGCGAACTCGGTGCTTTATTAACGTCTTAATCACGAAAAAATACAAAGAAGTCATAAAAGCACGGCAACGTACCCGAGTGGGTATTCTCATAGGCGTGCGCACGGTGTGTGTGTGTGGGGGGGGGGGGGGGGGGGGCGCCCTTCTAGTCACCTAAGAGGAGGGGGGGGGCGCAAATTTAGCCCCATACATTGACATAATAGGGAGGGGGGGGGCGCTGCGACGAACCTTCGCCCCCCCCCCCCCCCTGAAGGGGAACCCTGCGCACGCCTATGGGTATTCTATTCGTTTTCGTCATTTTAGCTATGCGCATGCATTTTTTTTTCTACACTGCACATATCGTGTGAGACGGGGCGTACTTGTTTCGACAGCACTGCACGCTTCTATTTGCGCAGTCCGTGGACACAGCAGAGCGGCGGGGCTTCGATTCGGCTTTAATGACGCCACTCGCGGGCCGAAGGCAGAAAAATAATAATGAACGCGTAGAATCGATTTTTCTGTCAGTGGCGAACATGTACGGCGCGTGTAGTTATTTCGCCATGTCGACACGCTGTATTCCGACGCGATCCTCACGCATACTTGAGGGGGGCTCTCTAGTCGAGGTATTCGTGGTGCCATCAAAGACTTCACGCGGTGACAGGCGGTCATTTCCGGCACGTGTTTACAGGACATCCATGACTTCGAGATGATGGCGTTGACGTCGGGCGACGCCTACGGCAAGAGCTAGACGTCCGGCGTTGCTTAGCAACCATCGAAGTGAAGGAAACAAAGTGTACAGTGTGTGCACTTCGAAAATATTAATATTTACACTGTCTAGGGACGTATGTTCTCCCAATAATAATGATAATAATAATAATAATAATAATAATAATAATAATAATAATAATAATAATAATAATAATAATAATAATAATAATAATAATAATAATAATAATAATAATAATCTGCTCTTCTTGCTTTTCATTTCTTTAGAAATCCACGCTCGCCGCTTTTTCGTCATAAACGCTGAGTCACGCAGGAAGGTTCTCGCGCGCAGTTGGTGACCTGGAAGCACTGAGCGCACAGCGTTAGAGACTATAAGCGCACAGGATAGACGAATATTATTTTTGAGGACTGAGATAAGCGCCCATTTTTGACAACTTTTCTTGGAACGTAGAAAGAAAAAAAGCGAGGACTACTGAAGACGGTGCAGCTTTGGTTACCTCTCCATAATTGGAGAACCTGAGAAATACTTATGTATGTTGCGCACTTGTGGTAATAATAATAAAAAAATCTAATTATTGTAACATTGCGCATTGTAGTAACATAGCGTTGTGGCATCAAGGCTGCCTGGTTAAGGAGCAAGCGCAATACAAAACAGGAGGCAGTCACTCGGCGTAATCTTCAAGAAAAGACGGAACAGCGCAGCGTTGCAGGAACTTTTGAAAATGACTGCGCTTTCCATATTCCCCAACGAAGTAGGAAATACATGCTGTTGCTTCGTCGCGCTTATAAAAGCACCGCAAACATCTCCGCGCTAGTTTTTTTTTTTTTTTTAAGTATATATAAAGTTAGTCCGACAAGTGAATGTTGGACGCGCGAAAACGCAGCCGAGAACTAAATGCGATGCCTTTCTGTGCCGTTGGCGTGGTTCTTTCGTAATGGTCATCCTTCCAGTAGCTCCACGGAATACTGCATTTAGTTTTTTTTATTGGGCGTTACTACTATATTTATTTTTGCGGGGGACGCTGTCGCTACAAATCAACGCCGGAACTCGGCACACGAAACAATTCAGTCGGCAGTAAGTGGGAACTTCCTTAACGGCACGAATTGTGCGGGAAAAAAAAAAGAAAACGGCTCTGCCGGGACCAAAATGCGACAAGCGACTTGATGAACGCCCGACGCAAAAAACAGAACCGCGAATACGGCTTTATTCGTACGCCATTACTGGCCTGTTCTTTCGCAATTTGTACGTCTTTGTCGTCCTAACCTTTTCTGAGGCCCGTCTTGATTTGGAACGAAGTTCGTTTGATTCAACTTCGTTTGCGCTTGGAAAGAGAACCTTTTTTCGCTCCATTACTGTCTGCCTCCGGGCATCGCTTATTTTCGAGAAGTAACACCGTTGTCTGGGACTTCCCGTCTCGACAGTAGCACGGACTGAAAGCCCGTAGTTTATTGGAACGTCATGTTTTTTTTTTTTTGTTTTTGTTTTTTTCTGTCGTTTCTCGCGTCAGGCTTGAAATAAAAGTTCTGACTAGCTTAATTTGTTCAGCGGGTCAGTGCTGCCTCTCGTTTTTCATTTACTGCACTTACCGAGAAAATGGAATAGAAAGGAAATCACGCAATATAACCTAAAGTGAGGCTAGTGTTTAGAAAAGCGCGGAAGACAAAGGGATGCGTTTTGCCCAAGTCGCCCGAACGTCCACTTTAGCTAACGCGAAAGCAATAAATAGCGGCGTTTCAAGCTCTTTTCAGGCGAAAGTAAACATTCCGGCCGTTTTATTCGTGGTAGGAAAAAAAAAACATGATACATTACCTCCGCGTATGTCATCTTGAAAAATAGCCATGCACCAGCTTTGCGCGCCGCGGTATTGCAGTCAAAACACGCGCCTTTTCCGAGGCTTCGTGCGACGCGAAACGCACCATTAAGATGACAGAAAGTTGGCAAAGCGAGCGAGTAGCATATTAAATGTCTCTCTCTAAACCAGATTCCTACTCGACTTCCCGTACACTTTCCGTTGTTTATGTCACCATCTATTCGCTTCCCTGTCGTCGTTCTCCTGGTCTGGATACAGTCACGTATTTGGCCTTTCGCGACTGCAATGTAACCCAAAGATAAATACGTTACGCTTGTTTTCTTGTTACTAGTGCCTGCAATTTTCCGCTGCTATAACCACGGTTCGTTCGGTCCATCATAGTGTACTTGAAAGAAAGCCTTCATGGTTATACTAACTTCAGTATGTACCTCTTTAGTTTGAGCTCTGACGGCACGTTTACTGTGAAGGTAACACCGGAGCCCTTTGCATGGAAGTCATCAAATGACCTTTGTAGTGCTGTTTCTTTTAGGGTCACGCGAATTCTTTAAAGCTACATGTGCTACACTGTCAAATTACGAAATAAGACTCGTTTGTAAATATTCAAGATGGGTGGCACGAAGCCAAGGTCGGAGCTAAGGATGGCATGTTTGTTTTGCTTTTCCATCGAAAACTGTTCGGTACCCACTTGTGGTATTGGTCAATAGTGAGATTGAAATATGAGATGGCATTTAGTTTTGTCTAAAAGCTAATGCACAAAAAAATGTATGTAAAAGAAATGAAGTACCACAAATTTAAGTTTTAAGAAATTTTGTACCGTTGCCTTCTCTGTTTTCGTCATGCAACTGATTGTCTATTTTCCGCACAATCTGCGGCGTTCGGATCTAGCCTTCAAACAGTAACATGGCTGTAAACAGGCAGTTTGTACGAGGAACGCGCCGACGCTATGAAAAAAAAAATGGCGAGCAGTTTTCGTGCGGACGCCGACTTCCACGCGCATTTGGAGACGTTGGCGAAACGACGACCAAAACTACGACGCGACAGCAGTTCGTTGCCCAAACCTTCGAAATCTTATCCCCGTGCACGTTTTTATTGTGCCCATAAAAACAAGTTCCAGTGCATTACAATGCCGAGCTACGTTCAAACTCAGTTTGCCCCGAGTTGCAAAGCTATATTCCTACATTAGTGGCTCAGTAAATGACAAAGCCGCTCGATAGAAACAAAAGTACCTCCTCCAATTGTATCGGTCTCTATGCGTAGCTATGTAGCATTGCGAAATTCCCGTCCAGCCGCCCACGCCCTGTTGCAACAGCTCCGTTCGCCAAGGCTACAATTTCCTGTCAGCGCCGATCGCGACGAGCTGTCGTCCTCGCGCGTATGGACGTCATCCGAGATTGTAGCCACTTCTCCCTCAGGAAAACTTTCGCCGGCTAGCAGGACACCCTGAGACAGGCGTCGCTACTGTCCTGACTAGAATGTGAGCTCACCCGCAAAGTTATTAGGTCTATCGACAGCTCGCTTCATTTATCATCCTGGTGCAATATGCAACGCTGAGATTTCTGTTAATTCTCGCGCTTTCTCTCTTTCGTGTTTACTTACTCGTCACTCGCTCAACTTTGTTTCGAGGCCATTTCTTATTGTGTTTTTAATTATTTATTTATTTATTAAAGAGAGAGCCCTTAGATGCCTCATCAAACTCAAAAATTCAGACCCGTCGGGGGCGTCAACATGTGTGATGCAAAAAATCATCGTCACGTGATAACGTCACCATATGACGTCCTAATGACATCACAGATCGCCAATATCCGTGACGTTATTATGACGTCATCATAACGGCAGATGGTAATCACATGACATCACCGCTCCGTAAAAGGTGGATCGACCACGGAGGCAGTGCAGAAAGCTTGCAATGCATCCGCTCCTGGAGACAGTGCAATACCACGTCAGGCGCAGAAAGGTTTCGGAAGGGGGCAGGGGAAGGTCAGCAGTACATCGAATGAGGAGGAAAAGAAGACGACTTTCGCCTTCTAGTCGTCTAGACTAACACATAAGAGACCCTGAGAGTTTTTTAATTGATTTTTTAAAGCTTAAACTAATAAGAAAACTTGGACCATCTCCCCGAAGGGAACCCTGATGGGATGCGAAGCAGCAGCGGTGCGCACGGCGTTGACCCGGCTTGAAACGGGCGTCGACGCGGGTGCTGGAAGAACGGTTTGAAGCGAAACTCGGTGTAGTTTACTCGAGTAAACGTTTGTTTGAAACGCAAAGACACGGGAGGCGGGTCAGAGGTGTTGCGAGCGGGCGGAGCAGCCGGCAGCTGTGGGCGCCGCCGCGAGCATGCTGCGGGTGAGGGAGAGAGAGACGTCAGCGCTCACCTGCGAGGGAAGCGTGCGAGGGGAGCGTGACGTCAACGCGCAGCTGTGGCGTGACCTACTTGGCAATGCTCCAACACCTACGGCGAGGGGAACGCGTTGCGGCGCATTCGTACGGACGTACGGCGCGTAACGTACGGCGTTACACACGTGAGTCAAAGAGCTGCTTCTGCATCTAAAAGAAATGGGAACGTATACGTCGTGTTGGTGCAGAAATTTTTTTGCGTGAACGTAACTGTTGCAGTTAAAGTGTGGCACTTAAAAGACAATGTGCGACAGTCGGATACAACTTAAGAAGTCCGGAGAGGCCCCGCCCTCACGACCGAAGCGCGGCAACCGATCGCCTCTGCGACGGAATAAATAGATCCGCTGATGCACTTGGCGATGTTCTCCGTAGGTGTTCACCGGCCGTTCCGGCTCTTGACGTCACTCTAAGGTACACGCCCATTGGTGCAGGCTTGTATGCATCCGCCTTTGAGGAGGAAGTGTCGCGGACTCTTAAAGTTGTATCCGACTATAGTGACTTATCATCGGCTGTGACAATATCTTAGCGAACTTTTATGTTACGTGAGGACATTTCACTTGCGTCAATTTTTGTGTTTCGTGATCATTTGTGTTGAGTGGACACTTGTTTGTAGTGAAGAACTGGGACTGTGTACTATCGCGCTCAGTATGAGCTACATCGTGGGAGCGCGTGGCCAAGAGCACTGTAAGGTTGTACAGTGGCGCCGATCGTGAAATAACTTGGAGTTATCAGGGGAGCGTTTAGCTGTTTCTTTGAATGTGCATCGCCTCGCCTTGCTTTCACGCTCGCCCTCGTTTTGCCCTGACGTGATGTCAGCTTCGAAAATGATAACGGCCGCCGTGGCTTGATACAGAGACTTCGAATGTTTCTTCAGTAAAGCTAAATAAATGGCAAAACGTTCCTCCAAATAAAAGAGGGCCAGGGTGAAAGCAAGCAATAGGGAGTGATGTGCACTTACAGGAATAGCCACACTCGCTCCCAATAACTCGAAAATATGGCATAATCGGCGCCACTTTACAGCCTTGCATAGCGCTGGGCCACGCGCTCGCGTGATGTAGCTCATACTGAGCGCGATAGTACGTGATTGTTCTTCTATGTGCTTTTATACAGTTTTGTGCTTGCTCTCCTCTTTGGGACGACAACTATTGTGCAAAAGAACAATAGTAGCTAGCGCCACGCACTCAGGCGAACCTCTCCTTATACACATTTAATTTAAAAAAAAAACATAGGCCTCTTTAGGGCTAGTGGTATTTTTGGAATCCAATACACAACTCTGGAAAGAATGGCAAAGACAAAAAAAAAAAAAGAACGCAGTGGAGACAAAGAATCTATAGGACACACGACGCACAAACACGAGTCACGTGTGCAGAAATTGTATCAATATATGCGGGTATTGACACCTGATCCACAAACTGGTACCTGGAACGGTCATCAGTCACGAAGGAGTTCCCTGTATTTACACATGCATATGCAAGAAGCGCTGTTTGCACATAAACCTGATCGCGAAGAACATCACAAACGCCGTCCCAATGCGCGAAAGGGAGAAATAAATAAAACGAAATAACGAGATGGTGTCACCGTATTCCCGAGTTTGTGCACAAAGAAAATCGTTCTCTGTAACCTTATCGGGCGAACGAACGGCCGGTCACTGTGTATACATTACACAGGCGGGCTTGTATATGGTTGCGTGCTCGCGTCATCGTGCTTGCGTGTGGGGATTTCACTGCTTTTTTTTTTTTCGATGGGAAACCTAGCTCTCTCTCTCTCTCTCTCTGCTAGTTTGACGTCATCTCCCTCGCTCTGCGTAAACACACAACGTGACCCTCGCCCCGGTTCTTCTGTCTTTTAACGGGATAGCGTTAAAAAGGTCATTTCGCAAAGATTCCCGTGTCAGCGTCGGCGTCGTTGGTTGTGAGCGAAAAATCAGTGTTGTTCGTCAGCGAAAATTCGAGACGGATGCAAATAAACGAATAAATATATAACTTCTGTTCGGGAGCAAAATCGAACCCCGGCCTTCTGCGTGGCAAGCAGGTGTTCGAACACAAAACCACCCCATTGCTTGGAACTGCCTTCGAAAAAAAACCATATACGAATGTCGTGTAATGCGAGGAGTCTCCTTAGCACATGTAATATTGCGTGGCAGAAGCGCAGAATCGTGCCAGGCGTCAAGATATGTCAATCGCACAACGAGTGATGGGTTCCAAGGCCCACTCATTACAAAGTGCTCAGACATCATCATTAGCAAAAGCATCGACAACGTGAGCGGCTGCGTAGGTTCGCGTGTTGCCTTACGGAGAAAGCCTTAGATGCGTACACCTCTTTCCCTCTCTCTCTCTCTCTCTCTCTCTCTCTATATATATATATATATATATATATATATATATATATATATATATATATATATATATATATATATATATATATATATATATCATTTATTCTGATAGATACATACGCCGCGTGCTCTTGATACAGCACCAAGCAAATAAGGAGAGATACCCTTCTCTATCTGATTCGCATTGCTGTGTTCACACCATGGCGGCTTCTGCTTAGCACTTTGTTGCGATGCAGCTCATTTCCACACGGACCGGACGCCGCTGACTATACCGCGGATCGACCGCAACCAGCACTTACACATTCCCACTCTTCTCTCCTCGCTCCCGCATTTTTTCCATTAGCATTCTGAAATTGATGGATGCGGACGGGGGGCGCGATGCGTGCCGGAAGCGAAGCTGCCGAAGGAAGAAAACGAATGCGTTCATCTCTCGAGGGAATACAGATGCCCGAGACCATAGCTGGCATCGGACATTGAGTAAGGCAGACACTTATGCCTGGGCCGGAGGCAAAGAAAGACACAATCGCCGCGGTACTGAGTTGGGCATTGCCGTTATATTTTAGGGGCGAAGCTCCTTAGGGTGTGGGTCTGTCTCTCCTCTGTAGTTGTCGTAGTAGTATAGTAGTAGTAGGTAGATAGGTAGGTAGGTAGCCACGTGTAGTGGAATGTACCAACTCCACGTGATAAAGATGACGATGACGCAGTATAGTGGAATGTACCCAGTACACGTGATAACGATGAAGTATAAGCGCGTTCCAGTATAGTGGAATGTACCCACTACACGTGATAAAGATGACGATGACGCAGTATAGTGGAATGTACCCACTATACGTGATAATGATGAAGTATAAGCGCGTTCCAGTATAGTGGATTGTACCCACTACACGTGATAACGATGACGCTGATGACCATGAAGTATAAGCGCGTTCCAGACCACACATTCTCTTTCTGCCATGGATGAAAAGGATCGAGCTTCGCCCACTCATCATCATTCACTTCGTAAATATGGCGTGATTTTTTTTGCATTTACCATCGTTCTTCTTTGTTTCTTTATGTTTATCGTTTTGTTTTCACGGTAGTGGGTGCTTGAATACAGCTAAATCTTGAGCTTCAACAGGGTATGGAAATACACGTGTCACAGCGATATATTGAAAGCAGGAAAGGAAAGAAAGAGGAGAGAGATGACCTCCTTTTATGATACGCTCGCCATTTATTATGGAGACACTACGATAATGGAGACTGCTGGCCCGCGGGTCGCGGGATCGAATCCCGGCCGCGGCGGCCGCATTTTCGATGGAGGCGGAAATGCTTGAGGCCCGTGTACTTCGGTTTCGGTGCACGTTAAAAAACCCCAGGCGGTCGAAATTTCCGGAGCCCTCCACTACGGCGTCTCTCATAATCATATCGTGGTTTTGGGACGTTAAACCCCTAACAATTGTTGTTATTACTACGATAATAGAGATGCGAAGTATAAAACACAGTTTTCTCTACAAGGAGCAATAATATATAATTGTTCAACCATTCGCGTGTTATGTTTTACGCAGTCACTTCAAGACAAATTAAGAATGATTAGGACAAGGTATTCGCACGATAAATTTCTGCGTTTTTGGCCTAAATTGGTGAAACCTGGAGCACACACGTGTGCTTTTCTGCGCGCATTTTCTAAATTAAGAGCGGGACATGTCAAACCCGCCAGTCATCTCAAAGCTATTTGACAGATTTACAAGAGAAACGTACGCATGCGACTGTAGTCTCTCTGACATACGTTTTAGAGCGCACTGTCAGACTGACTAGAGCATGTCAAAGTTCCGATGACGCTAAAAGGACTTTTGACATGCCGTCAGCCAGAGGCAAGGCTTATGTAAATAACTCCTTTTTACTTTTTACGTTTCGAGTTATGTCGTGTTATATTGTGTTAGGCAATGAAAAAGCTCAAAGTTTGGAGCCATCGTCGTTTCAATTTCAGTATACCGGATGATTTTTTTTTTATTTGCATTGAAGCTCCGGGCCGGTGAACGTATGAATCCTTCAATAAATCGCTTGTAATGAGGCTGATGATAGTTATCATTAAAATAAGTGTACATTTGTGTTTAATGCTGTCTGCTTGAGTAAGTACCATGCAGCCGTGTGGATGACTGTGATGACGTTAGTGATGACATTAGCGTTGACAGGCCAGTCTTTCCTGACGATGAAGATGCGTTTTCTTAGTGAATGTACAACACTACGTAAAAAGTGCCCTGAAGCAGCTCTTGAAAGTAGTAGGCAATTGCAGAGCTCTGCCTCTGAAGCGCAGTAACAGCCATAACGAATTCATTCAATAGAGGGTAATTATGGCTTCAAAATTAAATGGACTTCACTGGTGAGCTTAAGGAAGGAAGCAAACAGAAAGGGAGAAGGCAGGGAGGTTAACCAGAAAGACTTCCGGTTGGCTACCCTACACTGGGGGGATTAGGGAAGGGGAATGGAAATATGAGAAAGAGAGAGGAGGGAAGAGAAGGAAAAGAGAGAGAGGCAGTGAATTCACTGCAGCCTGCGGAACTGCACCGCAAGTCAGAGGCGTTCACACAAGGCCGTCGTCCTCAAAAAGCGCACAAGGGCTTTCGCTGCCTTGTGTGCCGTCAAAAGATGTGGACGGTGCTGTAGTAGCACATGCACAGAAAGTGGCCGATCATTCAGTCGCCGCAATGCGTTGGCAACTACTTGTCTCTCCGAGGCAAAACGAGGACAGTGGCACAGCAGGTGTTCGATATTTTCGTCGGTGCCGCAAACATCGCACGCTGCACTGTCAGTCACTCCGATTAACGTTGTATATGCTTTCGTGAAAGCAACTCCCAACCAAAGGCGATAGAGAAGCGAAGCTTCGCGTCGATGAAGGCCGGATGGAGGTCGGAGTTGCAGTGAAGGGTTAAGTTGATGCAGTCTGGCAAGTCTTATGTTTGGCGCGCTCCACTCAGTCAGTGTGAGACTACGGGCCAATTGACGAATCTGTCTCTCAGCGTCTGTTCTTGAAAGTGGAATTGGAACGATGTTTGCTTCCTGATGTGATGCGCGAGCGGTACGTAACTAATGTGAACTAATGTGTAACTAATATAACTAATGCGAACAAGCAGTATCGGGAACAATCGCTCACTGCGCGCGAGTCGTACGCCTGCTAAATGGAATGGTAAAGAGGCTGGTGCCTCTTATCCAAGATGAGTGCGAAACATTTTATTGATATTCAGAGCTTAATGTTTTCCACTAATGGTACGCCGTGAACACTAGCACAACGGTCATACACGATTTTTTCTTTTCTTTTCGGTATGACATAAATGTACCAGTCGAAGCTTTCGCAACAGCGAAGCACGAAAACACTGTCACGTCTGCCTCGACTGACTAGCTTACACACGGTGTTTCTATCTCTCTCTAGCAAGTACGTGGTGTTCGGAAGGCTGAAAACGTGTATTGGGTTAGCGCTCGGCAGTCACGAAACTATCTGGCAGAACCATTTATACTCGCACTCCGGAAAACATAGTAAGCCGGCTTATTCGTCATATCGCTGGACATATTGATTAGCGTACAAGAACCGTTTTTACGCCTCTTGACTAGTCTCTGGTAGGTAAGATGTCGGCAACACAGGCTGTTGCAAAACTTTGCAACGGTCGACAGATAGCTGCGAATAGAAGTAGCGTGCGTAGCGAAATGGCCCCATGGCACGCAACCGACGTGGAGAGTGCACACGGCTACTGTGGCGTGGTGGTTTTCAGCAGGGATCCCTTAATCGAAGAACATGCAGGTTTAGCGTACTCTATATGTGTTCTTTTCAAGTTTACCTGCAGTAGCACGCCAGGCGTGTCATCAGGCAAGCTTCTGTTATATTTTCCTAAAACGTTTCTTTCTCTCTCGTTATCAATCAATCAATCAATCAATCAATCAATCAATCAATCAATCAATCAATCAATCAATCAATCAATCAATCAATCAATCAATCAGCCAGCCAGCCAGCCAGCCAATCAATCAATCAATCAATCAATCGATAAGTTGAAAGCGTCACCTGTTCAGGGATAGGTGAGGCGTTCAACTCATTTCCCTTCTTCACCGGGAATCCGTCACGGTATAGTCCAATGGTTACAGTGCTCGGCTGCTGACCCTGAAGGTCGCGGGATCGAATCCCGGCCGCGGCGGCCGCATTTTTCAATAGAGACGAAATGCTAGAGGCCCGTGCACTTACATATAGGTTCGAATTAAAAAACACCACATGGTCAAAATTTCCGGAGCCCTCCACTACGGCGTGTCTCACAATCATATCGCGGGTTCGGGACATAAAACCCCAACAATTATGACGTTCTTCATCGGGCACGCAAACAATTTGCCTAATGTCATTCACACAGAAAAGCACACGTTCTGCATGCAGAGGAGACGCGACCGACTTCCGCTTTGCTTTCCGACCACGGTAGCGTAAAGGTTCACATTGTGACCTGAGCGCACTGGCGGTATAGTAACGAGAAAAAAAAAGACAAAAACCGCAAGCACGGAAATGACACCGGAAGGGCTTACACCGCCGCACAAAAGCAGTAATGAAACCACGCCGAAGCGTCAGAGGCATCGCGCAGGTACATTTGTGGCGCACGAGAAGGTGGCCGCGCGCCACTGGTCATTCATTAGAGTGTCCGACGAAGCTGGCTCTCTGCGGCGCGGTCGACCATTCCCGGGTAAGAGGATTTTCCCGCCGGGTCGTTTTTAAGCCACAGCGCCGCGACCGGCGCGATCTGATGATACACCGGTCACGCCCTAAACTGTCTCACGGGAGTTCCACGAAGGGGCAAAAATATATAATGCCTAATCTCGTCTCCTTTCCTTCCCTCGCATGGCCAGCAGCTCGCCTAATGGATTTCGCGACGGTCTATTTAGTCTTGCTCAGGTGCTAACGGCGTAGTTCTATTTTTAGGTAGCGGACATGCGAGGGAAAGTAGCAAGATGTGTGCTTGGGCAAGTTGGTTCATATTTGATGCGAAACAGACGAGCGCTAAGAAACGGGGACACAGACAAGAGGCAACACAGCGCCTGTCCTGTGTTGCCTCTTGTCTATGTCCCCGTTTCTTAGCACTCGTCTGTTTCGCATCGAGGGAAACCATTCAAGACATCGCTTGCTGGTTTGTGACGTGACGTCAAGCACCTTGCGTCGGTCAGGTGGTGTTGGAACTGTTTAGCACTTCATAGCACTGCTGACTTCATTTGCGAAACCAGGTGATGTTTGTTTCGAAGAACAAAAGAAGTCACCCTACTCTGCGCGCGTAAAACTTTTTTCTTTCGGCAGCACGCAGGCACCCTTACCTCGCCGTACGTTTGTTCACACCAGTGTTGCCAGATGCTACTAAGCTAACAAGCAAATAATCATAACAAAAGAAGCCCAGAAGAAGCGGAAATTTAATGAGTTTTCCCATTCTTGAAAATATTTTAACTATAATAAAAAAATATCACTGAGATACGAAGGGGAGTTACAAAAATCACTTTAATAATTTTTTACAGCGAAAATATGCGCAACTATGAACGAAGGCACATAGTTACTTTTTAACATTGTCCCCCAGGGTAGTCTCCATGAGGTTGAATGCGCGTTTTCTTGTGCATGATTAACGTCACTAGTTGATTCCCCCCAATTATGTTTGACTTCAACACTCAACTACTCAAAGTCATCGACAAACGCGCTACGATTGAACGTGATTAATCACTAAAGTAACTATATTTGCTAGCAAAATGCAAACAAGCAAAAAAGAAAACGCGACAAGCGACTGCAAAATTCTAGAAGTTACTCGGCGAAAAAATAAGCTGAAGTCCGCTTATTATAAGCGCAACTGGCAACCCTGTTTCACACCCTCGCCACCTTACTGTAGGGCGAGAAAAGTGGCGCTTGGGAAGCTACGAGCCACGGAAAGACCCTTACATTGGTGGTCACCCGTACTTGCTGGACTTTTATCTGGTTGCAAAAAGATCAAATTAACGCCTTATAATGACATAAGCAGATACTACTTGCAGTGAACATGTGAGTCAAAACACGACTCAGATTTTCGACAAAACAGACCTTACATTCAGGCATATAATAAGCGCCAAAGATTGTCTTAATGCGAGTTTCCATTGCAAGCACTTAAGGAAGACGGAGAAGTTCGATTACTTGCTTGCTCCAGCTGTCGTCAGAGCGTGATGCGACGAGCATTGTACAGTTCACGTCCGAGCTAGAACGCGTGAATCCGCGCGCATGCGAGAGCAGCCGTTCTCAGAGCCTGGTCACGTAGCGCGCACACATTTGTACAACTGGGACACTCCATCTCGCAATAAGCGACATCAGGAAACGCTGTGGTTATGCTGCATGTCTACCCAGTTTCGCTTTCGCCACACGTACGGTACAGATTCTGTTACGACGCACGCTGCCGCTGCGACAACCTACATCGGAATGAAATTATAGCAGGCACCTAAGTTGGGCTAACGTTGTGCGCGGCTCATTCCGAGGTTTATGAATATTTCATTGAATGAAAGGAACTAATTTAAAAGACGGGGTTTTACAGCCGTTCCCTCTGTCGCGTAAGTGGAACATGATTCACCAGGTTATCACGATCAACTGCAGTCTGTGGCCGAAAATTTCCTTGTATGCGTCACTGTCGTTACACCTAATCTAGCTTGACCTGACCTGACCTGACCTGACCTAAGCTAACCTAACTTAAGAAATGGACTTGGGCCAGTCGCGTAATGCGTATAGGATAGACAACCGGTGGTCAGTTAGAGCGACGGAGTGCTTACCAAGGAATGAAAGACGCAGCTGAGGAAGGCAGCGAGTTCGATTAAGTGACGAAATTAAGAAGCTCGCTGTGATAAAATCTAATCAACTCGCACAAGAATGGATAAACTCGAGACCATTGGGGCAGTCCTTCGTTCTGCAATGGACCTAAAGTAGCTTGACTATGATAATGATGATGATGATGACGATGATGATGTCGCACTTCGCGAAGATAACAATAAGCGAAAGTTTGTAGCAGAATAAAAAGAATTGGCTGACAATCATCGGCTTTCCATTCCTGTCTCCTGCATACAGACTTCTGCCAGAAATTACATGTCGCAACGGCAGTGCATAAACTATTAGCTCTGAGTAAAGATCAAACTTTTTTCCGTTATGTTCCGCCAGCCATGCGGTTTCATCGATATGAGCATGTTGTACAGGCTAGAGTGCGCATATATAAAGCTAAGGTCTGCGAGATATGAACATGTAGATATGGGGCTGTTATTATTTATCTGCTGATTTGTTTTGACCACATGACTGGTGATGAAATAGAACGATGCTTGAAAACACAATGTAGCGTAAAGAGATAGCTACGTCGGTGAATTATTTAACCATTACGCGCTGAAGCGTTCGTTACTTACTTTGTTAACTTACTCGTTTGGAGAAAAAATTGTGTGTATGTTCAGAACAAGGACTGTAGCTAGGAGGCCAAACTCGAACGAAACTTACCTCGCCCTCTCATCCCTGCGAGCATAATGCTCAAACTTTGCCTGTAAAGCTGGCTTTTTTATTTGCATACTTGCACTGTAACAAAGCCAACTCCCAACCAAGAAGAGAAATAGATAAAAAGCTTTTTTTCGAGATCCTTGAATCGTGGAACATGCTGAATGGTTGACTGGAGCGGTACTCTCTTGTCACAATACAAAAGGAATTCAGTAATGGGGTAATACTTGTTTCTGGATTGTCCATATTTTTCTTTTCAAAATCCGGCGTAGAGGTTTAGTCTTAACCCCTGTGCGCCTACATAGTACGCATACATAGTGCGCTTATGTTGCGTGCTTACTTGCCGTTGGACCAACTTAAAGAAACTTCCACTTAAAGTTTTTTTTTCCTTTCCTTTTCTTCAATTCGGAGTGGCAGATATTGCCAGAGTATCTCCGTGACATGCATGATTTTCGAAACTCTAAACCTCATTGATACCACCTTACATGCGTGATCAATCTGAGGTACACTGTACTCTGTAGTTGATCGATTGATCAATTGATTGATTGATCGATTGAGTGACTGATCGATTGATGGATCGGTCGATTGATTGAGTGACTGATCGATTGATGGATCGGTCGATTGATTGATTGATTGAGTGATTGCTTGATCGATCGATTGATTGATCGAGTAATTGATAGATAAATTGATTGATTGATCGATTGGTTGATTGACTCATTGATTAAGTGATTGGTTGATTGACTGATTGAGTGATTGATCGATTGATTGGTCGCTTGATTGACTGAATGGTTGATTGATTGATTGATTGATTGATTGATTGATTGATTGATTGATTGATTGATTGATTGATTGATTGAACAGAAAAAAACGCGTCAGCAACTGTCATCTCTGGAATGAACTCTGCATGTTTGCGGCTGCGCCCTACGTCACACCTAGCCATCCGCAGAATGCCTTCGAAACATTTGGCAGAGGTTGTACGAGCGTCGCGCTGCCTGGGGCACTTTCGAAGTACCGCTAGAACATTGCTGACGCTCTTTGTGTAGGCGCCGCCTAATCAGTGCCAGAACAAATGCGCCGACCAGTAATGAAAGGGGAGTGGGGCGGGCGTCCGTTACAGTCTCTGGTCTCGCTTCCGAGAGAGGAGTAAAAGGAGACGCTATTGTCATTGCGCTAATTGATCGCCTAATTGATGCGAACAAGGCATCCGCGCCACACACCGGACAAACACGGCAACGACAATAAGAAAATCAATTTTCCCTCGTTTCGGGCGAGAATACGGAATGAGATGCGTCTGCTCGTGACTCGGACGCGGACTAATGGCTCGATTATTGGACCGCACACAGTGCTGCCACCGCGCGTCGCAACTGCCGCTGATTGTCCTGGACTGCGAGAGATAAATGAAGAAGGAGAAAAACGAACCCCGCATAGACAAGCCCGAATCGTTAGTTAATCGCTCTCGAAGGCATTGGGAGATAATTCGAATCAGAATCGGACGGGAAGGAAATGGGCGATGCAAATTCTTCGCAAAACGCTTTCTTTTCCTCGAATTTCGAAAGAAAGAGAACCGTCATCAGGCTGAATTCAGATCGTAGAAATCCATATGCCTTCTATTTTAGTTTTCTTCACCTTTGTTCAGCTATAGCGCATATTGATATTTAGTAATAATAATAATTGAGTGAGTGAGTGAGTGAGTGAGTGAGTGAGTGAGTGAGTGAGTGAGTGAGTGAGTGAGTGAGTGAGTGAGTGAGTGAGTGAGTGAGTGAGTGAGTGAGTGAGTGAGTGAGTGAGTGAGTGAGTGAGTGAGTGAGTGAGTGAGGGAGCGAGCGAGCGAGCGAGCGAGCGATATTGACAACATTCTTCGCCGGCTTTACACAAGACTTGTTTGCCAAATGAACAGGCAGAAGCCAAAAGATAACACGAACAAATAAGCATGCAAGATCACTTACGCACACAAATACACGAAGTAGTACCAACCTCATTTTTTTTTTTTAGAATCTGCAAGCGTTTTAGATACACTGTGTACAGCTAAGACGGCCTTTTCGAGTATTTCGCGTAAACTCTGCGCCTAACCTGGATCCGCGAGGATGAGATATTCATCTTGGAGAGACGCACGACCCACATTTTGCAGTTCCACATGCTCCGTGACGCGTTGCAAAGCGCCGGTGTAATGCATGATAACGCGTTAGCCCGAGCCACTGCGCAGCACGTGTCCGCCTGTTCAGCCATTCGACCGTACATGCCTTGTAAATATTTCCCCCTCCCACTCCGGCCACCAACCGCGCAACTGGCCGCGACCTGCTGGAGGACCCCCCAAAAAAAGAAAGCGCCTCTCCGTGAAGCACGTCGCGACGAAGCGGGCTGCTGGGCTGGACTACGGCGACCCGAGCCGCTCGGCTGCTCCGCATAGCGTAACGGGACAGCGCATAAATGGCTGAGGCGACCGTCGACGGTGGTATAGCGGTGCCGCTGTGGCGTACGTCGCTAACGGTGCAGCGATGCTCGTCCGCCGGAATGGACATCACGTGTTCCCTCAGCCTCTCTCTCTCTCTTTCTCTTTCGACCACTACGGGAGAGAGAGAAGAGGCGACAGTTATTGGAGGAAAACGAGAAAATATCACGTCGTTCGGAGTGGCGGCCGAGTCTGGTCCGATACGATACCGTTACGCGAACGAAAACACGAGTTGTGACTGCGTACAGAATGTATTTACATTTAGAGGCGAGACTCTGTGAACAGCCTGTCGTCGTTCATGTTAAAATACTGGGCGTGCAAACACGGACACAACAGAGAAGTCGCAACGCCGGCGGCGTTTGTGCTGTCTTGACTTCCCTCTTGTGCCTGTGTCTGCACGCACAGTATTTTAACATGAATACCTATACACCAACAAGCTCAGCTCCTTTGTCAGTTTAAGCGTTGTTGCCATCTAGCCATGACTCATACACAGTGCAGGGTATTAGCCGAGAAGTGGGTAGATTTTTCGATTAAGTTCTATTCGGTAACTTTCCTAGACGCAAAAGTTAAGTAATATGTGGATTTGGAATTGCCAATTTTCAGTAATGAAACGTGTAAAGCCGGCATAATTTAGAAATATATTCTTTCAGTCTCAATGATGGACTCAATGGCAAACATGGTAGACAGCTGCCGCACAGAACGGCGTCCTCGTCGCCGTCTTCGCTACGGATGGTAGGGTTTCTGAATAAATTTCTGTTGCCTTGTAGCAATATATCAAAACAATAAGTAAACGGGTACTTTGAGAAACTGATGGCAGTAGCGAAAAATTAAATTGAAAATCTCACGGTGTGGAATAAATTTCGCGCTCCTCTGCCTATACCTTTCTTTATGTCCTCAGACCGAAGACGGCTCATAGCATTGCGCTATTTGGACTAAAACTAAATGTGCACCGGGAAGAAGCATTACTGCATAACCGTAATGAATTCCCTTATTAATTCTAATGAGTTCTCTTCTATTTCAATTTATCTTCGTTTGCATGTATGAACATAGCCCTGTCATGGAATCATTTTCCATTCTCCGTTCACCGCCTTTCGCGTTTGATGTTTTTTTCTCGACACAAATTTTTCACGTCTTCTATTCTCTACCAACGATGTTACTTCCCCTGACCGTAATACCTTATCTTTATTATCATCTTGGAAGAAATGTTATTTTTAAACGTACATAAATGCTTTCTTTGTGTAAAAAATATATATATTAGAACGCAGTTCACAGCGTTCTGAATCTGAACCCCGAATTATACGAAAAGAAACTGACGAACCTACGTTTCTCGTAGCTTCGTCAGTTTCTTCACATTGTTCCGCAGTGACAACTGAATTAGTGAACGCAATCACCCTTTAAGGCTAAAGCCTTAGGTGGCTAAAGCCTTTAAGGCTAAAGCCTCATCAAACGCGAAAATTGACCGTCGGCGTCACCAGGAGTGATGTAAAAATCATCACGTAACGACGTCACCGCATGACGTCATTACGTCTTCACAGATCGCCAAAATCTGCGAAGTCATTATGACGTCATCGTTACGTCACATCACGTGACGTCATCAGATGGCGCCATCGCTTGGTCAAAAGTGGGCCGATCACGGAGGCAGTGCAAAATCAAGTGAAGTGCAAAACGCTTGCGATGCCTCCCATCCTAGAGGCAGTGCATAACTACGCGTTAGGTAGTGTGCCTTGAGGAGACTGGATGATCGTCCCTTTACTCAGGAAAAGATCTTGGGTGCATGGTCTCCAAGTACGTACATCAGCCCAGAAAGCCACACGAGCCCTTCTACAATTCTTGAAGGCAACATCACTGAGCGACCGCCTGTGAAACCCTGCACTGTGTGTGTAGTGTGCAATGTGTCTCTCCTTCATCTCTTTATCTCTCTCTCTCTCGTTTTTACTATCCCTTATTCCCCTCTCCTCACGTGTAGGGTAGCAAACTGGATGTAGTCTAGTTAACCTCCCTACCTTTCCTATATTCCTTCTCTCTCTCTCTCTCTCTACGCGTTAGGTGCAGAAAGCCTTAGGAGGGGGGGCGGGGGAAGATCAATGCATCGACTGGGCAAGGCTTTCGGCTTTGAATCGTCTTAGGCGAATGCATGAAGTACCCTGCGAGTTTTGTTTTTCCGCAGTTGGCGTGACCCGATTCTCAGTGAAGAAAGCTGTGAACGTCAAAGTTTCGCAGCTATCTCCAGGACTCGTGAGGTTATTACTTTATTTTCGTCCGAGTGGCCCCTCAGTTTATTGATTCGGGCAGCCGCATCCGGTAGGGTTTCCGTTCTAAGCCGAAGGTATATAGAGCGTCCCACAAACGCCCGTCCTCGAGCCCCTGGGAACGTCGGAAACGGATGTTGACGGATAACTTACACGAGCGCTACGTAGCGAGAAAGTAGGTTGCGAAGGCCACCGCAGAAGACCGTAGCATCGAAACCATCATGCCCCGAAAGACGGAAGCGATCGACGACAAGTCACCATGAATCCGTCATATACGGTCATACTCATGTTTCCGTACAGGCTCAACCAACGAGGCGGAGATCGTCGGAGCGTGACTTCTTTTCAGTATCAGTCAGTTGGCTGCGCTGGTCTCCTCGCGAAAGACAACACCATTGAGGACAAGAGCAAACTGTGAAACTTTCGAGTGTTTATTGTCCGCAAGCGAAAATCGGATCTGTGTAAGACAAGAAAGGGCTGCAGTGGAACTAAGAAGTGGATTAAAAGAGATAAAAACAGAGTCATATTGAACTGTTCTGCCTTCTCAATGACAAATGGATGGATGGATCGAATAAATTTATTGAGGTCCAATTGGTCGCGCCAGTTTTCCTAGCCCGAAGCGGGCCGCTCCCGCTTAGGGACCGAAAGGCGAGCACGTTGGACAGCCCATAGCTGTCCCTCTAATGTGAGACTGCGTAGAACTTCGTTCCACCGCTCTTCAATGTTGTCCTTGTCATGCAAATGAGTTCTGCGGAAACCCGCAAGGTGGCGGAAGGGTTAAGAAAGGAAAAAATAGACAACCACGATAGGGAAAATAGACAATCACCTAGGTGGTTACCTCTGAGTTGCCGATCAATTCGTTCCCTCGCGCTGCCAAGTTGCTAGCTTCCTGGTTAGCTCAATTGGCAGAGCGACCGCCCCTGAAAGGCGTTGGTCCCGGGTTCGAACCCCGGACCAGGACGAATTTTTCGGCAACTAAGAAGCTTTTTCTTTCTGAGAAATCCGCATGGATTTCCTTGTGGCTTCGTGCTACAACCAGGTGGTTGTCTATTTTCCGTTTCGTTGTCCTTGTCGCTGCGTGACGCGGAGCCAACGCCAGAGCATATGACTGAGACCTATGGTGTCGATGCATTTGTCGCATGTTGTAGGAGTAGTGAACTCCGGATAAACCTTGTTAAATGAGAGATGGCCTTATATATTTAAAATCGTGCTGCCAAGTATAGATGAGACTTCAACACATCCGTTATGCGGCTGGCCTCTACGCATGTCCCAATGGAAGACGCTGGCTTCAGCATTGGCAGGCGTCGGGTGTGAACACTTTCAGTGAAACTAGCCTCTTGTACCGCAGTGTCTTACCGGACAGCATCAGCAACTGCTACAAGGGACATTTACAGATTTTCCGAAGAGTACTGCACTAAAGCCTAGACCTTAAGAAAACCACTGTGTATAACCTCTTCCTGTCCTCATCATCATCATCACGTCATCATCATAATCATCATCATCCCCCCCCCCCCCACCACCACCCATATTCCCCCCGATGCAAAGTATCAGGCTATATATCTATAGAGCGCACAAGCTCAGGCCAACCACTCTGCCTTCTCATAGATTATCTCTCTCTCTCTCTCTCTCTCTCTCTCTTTGTCGACCAGAGACCGTTTGATCACTTTTTGCGCACCTTCCTTCTTTGTCGTTGTAACTTCTTTTGCCTCACAGATTTCGATGTTTGCTTGCCAACAGCGTACAGTTGACACTTGCACATTTGTTCGGTTTTCGCCCTTCTTGGCGTTCTCTTTTGTCAGCAAGGCAGCGCAGTAAAGCGATTCTGCCCCAGCTAGCAATATCGTACTCGCTACCAGCTAACCTACGCTGTACCAGCTAGAGAGACGTCTCTAGCTGATGTATCAGCGATAGATGTACCAGCTAGAATACCAGCTAACGCTGATGTACCAGCTAGATAGAGCGAGAGCTGATCGGGCCTAAACAAAGCCAGCCGAATGCTTTCGAGCGCTCCTGTTCAATTAACCGAGCACAAGTACACAAAAAGCTGGGCTGTCTGTTGATGTTCCACAATACTTCTTGTCTAAATCGCATAAACATCAAGTCAGGGACTCAAACACGAAAGAAAAAGGTCATACCCCTAGTCGTTGGACTTGGCTGTTTGTGTTCAATGTCCTTACGCCATTCGCGAAAGTCAGAGGGCACCCCATGCATTTGTCTAAGACGACTCGAAGGCGAAAGCCTTCTTATTTTTCTTGTCAGTCGATTGTACTGATCACGCCACCCGGTAAAGCCTTCCGCATCTCATGCGGTTTTGCACTGCCTCCGGGGTCGGCTCACCTTTTGAGCAAGCGACGATGACATCATCATGTGACGTACCGTTGACGTAACGATAAATTCATAATCATGTCACAAAAATTGGTGATCTGTGACGTCTTTATGACGTCATACGGTGAAGTTATCACATGATAATCCCTTCACTCACTCGCGTTGACGCCGCTGACGGTCAATTTTCGCGTTTGATGAGGCGTGTAAGGCTTTCGCCTTGATAATTACAGCGCAGCCAATCACGTAGCCACATACTGACAACTCCAAAGGGCTCGGGGCAACCAGCCAAGTATGTTTTTGACATATCTCGAGCGAACACGCCCAACGCAGCTTGAAGTGCTCGTTCAGATTTCTGAGTGAGACAGGCTTCGATGCTCGTCTTTAGAGCATGTGCTAATGTAACGTATATAGACTTTCGTCCGTCTTCTACCCCGCACAGGAGAGTGTGTGCAGCGACTCATTGTGCCATACCATAGTCACCTCTAATCATGCCTCCCTCTTTCTCTTTCTTTCCCTTTTCCCCTTACCCCCCGTGAAGATTGGCAGGCCAGAAACCCGCTTTCCAGGCCAACCTCTCCTCCTTCTTCCCATTAAACATCTTCTTCTTCTCGTTCTTCGAGCGAACACGCTGTCTCGGAGTCATTCCTGACAACGCTATCGATGTGCCGTGCAGGATTTCGCAACGCTGCCTGACCATGTGCTTCGGAGGCCACCGGTAGAAGGGCGGCGGCCGTGCCTGCGCAGCGGTGGGGCGGCGGCGGCGGGTAAGCGGGAGGCGGCCCTCCTCCTGCGGCGGCGATGCCCTGATCCATGGTGCAGCTGCCCCAGGCCCCGGTCAGCCACAGCAAGGGGTCATCCTCCTCCTCGGTGTACCGGCGCTCTGTCGTCAACTCCTCGCTGCCCAACGTCGCCAACGCTGCCGGAGGCTGCGAGTCCTGGGAGGACGCGCAGCACATCCTATGGCAGGTACGCGGGGACGACCAACACGAACCCTGGACATCCATGATGTCCGATGAAAGGAGCGGCGTGTTCATAGATATCGCCCCCGTATCTGTGTGCGAGAAGTTTGAAGCTATGTCAGCGCAGCTTAAACAAGGACACAGAGGCTTGGACTTCTCTCGCGTTGCCATATCGGTATACGTTCACTCTAAATCAGCAATACCTACCCCTCAAAGAGGTATTGCTTAATTAAGTATACAAACAGTCCGACTACTTATTCTGTATAGCTTGTTTCAACTCCACGGTAAAGGTGACAGATGCGGGTCGGAATGGAGCTCCGGTGCTTATACATGGCGAGTATCTAGACAGCGAAAGATGTAGCGGAAGCGACACAGGCTTGATTGGTTTGTGATTATGACAAGTAAAATTCGGCAGATCCAATGTACCACGGGAATCGATGTTATGCGAAGCATGTGGAGGGAAGGTGGCTGTGGTGTAATTTTATTATTGAGTGAAACGTTACGAAATGACGCTGAATATATGTACAAATGGTGTACGCACATACATATGTTGAACAGTCAGATATGTTTTATATAACCATTTGTTTACAGTTGCGTAACGACGCCAACAGAAACATGGGTTTACCAACACCAGAAGCGGTAAGCTGATATGTAGCGCTCGTGCTTGCGAGGATGGTAGCCCTGGCTAGTGCTACGTAGACCAACTTCTGCGGATGGCGCTTAATTATACAATTGACGTTAGCCTGACATGACGCGTGTATCCTAGACGTACATATGTAATGTTTGACTGTGAAGTGTGACTTTGTGTGTGCGTGCTCTCTCCTCTCTCTCTCTCTCTGTCTCTTTCTCCATCTTTAAAACTCCCCCACCCGTTGCCCCAGTGTAGGGTAGCATAGCGGTCCTACTAGACTGGTTAACATGCCCTGCCTTTCCTTTCCCTCCTCTTCTTTCATTCCTTCCTCTAAAATTAGATAGCCAGCACTGCAAACCACAATTGACGTTTCACCAACATTATGCCTGCATAGGTTGTTTTTTTTCCAAAGCACTTTCGAGACCTGGCGTGGCTCTGTGGTAGAATACTTGATTGCCACGCAGAATGCTAGGGTTCGATTCCTGCTGGGACCCTGATATTTATTCTTTGCATTCGTCGGGTCAACGCTGCCGATGTCAGTTGTTCTTAACGCTCTCACATTTAAATTACCAATGTCTGCTCTCGCCGTTCCTGGGTAGATATAAACCGTCAATCACCTGTGACGTATACCCGCATACCGCGGCCCGTGGTATACGGGTATGTGCCACACGTGTCTGGAGGAAAGGGTTTGACGACGCACGCGGCAGAATTTTCACGTTATTCACGTTACGACCTGCCAGACATATTCGACAAACCCTCTCACCCTCCCATACTAATTTTGGTCTACCCCAAGTTCAGGAGGCGATCACGAGAGCGCACAGACGTAGGCGGCTAGATAGATAGATCGATAGATAGATAGTTAGATACACTCTTAATGAGGTCCCGCTTAAAGTGCTGGATATAGCCAGCTAATCGGACATTCTTCGGCTGGTTTCCTGGATATAGCCAGCGTTTAACCAGGACCTGATTAAGAGTGTAGATAGATAGATAGATAGATAGATAGATAGATAGATAGATAGATAGATAGATAGATAGATAGATAGATAGATAGATAGATAGATAGATAGAAACGCTCAAAGTGCCTGCATTTCGCTAAGAAATGCTTCGCATTCAAACAACGCATTAACAACAGGGCGCCCAGATCTGCTTCGCGGCAGCGTTCCTGGTTCCGCACCGGTTCTCGCTGTCGTCGCTGGTGCTGCGCTGGCTGCTGACGCTGAGCTTCGCGCTCACCAGCATCTGGGCCGGCCTGGTGGTGTGCGCGCCCGACGTTCTCGCTTGGCACCTGACCTGCCTGCTGGTGAACGCGGCGCACGCGCTGCGCCTGGCCTGGCGAGCGCTGCCGCCCCGCATGCCGACGCACCTGAGAACCCTCTACGAGCGAATGTTCCTGCCCTACCAGGTGATTAATTAGTCGTTATTAAGGCGAAGAAAGGCTCGGATGCTTCGCCAAATGCGAGAATTGATTGTCAGCGTAGGCGTCAACATGATAGCGGTCATCGTCATCACTTGATGACGCCCCATATGTCATCGTGACGTCACAAGTCGCCAAAATTTGTGACGTCAGTATGACGCCACATGAGATGACGTCACGGGATGACATCATCACATGATATCATCGCTTGGTCAAAGGTGGGCAGATGACTTAAATCCAGATGAGCTGCGTGAAGCTTGCAATCCATCTGATGCTGGAAGCATGTGCAAAACCACATTAGGGGCAGAACGCTTTCGGAGGGGGGCGGAGGAGGACTATTACATATGGAGTAAGATGTGTTGTACCGATTGAGATGAGACGACGTGCGTGAATTTTGCCTGCGAGCCGTCTTAGGCGAATGCATTAGGGACCTTGTGAGTTTCTTTTTTTTTTCTTTCTAAACAAAGCGTGCAATGAACGGGGAAACGCGACACTGGAACCACGCCGACATTGCACGGCACATACCATCACCTATTCCCCATGAACATTATATCACTACTGACAATGCAGTACTAATGCGTCCCCAAACGATTTAGTACTTGCTCTTATTGCAATAATAATGAGGAATCCATTCGCAGATTACTGCGCTACGGCGAGCACTTCTTTGATTGAACAGCGCGGGAATCGTGAAAACGCAAGATAAGCACAGGATAGCCAAATATCCCCAATATTACGTTTATCACGTTGTTGTTTTCACGAGACAGAGTATCTTACATTGTACTTAAACAACGGCGCAAAAGACGGGACTAACGGGAAATAGAAGACACATACGACGCTGTACTTGCAACTGAGTTTATTGGAAGAAAATGTTTCACTTTTTAAGCCAGATGACGAGCATTTACGCATGCTCATAGTCAAAAACAACACAGTCCATACAGTCTTTCCTTAATTTCGTCTTTTGCGCTGCTTTTTAAGTACAATGCATTTCAACCCATCTTTTAAGTACAATGCATCCCACTACAGAGTATCTTACTTTGGTCGCTCGCATAGGCGTGCGCACGGGGGGGGGGGGGGGGGGGGCAGAGGGGGCGGCCGCTCCCACTAGTCACATAAGAGGGGGGGGGGGGCGCAAAGTCAGCCCCATAAATTGACGTTATAAGGAGGGGGGGCGCTGCGACGAAACTTCGCCCCCCCCCCCCCCCCTAAAGGGGAACCCTGCGCACGCCTATGGTCGCTCGCTTGGCTTTTTTGATGCTGTTGCCACAGTGCAAACACAGACGTAATGGTTCGCGGAATGTTTTTGCTTTGTAATGTGACCTGAATGAAGCGTCGAAGCAAGTCGCACAGTGCAGCCACTAATACTATATCCCCGTCAGGCGTGAATTACGATCCAATGTCTACGAATGTGTAATATTCACATACCATAATTCTAAGGCACTCGATATTACATTCCAAGAAAGAAAATGAAGTAATGTGGTGTTATGTGTGAGTTTTAGTAACTAATTGTAATTAGCATGTAATTAACTACTTCATTATTCTGCAGTCAGTCGTGTTCAATTTTCAAATAAAAAGAATAAAATAATAGGCTCCAAATGTGTTCGCAGTTAGTTTTTGCTTGTATGAATTTTGAAAAAATAAAAGTAATACTTTCGACGCTGTTCTGGAGCGCTGCACGTCGAATGACCCGTCGAACTTCGTAGTGAATTCACCAAAGTGATCCGTCACAGTCATACGCACCACTCTGACATTAAGTCAAAACATGGTGATTATGCAGAAGGTTCAATTTATCTAATGAGCAATGTATCTTGCTCTCTTTTGGCCACGAGTTGACACAACTAGCTTAAACAGGTTGCGTACACAAACGCAGCCACCGCCGCTGGAGGGGATATTACTAGCAAGTTGAAAAACGCTAGAAAGTTGTTTCCGCATCCCAAGCCTTAAACATGCACACATTGCCCTTTCTTTATATTTTTCGAGATAAGGTGTGTTCGATTAACCAAACGATCGATCACTCACTCACTCACTCACTCACTCACTCACCCACTCACCCACCAAATCACTCACTCTCTCACTCATCCACTTTTCCACCAATTCACTCACTCATCCACCAATTCACTTACTCGCTCTCTCGCCCAGTCATCCACCAATTCACTCACTCACTCACTCACTCACTCACTCACTCTCTCTCCCACTCACTCACTCTCTCTCTCACTCACTCACTCACCGATTCACAAACTCACTCACTCGCCGACCGCAGGTGAGCAAGAATCGGTTTGTGGAGCTGACACGTGCTACCGAAGTCACTCACTCACTCACTCACTCACTCACTCACTCACTCACCGATTCACAAACTCACTCACTCGCCGACCGCAGGTGAGCAAGAATCGGTTTGTGGAGCTGACACGTGCTACCGAAGTCACTCACTCACTCACTCACTCCACTCCACTCACTCACTCACTCACTCACTCACTCACTCACCGATTCACAAACTCACTCACCGATTCACAAACTCACTCACTCGCCGACCGCAGGTGAGCAAGAATCGGTTTGTAGAGCTGACACGTGCTACCGAAGTCACTCACTCACTCACTCACTCACTCACTCACTCACTCACTCACTCACTCACTCACTCACTCACTCACTCACTCACCGATTCACAAACTCACTCACTCGCCGACCGCAGGTGAGCAAGAATCGGTTTGTGGAGCTGACACGTGCTACCGAAGTCACTCACTCGCTCACTCACTCACTCACTCACTCACTCACTCACTCACTCACCGATTCACAAACTCACTCACTCGCCGACCGCAGGTGAGCAAGAATCGGTTTGTGGAGCTGACACGTGCTACCGAAGTCACTCACTCACTCACTCACTCACTCACTCACTCACTCACTCACTCACTCACTCACTCACTCACTCAATCACTCACTCACTCACTCACTCACTCACTCACTCACTCACTCACTCACTCACTCACTCACTCACTCACTCGCCGACCGCAGGTGAGCAAGAATCGGTTTGTGGAGCTGACACGTGCTGCCGAAGTGGTGCATCTGGCCGCCGAACGCAGGTACGCCACAGAGGGCGTCACCGCGGCCGACCAACGGGTCTCCATACTACTCACCGGCAAGTAAGTAAACGCGCAACCACCTGTACACTCATTTCAGTCTGAAATACCTTGCTCTAATTACGACTGGCTGAAGGGCGCTTTCATGTTGTCAGCTTGACTGCTACCAAGATGCTGTCCCGTCAGAGTAGCTTGGTCTACTCGCGAAATGCTATTCACAAAAACAACTGTAGAAAGAGTAGCACCAACATGAACAAGAACTGTACTTAAAACGTCGTTATAACGAATTGGAAGGGGGCGTCGAGCTTGCTTCATTATAACCCTTACCAAGTTACATTCCTTATTACCCCTTACCAGTGGCGTAGCCAGGGGGTAGCACACCGGGCACGTGCCCCCCCCCCCCCCCCCCGAAATGTTTTTTCGCCATGGCATACAAAGCGAAAAATGACCATTTCAATGAGGTGCACCCCCGAAATCAAGGAGGTGCCCCCCCCCCCCCCCCCCCCACCCCGAAAAAAATTTCTGGCTACGCCCCTGTCCCTTACTGCAACACTAGACGTCGAAAGAAGCCGTCGTTGAGGCCCACGGTATAATGCTACAGACTATTTTATGGACGGGCTTCTGTGCCGCCATATTGGGCGGTTAACTTTGCCGTTTTGTCTTTGACAAGTAAACTAAAAATGCTGCAGAGACGCATAAGCATGAAAACGGTTGAGTTGGTGCATTCAACGTTTTATGACCTCATAAATTCACGCGGCGTACCACAGCAAAAAAAAAATAATAATAATAATAAAAAAAATAAAAAAATTCGTTTAACAGCACACGGTGGCGGCGCCCATGTGTCTCGCGTAAAATCGTCCGTGCAGCCATGCATGCGACGGAGTTTGATGAAAGAAACAGTCTAGCAGTGTTCGGCGTGAGTACCCTGGGATTTGTTAGCATCTGGTGCGGCAGCATTTACAATAGTTGCCTTTTCCTACGATGCGATGATCTTTCGCTTTTATTATGCACCCAAGTGCGGCATTAGAAGAGCAAATAAGCAGTTCATTCGCCCGCACACACGAGTCATTGGTGAGTGCGCGTGGCGACGATGTGACCGGCGGTAAAACCAGACTCCCTAGTGACGTAGCATGGCGTATTAGTTCTCGAGTTTTTTGTCTGCTATGGCCCCTCGAATTAAATTGATCGTATACTTGTCGCATGTTTCCGTTCCAACGTGCACAGCCAGCGATTTTATAAATATTCGAAAACAGTTAAAGAAACATTCGTACTGACGAATAGAGGCTATCCGATTCAAAGACCGAATTCGTAATGGACGAGCAATGAGAACTTTTCAAATTATCGAACGCCCTTATACACGGGGTGTCGGGTGACGTGACGGCCTTTGTTTCTCGATGCGCAGGCTGCAAGTGACCTGCGAAGACGTATTACTCCACTACGTACAACCCAACGAATTCATCGACTCTCCAGAATACGAGTCGTGTCCTATAGGTAGTGATAAGTTATTTCAGGTGAGTATTATATGTCTCGTACAATTTAATGTCGTCGTTTTTCTTTTCGAAACCTTCTCATAGTCCCTACGTTGCTTGAATACCGTTGGCCGTGCCACTAAAAACAAAATATTGGGACGTCGTGTGCTGCTGACCGTCGCGTATATCAACGCAGAGTTGTCAATCGGGGTGGTTTCCTACCTACCGTCCTGCCTACGGGTAGTCACGTTCCATGAACAAATAAATAAATAAATAAATAAATAAATAAATAAATAAATAAATAAAGGAAAGAGAGAGAGAAAGATCAACAGCATTTCTAATTCTCGGTGAGAAAATTGCATGAGATAGAATTAGATTACGGACACGCGCATAGCGAGAAAAAATAAATAAATAACCTTGGTTGTTTATTAACAGCTGACAAATCGATAGGGTATCCAATGACATAATTACATGGTAGTACAGTAACGGTGTTCCCAATATAAAACCACATACACACGTATACCATAAACGCGCGAATATGTTAAGTCCGCAATCAGACAAAAACAAATAAAATGTAAGCGAGACAACAAATCGAGCTAACGAGAAACTATCCATATGTAGGTCTGGTGTAACTCGCGTCTCTATATAGTGCACGCTCTACGGCTTTGTTGAATTTTTTTTTATATAAACATAAGCACAAACGCCACAGGGAAGCCACGACTTTCTACGTCACTGTACACAGACGGAAAATCCTTGAACAGGGGGGCGTCGCTGCAACTGCAGCGACACCAGATGGGAAGCTCTTCTGGAAATTGTCAAATTCTGTCATTGGTCAATTCCGATTGGCCCAGAGGGCTGCTACAACCTCTCTAATTGGCTTAAAATGCCGCAGTTACGAAATTTGACTAGAATCTGACAATTTGCAGATTTTTTTCTGCTCTTCAAGCCTCCAACTTCTCCAAAACGTCTGCTTTGGTTTGGATTTCCACGTACAACCCTATAGGAGGTATTCACGTGACGTCATCCGCAAGGGGCGCTAGCGCGGCGGTCGCCATACTTGAGGTCTCGCGCGCGAACATCATCATCGAACTACAACCAAAGTTCGCTGCAGCATGTGCTATGTTGCTATTTTTCTAAGAAAACGGGTTAGTGAGGTGTAGCGCCGCCAGACATCAGGCTGTCATATGCCGGATCGCTGACGGACCACGGCTATGGCGGCGCACTCGCTAGCACCGCCTGGCGGGAACATCTTAGTGAATACCTCCTATACGAATTTTGAGCGAGCTGGCATGCATAGGCAACTGGTGTAGGTAAGACCCCCCTCAACCGCCTGTCGCGCAGGTGACCATCACGGCGCTGGAGCCGTGCACCTACCTGACGTGGCAGCGGCGGCGGCTGCATCTGCTGCTGCGCGCCAACCCGGCGCTGTGGGCCGTGGTGAACAACCTGGTGGGCCGGGACATCGCGCTCAAGCTCTACTCGCTCGCCGAGTTCCACCAGTTGGGCGCCGACGGCGTGCCACTGCCCGTGCGAGACGCGAGCCCCGACTGGGGCAAGCAGGTGCCGCGCAGCCTCAGCCTGGACGCCGTGTACACGGGACCCGAAGGAAGGCTCCGGTCGTTCGCGTGGCACGCGGCGCGCGAGGCCTCCAAGCGGGCCGTGGACGCCTCCATCGCTTCCTCCTCACACGTCTCCTCCTACGCGCCCGGTACGGTATACGTCACCTGCAGTAGTACGGAGTCTTAACGCTACCGTAGCAGCGATATGTCGGCAGCCACGACCTGCGCGAAGGCGGTATTAACGAACTCCGGTAACGCGGATGTCATACGCGCACTTTCGATCATCCAACAAATAACATGAATATTCCTTAGATGTCAAATTAATTACTTGGATATTTTTATAAACTCCGCAGCTTCATTTGAAAATGTGCGCTTAATCGAATAATGTGTAATTTGACTAATTAATTAATTACCTAAGTGCACAGTAAAATTCTATGAGTTGCTGAAGAAGTGAACGGACAATAAGTTAATTGCATTCTCACAACACACGCATGTTTTTCTTAATGTTTGGGCCGAGCAAAACCCACATTGCGTGGCTCCACTGGTACTTTCGCATTGCTGTAGTTCGCTCAATATCTTCCACGAATAGTGAGATTTACTAACTTTCCTTATTCCATGACGATGTCGCTGTAAGCCATGAGTTGGCGATATACATGCATGATTGCGCTTTAACCTTGCGTGCAGACTTCTGTGTGCATGTTGTGTGCGGTGTTGCAGCACATAATAATCAAGGAAACTAGTGATACACGGATGTGTGTTGAATCTTGTGTGTGAAGCCTCTGCTGAGCCACTTGATGTAGGCTGTACACGGCGGCTGCCACGAGCCAACGAGGCCAAAAGACAAACCCTGCTGATGCGCTTAAGGATGTCGTGCGCTTTGGCCTTGTTCTATGTGCGCTACCTATATTTGTACTCGTCACTGTTGCGTGTGCTACGTGTTGTACACCTCCGCCAAACGCTGGAATTCCTACGAGGCGCATAACAGAAGTGCAACGTAATCAGATATGGGCACCAAATGCGTACGTTGATGGAGAACTACTGGTTAAGATAAATGCATTCATTGTGGCATACACCCAACGTCACGATGAAAGGTAATAACTATCATAATGTTAGTTCTCGGCACTGGATCCTGGTAACTATATAATTGTTGGGGTTTAACATCCCGAACCCCCGATATGATTATGAGGGATGCCGTTGTGGATCGAGGCATCCGGAAATTTCAACCAGCCAGCGTTCTTTCACACGTGAACCTAAATCTAAGTACACAGGCCCCTAGCATTTTCGCCTCCCTCGAAAATGCGGCCGAAATTCGATCCTGCGACTTTCGTGTCAGCAGTCGAGCACCATAAGCACTAGACCACCATGGAGTTTGCTGGCTCTTGGTCAACTGCTGTATCGAGCCATTTGCTTCTGAGTGTTTTAGAAGGGGATAATGTGCTGGCAGAGCGCAACTAGAGATATGATTTGCTTTGACTCCGGAATGTGCCTATTATTCATGGATATATGGTACTGCATTCCAGGGGGCGAATCGGCCTAGATAAGCTTCTTTCCGTGTCATGTTTGGCGCAGGAAGTGCAGGGGACGGCGTCTCCCTGAGAGGCCGTCCACACAAAGAGGCCTCTCCCCATGTTATCCCTGGAGTGTAGCTATTATAGTATAACTGCAGTCTTGCCAGCTCACCTTACTTGCTTAACTGTACGCTTGTGCTTAACTTCTAACTGCTACTGTTGCGTCCCCATTCCCTCTTTTGCCCGCGTTTGCCTCGTCGCCAAAATACCCTCAACAGGCCGTGCTGCCGAGCCATCTCCGGTGCACACAAAGAGGCCCCGCCCCAGCCCGCGTCCAAGTCCGCGCCCGAGTCCGCGTGCATCGCCTCGCCGCTCCCTGGTGCGGTGCGGACGCCGTGGTAAAGTGACCACCAGTCTGGTTACCGCCACCGCTGGCACCGTGTCTGAAACGCCTCTGTAGAGCGAGAGAACGCTTTGTGCACCCGCTACAGCTGATGTCGCTATCGCTGCTTCAATGCTGCTGCTGCTACTGCTGCTGCTTCATGCTTCTGCTGTTGCCACGCCGCAGTCGACGCTTCAACGTAAGCAGCGTGCTTCCGTGCTTGTGTGCTGCTGACGCTGGCTGGCTGGTGCTGCCTGAGCTTCCGGTGTGTGCCCGCATCGTCGTTGTGTGCGCATTGTGCGTGTAGCAGTGAACACCCCGAAGTGACATCGCCATAGCTCCAGGTGAATCGTGCTCAAAACTGCAGTGAACGAAAACGGTAACAACGGACGCCCGTATTGTTTTTGTTTTGTTTTCTTGCGGGCTTCGCCGCAGGCGCGGCGTTGTCGTAACCACACTTTGCTTCGCGCTGCTTTTACTTTATTTCTTTTCGCGTCACACGACGACGGCGACTGTTTATTTTGCGAGTTGCATTCCAACAACATATCATACCACTCATCGCCACGGCCACCATTTTGGCTCGACTGTAGATTTCCGGCATATCTTCAGACCGAAACAGCAGTGCGCTATTGAACGCCAGCACTGAACGCCAAAAGGCGATACAAACATAACTGTTTTGGAATTGACAAGCTTTTGTGGACACCCCGCTAATGTGAGAACAAGGACTCGCTATACCCTATGGCACTCTAATAACTACAAGAAAAAGGCAGCTTTACAACGCGATAATAGAACACCAGTGTTTCGGCAGTTGCTTCCACGGCGTCATACTTGTGTACAAAGAGCAGACAGCGATAACAGTCTCGCACTTGTCAACGAGGTGCGAAAAGTGCGCGCATTAGAGATGACTTATTGAATGCCCATGACGAAGCACGTGCAAGGTGTCATTTACTTCACCCATTCGCTTCGATTAAACCAGGATACTGTGATTAAAAGCAGGTGTACTACGGTATACTGACCACATACGAGGGTTTTCAATGCTTGTTTTCGTTACTGGCCGCAGTCCACAAAATACAAGTTCGACTAATTGCAGGTGTGACGTACGGAACTTGTACAGTTGCTTTACGACAGAACAAATGCATTCGAACAAATGTGTACGGAACTTGTACAGTTGCTTTACGACAGAACAAATGCATTCGAACAAATGTTTTACATGAAGTTTCACACTCTCAATGTTCAGAGGCATTTAGAAATGGAGCGAGTCCTAATGATGGTATCGCCCTCACAAGCTGAGAGTAGGCTGCTCTTACCAATCCCGAGGCAGTGACCAGGTCTCCTGCTCGGTTTAGCGTTCAACTCTAGGATTAAAAGCTTAAGTGCAGTTTGAATCCTCCATTTACAAAGACATTTTTTTTCCGTTTGAAATTAAAAATACACGCAGGAAAAGAGAGAGCGGAGAGAGGTGGCATTGCGCCCAAATCTCATCTTCTTCCACTGAGCTCACGATTGAACTCACGAGTACCGTGTTATTCTTCCCGTGTTTGTATCTACGTTTTTGATTACTTATAGAATAAGAAACGGATTGAAGTAGGCCGGGTCGCTTTCGTACAAAATAAAAAATAAATGATGTTTACGTAATCGGTCATTTGCAGTGAGATTTTTATTATTCGTCTTTCCTGCGACTGGAGGTTCTTAAGGTGCGAGGAAGTACGCGCAACTGACTCGGGCTTGCAAAGGCGTGTGAACACCATGCTCAGACAATCTCGGCGGTGTCGGAATGTAGTGCGAACTGGATGTGAGATTTGAGACAGTGTGTGCGTGTTCTATGTGAACTGAGGTTGTAAAAGTCGTACCTTGATTAAATAACCCTTTTTTTATTGTATGGTGCGACGTCGTAAAAATAGAATTAAAGATAAGTGCAGGTAGGCGCTTACTATTTTCTTTAGTGGCATGAGAACCGAGTGACACTCTTTACTATTTTCCAAACCATGCTATCTAGCACCGGTGCGAGTTGCCCGAAAACCATGATAAAAATAAAAACACATATAAAAGGAATGGAAAGGAGTTAAGCTGGGTGCACATTAAGGTGCATCATTCATAAGTTAAAATTGGGACCCACATAATTAGCAGAAATTAGTATAAACAGCAATTAGACCTTCAGAACCCCATCGGATGGGGCTCGCTATGCAAAAGAATTGCGAAGATGTGGCCACATCCTAACCCATGTTTACCCAAGCACCGGATGCAAGTGCTAACTCCCAGGCTCCTAAGTCTTGCATTATGGTCGCTTTATGGTTATTTTTTTTCTCGATATTGCTTGGTTAGGCTGGACCTTTTACAAAGTCGGGGATCATTCGCTGCGCTCTTCATATAGGCAGCGGCGTCAAAGAGCGCGAAAACCAAAGATTGACAACTGGGAATAACCGTCATCACGGTAATATGACTGTTTTGCGTTAAATGTTCGACCAAAACGCACCTACTGACCTTCTTGACCGTCTCCGGACAGAATCTAAAAATAAATTTTTCATTAACGCCATTTTTTTTCTGCTCGAATTTCTTCTTTTAGCCTGATGCGATGTCACGTAATATCACATCCTCTTACTCCGCTTAATATGTGTGGTTGTCGATCAGCTTAAAGCGACATGAGAAAGCGACAAGCTCTCAATTGCTGCTCATAATAAGCGAATGGCGGTAGAACAAATTGAAAAAGAAAGTTAAATGAACAACGAACACTTTGACACATGCACAAACTTGATTCAGTAACACGTCAGAAATTCCGGTCTTTTGAAGGGTTTCCTATTTCCATTGCATATTGTTTGCTTCAAGCACGAATGACGTAGTTATAGTGCTTATTTCACAATGCTGGCGTAAAGAAGAAAACAAGAAATGTAGAAGTGAAGCAAGTAGCGCAACTGAACGAAGTGAAGTAGTGAAGTGACTGTGTGAAGTACGTAACAGTGTTATCGGGTAGCTGTAGACATGTGAGGGAAGTGAACGCGCGAAGTGAACGCTTCACCGTGCTACGAACGTTTCCAAAACGAAATTTGTTTTTCGTGCTTGACGTTGTTTGCTATAGTGCTGTAATAGAAAAAGGAAGACGAACACGTCCCCTTGAGAAATATACACGATAGATATAAATGGTCTCGGCACAAGAGAAAAAAGCAACCCTCAACAATTTTCTCAACTGAAATTTACACATGCAAGGGCCTTTCTCTTTTAGTTTTCTTTTTTTTTTCTTCACACCCAACTGTCATTCCTACAAGATGTATTGAGTAAAGTAGTTTCAACGATACAAACCACGCGTGTCCGTGAATACGTCACACGACGTATTCGAGAAAACACGAGACGTTTAGGCTCCTCTAGCCAGAATTTCAGCATGTTACATTCAAAATGCCCTAAAATAGATAGCACCTTTGCTTCCCCGGCTACACTACACATGCACTGCTTTCTTTTACAAAGTTCCGCACAGTTATGCGAGAGCAACTGCCGCGTGCACGTGCGGAAAAAGGTGGACAAAGGTGTGCTTACTTCGTGCGACACCTTTTCGTGTATTATATATTCTCGTGTATTATTATATTTTTCAGGTTAATTAGCCCACTTTTGTTACTGGAAGAATAAATGTTCGTGCAGTTTGGAGCTCTTAGTAAGAAAAATTGTTTCTTTTCTTTCCCATTCCAAGACATAAGGCTCATGTTTAAAACACTTAATAAGCAGCACATAGATTGGCTCTCGCGTCTTCCCAGAAATGTTCGTAATATCGAATGCCTTCGCACTTTGGTTAATTCATACGGTCAATTCATTATATGACATCGCAAGAGGAATTGAGAGCGTGGATTAGAACATGGAAGGACACAAGATACACATCGAAGATGTAAAAAGGTTATGAATAGCACGGAAAACACCATCCCAGAAGTGAAAATAAATAAATAAATAAATAAATAAATAAATAAATAAATAAATAAATAAATAAATAAATAAATAAATAAATAAATAAACGTGCGGCGCAGTTAAGCAATCGGGATAAGATTGACGATCGTATTCGCAATTGTTTTATACCACCTGAAGTTGCTTTCTGTATAGGTGTAAATCATATGCTTTCCTTAAAAACATATAAAATAAAGCATCACTATCTTTTCAATTAGCCTACCTGCATAGTACGCAGAATTGCCACCTTTCCTATATCTAATTTTCGATTCCCTCACTTCTTTTTAGCTACGGGGTTCTTGGCCTAGATAACCGTTTTGGAATACGTAGGTAAGCGTTATAAAAACAAATAGCAAGCGTGATGACAGACGCGTGACATTCTGTTATCCCGGAGCTATCAGTCGATATGCTCTTCCCATCTCGAATATAAAAACAAGAAAGAAAAGACAAGGGAGCTACTGGAGCTGCTGTAGTTGTGCTCACATACAAAAGAAAAATATCAAAGAATACATCTCCCATGTAGCCTATCAGAATACGTAGGACGTATCTAGTAATCTCTTCTAAGCTCCTTAAGGACAAAATTCAACGAGGCATACTTCACATACTCCACCTGTACATATAACACCCCTCACAATTGACGTTCTTTATCCTCAAAATTATATTTCTAGACTTCGCCCATGTACATAGTATACCTAAGTGATCCTGTTATTGCGTAGTTCAAAGGCAACCCCACTGCACAGAAATGAACCAAGTTCGCAAAGAGTTTTACCATTACACGCCTTATATGTGCACCTACTCTACCACAGATCTTCCTTTTATTAGATGCATGGAATGCAGCATGGTCGTCCTGATGTGTGATGTTTCCCTGTGCGTTCGACATGTTCCACCGGTGTTGAAGTATGTGTTGCTGTAGTCCGCGAAGTAAGCCATATAGAGATAATATTAGCTCTACTTATTATAAACAAATGATTTCATCGACCATAAAAATGTCATAAACGAAAATAACAAGCATCAAAGAGTAGCGCACGACGAATAGCACAAAACACTGGTTACATGCGGCTTTTTGTTGACTTGTTTTCTCTTCAGAGTTATGGGTGAAGTTCGACCGATTAGCGTCGCTTGCACTTCGGCTGGATAGTCGAAATCAGCGAGGTTAGAAGAGTACCAAGTGACGGCATCGAAAAATGGTGCTACGCTTAGTGACGATGTGGTATAGGTAAATTCCGTGCGATTTCACTCGTTAAACGTGTTTAAACAGCCGTACAATGGACCCAACGCTTCTATCGAAAAAGCAGTCTCAACCCCTCAATGAAACGCTGTACCTTTCAAAATGTAAACCACTCTTCCAAAAATTTCGCGCTTCAAGAGAGCGTAGGCAGGTATTTTGCTCAATCAATGATTTCCTGTTCTCACTGCTTTTCTCCTTCTCCTTAAACGGTTGTGCATCGCCTTTTTAATTATCACTTGTGCAGCGATTCGTCCACATCGGCCGTAATAAACTCGCGTTGTCGTTTTAGTCACACGTCGAGTGCGTGAATAGTCCAAGCTAATATTTGTAGTTGGACAACGTAGCCATCTCCGCCGCGAACTGTGACGCCTGTAAAAAAGTTACGCGCGTCTCTAAAACTCGCTGGATATTACATTGTTATTGTATGGACTATCCCCGCATAGCGGATCACCAATAGACCGTAGGAAATAAACTCCACGAACATTACGAACGCAAAGCTTAAAAACTTCATTTGGCCGGATGTACACCTAACAGTCTACAATGACGTAAATCTCACTGTGAGAGGTTAGCAGTCTATTCTGGCATTTGTAAGGGATTGGATAATTATTCGGGACAGTGCTGTCAGAAAAGCTCTTTAACTAACATCTCGATAACGACCATGGCTACAAAGTGTTTTTATAACTATATTTATTGCCGTTAGTACATCAGCTATCGACGGTAACTCTTCGGAAAGCTAACTACTATGGATCGAGGTGAGGGGAGTGTTCCGTGCAAGTTTAATTGAATTATTTAAATTATGTTCTGCGGCACCACGTCCCAAAACCAGGTTACGAGTATGAGGCACTCCGTTGTGGAGGACTCCGAATTAAATTTGAACTAGATCTAGATATACGTTTATTTTACTTTTCGCATTTGGAACCCATCGAAATGGTGCAGCCATGACTAGGAATCGAACCCGTGCCCTAGCGTTTAGCAGCGTAAGGCCACAGCGTGAAAAATTAACACACACACAAGAAGAAAACACGTCAGACGAAGAAACATTTCAGAGGGGAAAAAAAAAACACTTCAGACGAGGACAGGAAGAAAATTCGTCCTCGTCTGACGTGTTTTCGTCTAGCGTGCTGCTAATGTTTTCGGGCTACATCTTATTCGTAGCAATGTTATTCCATCGCCGCGGATAAGAGTACGGGTATGAGAGGCAGTTTCATATGGGAGTAACCATAGCTACGACATTGCAGTCTGTCGCGGTGTTGACCAATCGTCGCCTTTGTCCCCCTCCTCCTCCACCACCTCTTCCCCCTTCACGTAGCCGTGGCCCAAGAAGAGCCGGAGAGAAGGCGAAGGGTCAAGCTGGTCGCGGCTGCAGGAGTCGCCAATGTAGAGGCATAGCCTCTGCAAGGCTTAGCGCCGTCAACTCCCTGGTTCTTCGGACATGCCGACGAGCAAGACGAATAATTGATTCCGTGCGCTTAGTGTCGTGCTGCTTCGTCGTGCCGGAGCACCGGTGTCTTTCTAGGACACGCGTTCCTCTTCGGTGTACGCCTCGTGAAGCCGCTTTGGTTTGCTGACACGAAAAAAAAAAAAGAGAGAGAGAGACGCTTCTAGAAGCTGCAATCGGCGTAGGGTTGTCGTAAGTTGTGTACGCGCTGCGACGATGTTGTTGCTGCGGGCAGCCCCGAGCAACCAGGACGACACGCGAGACAGAAGTTTGTTATCGTTTGACGATAACAAATCATTCGACGATAACGAACGGCAAATTCATTCGAACGACGGAAATGCGTACACACGTCTTCTACAGGGGGCCGAATTCACGAAACTTCTCTTTAGCAGCCGTGCTCTCCCATTGGTCAGCTGGCTTCTCCAATATGTCCCGCATCGTGATTGGCTGCAATATTATCTAACCAAAATTTTTGTGCAAGACGTTTTCGTGTATACCGGCACTGATCGCGACCACAGTGCTGCTGAATCGTTGACACGTCGAGGAGTGGCGCGTTCATTTGATCAGCTCGTCTCAAGCAGCACTGTTGAAGTTTCAGTCGAAAATTCTTTAGAGAAGCTGTCTTTTAGTTATACATGGAGACTCTTCGACCTGCGATTCGGTACAAGTAAAAGGAGCAGACGCATGCGCTGAGCATCAGCTTTCTTTCAATGTTCGTAAGAAGCATCTCGAGCAATAGTCTTGGAGACTTGCGCGAAGGTATTCGCCTGATTCCTTAAAAATGAAACACGAGTTTACCATAAAGCTCAGCCATTCCACCGGGAAGGTCGTTTCTGCAAGTAAAGCGTTGGTGATTGTAACATCTGAAATCGACGCCAGTGCCGCAGTATTGCCTTAACGTCACCATTATCAGCCTTTGCAGATGGATGGGAACCAACCGGAAGCCAAATCGGGTTCTTTTGTCCCCAAGCGTAGTTATCGGACGGTAAACATTGCACGTTCAAACAGATGAGACGGTTGGTTGCGGCCCACGATGACGCGACAGATGCAAATGTGCTAAAACAACACGCACACATAACAATGATGCTAAAACGAGGTATTTGCCATTTGCTGCATCCTTGCGCGCAAAACGCTTCTTTCGTTCGAATAAAATTGCCCGTTGTCGTATGTTGTGTGTTCCGTCCTGTGCGTGTTGGGGTTTACGCAGCAACGGGCGAATCACGTAATAAAAAACACTTTTATTAACAAATTAAGATAGAAAAAATGATGTAAACTTTTAATTGTATTTTTATCTTAACCATCTCCCCCTTTTATGAAACCAAAGTGCCCGGAAACGCACTGTTGTCCGAAACATGCAAGATTTGTCCAAGCGTAAGCAGCACCTTTAATTGATCATCGTGAACGTGGAGAAACGGGGCTGCTTAGAATTGAGTAAATGCGGTACCTTTGCTTTGAGCCATCGGCCGCGAGGTCTTAGAATCTCGACAATCTTGCAAAGAGCAGCGACCTTTAAAAAACTATATAAACAAACATAAACCAAAGAAAGCGGTGATTCGTCAGTCTGCGAAACTTCAGTTAAAAACTCCGTGGTGTCTGCAGTAATCTACGCACACGCTTTTCTAAACTGAAGCGGCCCTTCTTGAAACCCTTATAGAAAACTTGAGATGCTGTTTCGTGGTTCGCTGTAGCTGAACGAGATGGAATTACACTCACATCGCATACGAAAGTGCTTATTAACGTAAGAAGCTGGATACTTTCAGGGTTTTATACAGGCTAGTTACACTAATCAACAATAAAGGTATTACATACGCTCGCATCTGAGCGCACATGTCGCGTGTCAAACATTATATCGTCGTAGAGACTTCAAGCGCGATACGTATAAGATTAAAGCGACCTACGAAAGTTCATATCGTACCATGGATTGAAAGTAGCGTTCCACTTCTCATAGCACAAAAACCATGCACAAGCATTGAGTGGGTGAGGCTGTTTCGATTCCACTTGAGCCGTCCGCGGAAGCAGCAGCTCTTAAGGTGTATTATTCGTAAAGAGGTCAATGTCTCGCGACGCAATTTTATTACTTTTGCAATGCCGTGAATGTGTTCCTTCACCGGTGGTTGTGGTAGATAGGAGGGGCACTGCAAGTGCTCTAGGCGCGGTTAGTCGCCGTTACACTGCAGTATTGTGGTTGTGTTCAAGGGGACAGAAAACCAGTTTTCTCAAGGTTGCCATTGAAGTAAGCGACGTTTCTTCGGAGAACGGAGAATCTCAAACCATTGCAAATGAATGATAGCTTAATTGAACGAGACATTTTACATATTTACTTTAATGGGTGGAGGAAGGAGACCGCTGGGAACTCGGAGACATTTCTACACCACGTATATAAAAAAGGTTCGTGGAATCAGTGCTGTTAAGAATGCAACTGTCGAAAGACTTAACGCTATCACGTTCTCCAGCCGTCGGCTTCCAATAGCAACCTTAAAGGTCCCCCCTTAAAACCCGTGTAATCAGTGTTGCCAACACGCGCTTCGATAAACACGATTACGACTGCTTGCAGCTGCTAGCTTAGAGCACGGCTGTTCTTCGACTGCTTTCTAAGCGCAAAATATTTGAAGCGCGCCAGTTCTTTTAAGTGGTCGGAAAGGAACAAATTTTCGGATACATTCCAGTGAAACTTTAGCGCCACGCCGACTGCAGCATTGAGTAAGTGTGTTTCGAATGCGGGATTCATTGTTTTTACCGCCTCCTCAGTAGCGTTTCTCCGGTCGTCGTCAAAAGGAGATCCGCTGTAGCCCTTTATTCCCGAGCGCTTTTGGAGGCCGCGCCTTGCAGCTGCGCTTGGCGAGCTTTGTATTCTTGTATATCACCGAAGGTATTTTCTTTTGCGTTTCTGCAGGCGATTGCTTCCTGTGTGTACAAAGTTTCGAAGTTCTGTGTATATATCATGTACATTGTTTTTTGTATGTTTGTACATAACCATAGCCGGGCGGCCATGAGCTAGGCTAGTTAATGAAATGAACAATAAAGCGTGACTGAAAGCATACGACGGATAGCGCTGCTGTTTTTGTCTGCGTGAATCGGGCGTTCGCCCGTCGTTCTCCATCTGAACAAGGGACGCTTCAGGGTGGAAAGAACGACGGCCATTTCACTCGCGTCTGCTGCACATGCGCAGTAAGACGTAAGCAACAGCAGGTAAGTGCGCAGTACATTATTCACTCTGCAACGGAGGATCCAATCACGACCTCACAACTCACCTCCCCTACGAGGCTATCTTGAACACTGCCCGATTTTCTCGCCTACACTTTCCGTCTACTTCGTTGCATTATCAAGGTCTTATGCGTCTCGTCAAACGCGAAAATTGACTGTCGGCGCCAACACAAATGATGCAAAAGATCATCATCACGCGATGATGTCACCATCTGACGTCATCATGACGTCACATATCACAAAAATTTGTGACGCCCTATGAAGTCACTTAACGTGTCGTAACGTGATGACGTAATCACATGACATCGTCGCTTGATCGAAGGTGGGCCGATCACGGAGGCAGTGCTAAACCACGTTGGGTGCTGAAGGCCTGCAATGCCCCATATCCTGGAGGCAGTGCAAATCCACGTTAAGTGCAGAAAGCTTTTGTAGGGGGAGACCAATGCATGGACTAAAAAGAAAAAGAAGCAGGCTTTAGCCTTCGAGTCGCCTTAGGCGAATGCATAAGGGACTCTGTGAGGTTTCTTTTTTTCTTTTTCTGCCAGTGCAGCCTGCGGGGTCTACCGGGTTCCCCAGAGACAGCCTTCTCAAACCGTTCTACTGTGAAATGGTTACAAATATAATCCAAAGAGACTACTAAAGACGGCTATAGTTAATCAATAGTGAATTACCTAGTATGAAGAAATAACCACTGTAAAGGCGTTGCGTGACATTGGTGTGCAGCCTTTAGCGAGGGAGTTGGTATATAAGACGCTTTTGATGGTTGCACCGCCTGAATGCGATGCACAATTCCACTGTAATATGAGCACAGCCTTTGTGGTCATATTTTGGCGATCCCGCTCGCGTTAATGCTAAGGCAGCTGAAGCAAGCTGTCCGCGCTGCCTCATTCAAGTGGCTGCTTTAAAGGCGCATAGTAAAGAGAAATACACAAACAGTTTAAAGTGATATATTATTTTAAAACTTTATTTTAGGCAATCTGACGGTAAAAGATTGTTTGTTAGAAGACAAAATGAAAGTCAGTTTCACTTTCTTTCTTTACGTTGAAACCCCAGTGTAGTGACGTCAGAGTGGATTCATAAGATTCTTAGTACTTTTAAGAAATTTGGCCATTGAGTTTCAGTAGTAGTTCTTCAGACTTGCTAACTTCCAGTTTTTGCCTTTCTAATAACAAATGCCGCGCACATTACCAGCGAATAATTACCTAGGCCGGAGCAGACGCCGTTACTGTCGATGAGGTCACATCGAGCTAGTCGTTCTTTCATTCGTGCGTCTTTTATGGCACATCATACGTCATCTCACGGTTAGTGTGGCCTCTTCTAAATTGTAAACAATAAATTTAATGATACAACTAAAAATAAGAGAAATTAACAAAACGCTTCATTGCTGCCTGTAAAGGGTACTTCACCGCAAGCAGAGTAGCGTTGCGGGGAAGCACGCAATAACTAGCCAGATACGCTGTGGTAGCTAGTATATCCACAGCGTTCAGCGTTTTGTTTATAATGCTGCTATTAGGAGGGCAAAGAAGGGGAGAAAATGTGTTCACGTTTGTTTCAAACCGAATAATAGCTTACGGCTAGCTTACCGTATTTATTTGCATGACATCAGCCGTGTTGGCTACAGTATACACTTGCATAATAGCTACGCTGGTGACTAATGTTTTCCAAGACTATAAGGTTGGGTACTGTTGGCTATCAAGGTAAAAAGAAAAGTTAATGCTGACTCATCTTTTTCGCAGCTACCGCTAAATGGCCATTGAATTTTGCCTCAGGGTTATTTCTTACAGCATTTATTTTCTCTTATACACGTCACTAAAGGAAAAGAAACTATTACAATTACTTTATACAAGAACCTAATTGATTACAATTACTAAATTATAGTCAATGAAAAACTAACTGGGGAATTACTGGCTAGTAATCGATGACTTTACGTCATTTTACTCCCCACGTTGATTACCATCGTAAAAATACAGTAAGTAGAACAAGTAGATCCAGCTATTTCACTGCATCCTCTGCAGTCCTGCACAATTTATCTTCACAAGAAATTGATTTTTAAATTTTTCTTTCGGTCATCTACTCTCGTTTCCTTTTGGAAACATCAGCACCGATGTTGAAAACTTACCAAATGTGGCTACTGTGGAGAAGGGTGGTATTGTGATTAAACACAGTATTCTGTACGTATATTGCTGCCATGCTCGCGTCTGGGTTCCACACACGAGCATGGCAGGAATGGCGGTTTCGCCTGAAGGCAAACAGCATTGAACGCCATAGCAAAGGGTAACGTCGCGATAGAGCCCTTTGTGCGGCGCCCTCACAATTTGCGTAGGCGATGTTACGCAAAGCTGAACGTGAGACATCTCATCATACGCAGAACAATAACAGCAGCAGCTAAAATACTCGGCTTGTCGCAATGCTGGAGCGATGAAGAACGATGCTAGCGATGTTACAAGCGTAGTGTATCGGAGGCCAACTAGACGAGATCGAGGAAACACCGCCGGCCTAGGTGTCCTACGATGATTCTCAGCGCAGTGAGGTTCGAGTAAAACCACAGACACAGGCACGACACGGATGTCCAAACTCCAGATACAGAAACTCGCGCCGAAACCGTGTTCGCACTTCCCATAGATCTACGGGCACGTCGTCATTGGCGTAAGGGCTTCCATCGCTTCGGGGTCTTCTCGCAGCCGCCGTTGCCTTCCCTGTGTCCTAGTATTCTCTCGTTGGACCGCTGAAGCACTCCGTACAGATGCTTCAGCAAAGCTGAAGCATGCTGTCACGGTATTGTATCACTGGGTTAATCCCGACGGCTTATTAAAGCTTTTCTCAATTACTGGTTACGTCCGTTTAGAAATCTTAATTGGTGTTTGCCACCCGTGTGTTGCCTTCTTGTTTTAAAGGACCAGCGGGAAGTAGTGAGATTTGCCCAATTTCTGTGGCACACACCCGTTAATGATGATGATAGCATTTTTCTTTTTTTTTACAACTAGTACTCCGATTAAACCAGCGTGCATATACAGCGTAGCCAGGAGTGGAGGGGGGCTCAGCCCCCCCCCCCTTCAATTTACACGCACACATAAAAACGTGTGCACGAACAAGCATAAAGAATGGATGACCCCCCCCCCCCCCCCCACCTCCCCTAGTATATCTATGGCTACGCCACAGATAGACAAGTATTCAGGAAATGTGATGCATGGCCGCGAGCCCCCATGCCAGCGGCGGTAGCCAGAAGGCTGGCCAATCCTTCGTGGCAGCTAAGCAGACAAGGTACAGCGCTGCTAAGCTCGAGGGCGTGGGTTCGATCCCCGGACACAGTGGCCGCATTTCGATGTGGGCGAAATGCAAGAACGCCGGCATATTCAGATTTAGGTGCACGTTAAGGAACCGAGGCGGTCTAAATTAACCCACAGTTCCCCACTACGGCTTGTCTCACGTAATAGCTTTGGCACATAAAAACTCTGCAATTATTCTTACAAGGCTGGCCAGGTTTTGGCAGTGGAGTGTGGCCGAACGTCTATAACTTGCCCACACGGATCCTTTCCAGTTAAATGAGTTAAACCTAAATTCCAGAAAAAAAAGTTTTGCGCACACTTTTTGCTTTATGCTGAAAGAACTGAACTCTAGATCTGGAATGTGAATTAGATCTGCGCGACAATATGTGCTCGAAATATCAGTTGAGCAGTGTGCTTGCAATGGAAACTCTATTCGCTTTAAATTACCTTATCCTTTAGTTGAGAAAATTGCACAAGACTGGGAAATTACATTACCGTAGCTCTTCTTTTTTTTTTTTAGTATTTTATTTTTGTGCGAGAATATAGCTCATCAACAAAGAGATTCTAAACCAAATGCTGGAACCATTCCAACATAATGAAAATGATGTATGCCTCCACTGCTCCAGCGAATAAATGAGCACCAAGGTTACATGGGAAATACACTCAAGTGCCAAAATAGTAGACTGATTTAGAAAGGCCGACATTACATAAAATTTGATTTGAAAAAAGTGACAGGATTTTTAGCAGCAGAGATTTCGCAGTTCGTTCCAGCGTTTTTAACAAATATATTAGTACTTGTCCATAGGTACACTGTCAATTTTGAGAGAGCTTAGGAAAGGTAACTTAATTATCCATAATATATACAGATCAGCACATAATCATCAAAGCTACTGAAATGCTGGGAATGAATCTTCAGCACTGGCATTAGATGACGTGAACTGAACTCCGGCGTTTTACAAGCCAAAAGCACAATACGATCATGAGGCATGCTATTGTTGGGGACTTCCAGTTACGACCATCCAAGGTTTTTTGTAACTTGTACCCAAACCCGAGTACACAGGTGGTGTTTGTGCATTTCGGCTGTATTGAAACGCGGCTGCCGAGGCCATGACTCAAAGCTGCATCTTCCTGCTTAGCAGCGAGACACCCTGCCTGCAAACCTACCACGGCTGGTACTTACACCACATCTGCAGTGTTTGCATGGTAGACCAAATTAACTTATTTGTGAGGTATGTGAATACTACTTAAATGAACAATGAATGGGACTGCAGATTGCACCATTTAAAAAAAAAGACATTTTAATTAACATCCAGTCTTAAATCACAACTCCCCACAAAGGACTTCTTTGGCCTGAGTTGCATAATACGCCACATACCCTTGCGTACAAAGGCAGCTGAAACACTAGCGTCAACTTGCGCTGTTCACTTTGCAATGGTCAAAAAGACCAAAAGGACAAGGCAATGGAGTCATGCAAATTATGCGACAAGAGTACTGCTGGAAACGGATAATTAGTGCAAATTGGTCACACCCAATGTGCCTATCTATGCCTGATCTTTGTAGAGGCTTTCATCTCTTCCCTCAGATATGACTACTCTCAATGCACAGAAATGAGACCTCAGCCTCATCAGAGGCTTAACTCTAGTAGAAATATCATAATTGTAGCACTGAACTTTCAGTCTTTGTAGTGAATGTTGCATACATAGGAATGCCAGGTACAATACGAGACACTTTCAGCCAATCGGCCGGCTCAAAAGTACTAGGTTTTACACAGAGATGGCGTGTATGTACAACAGCACTGACAAAATGCACTTTCTTGCCTGTACAAAGACAAATACCTGATGTACATGTGGCATAATTAATCAGAAAAAATGTGCACAGAAATATATGTAACAGTAAAAACTGGGTGCTAAAAAAAATTGCCAACATTATGAGACCTTCATAAAATTCCTTAGTTGAAGAAAATTGTCACCAATGTATTTACATAATTAGTTTATGGCACATAATTTAAGTGGCTCAGTACACCCTCCCAAAAAGCCCTGAAAAGAAATATACAAAGCCAATGCCAGCACTTGTAATTATTACTTTCAGAAAAAAAAAAAGAAAGTGGTCATCCAAGTTTTTCCCCTTCTTTCTTTAATTTATCATGCCATTACTACAAAATTATCAACGCTGCCCAAAAGCTTGCAGGTTAAGTAAAACTTATCAAGATACAAATGAATATGAAGATGCAATAAGGCCAAACATTTTTTGTTACTTTTCCTAATGTATTTCAAAGCCCTTGTGCAAATCTCAAGCCAGACTTGGGTTAGATTAGGTTCCAGGTAAGGTGTGTTTTACTTCAGTCCCTGTAAACCTTTGTTGGCCACTGGGTCAGGCAACAAACAGCCTGTTTTAGAACCAATCACACCATTAAGAAAGTAAAACAGGGACTGAATCATTACAAGTGCGATCAACGAAAAGTGTGGTTTACTACACAGCTCGTGACACTTCCCAATAGCATGGGTTGAGTGAGCGCGAGTCGGTGATGTCATAAGGTTCCGTCGTGATGCTACTGAGCTTAGTCGAATTTGCCAAGTGCGCGGACACGCTCGAGCACTGGCGGGTGCGAGTGATGCCAGGAGGAGTAGAGCCAGTCATAAACTGGGAAGCTGAGATTGTCCCGGTTCAGCTTGATCAGCGCACTTCGCAGGAACGACGCATGATGCATGCGACGTGCAAAGGCGTCTGCCTGGAACTCGAATCGCCGGCTCAGGACGGTCATCAGGAAGTCGACAAGCTACAGTGAAACGTAGCATATGGCACATGTAAGTTTCCATACAAATATAAGAAACAAGGTTAATGTAGAAACAGGTGCTACGTTTTCTTCATCGTAAACAAACCTCTAATCTCTTGCGAACAAAGGTACCAGCGAGAACAAAAAAAACAGGCATGTTTGACCAATTTATTCCTAGGGTTTGATATTTCAACGCAACACTATCACTGCAAGAAAAACCATAATGGAGGGCTACAGATATATTCTGATCACCTCGGGTTTATTTAACATTAAAATAGACTTTCGATAAATCAAACTCGAGGAGACCTCAGGAATTTTGAATTATCAGTAGTTCTCATAAATATGACTCAGGGCAACATACCAACTATAGTCAGTTTTTTCAGCACGAAACGGACGAGGACAAAAAGACCAACACACAATTAAGACATAGACTTCATAGGCAGCCCTCTGCATTATTGCCAGTAAAGTTTTTAGACATAAGCGATTCCACTGGTACTCAATATTATACAACGCATGCACACGAGTGTAAATAAGGGACAAAATGTGTTGTGCCCCGCGACAGCTTGTAGCCCCTTCGCAATCTTAGGACGCATTCCCACATGACACCAATGTACTATGACGAAAGTGGCTTTAGGAAGCGTTTGGCACGTGATGCACAGGCCGTCTTTTATTTTTCTTAGTCATGTGATTGTTGGTGCATGCGGTTTGGCTATTGCGGGCATTTTGTAGGCAGGCAATCAGCTTTTTTTGTGACTTAGTGACATCAAAACGCGAATACTATTCAGGTATAAACAACAAAGGCAGCAGATATTTCCAAGCATAGACAAGCAATAAGTTTGCATCAACCGAATTCGCGCGATGGGGTAGTTTGAATTAAGTGGCTGTAAAATACATTGAAAGCATAGCAGGCCAACCAAAAATTTAAGATAGGTTTGAGTTAACTGAAAGTTTGAATTATCGAGAGTCTACTGTATAGCTAAGTAAAGATGTACGGTTCTTGTTCCATGCCCATCGAAATATAGCTGTTGCATCCAGGACACCTATGGCCTCGCACTAGGCACTAGAGCACTGTATTCACCAAGCCATCAGGGCAGTAAAAACATTTCACTAAATCCTGCAATATGGCCAAGCCAGTTACACATACAGTTTAATGAAAAATAACAGATAATTTTGTAGGTTTCATCGTCTGCACGCTTCACATGGTTGCTACTAACAATTGAGCCCTGACATTTCCCTTAAAACTTTCCCCATAATGTCCTGGTCACTTGGAAAACGCAGCTAAGAAGTGTTCTCACAGAAAAAAAAAAAAGACAGTGCAAAGGAAGCAATTATCTTGATTTGTGCAAACTTTATATAGCTTGAAGGCTACAGTTTAGTGTTGAGCTTATTTTTCAGCAGATTTGGTATAGTCCACCAGTGGATTGAAAGTTGCCTTTCCAATGATGCCCCTCAACCCTGAAAAGCTCCCCTTTTGTCAGCTGATAACAACAACCACTTACTGGCAACTGTTGTGGCAACTGTTATGGCAAACCACTTACTGGCAACTGTTGTGGTGCGGTAAGCTCTAAATGCGATATATCCCCTCTGGACATCAATGATTCTCTTAAGGAGCAAAAGCACACCAAGATCTCAGCACATACTAATCTGCACTGCACTTGATAGCAATTATCAATGGTCTGTACAGGGCCTACTTACAGTGTTGTACGGAGAAAATATGTACATGAAGATCAGCATCAGCCCAATGAAGATGGGCTTGGAGTCATAGAAACCAAATGCCCGGTAAGCTCGGTCATCCGTATAGAGCAGAGAGAAGATCATGAAACAAAAGAACAGGTGGACCTGAAAGAGATAGTGAAATGTTAGCATCTAAATATTATTTTACTGCTCTATCAAAAAAAAAAACGAATTATATTCGAGACATGGGTTGGGACTGATGAAGATGAAGTTGGGTCATGCTACGCACAGGACAGATATAAGAATTAAATGATAAGATTGAGAAATCAGGGGTGAGTGGAAGTCTGCCAGAACAGCTTTTATCTCACATATGACTTCGAATAGGCTAGTAATGATGGCTATACCGGCCATACAATATTAGGGGATTCCTATCACTTGTGCCAAAAGACATAGTATTCAGCATCACCTCTAGAACTGCAAGTGTTCATACGACTATTCTTTCTATTCGATGTGCATGCTTTTGGTAGAGAGACTAAATCCCACACAGCCGACTGATGAGCTCTGTACCTGGCCAATGACGAAATTTTTAATCACGTGGCTAAGCTTCCAGTGCCCTAGTTCATGGGCCAGGACTCCAAGAATCTCATCGTTGTTGCAGCCAGTCTTTTTCTGTTGCTTCTTTTCAGGCTCCGCCTAAACGTACGAAGAGGGAAAGCAGCAGTGAAAAGGTTGTACATAAGTAAACAAAATAACAATAAACAGACCACACTCGCTGGTGTCAATATCCTACAAAATCTTTCATACTAAGGTTTTCATGGGATTATTACATATCTTGCCAAAAACAAAATGCACCCAGCATTACTCGCTCGAACCTCGGAAATTCTTCCCCAAGACAAGAAGTCTTGAACAAGGCTCTCGAAAACCATATCTGAAGAATTTCCTTCTAGCTATTATGTACTTTTTTTGCTTAGATTTAGCAACTGGGTTGCACTTTTGATCTGCTCTTATTAATCGAACTCTCGGTATCACTGTTTGCCTCCTTCATAACGGCTTTCGGTAACAAACAAGCTGCGAAATCAATCTATGCCTGTGCACCACTTGTAAAGCAAACCTAATTACAATGGCCTTTCGTTATTACAATGTTTTTTTGTCTTCATGAACTAGGCGAGCAAATACGTAGAGTGTCTTGAACAAGAGGGACCAAAAGTATGACCTTAATGCCAAGACTTGGACAAACTAGTACTTACGTTGTTAGTGCAAAAACGCAGGTATTTGACAACATTGCAGTACTTGGTGGAATGTAGTTGCCACAGAAAAACAATTAAACGAGAGCTTCGTACATGTCAGCAGAATGTTGCAGACAGTTACAACAAAAAATGACAGCAACCCATGTCAAAATGTTGGCTACCTTAGACTTGCTCACTTCCTCTTCATTGACAATGCCCCCATTTTCGCCTTCAGTTGTCGCATCTTTCTCGAACAAGGTGTCAAATAAGACAATCTTCTTCTCCTTGAAGAGGCCAAAGAAGTATGCGTTGCTGTGTGATGACCTCTTTGAACCTGCAGCAAAAACAATGTACAAGCTCCGGAGTTTACAACATTTTCGTCAATTGAAAGCATTGCAGACACTTCATTCTAAAGCTTCTCTGAATGACAAGCATTCTACAAACTGCATCTGAACTACACAGGGACATCTACTGGTGTAATGCAGGCAGTCAATGCAAACATGGTGTCTCCTATTTTCTGTGTCACTTCAGCATTAAACTGAGAAGATATTCTACTCGGTCAGTTCTCATGTGCACCTAAATCTAAGCACCGGGTTGTTCTTTGCATTTCACCCCATCGAAATGCAGCCGCCATGGCTGCGAATTAAACCTCCACCCTTGAGCATAGCAGTGTAACACTGAATGCATTGAAGTGCTGCACTTAAGTTTCCACATACCCGTAGTGCAGGACAACATTGTTTAGCTTTAACTTACCGACCTACCTTACCTACAGCCTTCTGACACACTTTAAAGCTAACTATGCTTTCAAGGAAAGATATGCAATGGTCACATTTTGAGATATTGCCTGCTATACTACATGGTCAAATGAGCTGCTGCAGTATAAATTGTTTTAGACCTAAACTTTCTGCAGACAATTTGTGCAGAACTTAGCTTTAGAACCCTTCATGTGTTACACAGCATGATGCATTTAGAAGCTCAGTATGTTTATTCTAGTGAAGGGGATATTGAAATGATCACCTTCTACAACCAAAAGCTTCTTGAGTGGGAAATTGATGCTAGCTGCCAGCTCTTCAATCCTTGTTTTCAGCTCTCCTTCAGGCAATGGTGTGAACTTGTCCAAAAGTGGTGCAATGAAGTCCGAGTAGATGAACGACATGAGCTGGAAAATGTTGAACATTCCATTCAATGAGAAGGATTCATAAAGAACTGCTATCACAACAAGCTACAGACAACAGAAGCAAAAGAAGAAAACGCCCTTACTGCTTAGATAATACAGTTCAAAATAAAGCAGTGTTGAACATGTCTGTGTGCACCAATGCTGATATCAGCTAGAAGTGGCACAAGTGGACAGGCCTCCGAAAAATTATTTTGAATTTACTATTTTGTGTGTGAGTGTCCTAAGCAGTCTACAGCTTTATGCTCATCATCTCCTTAGGTGTACGTATGTGCGGATGATACTGCACGTTAAAATTTTTTAGGCTATCTTTAATAACTGGACTGATCGTAAAGGTATAACTACTGTATATTAAGCATGCAGCAAAGTATATATGGTCAGGCACGAGAATTCACTGTTAAAGTGTCGAAGTTGTGCAAGTCTCAGGCAATGGCCTTTGAAAATATAACAGTAATTACAGATTGTAAGCCGGGCACTTTATTTTCTTTTTCTCCTGCTAATTGAAGATTTCTTTACATTAATTTAGTTTCTATTTCTATCCACACTAGTTTGGATATTCTTTCCCATGTCCCATTTTCTAACAGTGCACACTTCAAGCGCTTGTTCATATTTGAAATGCTGGACCTCAATAAAGGCTCCTTAGACTGACTAAGTTCAGATTTTGGCCATTTCAGAATTCAGTGTAGTCACCATCTTTGCAAATAAACACATCACTTGTGCAAGCGGATGCTGTCGAAGTTCGTGACAAGCCGGTGCAGGCATTTTTAGGTTGTATTATCCCCTATATTTCATTTCCATGTGGTTTGTGGCTTGGTCAAGCTTCTTGTGATGGTAACAGCACAATTTTTTTATATGTGGAATGTTAACTTACTATAATACAGTTCGAGTTGTTTCCCTCTCTTTAGTGCCTACTTAAATGGTCACAAAATTAAATACTTTGATTGAAAAGCAAAACAAAAGGGTAGTGGGCTTAGAGGAATGATTTGACATCACTGCTTCATAGCTGAATACTCACAACTGAGACAATGAGAGGGTGAAGAACCACAAGTAGATGAAGAAATACTCTCCACCCATCTTGATGATTTGCACAATACCACAGGCAATTGGCAGAATGACGAGTTGCATCAGAAAAAACTTCTTCACTCTGTCTTTTGCAAAGAACCCAGGAGTCTGCAAAGAGCAACGAAACTAATAGCTTACAAAATTCCTTCCGTAATATCCAATAAGTGTGCAGCTTATAACTAACATGAACGAGTATAGACATTTGCACGTTCATCACTTGTTTTCTTAAAGCACTGTCAAACCTCAAATCAATAATGAAAAAACTTTTTTTTTTTTTTACTTATTGAGGTGTTTTCGACATCACTAGACACAGACATAGTCAAAGCCTAGTGCATCGATGACCTTGGAAGGTCCATAGTGAACTCAATCTCAATCAATTCAGGGAATGTCTTTTTCAGATATGCTTAAAATATGGTAATGCCAGGCTTAAAGTAAAGCAAGATACATCATTCACTTCTTTAAAAGGTATGCCACTTTGAATAAGAAACACTGTACACACAATATAGCTTGCATGTGACAAGTATGTGTGCAATCAATGCACTCAAACGTCCCCTTTTATTTGCTTTTACAAACAATCTTATTTGTGAGGCTGTTTTAAGTGCTTTGTGACACAACTGCGCACTTCATTTATCAAATTCTAATATTCTAATAGCTGGGTTGCATCATATTTGTTAAATGAAGGTTTGACTGTATGACCTAGTGCACCTAATATTAACATAAATCAACCTCAATTCTTGGCTTTATGTTTCCTCAGTGAAGCAATATCAAACATTTCGTATTGACAAATATAGAATTCACAACTTCTTATGGAAAATTATTTTGATTGAATGACCTTTTCTAATGCAGACGACAGATAGTAAAAAGGGGGTGTGCATAAGTTCACTTTTTCCCATCAGTGAAAAAACATTTATTGAGTCTCACAAATAACTGGCAATAATAACTGATGCTATTAAATTTCCTAGAGTTATCAAAATATGGATTGATTTCATTGTATGAACATTTGGCACAGTTGCCTGATAAGTGTAGTCCAGTAAAAAAGAACTAAAAAGCTGTGTATGGCTTGTGTAACATCACATACCCTTTCACACCGATTCTATCCCTTCCTTATTCACCAGTTACGACAGGTTTATTTCAGTGATTACATCAGCAAAGTCAGTTAAACTACTGGTTCAGAGCCAAAATGAAGTGTACTAACACAATTGTTACACTATTCTGCCCCACACTATCCTTTGGTTCTTGCTAAATGTTATTTGGCAGTGCAGAGCAATGACGGCAGAGGTCTGACTACCTTACGTGGCAAGCACAAGATTTTTTGAAAGATAAGAAGGAAGAAGTATTGTCACCTGTTTGTTAAAACCGTGGCGCTCTTCAAGCACGAAGGTATAGTATATTGACCATGGCAAATCAAGCAGCGTGGACAGCAGGGATCCTCCAAAAATGAACAAGGATGTGACCACAAGCTGAAAAGCATTTATTAACAAAAATGTTGTCTGTCAGCACAGATAACTCAAATATTGCTGTTAACATGCAGGCTACACATTGAAAGCCAAGCAAATAAGGCAGCACCAGGGGTGCTATTCTAGGTACTGCGAGATTTCACCATGTTGTCAAATTCATCATTTTATTTGTTTTGATTAGCTTGAAGCATAGTTTCCTATGAAAATTACTATAGAGATTTGTGCCACTAGTGTCTATTACATGCAATTTCAGTCAGGATGGAAATGAAGGATTTGTTTAAATTTCGTTCCTCTGGCTTTAAAAGGTTTTGTTGACCTTGTAAGTTGCTCCCTTCGGGCAAAAGCTCACTTTACAACTACAAAAATTCCTATAGTTCAACATAGTCATATAGTCGCACTGCTTTCTACATTTGGAGATATCGAATCGCTTCCTAATTAAGGCAGATGAAATGTAGTAAGAAAGCCTAACAAGAATATGTGAACTTATAAGTAAGGTGAAACAAATCCATGCACTAAACATTCCTTGCCACGGTGGCTGAATGATCACAGCATCAATGTTCCCTGTAGTAACCTTAGAAGGAAAACTTCTGTGGCTCACAGGCCTCCTATGGCCTCTGATTGGCTGAAAATTCCAACAGAGAGGAATCTGACAACATGGTGAAAATAGACAGTGCTCAGACTAGCACTCCTGATTGGAGCCTACAGTGTGAAACTATGACCGCACCTCATGGTTGGGAGCACCAGCTCTGGCCGCTAAACCCTCGCAGAGATGCCAGAAAAAGGCAATGCCACCAAACAACAGCACAACCTGCAAAAAGTCAATGAATATAACATCTGTAATTGATATGTGTACAAATGGAAATTGTTTCACCAGTGTCATTTTAAAGCCAAGCATTCTCCTGGAATTTTTTAGAGATGGCAGTGAATATGTTCAACAGCTAGCGAGATAGGCAATGTGCAGAAATAACTGCGAACAATTATGAACAATAGAAACCGGTGTCAAACAAAAATGACAAAGTTCATGTGTGTTAAAAACAAAGTGTGGCAAAGAGTGAAGTGGTTAAAGAAGGTGAGGCAGTAACGAACAGCATAAGACGACAAATGACTGAGTGAAATGAAACAATGGCTTGTAGCAGTCAGTTTCAACATATTGCCTCCCGCTCTGCTATTCACATTTATGACAATGATCCGCCAGCAGAGCCCTTTCCATGCTTTTTTGCAGTCACTGAGTGCCCCTGGAGCAGTAGATCAAGCAGCTTAAAATAACTGCAGCAAACCTTGTTCCAGCAATGTAGTTAAGGTTACTTGCACCTAACTTGCAGATTTGTCACGTATTTTTTTAAAACACCTTGAACATATATTCTGAGTTCACTAAGAGGAAGAGGAAAAGCAATGTGCGTCTTCTCGAAGCAACTCCCATGCAATAATAATTGTTGGGGATTGACGTCCCAAAATAACGATATGATTATGAAAGATGCTGTAGTAGAGGGACGGCTCTAGAAATTTCGACTACCTGGGGTTCTTTAATGTGCACCTAAATCTAACTACACGGGCCTCAAGCATCTTCGCCCCCCATCGAAAATGCGGCCGCCACTGCCGGGATTCGATCCCGCGACCTTTGGACAGCAGTCTAGCTGTACTACTACTAGACCACTGTGGCGTAACTACTAGACCACTGTGGCGGGTGCAGCTCCCACGCAGCACGCATTCCGTGACATTCTGACATTCAGGCTGGTAGCAACGCTCCGAGTGACGTGTACAAAAACAGACCACTAACTAGTCAGGGATGCCTGCGGTTGATAAGTTGAGCGTGTCACGACAAAAGGCAATCTCTTGCCACCTTCTATATACAAAAGCACGAGCGATCGCAGTTTTTGGAGCGCTTCGATAACGAGAAGCTATCGTGAGAGCTGGTAAGTAGAGGGGTTTACAAACCGTAGTCTCCAGCTCGTTCCAGAGACCGGAGTAGAAACCAAACTTCATTTTGTCGAGCTGATACAGTCTTGCTTTCGAGAACGTCTCTTGGTCCGTTATAGCCGTTAGCTCGGGAGGAACACGGGGCGTAGCTTTGCACATCTTGTACTGCAAGAGAAACATTACACTGCGAGCGAGCACGGTAAGGGTAAAACGTAGACGTCCTTACCTGTCTGTAGGAAAGGTACGTCTCCCAGACGTACGTTAACCACGACATAAACAATGCGAAAGCAAAAATGTTGCTTTCTGTCCAGTACGGTTGAATCGCGTAACCGACAGCAAGCGGCACGCTAGTCAACACATCCATAGCTGCTTTGCAGCATTGCGCCAAGAAAGCTGGCAGGGTAAACATCGTCGACGGAACGGTTTGCGACAGTCTTTCGGCGTCCGTTAACAAAGATAAACAAAAGTGTGAGAATAAACACTAACGGAGGTGAATGCGTCGACACAACTACTATCGACACATCAACATAAAAGAATCAACCGGCTCCAGCTATCCGGATCCGGCTACGCTTGGCTCGACTTCGATAGCAAAGCTAGTGTGATGCAGTGGCTAGTATGCTAGTATGATTGCCCACGATTGCCGTACGAGACATTACGAAATCCAGCCGAAGCCTGGTGGAGACATGCGTTCATGCGTGTTCGGCTGCGGCCGCCGATGACTTGAAGGGTAAATTCATTTTGGGAAATTTAACATTTCCAAAGCTCCTTGAGGTGAATCCATATGCGTCTCTGGAATCTCGGACAGTCTAGTCTCATTAATCGCATGCAGCTAATACGGTAGCGGTACGTATTTCCCCTTGCGCACACTGGTTTAGGTCATCAGTGCCCAATGTCTGGAACAGCCCCTTAATTGGGCTTCTCTCGCTGAAAGAGGGCGATCGATGTTTGTTTATATAATATAGCAATTGGCCGGCTGTGCTGAAAAGGTGTCGCGCTTTGCCTCTCATCGAGCTGAACGGGTCGCATCGTGCTCAAAGTCAGTTTTAGCTCTTGTCTCTTGCTGTGCTTCTCTTGTTGCAGGCTGTGCTGGTGAACCGACCAACGAGCCATGGCGCTGAACATGTTAGCAAACATAGCCCGCACGGCGACTTCGCTGCTTGCGGCTCAGTTCGACACGCAGCTGCTGAGCGTGCGGTTCAAGTCGATGCGGGTGTCGCGTCGGATCCGTGGTTATCCGCGACCGCTCATGGAGACCGTGCAGAGGCCAGAGCCAATGAAGTATGGCTGGCGGCCGATATTGCCTGAAGACGGTGTCTACACGACGAAGAAACTGCCGATCCGGAAACTTGGAGGCCGAGATCCAGAAACAGGTGAGCGAAAGCTACCATCACGAGCCACGTTCAAGGGCGTCCGCTGAACTTCTTGCAGGGTGGTTGCATCTGCCGAGAGAATGCCATGATATGATCGGCAAGATTAGTCAATAGTAGTGTGTAACGTGAAAAGTTAGCTGGCAATTCTGAAGGCCGTTGTGTTAATCAAGCTGTGTAGCTTATTGCTAAACAGCTTTTAACGTGGCAATGGGCGTTCGGAGGAAAGTAAGTGCAAGGGGGAAGGGGGGCACTGCCCCCCCCCCCCTGCACATTCATAATCTAAAAAATCTAAATGTTGGATGACAATTTTGAAGATGTGTAGTGGCAGCTTCTACTGCCGTTGCTTTTGTAGAAGAGGCCCTCAAAATCACGACTACTTTCGTTCAATCAAACGTCCCGCTACTTTGTGTGAAATGTCGCGGAAGCCCAAGTTATCAGAAATCCAAAATTCCCATCTCTCTTGTTCAAAGGTTGTGTACTGTTACACTTCATCTAACTTCTATTGTGTACGATTACAGCCTTAGACTTAATGGGTTTTAAGAAAGAAGCCAGAACAGCTCAGTATTATAAAGTTATCATATAAGTACAATCATTGACTACAAACAAAATGAGCAAGAGTGACCTGCGTGTGGCATGTCTTGTTGCTGTTGACAGGTCGAGTGGTGGTGAGGACCATAGGAGGAGGTATGAAACGCTGGTATCGTTGGATCGATCACAAGCGACAACCTAACGAAGATGGGAGTAAGCTGGAGGAGCGAGTGTACCAGGTGCGCTACGACCCGCTGCGCACAGCACGTCCTTGCACTGGTGGCCTCCGGTGACCACAAGCGGTGGCTGACGGCAACCGAGGGCATCAAGCCTGGTGACATAATTACCACTTCAGGCGAGATCCCACGTATCCCAGGTACATATGCCTGACTACACTCGGTTACAACTTGAGAAAAATTAAGGCAGCTTCGCACTAATGGTGCCAAGCCTGAAGGAAGAGCGGTGCTTGGCGGTCTGCCTTGTTTCTCTTTATTTTTATTTTCTTAGTCCTCACTTTCTTTCTGTTTCTCTCTGTTTAAAAACAATCTCTCCTTTGTCTCTGTTCATTTCTATTTCTTTCTCTCTATCGATTTCTTTCTCTTTCTTGTTTACCCACCACAGTGGTCTAGTGGTTATGGTGCTTGGCTGCTGACCCGCAGATTGCGGGATCGAATCCCGGCTGCCGCAGCCACATTTTTGGTGGAGGCGAAAATGCTCGAGGCTCGTGTACTTAGATTTAGGTGCACGTTAAAGAACACCAGGTGGTTGAAATTTCCGGAGCCCTCCACTACAGCGTCTCTCATAATAATGTCATGGTTTTGGGATGTTAAACCCCATCAGTTATTATTGTTTCTCTTTCTTTCTTTCTTTCTTTCTTTGATTCTCTCTCTTTGTGTCTTGCTCTCTCTTTTTGTCTATTTCTATCTCTTTCCTTTCTTTCTATCTTTCTTTCTCACTCTCTGTGTGTGCTCGTTCTTTTGCCCATCAGAGTTATTGTATCCCACGCTTGGACAAATCGGTGCACGTGTTCTGGGAGCAAAGCAGATGAAAAAAAGAGGGCGAAGAAAGTACGTGCGGTTTCATGATGAGGATAGCTTTTTCTAGGCTCTGCACAGCATAATGAAAAGCTGAACAGCTCCGCTGTAGAAAAATGGCAGCTCCGCCCATAGAACCGCAGCACGCCTGCCCTTCATTTGTGAAAGACTGTCTTGCTAGCTGGTACCCGTTTCAAACTGTATTTTTTCTCGGCTAATGTGAAGGAAGAATTCAAGGTTCGTCGTTACTGCCTAATACATTGCGCTTGGCTGAGCAGCGATGTAAGAATCCCTTATGAAATTTAACAGGAAGTTCATCGTTGGTTTTCATAAGGTTGTATCAAACGAGAAAACAAGCCCTCAAAATTCCCTTATTTCATGGGACCCAAAAGCAGTGGCACAAACATGGGTCTTGTATGGGAAAGTCAGCTTGTTGTTGCCAAAATGAGTACGTAATCATTAGAGAACTTATGCATATTCTCTGTGGGAGGGACAGTGATGACTGTGGGCAATGCTGATATTTTTTTTTGTAACAGAATATAGTATTCTGTTTCACTGCTATTTCCTTTTGCATTTTCATCAGTGGTCCGAATGTTGCTGCACGAAGGTGTAATTACTTGGATTTGATGTGTATGACGGCTCATAATGTACGGATAGAAAAGAGCAACACGCATCCTTGTGCGTTATGCATACCGAATGCAACATTTTACCACATTTAGAAATAGCATTACAAGTTACTCTGCGTCTTATAACCAAAGACATGCCCTGCCACTGACCCAGTGCAACCGAAGGACGGTGACGCCCACCCATTGGGTGCTCTTCCGGTGTCCACTCTGGTGCACCACATAGAGAAATATCCCCGGTGAAGGAGGTGTGTTGTGCCGTGCTGCCGGCACGTCTGCTCAGATCCTTCGTAGGGTAAGTCTTTTGTCATATTCGTCATCATGGCTTTTATTTCGGTCCGGTCTGAATTTGTTATCTAACGACAGAGCCACGTTTACATTTGAAGCATTGCACTTTTTTTTTCTCCTTTGTTAAAGGGACACTAAGGAGAAAAACAATTTTTTTCTTATATATCAGTAAAAATTACTCTTTCACGATACCAAAAACACCATGCTTGCTGTGAGAAGACGCTTAGTAACCCGGAAAACGCGCAAAAAGATAATGCAAGTGGCGACACCACCAGTCGTTGTGATGTCATAAATTTTGACAGCATGTAATAGGGCCTATGTAGTTCCTAATCAGTAAAAATTCAGTGCATTGTCTTCTGAAGGGAGCCAGAGACTTCACGTACCAGGTTTCAGGGGATTTCGTTGAGCCATTGTAACCAAAATACAAAAAAAAAAAACACTTTGAAAATCCGTGACGTCACCATCCGAGATTTCACCGGGGAAATTTAAAATGAAAAGTTTTGACATTGACATTGCTTTTCTTATCTATTGATCAACCTATGGTGGTCAAATGAACGACACTAGAGTTTTAAAAGTATGATTTATCAGTCTAGACTAATTTATTGTCTCACTTTATGGTCTCTTTAAATTTCTGGTGGCAGAAATTGTTTGGAGAGGGAGCAGGCAAACTAAGGTAATGGCTAGCAGCCATGTGAATTCAGGCCTGATTCACACCGCTCACATTCGACCCATCAAGACATCAGGAGCAATCAGGAGAGCATCCCCTTGCGTTTCTTCACTTAAAAATACAAACAGTATGCTGTCAACATTAGCTGATGCTCTTGCTCAGCAGGGGACAATATTTTCAAATAAGTTCAATACACTGCATCTTCAGACAAGATTATTAGAAAATATGTATCATAAAATTCTATCTATTTTAAAAGGCAAGCGTTGAGGAGGCAGTAGTGTTTATAAAATTGCTCTTCATGATAATTGTCATAAGGGAAGAACCATTTAAAATGTGTATTTGTGTATAGATTGAAGCATGTCTTATAAGGTCACGGTGACAGTGAATGGATGAACTGCTTATGAAACTCTCAATGAGAGGGCAACTTTTGTGACTAACTGTATGCATTAATTCTAAGGAATCGACAAACCAGCAAGAAGTTAATTCTAAGTGTATGCTTGAGAAAAGGGACCTGAAAATGTTTCAATGATTGGTTACAAACCCATTGATCTGGTAGCATAGGTTCTCTGGATCACTAAGATACCAAATTAAGAGTTTGTGTAAAGTTCTCAATTTATTTTAATGTTTAAATATGCACTTCACTAAAGAATCTAGCGCCTCACCATGCCGAGTTTCTGGCCACCCTTGTTTTCGTATATGGCACTACATTGAGTTGTCATTCACGTGGCCAATCTGATTGGTTTCTTAAGTTTGTACCAGATAAGAAAATGCAAGTGGCGATGTATTTGCAGCTGCATCTGGCGCTTTTGTCTTAAGGGGGGGGGGGGGGGACTCATGTTGCGTCCTGGGGGGCTTTGAGGGGGTGGTGTGGCTTATGGAGGGTGGAGGGAGGGGGGTCAAGTACTCCTTGGCACCCCTCTGCCGATGAACTAGACAATCATGGAGCGGTGACCTCTGCAGCATACAGTGTGCCAGCAAAGAATAGCAGAAGACACGACCTAACCCTAACCTCTTGGCAAAGAAGTTGAGGAAAAGTGAGCATGACTTGGAAGAAGGGTAACCTTTAATTACCTGTATCTCCCTTCTGACAGGGTGCTTAAATAATGTAATGAATAAATTACTGTAGTTGTAGCCTAGCTGATTACCTAATTCCCTAATTTGAAGAAACTGTCAGGTACCCAGTATCCACAATGTGGGAATTCAGATATTTTCTTGGCTGCTGTTCACTATGTTACCTTATCATTTGACTATCTGTATTCCATTTATTAACACAGCTGGAAGACCGGGTGATCATTCAACTGCCATCCAAGCTGCAGGTGTCACTCAGCGAACGATGCATGGCCTGTGGTTGGCCAGGCGTCTAATGTTAGTCGGCGTGAGACCTTCTACCCCATCGGCAGCCCCAACAGGTTACGCCGCTTGGGTCGTCGATCTCGCTCTGGCTTCTGGCATCGTAAAGATGGTTATTGCGGTCGCAAGATTCGTCCTGCACCACCTGTCAAAGTTTACCCACTGCAAAGGTCGACAATGCAATAAAGTACTTGCCATTTATGTCCAGCTGAAAGTTGGCTGCATGGTTTGGTCTCTACAGTTTGTAGGTCTGAGCTCTTGTTTGTGGAATACTGACGCTAATGTGATCTGCTACAGTTGCCGCCACCATCTTCTCTGGCAAAAGGGTAAGGGTGTGCAAATATTGAAATCTTTGAATACGAATAAGGCAAGACAAGTGCACTCGAATATCAAGAGTATCATCATCATCAGCCTACCTTGTGTCCACTGCAAGACAGAGACCTCTCCCAGTGATCTACGACCCACTCCTGCTCAAGCCAATTCCATTTTATGCCTGCTAATTTCTTAATTTTTTTCGCTACACCAAAACCTTTCTCATCCTCGGCCGTGTCATTAAAAAGTTGAAAAACAAGAAGTAACAATTATCTTTCATTACTCTCTTTAGAACTTCACGTCATTAGGCTGCAGCCTTTTGGTAATGTGTTAAAAATCTGCAAAACGAGCAGGAACAATTAGCTTTCATTACTCATTTAAAACTGCATGTCATTAGGATGCAGCACATTGAAGATGCTTTTGGTAATGCACTTATTACAAATATACATGCGGAAAAATTAACAGCTTGACATGTTCACGTCAGCAGTTTTTAGAGTTCTGCAACATTACGTCTGAATGTGAAAAAGACCCTCTCCCTTATGGGATGTGATGCTTGCAGCTCTGTACTTGCAGAATGCCATTTTTTTTCCAAGCATCTAAATGTGGTACCAATCTTGGCGGTTATGGTGTTGTATCTGTTTACAGAACATGAAGTTACATCTGCTGTATAAGAGACCTGCGAAATGATGCTCGGTGAAAAATAAACCGCTCCTGTGCCGGACAGGCTACAAATGCAGCACGGAGGTCATACAGTAAAAGCTCATTAATTCAAACTCATAGGGGACTGTAAAATTGTTCGAATTAGCAGGTGGGCACTAGGATGAGCGGACAGAACCCAATGTGCGCGGCAGTGCTGGTAGAACCCAATGAAGCCACCTATGGACTCGTTATCATGAACCAGGCGATACTACATGTTTGTGGCAGGTTTCATAAATTAAGTTCATGGAGCTCCAACAGTGGACAGAATCAATTGATCAGTCAGTGATACACCAGAAACAAGCAGCAACATGCATTCATGTGAGCCTTAATGTTGAAATATATGACACTATTTATGTGCCAAAACACGCTCATTTACATAGCAGAGTTAACGTGATCAAAATTAAAAGTAATCAGTAACTTGCATTTGCTTGCGCTTCTTCTGTCACGACTCGATGAGCGTCATTTTCGACTTTCCCAAGAGCTTGTAAGTTGCATCCAATTCGCAACGTCCGAATTCTCATGTGCGGAGAAATGCTGCTGTTTTTTTTGTTTTGCATCTCCAGTAAATTTGGTTTGGCTTGGTTTTGCAACACATTGTGATCACTCTGTGCCAACTTCTGCGAGGAGCGATGAAAGCCAGGGGGGCTCACTGTTCGAAATAACCATTGTGCATACCAACGTTCGAATTATCGGGAGTTTTCCCTCGTAGAAATACACAGGGCTGTGCCAGGACCAGGGCGTCAGTTCGAATTAACTGTAAGTTCGAATTAACCGAGTCCCGAATTAATGAGCTTTTACTGTATGCACGTAATGCATATTTCTCAGTCATTAAAGTGTGGGAACACAGCACAAATACGCACTGGTAGTATGCAGTAACCGCGAAGTACAAGCGTAGCGTAACCTAATGGGCACGTATTGGTGATAAGAAATGTCGGTGTCACACAGTCACTCTTTAATTCGGTCAACAATCATAACTGCTACAAGTCCAAACCAATCCCGATAGACCTTGGCGCAGATAATCTGGAAGCCAGGGTAGCCAGCGACCGTCTTAATTCCAATCGGGCCTGATTGCGATCAAAAGTACTTGCCTGTGTGACACTGTGACAATAAAAATGTGGAGAATTCGTAAGTTGTCACTTAATGGTAGGGAATATTTAAATTTGTCTCAACATTCGCCTGTTTAAGCGCATATTCGGCAAAATCCAAACATACATTTTTCAGCCCGAGTGTACTTTGAATAAGGAAAATAGTCTATTCGTATTACGGGTTGCTCATGTGTGTGGCAATGCATTCTAACCCGACCAGCCCATCCAGCTCATGATGTTGCCAAAGCGAATGTTCAAGACTGCATAGTAGAACAAACATGATGATTCAGGTAGCACTTGAACGCTGTGAAAGGGAAGTTGTGTGGTTATTAGTGCTTGGGCATGGCTTGCAGGTGCGATCAACAGGGAAGCACCACCACGGTTGCGGTACTCCGATTCAATGCGTTCACACGTGAACCGAAAATCCTCTCGTTTTCATATTTTCGTGTCCGGTGACAGACCTAGATACAGCCTGCTCACAAAAGCAACAGTTTCCTGGCATGAAAAGGCAGCAGTAAAACCATGGTGGAGACTGTGAAAAACAAACAAACAAATTCCGAGCATTTCTTTTTAAAACTTCCCCTATTTTAGCGCAGAAATGATTGCGAACATCTCGTGAAGGATATTGAGCCAGTTACAAATGACGCCCAATATATTTTATTTATTTACAAGTACCTTACAGGCTCCACAGGGAGCATTGAGTAAGGGGAGCATCACAAAAAGAATACAAAAAAGCAATACATGAGTTCGAAAAGTGTAACACTAGCGTATTTGCAAGACGGTGAAACAAATTCAATTACATGGCAAAAAATACTAAGAATAACACTAACTACTAAGCATGCATGTATGTGCACGTATGTGCTATACACAAGAAGAAAGTGTGCAGCATCTGCACTTTGTGTGTAATGTATGAGCCTCGCTTGATTCAAAAATTGAAGGGTACCACCACAGGCGTGCGCACGGGGGAGGGGGGGGGCGATGGGGGCCCAATGTCAGCCCCATACATTGACATAATAGGGAGGGGGGGGGGGGCGCTACGAAGAACCATCGCCATCCCCCCGCCCTGAAGGGGAACCTTGCGCACGCCTATGGGTACCATGGAGATTTTGAATCTGTACACGCACTTAGTTCTGATGTTAATAATAAAGATGCTGTTTTTAATGTCAGAACTGAATACCGGATAGCATGAATCATTACAGTGACTTGAGCAAATGACAACAGAAAAATGTTTATTAAATGAGAGCCAGTGGGCGCACATGCATGTAGACAACATACTGCGTGAATTTGAGGTAAATTAATGCAGTCAACATTCCGTGCAGATTGTTGGACTGCGGTCATTATATATACATCTTTCTTTTTTCAAGTTAGAGGATTTATGCAAATATCAGGGCAAGCTTAACTTCAAAAAGTGAATAATATTTGGGAGCAGTGTATCGGACCGTAACAAAAAACGAAAACAAAACAAAGAAAAAAACTATATTTTTGACCGGAACAAAAAACGTAACCGAAACGTTATCTATTATTTCGATCTGGAGCGAAACCAAAAAAAAAATTTTTTTTTGCTGTTTTTAGGTTTAAGCGGAAACTTGACAATCCGGAACCACCGATGTCATGCAACGTGAGCAATAATGCCCATCTCAGAGCACAGTACTAGCGCGTATCTCAGGCAGTGTTGAAATTGTGCGAAAAACGAAAGCAGTGGCAACCATGAGATCTTTGTATTAACTCAAGTGGACTTTCGTGTGCCTGTGACATATGCCAATGCGGAGAAAGCATTCTCAGCATGATTCTCGGCACGGAACTTTGTTTTATATGAACAGTGGCTTCGCATAAGATAGGTATGCTCGATGACGGGCTGCTTCTGAGAGCATGCGTAGTTCCTTGACGCAAAGCATTGAGCCTCCACAAAACATTCGTAATTCACTTTTGAGAAAGTTTACTTTAATTTAGAAGCCCACTGGCATAGAGTTTCATACTTATAGTATGAAACTCTATGGCCGCTGGTTCGCCCTGATTTGTAGGAATTCGTTGTACTTTTAAGAACGTGGGAAGAACAAAACCAATATTTTTATCGTAACTACAAATTTTTGCATACAAATAACATTACAAACCGTTAGGGAGCATTTTTTTTTGGTTCAGCAATAAAAATGGAGCGGAACTTTTGCGGTAAAACCATGAATAAAACGAAACTGAAACCGAAACCATGGAAGAGACGGGAGGAAGCGGAAGTAGCAGGCTGAGCACATGGGCTGACATGTGGGCTGAGGCCCGTTGGTTGGGCCTGTGGGGCTGTGGGCCTGTGGCCCGTCACGCGAGGATAGACGCGAGGCCAGAGAACATCTGGCGAGGCCCGTCATTTCGCTCGGGAGCGCGGTCGGCGCTGCCGCCCTGTCGCGAAGTCCGCTCATGGCTCATGTTTTAGTTTGTGTGTTCCGAAAGCACGTGTTGCTACAGTGGTGACGGCGGTAGTATTCCGCATCGGTAAGTGCCTCGGAAGATTCACAGCGAGAAACAGTAAAACTCGTGTTTGCTAGTTCAGTACTTCGATCGACACTGACAGAAGCTGTCGTACCGGAGGGATGCGAAAGCGCTTAGTGAAATCTGCCTTGTAGAATGAATAGAGCTTCATATTGAAATGTTTGATAGCGCGCACATCGCATGGCAAGCGATTCGATCGGAGAAATCCGCTCTCAAGCACGCCGGTTTAGCTAGTGTGATAACGAACCTTTCACTTCTTGTGACTGATATAAGTTAGATACAGCTAGGAGCGACAGTCATCCGCGAAATAACCGAAAACAACGGTGGCTCTGCCCAATCGGTCCGGGTTCGTAAGAATTCCAGAGGCTAACGCGAACGGTATAGCATAAAAAACGCCGTCACACGCGCACTGCGTAAGCGTACCGCTACATTTCAACCCGCGTGGTAGGCAGAACTGAAGATCATTCAGTGCGTAACTCTTGATTTGCCGTGAAAGGTGGACGTTTTGTGGCTATTAAGTGCGTCGGCAAGGCTAACAGGCGCTGCTTGCTGTGTGATCAACAGGTAAGCACTACCATGGTGCTGTACGTACAGCTAGCAAACACACCCATCTCTGAAAAAGTGTTTTCTCCCCTTCTTCGTCGCGCAGATGCGTTGCTCATTTTGAGATTTGAATCCTTGTTTTCCCAGGGAATGCGAGGCTGAAAAAGTTGGGTACTGTGCCATTGCATCATACAAGGCGAATGTGTGTACAGACACGGGAATCGGAAATAACCCGCGGTATACTCTCTCGTCCGGTAACCTAGTGTGAATATGGCTCGCTTATGAAGGCGCGAGAGGCACCTACTTTGCGCGAAAGAGCTGTTAAAACCAGTAGCGATCACAACAAAAACACGGGATGTTTAACCATGCGCGACAATGCAGTCCCTTTTTAATGTTTATATTTATCTGTAGAAATGATGGCGAAACTCACGTGAAGCATATCGTTTGGCAATATTGACAGTTACAAATCACGCTTAATATATATGCACATATAGGCAATGAGCTCTTACTTGGCGTCCTTTTAGGGAAAACAAAAAGTCACCAGGTGTCACATTATGTGAACTGGATAACGTGTGTGGTTTAAAGCTTCCCACCCATTACAATGGGCTCAGCCACAATTATTCATCATCCTCATCCACCACAGCAACAGCAAAGTGTGCAGCTACGTAGACGTGCGTATCGCCTTAGAGACGCGTAGTGGGTGCTTCACTACTTTATCAAATGACAATTTATGGTGTAGTGGGTATATTGGAACTGTGCTTGCAGTAGGCGCCCTACAAGAGTTTATGACAGGCTTTATGAAGGCTACTCATCTAGCTTATGCTGTAATGCATTCGACAATGGCCTGCCTCTGATATATATTTTTTTTATCGCGAAAGTGTTTCATGCTGGGGTCCACCAAGAATTTTTGCATACATAATTTCCCTCATGGAAGTGATGTCATGGAAAGGCACTTGGGTAGCTGAGAAAGAAATTCACAAAAACACCTTTATGGAGTAACCAAACCGACGCACTGATCTTCCGATTCCACAAGTTTTCACACAAAAGCCGGGGACGTTGACCACTCCGCCACGAACACATACAGGTTTCCTGGTGCGAATATGTCATTTAAGCTTCCCCCTTTGATAAGCATAGTGCAACAATAATGGTGCATCAATGCACTACGCCAAAGTGCCCCAGAAGCGTCTTGGCATGAATCGCTGTAATCATGACCCCATTGAACTGGCAATACACGCAAGCAAAAAGCACAGCAATTTCATGCGTTCAAGCCACACACTACGAACTGTGCACCTTGGATTCATGAATCCAGGCACGTCGCATCATACTGGACTGCCTGCCAAAAACGCAACATGCATGACTCAGATGTGGCAGCACGTGTCAACATGAGTGCATTCAAATTGAAGGTTGCCACACCGGCCTAATAGCATTATAAACTATGCAAATTGTATAATTAACGTACAACATAGCTGCAAATATATGTATGAAGACATTTTTGACTTTGTTGTGAACGATTAAAAAATATGTAGTTGTTTCTTCCATATATTTCAAACTTCAATGACACCATTTTTGTAACATAGACATGCTTCTGATAAATCGTCCCTAAAAGTACTTGTGCATCGTAGTGTGTACTTGCGCATTATAAAATGCAAAAGCTTTCACATAGACTTTTGGCACCACACTGGCAATAGTTGTGGTACTGATAATACCGAATACTCAGCCGCTTGCTTCATTTGTTTATTGCAGCTTCACTGCTTGAATGAAACTGACGTGTTCGTGAATCCCGTGGAGGTTCCCTCAGTGCCACACTGCAGCCACTGCTGGCCTGCTACCTTCTCAGAAGAGATACCTTGGGACACCGACAGAACGAACCCTCTTGCGTCGGCCATGGCCATTCCCATTCCACAAAGTGAACGTGGCAATGCCATCGAAACAATACGCACTTCTGGGGCAGCTGCTGGTCCCCAACAGGGCAGCTCTGATAAGAACAAACATGATCCCGGACCCACACCTCCAACTAACGATGCCAGTGCCATTAAGGAACCCCAGCAGGGGCCTGCGTCTCCACACTTGGACTGCCAGAACTCAACACACCAAGAGATGAAATTGAGGAAGCGTCTACGTGAAAATATGAAATGTGATATGCTTTAATTCAAGGATGATGTTTCTGTGGCCCGGTGGCAGAAATGAGTGATGGACGTATAACAGCACTTCCATGTGACTAGAAACATGTCTTGCAAGCCCACAGTGCTGTGAACAAGATGCACAGAGGCACCCACGCCAAGCGTTTGCTGCGCTTCACCTCGACAGACAACGGTGGCCATTGCGGCTCGTACTCGATGCATCCTTCGACCTGCATTTTAGAAGAATGGTGACCATGCAGGGCCCGCCTCGCTGTCTTGCATTCACACAGCATCAACAAGACTACTCAAAGAACCCCTGGCACTCTACGTCAAATTTTCGTGCATGATGTTGCTAAAGGAATAAACTGACATGGCCGCACAAATGTGACAAGAGCAAGTGATCTAGATAAAATCTGGATGGCTGTGCGCTAACTCGATGGAAGGACCCAGTGCTGTGAAGGACAGGCCTGTAGCCAGAAATTTTTTTCGGGGGGGGAGGGGAGGGGAGGGGGGAGGGGCACCTGTTGAAAACCCCCTATTTTCATTATTTTTCTCACTAAAACACCTCCCTTAATCCGAATTTCGGGGGGGAGAGGGGGGGGGGGGCTGGGCCCCTAGCCCCCCCCCCCTGGCTACGGGCCTGGTGAAGGATAACGTAGTGTACTAAACTATATCGACTCGAAAGCCTGTTGACAAAGTGTGCATATACCAAAAGGACAAATTGTGCAATGCCTCGTGTTTTATGCTTTAAGCACATGTTTGAACGGTGAATGAGAGGTGTAATGCTTCATAGAATTTTCTAGCAGTTTTACCAGTGCCTTGTGGCCGGAAGGCCTTTTTGCGTTAGGTTAGGTTCTGCTGCTGTTACTTAGCATTCATAGCAATGTATTTGATTTATTTTTGCAGCTGACTAATTGCATATGCATAATGAAAGGTCAAGCTACATGAATGCTCGAAAGTAACACATCTGTGCCTTAACCAATATCAACATATTATCGATAGTTTAGATCGAAACTAAATAAAGCAATTTTAAAAAGGCCACGACAAATAAAACGTTTTTGTTGGTACTTGGCTGACATTTTGTTGAGAGAAAAGTTTTCAACTAGCAATAGTCGCTGGCACTTCATTGGATGCGACACTGCCTCTGTGTTCCTTCATTTTATACAAGCAGTGTTCTGAAAACAATGTAGTGCAATGATAGTTAACTGTTACACAATATGGACAAGACAAGCAGTTTCATTAGGCTACCAAACCTTAGCAGTCACATAAGCAACACAAATCACAGTAGTGAATAAGCCACAACATACAGATATTGATAAAAAGAAAGGTCAACACTTCTGTGTGTACGCACTACGAGCATGTGATTAAATCAGCCTAGCAATGACGGAGCATATTATTTTGGGTTTGAAGCTTCAAATCCGTTCTTCTGGCCTCGGAACATTCTTATAGCTACTTATGCTAATAGTCTCAGAAAGTACACTTGTCACTGCAAGCTTCCTATGTGGCTGCAGTTTCACAGGGTGCTATTCTACTGTTTTCAGAACACTGTGAAAGCTGTGTAACATATTAAAACTAAACTACACATGCTTGGTTGCTACCATAAAATATTTATGCTACTATTCCCAAATGTGCTACAATTCATATTGCTCCACCAAACCCCTTTCTCATCCTCAGCCACGTCGTTAAAAAGTTGTGGATGTGTTGTTAACCCTTTAATGCCTAAATTATGAAACTGCCGAAAATAAAAACTGTTTTCATTTTCTAGCTTTAAATAGCTACCTTTAATTGATTCTGCAGTTAAATTATCTAAAATGCAACTTTAATGCATACTTTTAGGTATGTCGCGAATTTGCGATATGCCACAGAAACGAGGATCTGGCAACAAAAATGTCCTTCCGAACTATGTCACATGTTGTGTGCCACCTCTTGGGTGCGTACACACCAAATAAACAAAATTATTGAACATTGAACTTGCGTAACTAAGGCGACAAAGAACAAAGAAGTGAGAGGTGTCGCACGTGCTTCGCGCTCTCCGCCATCAGCTACAAAACAATTGGTTCTAGCATAGAATACCTTACACAAGACGGCGCAAGATTTCTTAATTCTGAAAGCTACATTCCCTGAGAGTACGTGTTTCGCGATTTGCTGGCTCGGAGTTTTACGGTATGTCGCGAATTCGCGACATCCGGCAGTAAAGGGTTAAAAAGTTGCAAAATGAGAAGTAACAAATTTTATCTTTCGTTGCTCTTTAAAAACTGCATGTCATTAGGCTGCAACCTTTTGGTAATGTTGGTTGCCTGAAGGGGAACATGAACATCAAGAACATAGAATTTCTGTAAAAGAACCCTTGCCGACTAGAAATATGCAGCAAAACAAGCAGTAACAATTAGCTTTCATCACTCATTTAAAACTGCAATGTCAATAGACTGCAGCTAAGTGAAGGTCCTTTTAGTAATGCACTCATTACAAGTTATCATTAGGCTTGTGCGAATATTCGAGTGCTTCGAGTATTTGAACGAATATTGCCGTATTCGAATTCGCTTCAATTCGAATTTAAATTATTGAAAATTTCGAAGTATTCGAAACGAACGAATAGATGCATATTAGTCCGCATATAATCCCCTGTAAAGGTGGTTTCACTGCAGTGGAGTCGTGCTAAGCCGTGAAAGCACCTATTCAAATGTACCTGTAAAAGTGGTTTCACTGCAGTGGAGGGGGCTAAGCCGTGAAGGCACCTATACAAATGTATACTAGTCCGCATGTAACCCCCCTGTAAAGATGGTTTCACTGCAGTGAAGTGGTGCTAAGCCGTGAAAACACGTGTCTAAGGGAAATCCGCACTGCCGCGAAGAACCACTTCATGGTTAAATGAAGAGATTACCCTCACATCGAATCATTTTTTAAGTTTAAAAGCTTGTCATTTCGGCTTATATGCTCTAAGTATAGTAAATTTTGAAACGTAACATATTTCACAGGTTATCACTTGCATTCTACCGAAAGTCAAATCTTGCTACTACTCAAAGTTGTTTCCACTTCCTTTGAAGCAAAAAAAATGGCATTTGTGCAGGCCTCGTTTAATTTTGTTTTAAATATTGTGCAGGTCATGACAAATATGCCCATTTTTCTTTATATGTGGTATATACTATTCGAATTCGATTCAAAATTATTCGACCAAAATCACTATTCGCTTCGAACCTAAAATTCACTATTCACACAAGCCTAGTTATCATATATCTATGCTTCTTTCTCTGTGTTCTTTTTTTTTCTTTTTCGCTGTTTACTCTTTCTTCGGTATGAACCAAGCATTTTAGTTAAGCTTATAAAGGCCTAATTTTTATCGCATCTGCTTTCTCTGGCGCAGCAGAAAGCTTACCGGTTGAATTGTCTAATCTTGAAGTGGTAATGCAGAAGACGCCTTGAAACATTTTTATCAAAATTGTTCTATCTGCAGCGACAACGAAGTTGTACACAACATGCATGCTGCAAGCATCTAGGAATGTTGCTTTATAGAACAGAAAACATAATGGAAAAATCCATCCACTACTCGACCGGTCAATTCCTTATATTGGGTGTGAGCCGTTGGTCAGAGGACAACCACAGTGTAGGTGAGCGCGATATTGGTGATTGTGGCTCGTGTTTGTGCACTGTGCTACACTGTGCATGCGTGCACGTCACAATGCAATAAGGTATTTGCCATTTATATGCAACTGAAAGTTGCCAGCGTGCTCTCGAGAAGTTTGCATTCCTCAACTGCATTCGCGGAGTACTGACAGTGCCGTGATCTGCTGCAGTTGCCGCCGTTTTCTTTGGCTGAAATGTTGTTGCCGTCACACAGCATGGGTAGTTTGTAATTGCGCGCATGTGTAGCTGGAAGTGGGGGGATTGGAAAATCGATGAACCCAGCCTTCAAAGACACGTACACAAGAAGAGAATTTTTGACAACCACACACAGTTTAATGAAATAACAGCTACTAGAAAGGAAAACCAAGACGCACGTGCCATAACGTAGAGGTAAGAATGGTGGGCATGTGACAAACGAGGCACAACCGAAACACCCATGCGCCTTAAAAAACCGTGCAGATAAAAACGCAGTGCATGGCACCTTCTAATTACGTAACTCTAGAAACGTCATCTTTTTTTGTGATAACAGGAAGGTGCACTTATACAATGATCATGTCCATGCATTTGGTGCGCATCAATAATTCCTCTTTCACATTTTGTGGCTCCCCTACCTATAATCTCGGTATCACTAAAAATGACTGAACAACCACACGCTCTGCAACGAGCAGGCAAGTTCCTCTTGAGGTGACTGATGCATGATGTTCTTTCAAGCGAGTGTTGACACAGCGCCCCGTCTGCCCTATGTACACTCTACCACAAGAAAGTGGTATGCGATAAACTACATTTGTGATGCAGTCAATGTATTTAGTGGAATGGCGAGTGCTGTAAAGGCGAGACAGCTTGCATGGTGTCAAGAACATGACTCGTATGCCATGCCTCGAGGCAACCTTTTTTGACATTTTGGGTAACCTTGTGGAATATAAGGAAGGACTTCCACTCACCTATGATCATCATTTTCTGGGGCACGTGACATGCCATCTGTTTACTTTTTTTAACTTCTTAATTTTGGTTTCGGCTACTGCCTTTGGACAGTGTCTGGGAAGCCAGTAGCCTTTAGACGCTTAACTAATTGCTCATTGAAAGCTTTGGTCCATTGAATGGTGGCAGCTTTTCTTGAGGGCATTGTTAAAGCACAGGTTCACTATGCCAAGTTTGACTAGATTTCAGTGTGACGACTCAAACAACAGAAGCTGTTTTATAGTGCGCGGTGCATACATGCAAGTGGCCGGTGTTTGAAAAGATCAGTTTCAAACCTAAAAACCTGATCTCGTTCCCTGATGCCAGTTCCCTGGTGAAAATTTAAAACTTTACTGCATGATTTGAATGAGTTTAAAATGTCAAATGACACAACATCTAGGTCAGTACGGCTCTTCAGGCTTAAAAAAAATTAATAAATCATCAACATACATGAAGACTTATAACCACACCCATATTGTCAATCATCGAGCTGCACAGGGCATTGTCAAGTTTAAAAAGAAAAATCTGGCACAGAACCGGTGCCACGCAGGACCCTATACAGATTCCGTTCTTTTGCATGAACAAGGCGCTGTCATATTCAATAAAAGTCAATGACAAGTACATGGTTAATGGTTAAAAGCTGCAAGAACGAGTCAACAGGAACACCACAGGCATTATGGAACGAAACTGCCCCATTTTCTTGAATAAGCTCCTGAACCACTACGAACAAATCTGCATGAAGCACTGAATAAAACTGGTCTTTAACGTCTAGGGAGAACGCGGTGTTAGCACAAGGCTGTTTTTCACGTAGAAAGTCCGCTACACTGTTCGAAGATGTGGCGGCGAAAGGATTTCAAATGATGAGCGTGTTGAGCCAGTGTTGAAGATACTGTCCCACGTGTTGCTGTCATGTTCCCTTCTCCGTCACAATGGCTCTGAGCGGGCAGTCCACATTGTAGGTCTTAGCTGCGAAGAACACGGTGAGCCTATCTATTTTCACCTTGCGTGCTTCCTTGCCTAATTCTTCCAGGTTGATCTCGTTGGAAGCTTGATAGTCTGCGACTTGACTTTTTGGGGTTTTAGTGTCACTTTTTAAAAATTGTTCTTGACCGCCAGCAAAGCTTTTTCTGAGAACAGTCCACACGGGAGCACTACAAAACCGCCTTCTTTATCGGCCTGTAAGCGGCTGAGGTCATGCTTCACAAAAGTAGCAAATGACAGGAACGTAAAGAGCACACACCACTTCTACTCAGCCTCTCACCTGAATTTCGGCTGTGCTTCATTTGTCACATGCCCACCGTCCTCACCTCCATGTTATCATGTATGGCGCATGTGTGTCTTGGTCTTTCCTTTCGAGTAGCTGTTATTTCACCTAAACTGTAGCTTGTCCCAGCGTGTGTGGTCATCAAAACTTACATTCCTTGTGTACATGTCTGTGAAGGCTGGGTTCGTTGATTTTCCAAGCTATCACCAGACTCTCTATGGTAAGGGGGGGGGGGGATTAAATTTTGGTGGAGGGGCCTGGCATGATGACTGCGACCACAGTGGCCGTGACCCTGCCTCTTGTCATAGTGCCTCTCCTGCCCTGAACCACCCACCGTGAAACAGCAGTGCCGGCGTGTGCACCGCCTTCAGCTGCAGCGATCTTACACATGAAATTCTTATGCAGTGCCTATTCTGTGGTACAGACCACAGGATAAACTCCAGCTTTATTTTGTGGACTACATCCGACACAGACTTGTGCTGTGGAGCGTGTGACTACGCAGTACACATGGAGAAAGGGCTGTACATAACCATCTCTCTGGACGACAGTTTCTCTCAGGAGTGGCAATATTTGTTTGCCGAGGTGTAAAAGAGACCATACCAAGAAGCAAAAGGGAGAGTTGGGCTAGTTGGTTGGGGTTCATAGTGAACAGCGCAAAAAACACGACACAAAGAAGAGACTGCACAACACGAGCGCTGACTGACAACTAAATGCTTTATTCAAGCACAAAGGAAGGAAGGGAAGAACAAAAATGCACGTGCACCCTGAGCACATGACAAAAGATAGCAGGCATTCAGCAATTTAAGTATTATCCAAGTAAGCCACCTCACAAGCAGGCATTCACAATCAAATTGCTGAATGCCTGCTATCTTTTGTCATGTGCACAGGGTGCGCGCGCATTTTTGTTCTTCCCTTCCTTTTTCTTTGTGCTTGAATAAAGCATTTAGTTGTCAGTCAGCGCTCGTGTTGTGCAGTCTCTTTTTTGTGTCGTGTTTTTTGCGCTGTTCACTACATACCAAGAAGGTTATTTACGGGCAAAGGGCGCATGCATCCATTGATGCGGGATTGAAAAAGGATGTGGTGCAGAACTGCATGCGTGAAGAGTTCAAAGCCCACCTTTAGCATGCTTTTATTAGACCTGTCTGGTTATGAACGTTGTGGTTATGAACTGAAACAGCAAAAGGAAGGCACGCTTAGTGTTGCAGACACTCACCAAGATGACTTGGATTGCTCGCTTGATCCGAAGTACATTTTACTTTGAATTTATCTGTCATGTATAAACGGATCTCACCCGATTTGCCTGGGAAACTTCCGGATTTCGAGCAGTCCTCCCGAATTGGCGCGGCCACAAATCGCCCGAAATACAGCGATAACGCCACCGCAATAAAGAAAATAATAAATAACAAAGGATAGCGTTAGAAACATTTTCTGGCCCCTGAGCCATCGAGTGCTGAACGTGTAAGTCACTTTCGCCGCAGTACACTTGTGTCATGCAAAAAGCGAATTGGCATGCCTTCTGGTTGACACGGGACACAGCACATTTTGTACCTTAATACGCACGCGCCACCATTAACGTCAACGTCTGAGAACTTCACTGAAACGTCTGAAAACGTGCTATATCCCACGACAGCTACAGTTGCATCTTGTTAATCTTAGTGCGCTTTTTCGCATCACACTGCTGTACTGCGGTGAAAGTGACGTGTCGTCCTTTGTTCTTATTATTCCCTCTTAGCGGTGGCGTTGGCGCTGTTTTTCGGAAGAATTATGGCTGTGCCTGTACAATCGGGAGGATTGCTCGTAATTTGAGTCTTCCGTGCAAATCTTAGTGCCCTTTCTTTTGCATGACAGAAATGTACTGTGGTGAAAGCGATGGTGAAAGTGGTGAGTGTCCCGTACGCGATAGACCAGGGCGAGAAAGTTTTAAAACAGCATTTGTTATTATTATGCGCAGGATTCCTGCTGCTCCTTCAGTTCACAACTAAAAATTTCTCCACTACTGATACAATAATAATCCGCACGTGTCAGGCCGGCAAGCACGCGAAAGGTGGGCTTCGCCTTCGCATTTCGAACCTGTCACAAGCGTCAAAATAAAGCTGCGGCTTATTTTGTGGTCTGATCCGCAGAAATGTGGAATTTATTCTGTGGTCTGGACCACAAAATAGGCACTGGAGCGAGCGCAGTCGGCGCAGTCAGGCGCAGTCCGCTCGTGTTTGTTTTCGTGTTCCTAAAGCACGTGTTAACGTTGTTACTACTGTGGCGACTGCGGTAGTACTCTTCCGCATCGGTAAGTGCCTCGGAAGATTCACAGCGAGAAAATATAGTGCTTGTATGTGCTAGTTCAGTACTTCAATCGACACTGACAGGCTGTGCACTGACGGAAGCTTCACTGGCTGTCATACCGGGAGCAATGCGAAAGCACTTCGTAAAATCTGTCCTCGTAGAACGAATAGAGCTTCATGTTAAAATGTTTGTATTAAACTCAATGCTTTATGGCGCAGCGTGCTCGATAAAGTGTAATCGCACATCGCAGGGCGTGTGATTCGACCAGGGGAAATCCGCTCGCTAACACGCTGGGCTTATCTGTTGTGATAATCAACCTTATTTTTTTTGCGATCACACTGGGGCGACAGTCATCCCCGCAATAACAGATAACGTTGACATTTGTCAAATCGGTTCTTGATCGTAAGAATCAGTCATATAGTGGCTGACGCGAACGGTATTGCATAAAAAACGCGGTCCCACGCACATTGCGTAAGCGTACCGCTACATTAAAGCCCGCGCGGTGGCGGAACGGATCATTCAGGTAACCCCTGATCGCTGTGAAAAAGAGAGCGTTTTGTGGCCATTTAGTGCTTCGGCAGGGCTGACAGTCGCTGCCTGCTGTGTGATCAACAGGTAAGCACTACCGTGGTGTAGTACAGCAAACACCCGTCTTTAGGAAAGTTTTTTTTTTCTTCCGTCGTCATACAGATGCGCTGCTTATGTGATCCGAATCCTCGTTTTTCCCGGATATGAGAGGCCGAAAAAGTTTGGTTCTGTGCCATTTCATCACACAGACCGAATGCCGCGTGTGTACAGACACGGAAATCGGAAATGACCCCCTTTTTCATGTTTTATCATCCGGTGACCTAGTGAGAATAGGGCTTGCTTATGAAGGCGCGAGAGGCACCTACATTGTGCGAAAGAGCTGTTAAAACCAGTAGCCATCGTAACAAAAAGACGGGCGTTTAACAATGCGCGATAATGCAAAGTAAATATTGTTTTATTCATCTGTAGAAATAATGGTGAACCTCTCGCGAGGGTTATTGTTTGACAAAAATGACACTTACAAATCACGCCCTAATATGTGCACGTATATACAATGAGCTCTTACTTGACGTCATAGGCGTCCGCAGGGTTCCCCATCAAGGTGGGGGGGGGAGGCGAAGATTCATCGCAGCGCCCCCCCACCCCCACCCCGCCAATCGGTCAATGTATGGGGCAGATTTTGCGCCCCCACTTCATGGATGAATAAGGGGGGGGGGGGGGGGGGGGCACCTCTCCAGCTCCCCTATGCTTGGCTCCTTTTCAAGGAAGAAGTGAGAGACATCTGCGATTTGTGTAACATATTAGGATGCCTAGTCCGATTTACCAATTGAAGGATACTGAACAAGTATATGTGCTTGGTTCTAAAATAGTAAAAAAGATTGTTTCTAATGCGAGTTTTATGGTTGTTGAGGTCGCAACAAAAGGTCATTGCAGTCAGTTGAGGAGCAAGTAAGGCACAAAAATGTTCAGTATCGCATCCTAATCGGTCTCAAAATCAGTGCCAGTGATTACACATGCATGGCCACAACATATTTCATGAATTCAGAGTAAAACAATGCAAGCTTGTGCAGTGCCCCACACCTTTTCAACGTTTTCTGTGAAATGTTGGAGTTTGGTCATGATTAAAAATTTTTTTTTTCATTGTTCAAGCTAAAGGTTTTATGCAATTACTACTAGTGCACTTCACGAAGTGATTATACTTGATGGTGATGGCCAAAGGTGGTTATCGTTTAGCGCAATGTTTAAACACACATTAAGGCATCAGCACGCACATCACAGCTGATGTACAGAACAGCCAGTTCGTGTTCATTAGTTTATGTTTAAAGCAGGTAGTACTTTACACCACTGTAAATAGTAGTTGCAGGCTAGACACAGGTATCACACTCACAGCGCAAGCTGAGCTCACAACGATAGCAGATTTTGGTGGCGATGTTGTCCGCCGCTGGCACTGGTGTCTGTCACAGCTATCGCATAAAGAGAAACCAAGGTTTGAGACTGATTTAAACCCAGGCATTCTACGTCGCAGGCAAGTGTTCTACCACAGAGCGACTCCAGTGCTTGAAACTCTTTTGGAAAAACTCTATACAAGCATCATGCATGGTGCAGAATTGTGTTATCAGATGTAATATTGCGTGACAGAAGAGTAGAACCACACCACGCATCACATTATGTAAACTGGATACTGAGTGTGTGGTTTAAAGCTTCCCACCCATTACACAGGGCCCAGCCATAATTATTCATCATCCTCTTCCACCACAGCAACAACCAAGTGTGAAGCCACACAGGTGTGCATATTGCCTTAGAGACGCGTAGTGGGTGCATAACTACTTTATAAAATGACAAGTTATGGTGTACTAGTGAGTATATTGGAACTGTGCTTGCAGTAGGCGCCCTACAAGAGTTGATGACAAGCTTTATGAAGGCCACTCATCCAGATTATTCAGTGACTGTACTATGCGTTCTGCACAAATTGTTTCATGTGGGGGTCCACCAACAATTAGCACACATAATTTCCCTCATGGAAGTTATGTCATGAAAGGGAGGGCAATTGGGTAGTTCAGAAAGAACTTCAGAAAAACACTTGCATGGAGTAACTTAACCGAGAAGCACTGATCTTCCGATTCCACAAGTTTTCACACGAAAGCCGGGCACATTGACCACTCCGCCACTAACACATACAGGTTTCCTGGTGCCGATGTGTCATATAAGCTGTCCCGTTTGATAGGCATACCTGCCAACTTCGCAGCTTGAAAATTCGGGAGACCGCAGCGGGGGGGGGGAGGGAGTGCATATCGTTGCTTCCGTCTACTGCGATTGCGAAAGCACGGTGTCTGAGAGCCTCCACCATTGTGTTTTCGGCATCTGCAGCCATTTCCCCCGACGATGGCAGTTGTTTTCGTACGTCCGCACCCGTACCGCTTCCCGTCCTCGCCCTTCGGGAACAATTTCCGAAACAACGGTCCTGCGTGATCACTAACGCCTAGCGGCAAGCTATATTCTACAAGAAATCCCGTGAATAGGCATTCTGTGCGGATCGCACTGTCTTCGCAGCTCTTTTGGAAGAAACTTCCGATGTTACCCTGCCCTTCCGCAGCACGAACGTAGTTCACAGGCGCACGTGGTCCAGAATTCGTACTTGTCACCTTTCGCGAAGCCACAAAGCAAGGAAACTCAGCTGTTTAAGAGTCCAGAAACACTTGCAAGTACTTCTTTGCTTTTGACACCGCCATCGACCTTCCAACTGAACTCGGGGAAACACGCAACCCCCACAACCACGTAACAAACACAACTGACGCCGAGGCAGGCAGAGTAGGCCTAGCGTACAAAATGGGGGGGGGCCAAGGCAGACGCAAAAGTTGTGGTACCTTTTCCCTCGCCTTCTTTTGGTACAGTGGCGAGCGCGTCTCGCGGCCGCCGGCCTTCGCCCAGATTCGCGGTACTATGTGCCTAGAATATACTTAGCGCCGGTACTCTACGGTATGGTTACAATGAACTAGAAGTGTAGTGGCAAGTGCTCTTCCGCAGCACCGCAACTGTCGCAGCAGGAAAGGCTGACGTGCGCGCGTCATTAAAAAAAAAAAAAGCGCCTCTGCTGTGGCGGCCACTTTTCGGGAGATTCGAGATAGCATTCGTACAATCGGGAGATTAGGTCAAAATCCGGGAGTCTCCCGGACAATTCGGGAGAGTTGGCAGGTATGGATAGGGATAGTGCAAAACTGTAGGCATGGTGCATCGAAGTACTATGCTGAAGTGCTGCAGAAGCGTCTCAGCATGAATCGGTGCAATCATGACACCAATAAACTGGCAACACACGCAAGCGAAAAGCACAGCAATTTCATGCGTTCAAGCCGCACACCACGAACTGTGCACCTTGCATTCATAAATCCAGGCACGTCGCAACATACTGGACTGCCTGCCAAAAACATAACATGCATGCCTGAGATGTGGCAGCACGTGTCAACATGAGTGCATTCAAATTGAAGGTTGTCACACTGACCTAGCATTATACACTGAGCAAATTGTATTTATTAACGTACCGTATATACTCGCGTAATGAACCCACCTTTTTTTTCAGAAAAGTTGACACCAATTTGGGGGGAGGGTTCATTACGCGGGAAAAAAAAATCGCGGGAGTTATAAGAGCAGAAATTTTGCGTGAAATCATTAAGAAACTCGCTCTGAAACCGCTGCCGGCCTTGAACTCAGTGGCAGGAATGATTTGACTGCGGAGCCTCTAAAAACATATTCGAGAACTTCGCTCTCCACGAGAAACTTTCATTGTTTTGGCCGCGAAATGCGCGACGATCCTCTTTTTGTAGCCCGAAGCTCTTCCTCTTGTTTTATCCAGTAACGAACGCACACGGATCGACGCTGAAGTGCCGTACAGTCGCTCCGTTCTCATGCTCCAGCGCATGTTTCACCAGCTTTTAAGTTTAAAGCCGGCCATGCAGCTAGCGTACCGGCCCAACGTGCCGTACGCAGCAGGCGTCCAACGAAGTTCACCCAGGTTCACCGCGTGAACCCGACAACTAGGGCGCCTCGATGGCAGCGTTCCTTCGTTACTTCGTACGCTTTAAGTACGCTGGCATAGAGGCGCCCTACCGACAACCAAACCGCAGCGTCGGATGGCGGCGCAAGCACGTTGCGCGTGCACGTCGCGCAGTCGGCGCGGGTTGCGCGGTTGCGTTGCGCTTTGTTTTATGCTTTGTTTTTATGCCGCTGTGCTTTCGTGGCGCTATCAGCAAGGAGGTTTCTTCTGCGTTCGACAGATGGCGCTCCGCCGCAAAAGGCGCTAAGGTCCCTCTATTTTTCAAAGGTAGCGCAAACTCCTCCTCTCAGCGCCGTTTCCTCCTCGCCCGTCACTCCCGGCCGCCATTATTGGGCGAGACTCGCAAGAAGCGCCCGGCCCGCATGCGGTGCGTCGAAGCGCTTGCTTGTACTTGCTTGGAAATGCGACCATTCTGGGCGCAGATTCACACAGCTGTTCGTACGTAAGATGTGTAGTAAAATAGTTTGTGGTTGGTCGGTACATTAGATATCATTTCGTGTTTTGTAAGCAACAAATCGCACACTGGTGCCGGCATATATAAGAAATCCCATTGCGGCACCTTACGCGCGAACAGTTTTCTGGACTTGGGACCTGTTTTGACAATGTGAAAACCTAGCATTTGTGCATTGTATTTGACTTCATAAATGTAGGATGCGTCGCTCGCACCAGGTGAACAAGAGGCAGAACATGTGAAACACAATCCTAGGAAGTCTTTACAGCTGCCGTTTTTCTTTTCGGATACCGTGGTGTTTGTTCACAAGACGCATTTTGGAAAATCAGACGCTACATCAAATTATGAACACACAACACGGCGGAGGCACTTATTTGCTAAATATCCTCAGCGTGCATTCCCAGCGCATTAGGCTTTAGCTTCTTGTAGCCATTTCTCGCAAGGATGACTAGCTTGAACTTATCTTCCGTGAAGTGTTTCTGAAATGTACAGACATCCTTCAATGCACCCTCTGCAATTTGCCTATCGAAATACGGCCGAAGTGCGCTGCAAACCATTTTGCTTCTTGCGGAAACAAAAATGTGAACGGCGACGAAAACAGGATGGTGTCCTTGCACTGGTAGGTGCCTATTAATTTACAAGTCAAATGTGTACCTAAAAAGTTTGGTCAAAACCACAACAAAATAATAAAGCGCATCAAAGAGAAACATGCAGCAACTGTCTTATAATAATTATTATTGAACACAGAATATCAGTAACACTGAGAAATGTGGATTAATTTTAAAAAATATACAAACCGACACAACGAATAAAAACTGACCCCCTTCAAATAAACACATAGTTCAGGAGAAAAAATTAGAGGGTTAGAGAACAAACATGTGTTTAAAATTATAGTTTGCGTACGGGCAGCTTTGCAGCATATTGCTAAGTAAATTACGCTCATCAATCGATGCTACTTACTTGCCATGTCCCTTTCTTTATCATACACATCTCATCACCACCCTTTATTTTTGAGCGCTAAAAAAAACACCTCCGACTTTCTCAGAGAAAGTTTTTAACGACTTCTGGCAAATAAATTTTGTAAAATCTACGGGCTGAGCGAGAAAACAGAGATCTTGCAAAAATATTTTTCTCAAACGTTGCAGTAAAAGTTTCGCAAAACAATTAGCAACTAAGGATTTCGCTGTAAATATTGTGTGCGAGAAAACGTGGCCGATAATGTCACGACGATTTTTTTTTTTGTCTAACTTAGGCATCAGTAACGAGCCTTCGCTTAGCCTCCCGTCCTGGTAATCAAAGTTCTTCCTCCCGATACGATGGAGCCATATCGCTCGCCGTTTGACGTTTTCCTTTCCACGAGGAATAGCAAAAAACTTGTCATCCTTGGCCACGCTGTTCGAGCATCCAACAGCGCAACAAGTTGGCACCTGGCTGCAGCCGATGACGTCTTTCAAACTGCAGAAAGCTATAAGAAGCCTGCGCTCACGTACAGCGCGCACGTGCGGCGGTGTTTCTACGCCCAATAATGGCGTCGTTCTCCGGCGCCACAGCAAGAGGAAGAGGGGTCATCGGAGAGAAATGGTCACGTGTCCGGCCTGGTCCAATAGGAGAGCACAAAAGGACGAAGAAGAGAGGAGAGACGCCGAGGGCGGGGAGGACATTCATCCTTTCCTTTTTTGGACAATGGTTTGCGCTACCTTTGAAAAATAGAGGGACCTTAAAAGGCGCGACTTTTAAATTTTGATCCACGTCGTTCACGCTCGCGCTGCTCGCAACTGTTTAGCATGGTTGTTAAAATATGTTTGAACTTTTATTGCGTCCTTGTTTTGTGATATAATGGCGTGATTTAACGTCGTTTCGATCGTCAACAGCACTGGCTATCATTTCGAAATAAAATGAACAGATACATACCTTAAAAAATAGATTTTTATTTTTCAAGGACCAAAGTGGGGGGGTGGGTTCATTACGCGAGTATATACGGTATAACATAGCTGCAAATATATGTATGGAGACATTTTACACTTTTGTCTTGTGAACGATTGAAAAATATGTAGTTGTTTCTTCCATATATTTCAAACTTCAATGACGTAACGTAGACATGCTTCTAATCAATCGTCCCTAAAATTACTTGTGCATTGTGATGCGTACTCGCACATTATGAAGTGCAAAAGCTTTCACAAAGACTTCTGACACCGCACCAGCAATAGTCGTGGTATTATATTACCATCCACTCAGCCACTTGCTTCATTTGTTTATTGCAGCTTCATTGCTTGAATGAAACTGACATGTGCGTGAACCCTGTGCAGGTTCCCTCAGTGCCACACTGTAGCCACTGCTGGCCTGCTACCTTCTACAAAGAGATGCCTTGGGATGCCAACGGAAGCCACCATGATGTGGTGGCCGACGCCATTCCCATTCCACACGGTGAACGTCACAATGTCATCGAAACAATACGCACTACTCAAGCAGCTGCTTATCACCAACAGGGCAGCTCTGAAAAGAACGAACATGAGCCTGGATCCACAACTCCAACTAAAGATGCCAGCGCCATGAAGGAACCCCAGCAAGGGCACTCTGACCAAAATAGGCCTGCGTCTCCACACTTGGACTCCCAAAACTCAACACACCAAGAGAATAAAATGAAGAAATGGAGAAAGCGTCTACGCGAAAATATGAAATGTAATATTCTTTAATTCAAGGATGATGTTTTCTGTGGCCCGGTGGCAGAAATGAGTGATGAACATATAACAGCTCTTCTGTGCGACTAGAAACATGTCGGCGTTTTTCACACGTTGCGATGCAAGAACCACCCCGGTAGACGCGGCCAGTGACCGAGCTGGCCAACGGCCATTTTGCAAGCCCACAGTGCTGTGAAGAAGAGGCACAGAGGAACCCACGCCAAGCGTTTTCTGCGCTTCACCTCGACAGGCAGTGGTGGCCATTGCGGCTCGTACTCGATGCATCCTTCGACCTGCATTTTAGAAGAACGATGACCATGCAGGGCTCGCCTCGCTGTCTTGCATTCACACAACATCAACAAGACTACTCCAAGAACCACTCACTCTCTACCTCAAATTCTAGTAGACAATGTTGCTACAGGAATGAATTGACATGGCCACACCAATGTGACAAGTGCATGTGACCTGGATAAAATCTGGATGGTTGTGCACTAACTCAAGAAAGCTTCCCAAAGCTGTGAAGGATAACATAGTTTACTTGAACTATATCAACGTGAAAGCCTGTTGACAAAGTATGCATGCACCTGAAGGACAAATTGTGCAATGTGTCGTGTTTTATGCTTTAAGCGCATGTTTGAATGGTGAATGAGAGCTTTAATGCTTCATGGAAGTTCCAAGCAAGTTTTACCAGTGCCTTGTGATGTGATGTTAGATTAGGTTCTGCTGCTGTTACTTAGCATCCATAGCAATGTATTTGATGATTTTTACAGCTGACAAATTGCATATGCATAATGAAAGGGCCAAGCTACATGAATGCTCGAAAGTAACACAGCTGTTCCTTAACCAATATATCAACATTTTATCGATAGTGTAGATCGAAACCAAATAAAGCAAATTTTAAAAAGGCCACGACAAATAAACGTTTTTGTAGGTACTTGGCTGACAGAGTATTCCTTTGTTCTATACAAGCAGTGCTCTATAAATGATGTACTGCAGTGATAGTTGTTAACTGCAACGCAACATTGGACAACACAACCAAGCTGTTTGATTAGGCTACCAAACCTGAGCACTCACACAAGCAGCTCAAATCGCTGTAGAGAATAAGCCACAACATACAGGTATTGAAAAAAGGAGAGACAGGTCAGCACTTCTGTCTGTGTGCCCTCCGAGCATGACGATTAAATTAGCCTGGCAATGACAGCGCATATTATTCAGGCTTTGAAGCTTCAAATCTGTTCTTCTGGCCTCGGAACATTGTCATAGCTACTTATGCTAACGTTGTCAGAAGGTGCACTTGTCACTGCAAGCTTCCGATGAGGCTGCGGTTTCACATGGTACTATTCTACTGTTTTCAGCGCATTGTGAAAATTGCTTTAGCATATTAAAACTAAACTACAGATGCTTGGTTGTTATTGTCAAATATTTATGCTACTAGTATTCCCAAATGTACTACAACTCGTACACCATATTTACACGATTGTAGGTCGACCCATTTTGTCCTAATTTGAAATCCGAAGTTTGGTTGTAATGTCTTTCTGAAAATTATCCCCGCGTATTGCCGCGAAGCTAGCTTTCCTGCACAGCTTTCAAGCATTGCCGTGAAGCCACCTTGGCAGACCCGAATTCGACTTGGGTTTCCTTCGGAGCCATCGTAAATAAGAATGCATTAGTCAACCTTCGGTTGCTCTGACAGATAAGGAGTTCGTCTTTTAAAATTCTGTTTAGCCCTTCTGAGAGTGTGTCACATGATTTGCGCCGCACATGCTCTATGCTGGTTGTTGGGTACATATATGTATAGTAGTTCCTTTCAAAAATAAATACCTAGTTGAGAGTTAGCGCTCGTGTGTCTATCTTCCTTGTCCTTGTCTTGTGCGCGCTAAAAAAGTTTAAATATGGGTTAGTATACCAAGTGTCTCCTTAGGGCAAGAGCAGTGTTTTTCGAATTGTGGAAGCGTGCTTTACAAATATAAATGTAACTGTTTTTCACTTTAGTGTCCTCATATAAAAAAGCAAGAGCACTCCATTTTTCCTGTAGTGACACCAGTCAGAAGCTTGATGGCAGGCACTAACCTTAGCTGCCAGCTGGTCTAGCCTTTGCATCTGTGTGGAGAGCAAACACAGAGCCTCGTGGGCTTCCCTGAGCTCCTTGCGCAAGTGGCGTGTGCTGCAGAAGTCCCGGCCCAACTGCAAGTCCTCGGGTTTCTTGCTCAGGTGATTTCCCAGGTGGCTCACTGACACTTCCAAGTGGCCTAAATGCTGACGGAGGGTCGTCACGACAGACACTGCCTCAGGGCAGCTGGATCAGAAGAGTAAAACAGTTGCACAAGCAGTTGCACAAACAATGGACTTGCAATACCGTGAAAACCAAAACATAGGTCAACCCCTGTTCTTGAGGTGAAGAAAGCAAAAAAAATTAATAATAAATAATATAATTAAAAAACTTACCCCAGTGTGAAATCTGCAGAAACAGCAGAGCTGCGGTTCTCCTGTGTTTCCCTTGTGGTTTTCTGCAATTTTCTGTGATGTTTTGTGATCTTGCATGGGTGTCTGTGTTCATGTTATTTGTAGAGTAGAGGTGCATGGGAAATGACGTGTGACAGCCCCTGCCACACCTACACCTGCTGCAGTGACTTTAGGCCCAATTCACTCTTTCCCGTTTCACTGTGCAGCTACCACTTCGTCTGCGACTGAGGCAGCTATGCCATCTATGGGTGTATCTGGGAACCTCATTGTGACATGCGACGCGGACACCTATCTGTTGTCAGGCCCAGCCCTATAAATGTTCTGTTATTAAAATTCTTCAGTGCAGTTATAGCTGTGGAACGTTCTGTTACTCGCTGTGTAAGCATCCAGGGATGGCTGCACAAGGCACTTCTGGCACATCCGACAGAACATGATCAGTGATGCCCAAGGCATTCATTATTCAGGACTATGCATTGGACAATAAGCAGCACCTTCTGGGCACAGCAGCGATCAGTGCGGTGATAGCTAATGACTAATCACTGCAGTGATGCCGCTGGTAGCCGCACAGCCTCGTGCAACTATTGGTGGCCATACACTCGTTTCTATAGTCCAGCTACCGTTGATAGCAACTTTAGGTTTTCTGCACCCTGTTTACATACTGCAGGCAGCCAGCGAGACCCCTCTTCACACCACTGCTTAGTACCGGCAGCTGGTCACTCACATACAAGAGGCCAGCAAATTGGTTCCACCATGATGTCAATTTTAGCTAGTATTGTTTGTTGTATCAAAAAATGTATTCATACCACTGCAAAGCTTGTGCTTCCTAGTATCCCTGCAATGTGTCTAAAGCAAGATTTTGATGAGTAATAGTAATATCTGGGGCTTTACGCCCCAAAACCACGATATGATTATGAGAGACGCTGTAGTGGAGGGCTCTGGAAATTTCGACCATCTGGTGTTTTTTAACATGCACTGACATTCGCACAGAACACGGGCCTGATTTTGATGGGTAGCTTTTGCTCCATTGTCCCCAGAAACAATGCTATTTATAGTTAACACTGAAATTAAATGACATATATAACTGTATACATATTTGCAAACTGCACCATCTTGTTCAGTTTTCTTCGTTGTTTCATTTACCTTGGCAAAGGAAAAGGCACTTCCCCTATTAACGTATTTATGTTGAAGACTTGCTTCACACTCATAGGCACTGATTCACGTTCATACTCACGGGTACTCACCCTCATAGGCACTCGCTCACATTGATACTCGTGTATTCACACTCACAGGCACTCACTCACATTCATACTCACACTCATAGGCACTCATTCACAATCACACTCGCGCTTAACATTTAGTGCACCATAGGGTGGGGCTGACCATTTAGATAAATAGATAGATAGATAGACAGATAACACTTCATAATGATTACTCCAGAGATGTTAGCCTGGTTCACCCCCTGGCTTGCTACTTCAGGTGTCGGGTGCTGACTGTGGTACATACACTCAAACCTCTTTATAACGAAGTTTCATCTTGCACGAAAATAAGTTCGTTATATCTGAAATTTCGTTATAAATGTATATTCCTAACACTATACCTGTTACAAGAGTATTTTTCATTTACTTCGTTATAACCGATATTTCGTTATATCGAGGTATGAGTGTAGAATGATCACACACACACAAAAATAACATGTACAGTCACGCACACACATATATGCGAAAGAGTTATTCATAAAGTTTCGTTAATGCATGTAGTCCTCAAAAACACCAACAGCACTTTTGTGTTGTGTATCGCACAAACGCTGCTTTGCCACAGGACGAGGAGGGGGGCAACTAATAGCTAAACAACGACATACATATCACACCATCACACATCTACATAGGTAAAGGCCCCACAACTATTGCATCAAAACACATGCCTGTGCAGGAAATGCAGCAGGGCAAGGGATTGCAACATTTCTAGCAGCACTCACGATATGGTGGCCGCCTTGCGGTGATCCGGTATGCTACTTTTGTGCCACGGTAGCTGGTGAGCCCGACGTATCGCAGCTGCAAGGCGTGACCGTGAGCCGACCTGGGTGACGCCGGCTCTCTCAAGGCCCTCCTCGTCTAACTTGAGCAGAGTCTCCAGGGTGCTCACGCCGTGCTCTCGCAGCGTGTCTCCAAGCTCCACCATGTCTACGGCTGACAAGAACGACTCCAACGCAAAGTCCACATTGACGCCGCTGGAAGGAGCACATGTAAACGCCAACATGCCGTGTAAAAGCAGAGAAAGCAAGCACAGTGTATACTACAGATAAAAAGGACACTACAAGGGAAATACAAAGTTGAGCTAGATAAAATAATTTGGCTTCTGTAATCACCAATTAACCATTCCTGGTGAGAACAGAGCATTTGCAAGCAAGAAAAAGACAATTTTCAGAAATTAGAGTGGCACCCTCTGCCATGCTCTTTGGGTACCTCAATAAATGAAGTCAGATAATCTCTTTTCATTACTGAACAGCTTGCACATGAAAAGTGAATTACAGTGGACTCTCGTTGAATGGAACCTGAAGGGACCAGGAAAAAGTGTTCCATTTAACAGGAGTTCCGTTCACTGAGAGATGAACAGGGTTGTGGATTTCATGTATGAAACCAATCATACCAGAGTCAGTTCCACCTAAACAGCAGTTCCGTTTAGGAGATATGCGTTTACCGAGAGTCTACTGTATATAAATCTCGATAATGAATAAATGTGCAGTACGCCAGAGCTCTTGCTACTAGGCTTGTGCGCATAGTGAATTTTAGGTTCGAAGCGAATAGTGATTTTGGTCGAATAATTTCGAATCGAATTCGAATAGTATATATCACATATTATAAAGAAAAATAGGCATATTTGTCATGCCCTAACTAACCTGCACAATATTTTATTAAAAAAATTGAAACAAGGCCTGTGCAAATGCCATTTTTTTTTTTTTGCTTCAAAGAAAGTAGAAACAACTTTGAATAGTAGCAGAATTTGACTTTTGGTAGAATGCAAGTGATAGCCTGTAAAATATGTTACGTTTTAAAATTTACTATAGTTAGAGCACATAAGCCGGTATAACAAGCTTTTAAACTTAAAAAATGAATCGATACGAGGGTAATATCTTCATTTAACCGTGAAGTGGGGCTTCGCGGCAGTGCGGATTTCCCCTCTCGACATGTGTTTTCGCGGCTTAGCACCACTTCACTGCTGTGAAACCACCTTTACAGGAGGTTACATGCGGACTAATATACCCCTGGATAGGTGCTTTCACGGCTTAGCACCCCTCCACTGCAATGAAACTACCTTTACAGGGGGTTACATGCAGACTAATATGCATCTATTTGTTCGTTTTGAATACTTCGAAATTTTCAATAATTTAAATTCGAATCGAAGCGAATTCGAATACTGCAATATTCGTTCGAATATTCGAAGCATTCGAATATTCGCACAAGCCTACTTGCTACATATTACAGCCATGGAGCTCTCAGATGCTTGCTGATTCGCTGAAATCGGCAGCCAGGGTGGTGATGTAAACTGCTCCATCTGGTGCGGGCGATTCAATTTGAGCAACGGCACCACGGGGCTTTTGGTGGATCTTTTGATGCAAAAAATTCTTTTTCATAGGCACACAGAATGCGGTGATGCACTCCAATTCAGGTAAGAAATCAATCTAGGCAAACTTAATATTTTCCTTTAGTGTCCCTTAAAGGCCAACTCCGGTGATTTTTTTGATCGTGTTAAAGTAATGGTGCTTCTGTGTTCCTCAGATGCTGCTGTCATGGGCTTGATAGTAGGAATACTCAGTAAATTGAAATAATTTTAAACAAGCAAGAAAGCACTAGACCGTAACCGAAACCTAGCCAAGCTGCACTCTCTCCGCGTGACGTATAAGCTCGTACAAACTGGAAATCATTCAAGGCATGCCGGTCCCGTCAGCGTGGAGTATGAAACCTGTGAAAGCCGTGAAGAGCAGACGCTCAACGGAAATTGACAAAACCATACCAGCCATACCATACCCCATGTCTGTGATTGACCATGACACGTGCACAAGCTCCTCAGAGCTGTCGGACTGCTGCGATTCAGACGCATTTGAAGGCCAACTAGAATTGTCATTCCTCTTTGGTGAAAAGAACACACTTAGTATTTAAGCTATGTGCTTGCCTGGTTGCGCATAACGCCGCCAGATGGCACCATCGGCCCAGGCCACCCAATTTTGTGGCTGCCGCGATCAAGAAAAATGCTAATGTTAAGAAGCGTGCACACTAACTAAAACGTTTTATGTAATATTGTTATGGGAAGAGTGCATAAGTTTGTGGATAGCGGCGTTTGACATGACAGCGATAGGATTGATGAAATTTAATATAAGCAAAGTACGACAGGGTCGTAGCCTTCAAACCCCCCCCGAAATTTTTCAATTTTGCTTGCGTATATGTACACGCACACATACAAACGCACGCACGAACATACATAAAGTATGGTTGAATCCCTCCCCCCTCAAGAAAAAAATTAAAAAATTATGGCTACGCCCCTGAAGTACAAGCCACCTTTCTCACGATGGGCGGCTTACTGTATATGGATAGATCCCCATACGGATCCTGTATACGGATAGATCCCTGGTATACGTAACGGAAAGCGTTTCCGTAAGGTAATGTTCGTGCATGTGCAGTTTTACTGGCATGGTATTACCACACTTTCTGTGCAGTAAGCAGGCACTGCTAGCTAATACACTCTACTATCGAGACGAAGGGTTATTGTTAGCTGCGAGTGCTTAGAGACTGCTACGGTAAATATACGGGGAATTGTGTGCATCCCACAATGCAACACCATATGCAACCCGTCACACCCCAAGCCCAGATGGAAGTGAAAATTACACACCCAGCCAATGATGCACCGTCCAAACACACACGATCGACAGCAGGCAAGCAGATACTGTAGCGACACATCGGTTTTGTCACTTCCGTTGCTCTGCCTTCAAAGACGTCACACATGCAATGTTGCCAATACTTATTGTGGGAAGCCAGGTGGGCGATTCTAGGGAATCAATTCATTTGCGAACACTCTGCGTATCTCTCAAGCCTGTAATCTGGCATAAATGACAGAAATGTGCAAAGGAATGTGCCCAGCAAACTTAATTGAGATCCAATGACCTCGAAAAATCGCTGGAGTTGGCGAAGCCACAGTGGCCTGGCATTATCTATTTTCTTTTTCTCCCTCTGAGTGTAGGTACACATAAATTTGAACTCTATAAAGGTAGGCTTTGCTTGTTTCACTCTTTCCTGATTGCCTGAATTGAAGGCTTGCTACTTTTTTCTGGTTATCAATTGGCTGGCAGGCCAGACTCTTTCATACGTTGAAACCATAGAATCTGGGCCTGTACTTTTTGATTCAGAGGCATAAGAGCTTTCCATGCAAAGGGCTGTTAAGCGAAGCAGTGGTGCATCTGCAGGCATTTTCTGCCTCTTCTGAAATTCGGTTCCCTAAAAAATACAATCAATTGTGCCAGTCTTGTCTAAGTGAGAAATTGACTGCAGTAGCAATAACTCTTCCAGCATCCAATTCAACAACTTGGAAAGTATGTATGTGTTGCTAGTAGATTTTGCGGCACAGGCCCATTCAGGAGTGTCTTGAGACGTATATATATGTGACTCGCTTTGAACATTCTTATTTTTTTCTATGGCACTATAGGTTCAGTAGCACAATGCTGCCATGCATAAACACATAATCATATCATGCTGGATGACAATCACATAGTAAACAATCCCATACAACCAACATATGAAAGGAATATAGCAGGCAAGGAAAATTCGGGAGATTAAAGTGAAGTCGCTTCTACAGTTAGAGGATAGATACAGTAGAACCTCGTTGATACGTTTCCGAAAAAAACGCGGAAAATAAACGTACGATCCGGGAAAACGTATGATCCGAATCGGGTTAATTTAATTTTCGCGATTGCGATCGTATCAACCGGGAAATCGTATTAAGCGGGAACGTATCAACGAGGTCCTACTGTATGTCTATCTGTTTGCAACATAAACACGCTGTACTCATCTCGTAACTGTGCATTCAGGTGGGCAAACAGCGTATATACAGCCTTTACATAGCTTAACACACTTTGTGACAGTACGCAATATTACTGGACATAAAGATAGTGACAAGCAGTTGTCTTCTCCTGCAACACTCACGGTGATGTCGCAACAATTTGGAAGCGCCTCGTGGATTCCACACCTGCGATAATCTTTGCACGTTCTTCCTTCGATTCAATACCCATCTGCAAGCAGATAGAAAACGGTCCATGCACTTATCGAGACAATGGTAGGATAATGGGCCCAACAGTCGGGGCATTGTTATCAGCCCTGCATCTACATATTTTTCCGATTAGTAGCTGTTTACACTAGAATGAATACAATGCAATGATAACACAGAGGTGTTGGTTATGTCTTGTACCTTGCAGAGAGCCTCGTCGTCGAGGTTCAACATTTCTCGGAAGCACACACCATGTTCCACAAACAGTGGTAGCCGTTCTTCTGCTCCAATGGCAGCTAGGACCAAGGCCACATCACCATAGGCTTCCTGATACTTCCTTTAGGAGAAAACAGATTATGGATACACACAATGAGTTCTGCAGAAGCCCAAAAGGCTTACAATACTGATTATGATTAGTATACGAGGGGTGTTCAAAAGAAAAGGTACGAAATGTCGTAACAATGTAACCATTAACATAGATGCCTATGCCACTACGAGAGAAAGTAGCGAGACATAAAGGGATGAGATTGGATACGCCGCCATGGATCGGAGCATGCGGGGGCATACCCGCATGCGCAGGATAGAGCAGAGGCTCTTATAAGGAGCCCCATCTAATTGACGAGGAAGTATGTGTGAGGACAGGATGGCGCTTTACATTGCAAAATTCGACGAGTGAGGAGCAGCAAGGCGTTATCTGATTTCTAACAGCGGAAGGTGTTAAACCGGCCACCATTCATCGCCGGATGGTGACCGTATATGGAGAAGACTGCATGTCCGATAAGTCCTTGTGCAAATGGAGTGCCTGTGTTTGAGCGGGCCATAAGAGTTTGGTTGATGACCCGTGACCAGGCAAATACAGTCATCACGACCGATCTCATCAACAGGGTTAAAAAAAAAAACTGGAAAAAAAAACATTTGAAATGGAAGTGCTTCAACTCCCGACGATGAACTCAAGGATGCTGTGAAGGACTGAGTCCCTTCATGCTCATAGGAATTCTGAGAACAAGGAATTCTTCGGCTCATTCATCAACGGGATCGCTGTGCTCAGGTCTAAGGTGTACACTTTAAATAAAGTTTTCATTTATACCCACAGTGACGTTTCCCACCTTTTCAATTGAACACCCCTTCTATATCAATAAACACGCTAGCTAGACTAACTGTTCTGTCACAAGGATCCAGATTTAGTGATTTAGATGCACACCTCTCAACTTACTACAATATTTTTGTTCAGTGGTCTTTCAGCATAGAAGAAAGGGGGTTTTTCGATTCGGTTTTGCTGTTCGCTCATGTGTCGGCGGTATAACCGAGCATGGAGCTGCAATGTGTTCATTCAATCAGGGCTGCCATACACCGAAAACATTTATGACTGCCAGACAATCTTCATTCATAATAACAAAGTGTTCACTCAAACAGGCATCATTACAAGTGAGCTCTCTATCAGGGCGACGCTTCGCGTCAATCGACGAGAACTCGGAGCGGAAGGCGGCAGTGAATTGCTCCCACGAGTCGAACCCAGCTGCACGAACCGCCACCACAACTTCGCGCCACCCTCGAGGGCAGCCGGTACCACGGGGTGGGTCAGTCGCTTATCGGCGGCGACCCCCGTCACGAGGCAGAAGTTTTCCAGGCGTTCAAGAAACTCCTCCGGCGACTGTAAGTCTCTAACACCTGAGTAGCGGGGGAGGTGCGTAGCGGCGAGCCGAGGCGCAGAGTCGTCGGTAGCCCGAGGAACCGCGCCAGTGCGCTGTCACAGCCCATGCTCCCACGTGCGGAGCTGTGGGCAGCGGCGTCGCCATCACTCGATCGCGCACGACCGCCGCGTCGTTCGCGCTCTATCGCGGAGCCGTCGGTGCCCAGCAACAGTTCCTCAACGACACCTTGGAGCCCAGGCGTGTCTTCCGCTGCTGTTGTCGAGCCTGAAGCCATCCCGGACGAGCCCCCCACTTGTCACGAACTAAGCCTAAATCACGCACACACCGGTTCGAACGACCACACCAAACTGCCTTTATTTCCAACCCTCAACCCTAACCCCTCACACACACAGCTGGCGGTCCCGATGATGATGATGGTGCCATCACGTAGCGCCCTCTCTCGGCCAAGTCCCGATGATGATGGTGCCATCACGTAGCGCCCTCTCTCGGCCACCCTCACAACTTCTTTGCAAAATAAGAAACGACAAATAGGAAAGCAGAGGCGATATTTACGCAACTCTGCATTGTCATGTTTACGGCATAGTCTAGTGTAACGATAACAAAGAGAGGCACTGGAGCTTATTGTTTGACCAGAGGGCGCATAGACAGATGATGAAAGATAGCAGAGTACTAAAGACAGGTTTCCGAGGAAACAGTCCTATGCCTGCCTACCTCCTCCCGCATGAAAAAACTCCTCAAAGTCATTGTTGCAATAACGAATGAAGCAATAAAAAAAAAAAAAAAAAAAAAAAAAAAAAAAAAAAAAAAAAAAAAACATGTTGCCGGTCTCATTTCTATTAATTTCTAGGCTTGTGCGAATAGTGAATTTTAGGTTTGAAGCGAATTCGAAGTGAATAGTGATTTTGGCCCAATAATTTCAAATCGAATGCAAATAGTATATATCGCATATTATAAAGAAAAATGAGCATATCTGTCATGACTCAACTAACCTGCACAATATGTAAAAAAACATTGAACAATGCCTGTGCAAAATGCCATTCTTTTTGGTTCTAAGCAAGTGGAAACAACTTTGAATAGTAGCAGGATTTGACTTTCGGTACAATGCAAGTGATAACCTGTAAAATATGTTACATTATAAAATTTACTATACTTGGAGCATATAAGCCAGTATAACAAGCTTTTAAACTTAAAAATTGATGAATCGATGCGAGGGTAATGTGTTCATTTAAGCTTGAAGTGGGGCTTCGTGGCAATGCAGATTTCCCCTGGATAGGTGTTTTCACATCTTAACATCCCTCCACTGCAGTGAAACCACTTTTACAGGGGGGGGGGGGGGGTTACATGCTGACTAATATTAGACCTATTGGTTCATTTTGAATACATACTTCGAAATTTCCAATAATTTAAATTCGAATCAAAGCGAATTCGAATAGTACTGTAATATTCATTAGAATATTCGAAGCGTTCGAATATTCGCACAAGCCTATTAATTTCCGCAATATTTCTCAAATGGTTGTCTGAATGAGCAGATATGATACAATAGCTACCCCTGCCACACTAACATACAGAGGCAGTTTGCTCACCTCGAAGCCTGGCTTGCATTCCATGGTCCCTCTGCTTCAAGACTCTGTGCATCTCCTTGGCCTTGTTTCTCCCGAAACTCTGTTTCAAACTTGGACAAGACTTGCGAAAGCTACAAGAACGAAAAAAAGAAAAGGAGCAAATTCATGTAGAGGAGAGCAATAACCACGAAGCCAGGGCACACGGTAGTGAAAGAAACATTGTCCGACGCACACATCATGAAGTTAAAGGTCCTGGCACAATGGGTGGCACAGCGAAGAATTTCTACTAAGCCTCTTCTGCTCTGCATATCATACGTTCCCTGATCTACATGGTACTTGCTTGCGTAAAGTGACCATGTATTATAATCATCACCATCCTATTTAACAGTGGTGGGTTCCAGTCAAGTGTTGCAGCACCCGTCACGAAAGCGCAGCTTTCATTTGATTGAGTCATCAAGCTCCGAAGATGATGTGCTTCTTGTGTAGATATTTACTACACCGATGTTAATTATACTGAAAATCTGCAACAAAATTTGCTATCCAGATGTGCAATAAATGGAAACCTCTTTTCCAAATGCACATTAAAAAAATTTCTGACAGCACCCATACGGTTATTGAACATTTAAACAAAACAAACAAAGATAAAGCTCAGACACATGGCATTAGCTGAATCTATTGAAAAATACTTCATGCAAAATTTGAGCAGCAGTCTAACGGCAGGGCTCGGATATGCCAGTTCACTGACCTTGTGGTAGCCCTGGGAATTTGCCAGATCTGAGGGCATCTGTCCATCGAGCGTGACAAGCGAGACCAGATCGAAAGGCACCTTCATGAGAAGGAAACGAGCAGCCCTGCCTTGTCCCGCATAGGCCGCCCAGCTGAGCGACTACAAGTGATAAGAAAAAGGTGTGGCACAGTCAAGGGCACGTTACCAGCAAAAAGTAACAATATGTTATATGTAGGGTTACCTTGAGCAGAAAAGTAAATCAGTTGTAAAATCCCAGTCTACTATTTTAAACGCAGTAGCTTTTTATGGTTATGTGCAGTTAGTGCCAATCAAGTAACAAGCTACAGTAAAAGCTCGTTAATCCAAACTCGAAGGGGACTATAAGATTGTTCAAATTAAGCGAAGCTCGAATTAGCGGGCGGGGGTAGGGGTTAGAATGAACGGACATTGCGCCACACTGTACAGGCAGAACCAAAAGACGCACCTATGGACTCGTTATCGCGAACTAGAAGCTACTACATGTTTGTGGCAGGTAATTTCATAAATTAAGTTCATGGAGCTCTAACAGTGAACAGAATTAATTTATCAGTCAGTGATATCCCAGAAACAAGCACCGACATGCCTTGATGTGAGCAGTGAGCCGTTATGTCGAAATACATGACGCTATTTATGCTCCAAAACACATTTGTTTACACAGCAGAGTTAACGCAATCAAGATTAAATTTAATTGGTAATTTGCACTGGCTTGCATTTCTTCTGTCGCAACTCCATGAGCATCGTTTGCAGCTTGCCCAAGAGCTCCATCGCAGCGTCCAAATTCTCATCTGCTGAGTAATGCTGCTGTTTCATTGTTTTCCATTTCTAGTAAATTTGGTTTGGCTTGGTTTTGCAACACATCGTAATCACTGTGAGTCGACTTCAGCGAGGAGCGATGAGAACCAGGGGCACCCAGTTCGAATTAACCAATGTGGATACCGATGCATTCGAACTATCTGGAGTTCTCCCCCCATAGAAATAAATACACAGGGCTGTGCTGGGACGAGGATGAGTTCAAAATAACTGTAAGTTCAAATTAATGAGGTTTTACTGTAACTTATTTTTCAGTTACTGCCAGAACAGTATTTAGATGGCTCAAATTTAAATGATATAGTATTTCTTTTTGATGTGTACTCATGCCACAGAGAGACTGACACTTTTCGGTGATAAATAGTAAATGTGTATAGTATTAACATTACCAACCTACATTTTTTCTTTTTTTTTTCTCTCTTTGCTGAACAAGTCACCGACCTCCCACAAAGAGCCAACGTCATTTTGCGAAGCGCAACTTTTGATAAACCAAAGTGTGCAGCTTGCACTACTGCTGCAAGGCTGGAAGCATCAGCGGAGCTAGTGTTCGACATAGCTATGTTTTGCCAGTAATTCCAGCTTTTGCTAAAGATGCTAGTAAGTGCTAAGGCTAGATTTGGCCAGACATGTCACGTACCTACTTGTTACATGATGTTGTGATTTTAGTCATGTGACTGTTACGCAATTTTTAGTCACGTGACTAGTTATTACGTGATGTTACGTGATTTTAGTTACGCGACTAGTTGCTGCAGGATATAACATGATTTTTAGTCATGTAACAGACTTCGCCGATCATAGTTTTTCTGTATTCTATGCCACACGAAATGGCACACGTGTTGTGGAAGCGAAGGAGAACTTGAAGGAGGACAAAGTGAGTCCGTACCGGTTCATGATGATGATAATTCCCATTCGCACTACCCGGTACAACAAGAAGCTTAAAGAGCTCCGCTCTAAAATGAACCTACCTTCAAGTTCCCGCTGTGTTAACATTAATCAAAAGGGGTACTGACGCAAAAATTTTGGCCTCGCGTTTTTTTGCTGCAGTGTGTAATAATAACGCGGCACATCGTTTGCTGCAGCGTGCGACAGATAATTAATTACAGGCTCCTCATTACCGACCAGTCTCAGTTTCGGTTTGAGAGAGCGAAAACGACAAGCCGCCGGGTGCAACTATGACCACCTAGTGTGTGCAATGCTCGACCACGTCAGCACACAGAACTGTGACGTACTTCCGCACGGTCCGCGTCAAGAAGTCCTTTCGAACAGGAAACGGGACAGCAGTGTTGCCAAACACCAAACTTTCAACACATGCGCCGTGGCCACGGACTCGCGAGGAGCCGCCGAGTAGTAGTCTGCTAGAGAAAACTCAGCAAAAAAAATGGCGGCTATGACATCATCACAACTTGTATTGACTGCAGCACGGTGACGTGAGGGAAGTAGGGATGTCACCGTGGGGCCACTTTTGAGGGTGTCAATAGCACGAGGGTGTCAATCGCACACGCAAACTTCAAAATTCAAGTAAAATACCTTCCAAGCTATATTCACTCTTGATATTTTGCAGATGATATACGCATGTTCACAGGAATTGATCTCGCAGGCTATGTCAGCCGCGAGATTTTGTGTCAGTACCCCTTTAATCAATAAGAAAAGTCTAGAACTAAACAAACACGAACGCTGAATAGTACACACGAAGTGCCGTCATCCATAGTGCGAGGAGTTCTTCTTGCGTAATCCACTTCCCACTTACCGTCCACCCTTGGCCATCCAGGCGTTTTGCATCAGCACCTCGATCCAAGAGCAGCTCTATGAGCTGGCAGTAGCCTTCTCGGGCAGCCAACATTAGTGGTGTTGTGCCGTCGCTGTCAGAAAATCAAAGGCGGCAAGCGGGGGTTACACTTCTTCGTAGTCAAGACTCAATGTTAGTAGACAGCTTGTGCCAAATACTATTGTCAAGCAAAAGTAATCTTTGTGATGTAACGGGCAAAGAATGCCATGGAAAGAAAATGCTTATCTGTCAACTTGTCTCACATCACATAATTTACATAGCAACACGTTGTAGGGGCAGTACTTAACGCACAACCAATGATTGTCAAATAGAATAAACTTTTTACACTATCTATATTTGCTTTTTTTCTTTTTTTGCATTCACAAATGCACTGTTCTTTAACAATTTTCTTTAGGAAGAATAATTTTTGGGATGTCAACATCATTCATTGTGGACTCCGAAAAACGTTGTGTACTACTTGGCTCTTCCATACGGTCACTCAACTACATCCCACAAAACAAGAGTTACACACTTCTCCGACTGTAAGTGAGGCAATTTTTATGTTTTCTAGACGAATCAGGCATGAAACACGTGGAAGCAAAAAGTGTTACAGTGCCACTAAATGTCAAATATTTGTTTAAATGCCTTAAAATAAGAATTCCGGTCACACTGTGCCATGCAAAGATTTACTTCACCAACAATATTTAGGAACCACAATGATTTGGAAGCACTCTGGATGCACTGTGTACCTGTGATGATAATGATGTGGCCATTATATGAACTGCTCCACATGGGAATGTGTCTTTAAAAGCCTGATGTGTAACAAAATTATACAAGGCCTTTGAATGAATGAAATTAGTAAAATTTTTGCATTTCGATTACACCAATTAATTTCTTTTTTCTACTTCTACGTTCAGTACTTTCTGGGAAAGAAAAAAAAATACTTATGCCACTTTGCATCCCAACGACCTTTTTTTTTTGGCAAAGGTGGCGATCCTAACAAAGCCACGAAGCTAAAAAGAGAATCACTGAGTGCCTACCTGCCAGCCAAATCAGGCTCTGCCCCATGCTTCAACAAAATCTCAGCACACGCGACCAAGGCTGCCTCAGAACTTTTCCAAGTACCACACGCAGCAAGCAGTGGTGTGGTAAGACCTGCAACACCGCAGAAAATTAACACTGTAAATAAACAATATTTGAGACTACATAGATGAAGACTATGTTACTGGTATGTAGACCAATGGACATTCAGCATAACAGATATCTGCTGATAGATAACAAACGCTAGCTAACACTAACAATTTACTCGGACAGCGCTAGCCAACTTTAGCCATCATTAACCAATACTAGTCAAATTAGTAGTCATTTCGACACCAGCCTGCAAGAGTTGCATGCCTGTAAATACGGTACATGAATTCTATCAGACATTTATTGTACCCTGTAGAATGTAAGTGGAAGAGGGCCAGGATGATAGCGTATTCAACATCTAGCTTCTCTGGACATTCTTAAGCATTTAAGCAATTACAGAGCCCCTAACCTTGTTAAAACAGGGTTATCTATTGCAAGCGAAATTTGGTTTAAAGAGAGTTTTTCTTTTTTTTTCAGTTGCTTCTCTTGAGAATGTGTTGCATGGTACATTCCAATATCAATGCAAGAAGCAGTCGGTTCATGAGGCAACAAACTCCTTTAAAGGAGTACACGGAATTTTAAAGGACACGGAATTTTAAATATTTTCAGGTTGTTGCTCTCAATAAAAACGCGGGTGTCGAGAACCCTCAAAAGAGTGTCATGGCGCTTGGGAATGCATTGAATATATTTTCAATACCACTACCTTAAAACAGCCATTTCGGCTTCGGTATTGAGAGGGTGGCTTCGCAGTGACGTGTCAAGAGAGGTCTGACGTCACGGGGAGACTGCAACTCGCGACATACTAGCAACAGCTGCCCGTTTACTGTCAGCCGCACGTGGTTCACGTAAACAACGATGAGTGAATTGTCGTCCAGATACTCTGACAGTGATTTCTGCAATTTAGGCTGCATGCAAGATGCAAATTTCGCAAACCCACGTGAACTGTGTTGACTTGTCGTGATAATGTCCATTGTGGTGGGGCTGGCTTGCAGATGCTGGGCAACAAACTCAAAGTAAAAGATTTTGTACGTGCTGTCTGGCTCCAGTGTGTGGAGAACGATGACAGTGCACACCATGGAAACGAAAGATGTCCCTTTTGGGGAGCCTCAAAATCGTGTCAGTACTCCTTTAATGAAGCCATTCGGTGGTTACTCGGAAAGTATTGCACGGCTCCTTAAGTGCAAAACATTGGACGAAAAAACATAGTCAAGGACATCATCCTCCTGTCCAACATTTTGCACTTCACGGTGGCCAAGCATGGTGTACCAGCGAAGCTTGAACTCACACCTTGTAATAGCATACGGTGATTTACATAAAAGCGTTGTCTTGCATAAAAGTAAAGTATTGTTCCTAAATTCACCTGTATGGCACACAGGCAACAAACGGGAGCTGGTATCACCGGGCTCACCTTTAGAGGTGTTCACATCTGCTCCGTGGTCAACCAACAGTTGCACCATATCAGGACAGCCGCTAAAGCAAGCTTGCACCAGTGCAGACCAATTGCTCCGACACTCCATGTTGACATCCAATCCTGTCGCAATAAAAACACAAAAGATTTACAAAATTGAGGCAGAAACAACTCTTGTTGCCGGCCATGTATATGCGAGTGCACAAACTCGGCTGCATGGTATTACAACACACACAATTTTTGTTTTTGATGCCTTTGTTCAGCATGCACCACATTTTCCAGCTATATGATTGCATGAATTGGACGACGAGTGCTAAAGTACGAAATGTACCTGAAAGATTGCAAATGCATATAAAACTGGCACACAATCCAGAGAGACACAGCGCTATGTCCTGTCATATTTCTCTTGTGTCATTTCGTTCAACTAAAAGTTACCACTGGATTGAGGCTTAATGAGGACAATGCTGCTCAGCTAATGCTAGCTGAAATCAGCCATAATTTTATTCAACATTTACCAGTGCTTATTAGTGCTAATAGTATGCAAGTGAATACAGTGTGCCAGAACAGCACCTCTAAATATTCATGAATTGCTGAAGGTAAGGGGGAGGCATGATGACGTATGCTTTCAGATATAAAGAGCAGCAGCACTGCTGGCCACTTGACTTTCTGTCCACTCCAGATTGTCGTTTGTTTAGCATGATACCACCTAGGTGCTTACAGTCACCACGATGTTCTCTCTTTTCAACAAACACCCCACGTGTAATGGTGCAGTAGAGGCAAAGCCAAATGATTAAGTCATTCTTTGTACTGCAAGTGCAAACAAAGAAGTGTTAGCTTAACTGGGATTCCAGCATAGTGACAATCTGGCAACACCAGGCACGAACACCTAAATCTTGACAGTCCATTTAACTCCTTTCATTACGCCTATTCAAATCGATCACCGGTGATCGATGCTGTCAACTGCTGATTTTGGAATGTTGGATTTATTTCTCGTGCACCTAGCACCTCCTAGAAATGTTAGTTCAGCCACTGAACTTTCAGGAAACAGTGTGAATTTTCCCGTTTTGGCAACACAGTGATTTTTGACAGACTTTTGCGCAAACCAATATGCGTGTGTTGCTGGGAAAGTGGGCACGGATGATGCACTTGAGATAAATGTGTGCCACGCATGGTTATGCTTCAGTAACACCAAAGTTTCTGTAGTCAAACGAACCGCTGGAAGCCGAATATCAAGTTATAGTCTGAGCTTCGCAACCTGGCAGTGTTGAACGATACTATTTGCCCAAAGCTTACACCTCCTATTCCCTTTAGAGCTGTTGCTTTAGAGTAAGGGAAGATTTATTCTATGAAAACTCAGTTCTGAAGGTTTGCTGCATTAACGTGTGGAGGTGGCCTTTTCAGCCAGTTTCCAGCAGCTTTGGTTTTGCTTCTTTTGTTAAATCCAACAGAGGACCGCATCCGATGTCGCTAGTCGCTCCCATGGTGTGATTTTCACGCGCCCACTTGAAACTATCTTACAACCACACCTGAATTCAGTGACTAGGAGATGAGCTTTGAGTTAAAAAATGACACCACCTCAGCTTCAAGCTGAGGTGGTGTCACTGAATGAACTGTATACTGAATGACTGTTCTCATCACGTAAATGTTCTTGTCATGTATCGGTTTGGAACACAATTGGGTATGCTTATCTCAATTATGTCCAAAATACGCATTCATGTAAACGAAAAGTACAAACACGAACCTCGAGAAATTAGGTCACGAGCTAGCTCAACGTTGCCTCTTGAAACTGCGACTCGAAAATCTTCCTGAAGTTCCGCGGGAGTCCGTGGCACAGTTGGGATTTCGTCGTCGTTCTCTGGTTTCCTGACCTCAGGTGCAACAGGAGCAGGGGGCTGGAATAACGGCAAAATTAAGCTGCTAAGCATGGAAGCACAGTTAACATGCCATGCGGACAAACTTAGCGTCAGCTGAATATGCGTTTCCTGTACCATAACTATATTTGCGCCGGTCTTTTTTGTTTACTGTCACTGTCCTTGCACAGCACAAAGACTTTATGGCAACGATGACCTGGCAGAATGCTAAGAGAAATCTCGGAACATGAAGAAAGCGCTTGTATGACTGAGCGCAGATGTATTTGTCACCTACATCTACATATTTGTCATCAATACTACGATTTGTGTCCACGTGGTGTTTTTCACATCGTCACCTAACAACCTTAGAGTGAAAGTCACCTAACAACCTTATAATGACGCAGCGAGGGCTACGTTACAATGTGCCATTTTCGGGTTGGATGACAAGTTTTTTTTCTTTAATCTTGGTTATTGTCACAGGCTTGTCACAAAGCTCATTGTGCGTCTCACATGCGTCGAACGCATACACGACTGCGTGAAGAAAATAGTAGCGCTGCGGTGACACTAGCAGTAGAGTTACTGTATCTGCTCCCCTTTGACCCAAATGGTGGAGCATAAACCGTAATTCTAACAAACAACAAACTATTTGACCCTGAAGCGCTACCTCACCTCGAGAAACTTCGGCATTTCGTCGCGGCCGTAGCCGTCATCTCCGAAGACAATCTCGTCGTCATCAGACTCCGACCACTCAATGTAATCTGCTGGCACTCCAGCCATGTTGTTCAGCACGAAGGGATAGGCATCAAAAGCAACAAAAACTTTTAGAACTCTCAGACTTCTCAGGCACGCGAATGAACGCGGAGTCAAAACAAACTGAACCTCGCACAACCTGCGCGCGTAGGCTTTTGGCCGTACTTCGTCTGGCTGCTAAAGTGGCTAAAGACCTGATGGATGCGGATATGGCTGTGTCGTTTAGCAAGTAGCGACTGAAGCCAAGTCGCATAAGGTAAGCGGGTAAGTTTGAATTTACCTAGCCGGCGATAATGCGACTTCCAGGTGAATGTTTTCTAATTTACTCAATCTAATGGGTAAATTTAGGGTAACTTGCAATCTACAGGTAAGATCGAAAACACTCATACACCGCCTAGACTTGCATATGAACGCTTCTTTTTTTCATTTACTTCCATGAAAATGTCGTCGTTATGCGAACTTTTCCTTTTTCTTTTATCATTGCCTGTTAACAAATGTAAAACCTCGTTTTTACACTGCGCTCGCCCTCGCTCGAAAATTCATAAGGTATGCAGTTTGAAGTGTTTGAAAAGTACAGTCCCTTGCATTCTAACAACAATATCTCGTGAGTTGGTATCGGTAACATGTATTCTTTAATTGAAAAATCTATAAAGCGCTACGATTAAATAAAATACTTGCCGATATTTTGTGCGATGCATTCCGCTGAAAAATGCAAAATTGGCCGGCTCTGCCTTTGGGCACACACAAATATTCTTGCTCTTCAAATGGGCTGGTCAGCTATGTAGCACTACAATTTCTTATGCCAGGGCTCTCTCTGCCTTGATTAACAGCATGCCACAATGATATCCAACTGTTCAAATATTCAGTAGGCAGCTTCACACCTTGGATGAACACTAAAACAATGTTATTGTCGCCCATTGTATCGATGTCATCCAACTTTTGTGTAATCACTGTGGATCAAATATACTGCACTCTGCCTTTTATACGGAATCACGCTCCAACACAATGATCACCCCCACATGCTTCAAAGTGTGATGAGCTACGAAGCAGGCAGGCGCACAGTGTGAAAGGGCAGTCTTCCCTGTGAGCACTTGTTTTCAAGGATAAAGAGCAGTTCAAAACTGCACTTTACTTAATATACCAGATGCATGACCGTACAGTCTTTAACTTTGCAAAAACAGATTACCATAGCATATAATACAAGAATGTGACCCACTGAGATATATTGTCTTTTTTTCTCCAGGACATTAAAATTTTGATACCACAGCATTTGCACCAAATGCACACCGAAGCAAATTTCTTGGGTCTCTGCATGTGAGCACGTGCAGTTTTCAAATGTTTTTTTCTTCTTGCATAAAGAAAAAGTTGTGCTCAGTACACCATAGGACCCTGCCCATGTAAACATTCTATAATATAATGTTTGGACCTGGCAGATAACTTGGCAAGGAATACCCACCCCCCAAAACATTCTCATCACCACACCAAGTACAAATCATCATCATCATCAGCCTTTACATCCATCATCAGTATTATGTCCACTGTAGGACAAAGGCCTCCCCCCATGATCACCAACTGACCCCATCCTGTATGAGCAGATCCCATTTCACTCTTCGCTGAATTATGATTCTGACTACCACTGTGGACAAATATTCCTCAGCTGCTTGAAACTGGGGGCCAGGATGTAGGTAGTTGTAGGCATTATACGAGGTGGTGGTGGCCTGGTACTTCTCCAGGGAGGCCAATTCCTGTTTTCAGGGGGTGTGGCGGGGTGCGACGGTTCACACTTACCGAGCATTTTTAAAGGAATAACACCCAAAAATGTACATATCCTGTCATCCGCAATTAATGTTCAGATACAATTAGGCAGGTAACTTGGCAAGAAATATCTGGCCCCTCAAAATATTCTCACTAGTACAACTCACCACCATCATTGGCCATTATGTCCAATCATTAGCATTATGTCCATAAGCATTATGCCTGCATTAATTAATCATTCTTTAAATCCCACAAACTTTAGAACAATGGCAAACATTTTTTTGAGTTACTACTACATAAGATGACTGCTACATAAGCTGAAATGACTAGTCATGCTTAGGCACAATTACAATTGCTCAGTCAACAGGGTACTACTACACTGATTACTTGACCGAGAGTCGCACGGCTGGACATGAAGGTTCAACTAAAGTTGCTTGTAGTAAACGCAACAAGTACAAGAAATACGACAACACACAAAAAAAAAGGGAAAGCTGCATTTATTGTTCGCGAACAACTTGTGTATTACAGCAAAAAAAAAAAAATAGTAACCAGCGCAGCATTTGCCATTAGAGCAACTCGTGCGTGCAGATTGTGTTTGTGTGTCAGTGTATCTATATTTTGTAGTAACATTTAAAAGCCTAAAAAAGAAAAAACGAAGACATCATTGGAGGTAAATGAAGCGAGAAACCGGCACCCGCATGAGCCTTTCAAGGAACATGCGCAACTGTTGGCTTCGACTATATTACATTTGGCAAGCCATATCACACAATTTGCCCAAGGACTCCAGTCATCTTCGTTAGTCGGCCGAAAGAGCGTAGGATCAACCCTCCCGCGCAACACGGGGCAACGAGAAAAGAACCGAGACGACTGTGCCTCTCCGGCTGGGCTTATCTCCTTCAACTATACGCTCGAGTAACGACAACGCCCGCTATATACAAAGTACAATCTCAAGCGAAAAAAACAATTAGTGTGCGCGAATTCCCGAGAAGGAAGGAAGAAAGAAAAAAAAATGCGGGTGAAAACAGTCCCCACCACTTCCTGATGAGGTTCGACCTGCGAACCTCGGGTCTCGGCCGCGGAAAACGGGAAAAGAAAATAAGCCAGCGGCAATGTGTGACCGGTGTGTGGAGAGCTGCCGTGCCTCCTCGGCGCACATTTTGGTTAGCCTGGTGTTATAAGCCCCAGCACAGCAGTCTATCCTTGAGAAAACAAATGCACTGGAAGGGGACTTTTCTTTTCAGACGTGCGGTCGTCACAAGTCCCTGCGTTGAGGCACACAGGTCTTCTTGACAGTCCACAGATGATTGTGGATGGTAAAGGCATCTATGGTGACCGTTAGGTGCTTCGTGTGAATTTGGGTGAAGCTCTTGGCGCCAGAGTTGTATCTGAAACACAAGGAACACAAACGGATCATTCTATATGGCTGCTCAACAACATTTGGCACCTCCTAGCGTGGTTTTTTGTCAATGCTACGTCATACTAACCAAATCAGTGTTTTGCTAACTTAGTTATCCGGTATATGCATCGAGTGAGTAAAACTTGACAGACACGTTATGCAGCTTGTTCACAAAGAAAGACGGACATATTAAGTTGCAGTAACATGCAAACAATGCTCAATATGTATGAAGAAAAATTCTAACTTGTATACATTTTGTATGAAATGCTACTCAAACAAAAGCTTATGCATTATAGTAACAATTCCCTAGCAAATAATTTCTAATTTATCCCCAACTCTGAGATATTAAATACAATACACTCAAACCTCAATATAACGAACCCGGATATAACGAAATATCGGTTATAACGAAGTAAATGAAGAATACTCTGGCAACAGGTATAGTGTTAGGAATATACCTTTATAACAAATTTTTGGATATAACAAACTTATTTTCGTGTAAGATGCAACTTCATTATAAAGAGGTTTGAGTGTATGAGCCATAAACCATATGTTAGGTATTGTTGAGAAGTATTACCCTTAACATAATAGGCTGCCCTATTAGTTGTAGTGACGTCAACAACGATGAATGCAGTACTCCGAATTCACTCTGAATTTTTTCGGGCTTGTTCCTAAAGTCGGCAGACTGCCAGTGAGGGTCAATAAACACACATTCAGGTGAAGAAACAGCACTTCAAAACGGATGAGAAATGAGCTGCACTAGCACTGGGTGCATCATGTCTTCTTTGCTGGTTCTGAAGTGCCGTTTCTACGTTCAAAGTTTTCACTGTTGTACTACCCAATTCTCTACCGCATACTGTCCCACAGAAAGCAGTACGTCAACAGTACGGCAAAAAGTGTCGCAGCTCTTGAAACAAAACACGGAGTGCGGACAAATGATCGGAAAAAGTGTGTGGCTGCGACACTTACTTGAAAAACATGTCCATCATGGAAGGCAGAACACTGCGCGGTCCAATGCCATGCAGCCGCAGCACTTCCTCTCTCTCGGGATGGTAGGAGTAGAGACCACGAAACTGGCAGCCCGAGTCTCGGAACAGAATCAGGAAGTGCTTGCCCTCTGAGACGTTTATCTCCTGCACGCGATGCAGCAGTAAAGTGTCAGGCAACCACTTGCCGAGATGGCCATAGCAACAAAATGCGGAATCAAGAAGACCCAAGTTTCTAATGATGACCAAAGATCTACCACGTACAACTTCACCACTAAACAAGGATAGCGAAAAAACCTAGAGAAATGTCATACAGTAGACTCGGTAAACAGAAATCTCTTTAATAGAATTGCTGCTTAAATGGAACAACTGTCTCTCACATGAGTGGTTTCATACTTGAATTTTGCACCCCTGTTGAAATCTCAATAAATGGAGCTCCTGTTAAACGGAACATACTTTCCTGGTTCCTTCAGGTTCTATTTAACGGGAGTCTACTGTAAGTGGTCTGTGAATACTGAATGAAAAATCCGTAGCTAACCACCATACCTGCTAACTTTATGATGCTGCATCTTTGAAGAAACACGTGGCCATGCTGCACAGAGCTGAACTTTGATTTTTTTAATTGTTGGGGTTTAACAACCCAAAACCAAAATATGATTATGAGAGATGCCATAGTGGAGGGCTCCGAAAATTTCGACCCCTGGGGTTCTTTAACGTGCACCTAAATCTATGCGCACGGGCCTCTAGCATTTTCGCCTCCATCGAAAATGCAGCTGCCGCGGAGCTGAACTTGAATCCCTTGCCAACGGAAGGAAGGCTGCTCGGCTAAATCTCTTATAAGTTATAACCATGACATTTTGGCGAGATGGGAAATGCAACCATGGTATTAGAGCCAAACATTATAGTAGAGCATCATGACACAGACATATGCATCACATCAAACATATGTTTGCAGGAATTAACCCATTGAAGTGTTCATTATTTCGGCAAACAACGACAGAGTACAACTCATAAGCCCAATCTTCATGGTATAACTCTTTACCATGTTTTACACTCAATTCATTTTTGTACACCCTCTCCTTCTTGAGCTTGATGTCCGCAGTGTTGTGTGCGGAATAATAATAGATGGCAGGTTAATGGTTGCGCACTGTGTCTAATGAGTGAGCCCCAATTGCAAGGCTTGTCATGCGGAAACCAAACTGGTGACGCACCTCCAACACCTTCCTCTTGGTTTCGGAGTTGACAGCTCCCGCGAGAACGGTGTTGATGGCGTTGATGATGATGCTGCGGTTTGACTTTGCCGTGGGCTTGACGAACAGCTTGGGCCCCGCATATTCGCTCGCCGAGGGTAGCAGCATGAGGGAGTGGGTAGAGGCCGTGTCCGATGCTCCATCGCTGGCCGAAGTCCGCCACTCAGTTCCCGAGGGCGGTGGGCTGGCTGCGCGTTGCCGCCCACACTCTGCGTGGATCCAGAACAGTCACACCTCAGTCCTCAAAATGAAGCTCTCAACAATATAAAAATTGTTGGGGATTTACGTCCCAAACCCATGATATGATTACAAGGGACGCCGTAGTCAAGGACTCCTGAAATTTCGATCGCCTGGGGTTCATTAATGTGCACATAAATCTAAGCACATGGACCCCTAGCAGTTCGCCTCCTTTCAAATGCGGCTGCCACAACTTGGATTCGATTCCATGACCTTCCGGTCAGCAGTCGTGCACCACCACTGCTAGTACACCGCGGCGGGTAAAAAGCTGAAGCTCTTGACAAGCGAACCAGCAAATAGGAAAAAGAGTGAGGAAGGAAAAAAAGTAAAAGAAGGGGAAAAAAAAGGCGGTGGGAGGGACTGCAAGAAAGAACAAAAGCTTCCTTTCACTGCCGGTTCTGTGCATTAAAGATTAAAGATACGGGAGTCGAGGGGAAAAAATTTACCTAAGGGGGGACTGTCCTAGTGTGCAAAGCATTTAAAGTGAAACAGAGGCATAGTATAGCACATACATCTTATTAATATAGTTATAAGATAGCAAACTGCCGATGCTAGCCAACATGGGACAGTGCTGATTATTTTGCGAATACTAAGTACGGTCAGCTTAACGAGAGCTGTACATTATCTTTTTAAAACTATTTCACGTTCTAGTGTATGTTTAATCTTGATTATGACTTTATACAATAGTTCTTGATGTCATAGTTTACAGCACTAGAGGTTCTTTTCACACAATTTTGGCTTGGAGAATGTTTCAATTCTTTCTTGAGACTGACCCAGAAACTGCTTCATATGAACCACCAAATGACCTCCCATAGAACACTTCACATTAAAAAAATTATGCGGATGCAACATTGTGAAATCTTGGTAAAGCAAAGCTTTCATGGGGCAGTTGCTAAAATGCTATAAAATATTAGCGTTTAAAGTCAAAAGCTGCAACAAAGCTACTTTAAGGGGAGATGCTACTCGAAGACACTTTTTTTTTAATATTCGCCCTAGAGCAATGAAACTTGACCTGCTTATAGAACTTTTTATGCTGATTTCAAATATATAATTAGATTTCTTGCAAGTTGCATACTTTTAGTTTTGCAACATGACAAAATGAAAAACTTAAGCTTTTTGCCCCCCCCTCTTTTCATAACTAAACTTCAATAATTTTTTTACCATAGATAGTTCATAATGTTTCAAATAAAGTGTAGAATGCAAATAACTAACTAGGAAGTCCATACAAAATATGTACTAGACATGAAAAATTTTTTACGTGGGAAGTTCATATTTCTCCTACCCGAGTAAAAGTTTACATAATGTTTTTAATTATATAATAAGAATATTGAAACTTAAACAAGATAATTGTATTTATCATACATTGGAAAATGTTTGGGCAAAATTTCATGCAGATCTGAGCACCAGAAGTACCCGAAAAAGGAGGGGCACATTGAAAAAAATGACAAAATTTGTGTTTTGAGAAAAATGAGTTTTAAAGTCAAAATGGCAGGTTTATTTATCAAAGATTTCATTAAGTGCGATGAAATTTATACACAAGAAAGAACAATCCTCCTTGTAGAGGCCACTGCCATTAAAATGCGCCAGCACCATAGGTTTGGCCCTCGCGGCTCTTTCGAGCTGACTCGCGGTCAGTCCGTCACCAGCCGCGCTCACGCTGGCCTCCCCACTTGAAGCAACTCGCCGCGAAGTATATGTCGCCGAAAGAATAGTTTCGGGGCACTCACTGTTTGGGCAGTGCAGTTCCACGAATGACGCAAGTCCCTTTCCGCTTGTCGGCCGGTTCCCGGACACGTAATCCCAAATTGCGACACGTCGGACACATTGCACCGCGCACAAGCATGTTCAGTGCTGTCATATCAGCAATCAACGAAGACTCGTCGTCCTGTGATTTTTCTTCGTCTTCGAAGAGTCCGATCTTTTCCGGGAGGCACTCACATATTCGAATGCCACGGCAAACTCGTCGGACGCATCGGCGTCACTGCCACTACACCTTGTGGCAGCAGACGATCTTTTCGTGGTTTGAGTGTTTGGCTTTGATTTGCGCCGGCGTCCTCGAAATTTGTGCGCCGAGTGAAACTTAACAGGCCGGTGACCGCGCTTACCACGGTTTTCTTCATCCATAACCGATAAGCACTCGAGAAAATCGTTGTTCAACTGCGCTGCTCGACGAGACACGGATCCTGCATGTAGACTTCACAGCACACACAGGCGCGCAGCGGCCAATGGCGGCCCCCGATCCGTACCACGTGATTTAAAAGCCAGTCGCGGCGCTCGAAAAGCGCGGCAAAAGCGTGCTTCTCTTTATTATTTCTTGCGCTGCAGCAGCGCGGGAAACCGTCGTTATTTGAAGAGTGAGGCTCGGCTCTTCGCCCCATGCGGTCGACAATGGCGAGCAGCGGCGCATTATCAGCGGCAAGGTGCTCGAAGATGACACACTTTCGGCCTTTTGACAGCCACCTTGTGCTCTTTAGACGCAATTTTAAACCATTTCCAGTTGAGTCTCGACATAGATTTTTTTTTTCAGAACAGTAGAGGTACTAATCTTAACAAAACAGGTGAAAACAAAAAATCGATAATTTTTTACCCGAGCTGAGAGGCCTCAATTATGTTGTGTTGTAGAAACACGAAAGCTTTGTTAAGAAGTCATAACATAGGTAGCTAGTTAGGGAGCTAGTAAGTTATTCATGATGGAATATGGCACCGATAACATACATGGTACACATAAGAAATGAGCACTGGTGCTGTTAATAGCCTTTGTTTTCAGCTTGTTTCTTCTGTCTAACGTCCTTCCTTTCAGTATGCACTGTCATATTCCATTTCAAAACCTTTAACCTTCACATTGTGCACGATCTATCGGACAACCCAAATTCAATGATGCAAGCATACAGTGACCTCACCATCGAGACTGGTATGAGAGCCGCGCTGCAACGAACATGGCCCAAGGTGCACCGACTTGGGTCGTGGTCGCGAAGACGACCGCGGCTTGGCACTGCTGCGTGTGAGCGTAGCACCGCCATCGCCGCCACGCAAGCTCATGCTGCTGCCACCGTGAACCACAGCGTCCTTCTCAGCCTCTTCCTGGGCCTTGCGCTGCCGATACTGCTCGAGGATCATCTGTCGCCGCTGCCGGTCCTCCTCACGCTTCCGTGCCTGCTCCTCGCGTCGCAATCTGCAAGTGGTTGAACACTGCCTGTGTTTGTACTTCTGGAAGGGTACTATGACCGTGGATAACTGATGTAACCACGCAGTCAAAGCTACAGGAGGCAGAGCCACCGCACGCATATCAGTACATGCAGGTAGTCAGAAAGTGCTCGACATCACCGTCAGTACTGATGTGCCGTTTTTAAACAAAACAAATAATGGAATGAGTCAGAACATTAGAAACACTGAGGAATGAAAAAAAAGGACACTGACTGCTCCTGCATTCGCTTGACAGCATTTCGCTGCTCCTTGGCAACCCTGGCCGCCTCCTGTTCCTCTCTCCTTCGCAGTGAGACCAGCATCATCATCTCCTTGCGCCGCTGCATCTCAGTCTCCGCCTCCTGCACAAAACGCAAAAGTGTAATGACATTACTCTAAAGCTCAAAGGCATACGATTCCCACGAAGACTTGGAATACCTCGGGTTTCACATAGAAATCCTGGTGATCCCAAGACATTTCTCAAGAGAAACTGATTATATATATGTACACTCAGGCTGATTCACTGGTATCATTGATTAGGATCACTTGAGGCAAGATGCTTTTCAGATGATTGACTCTTACATTAAGTGCGCAGCTCAAAACATCAACAGGTTACACGTGACAAAATCACATAATGCGGGTAAAAAATTGGTGCCCTGAAAGGCAACAGCTGCATTGATATACACTGTACATGTCTCAACTTCTCTGGTCAAGTTTGGCCATGACAGCGACGGCTTCTCTTGTACCGCCTTCCCGCATGCATACTGCAGAAAGTACATAAATAGTGTTGTCCTGAAGTTTTGAAGACTTACCGAAGTGAGAAGCTATGCAAAACTGCTTGTTCACCTTGGTCTACAATGTTTACTACTGAAGTGTTGTGACAGCAAGTGTTTGCAACCACTGAACGAGCAACTGAGATCTGTTCCAACACTTTTCATGCTCTAGTGGACAGCATGCTCATTAATCTGATTAAGAGAATGTTTACCGCAATTTATAAAATTGATAAAATTGCGAGCACTATTTTGTGTAGTTGTCAAACAAGCCACTGTTGATATCAACGCTCCGCTTTTCGGGAGGAATTGCTATTTATTTTAAATTTAGAAGTAGGATGAGTAGCATTCTAACTGATTGTGTGTTTTCGGACTGCTTAGTCATTAAATAGTACAGCGTTGCTAGCAGGACATGACGTATGACGGTTGTTTAGCAGATAAATGTGTTTGCCATCACCCCGCACAAAACTGTATCGATCGACGATCACTACAACTCTGTGATAGTATGAGCAGCCTGGCAGAGTCAAATCGTGGGCAGCTGCGATGACCACAGCAGTTTTAGAATGATGAAAATCACTGTGTCACCAAGGGAGAGTCGTGACACATAAAACAGCCTTCATTTCTGGACTAATTCTACGACAGTCTTAGATGAACCTGTACTAATTAGACAGCAGGTCATACCCAAAAGTGTCTTACTGTCTGCTGCTGCCTGCAATTCTAGGGACATGCAAAGAACAAAGAACTATGGCTGTCACTCACCGGGTCAGGATTCACCAAGTCAGCCCCTATGACAAAACCAACGCCTAATGGCCCAGTGGGAGGTTCTTGGTTCTCTGATGGGGCGCTGTTTGATGAGTTCTCAGAGCCTGCATAAGCAAAACAAGGTTTCCCATCACTCCCAATTCTGAATGAACTTCCAGATATCCCTAGTGTAATTCCAGCATAACATTTTACATAGTAACAATAGACTTTTGCAATAGAAAGCTGACATTTCGAAGCTGAGAACAGACATGCATTTATTTACCTTTTGTGCTTCCTGCAGATGCTGCCGTGAGGGTACCATTGCTAAGCCCAGACTCCTCCAGCCTGGCATTTTCCTCCGACTTTGCGATTCTTGGACGGAGCTTCGGCTTTGGTTTTTTGGGTTGCTGGTCATCAAAGCTGATAAAAAAGCCCGCTTCACTGCTCTCGTCGGCTGGTTTGGTCTGATTTCGTGCCGGCTGTTGGCTTTTGGAAACTCGGTATGTCTTGCCGAATTCGACGCTTCGGGGCTGCGAAGCTAGGCTGCCCATCGACAGATTCTCAAGGCGTTCGGCAAGCTGCTCCTCCACGGCAGGCGCTGGTGGAGTCCGCGATGGGCGTTGAGATTCGGGTAGTGCGGGTGCGGCAGCAGTCACCTGCTCTGTACTAACTGTGCAAGGTGCTTGGAATGGTGGTGGCAGTGGGTGCTGCTGTTGCTGCTGATGCTGCTGCTGCTGCTGTTGCAGAGGCTGTTGCGGTTGCTGTTGAGATGGCATTGAAAAACTGGCATAGCCCACTTGCTGCATGGCGGCAGCAGTACCATTTTGGTAGTAAGGCGGCTGGTATGCAAACTCGTTTTGGCCAGAGGGATAGACCATGTAGCCCGGGTCCACCAGTGGTGCAGCTGGGGCACCCCAGCGCATGGGTTGTTCTGCAAGTGTGACCACAGGTGGGCCCCACTGCCCTCTTCTAGGCTGCTGTGGTGGCATGATGGGTGCCATTGGGTATTCCCACTGACGTCGTTGATGTGGCTGCTGCAGCTGTTGCTGCGGCTGTTGCTGGAATGGCGGCGGTCGCACCACCTCGGCGAGGTAAGGTTGAGGGGTAGCATGCGCAAACGAGGGCAGGCTCTGTGGCTGCCCGCCATCATTGTCACTGTGCAGGAAGAACTTCTCCTGAGGCTGAGGCTGCAATGGCACGGCCTGGGGACCGTGCAGCAGGTTCTGAATGGCTTGCTGCTGTTTGGTTATGCGCGAGATGTCGGCCTGCAAAACAGTCAGTTCCGTACTTAGTTGCTCGATAGTTGTGGTGCTATCGTCGAGGTCCACGTCGTCACTTTGAGGGGATTCCTCCACGGGTTGTGGGCTACCATTCTGCTGCAGCCACTTCTGCTGGGGAAGCTCAGAGTCGACGCTGTCGGCAAAAGCATCCTCGGTGAGCGTTTCGCCAGACGATTCATGCGTGCTGCCACTACCTTCGGAAACTCTGCTGTCACCGCGTGCAACAGCTTGCAAGAAAGCTGCCTTGCCGACCTTCTGTCGCTGCCTCTTGACACGGTCTTCCATGCGGCGCTTCTCCTGTTCGATCTTACGTCGCCTTTCTTCAAGTTTTAATCGCACATTGTTCAGCTGCGCTGCCAGAGGCGATGAACTGTCCTCCGTGCTCCTGTTTTCCTCACTCTCTGCCGCAGCTTGCTGCTGCCACGTGGTTGTCGACGGTGACGACTTACTGGCACCGTCAGTTGGCGTTGTCTTCCGCTTCTCGGGAGGCAACCGATTTCCAGAGCCATCCTGCTGCATGTAGACAATGTTGATGCTTGATGGTGCTTTGCCAGAGTCTGTGGTATCCTTCATTTTTGACAGCTGCGCAAAGCTTATAGTCTGAGCTGCCTTCTTTGTTCGTTCCCTGTGCTCAGCAAACATGTCGGTCTCGAACGGGTCCGTCATTTCCAGGGCTGCCTTCTCACCAGAGAAATTGTACATGTGCGACAGGGACGACTCTCGCCGAAGCGGGTAGCCTGCCGCTTTCTGCAACCCTCCTCCCAACTGGTCGTAGTAGGTTTCCAGGGTCGAAGGCTTCTTTGCTTCGCTCTCCGACGCGAGTCTACTCGTCGTCCTCCGCACGGGAGAGCCTCCGTAGATGTCCGTCTGCGACGTGCTGCGGCTCAGTGCCGATGGCTGAAACAGGTCCGTTCTGGAAGAGTTCCTCCGCAATGGCGAGCCAACGTCCGACTTTGAGGCACTCCTGTGTAGAGGAGAAGCGTGTTCCGAGCCGACGAGGGTGCTGCGTGACCCACTCCGATGGAGGGGAGATCCCAGCTCAGAGCGAGAGGTGCTCCTTCGAAGGCTCAGGTTTCCGCTTATGGATGATGCTCTGTGGGCCGGAGACCCCTGCTCCTCCGCTTCGCGCACTCGGTGCATCGCTTCGTGCAGGCTCCGTGCGGGGGACTGGGGCGTAGGCGACGAGCCTAGTGAGGCATCTTCACCGCGCTCCAGGTACTTTGCGACATCACAGTTATTTCTCTCCTTGGGCTCCCGCAAGCGTGCTGGCAGAAGAGGGTCCATGGCCTCACTTGAATGCCGTCGCAGAGAGGAGCTTGGCCTCCGGTTCGATAGAAAGGCATCGTCTTCATCTGACCGACACCTGCGAAAAGAAGTGGTTGCTCTGGAGGGCCACATCAGACAGCAAGAACAGGCATTCAAAAGGAACCACAGTGGTCAACATTCCGTTAATATCCTAGGTCGTTATGCCACGCACCAAATAGATGCTTAATAAACGTAGTTCTCCTTTTCTGGCCCTTCTGTACCATCCCCTCAGAAGCCATGCTGACAAAGGCTTAATGTTCAACTCTTCACAAAACCAAACTCAACACAAGCGAGATCATAGTCAATCCACATCGCTGTTCAAGCAAATGCCTGCCAATTCCAATCATCCAGTAACAGATCACTTAAAAGTTCTGCATGTCTACAAGCCCAGAAATTGATGAAGCTGAAAAACAAAACCAAATGCCAGCTTCTAACAAATGTTGCTAGGTTGTTCTAAAACTACAACACGCACTGTTTACTATCATCATCACCAGATAACACCAACACACCACCACATGCAGCAGTAAGTTGGCAGTAAAATCAATATGAAAAAAAAAAAAGAAAGAAAAAAGAAAAAAAAAGAAGTGGTGTGTCCCCCCCCCCCTTCCCCAAGAAAGTAAATTACAGTGCATAGATAAACAGCCACATAACTGTTTGTCTAATAGAAGAGCTTGAATTTTGTCTTACTCAACACAGATAGGGCTACATTATGACAAATGAACATAAAGGTCACATGATGGTTGGGTAAATGTTCTCAGAAATCAGCGCCTTCAATCGGCATTTCCCTTCAATATTCGAGCAACAATGCAGACAACACAATATATTTGCATTTGTCCCATTATCTGTGCTGTTTTAAGGAGCTGACATAATTCCAATTAGCATTTCACACTTGTACAGCCAGCGAGGCAATCAGTGAAAAGTCGTCACCTAGGCGATGAGCTCAGCTGGTCTGAATCTTCATCCTCCCGGGCAGAAGAGCGTGAAACACGAGTGACGGGCTTCGCACCTGCAATCCAAAACCACGCTCGCAATTAAGTAAAAGATTCATGAAAAGCAATCTCCCCTCTTACAAACATATAAAATGCCCTGCATTGTGAACACTGAATATCAAGTTGCAAATGCTAGTGAATAACTGAAAAGAGCTTTTTTGTGGCACTGATCACAACCCATTTTCTGCTCACACCTCAAAACCACGGCCTCCCTCCCGTACAAAGCAAAGCCCCAGCTTCCTTTATTAACCCTATGAGGGTGGATTTTTTTTCGCGAAATGCGTACCAAAAATGTGTATTTTTTTTATTGTTCAATTAAATTCTTCAGCCGAATTTATTTAAGAAAGAAACTGTCAAATTTTTTTGGGTGACCGTAAGGTGACAAAAAGTCCATTTGTGTTGTTACATATGCATGGTTTATGTAGAGAGAAATTCTAAAAAAAAAAAAGACTATGCTACTGTTAAAAAATTATGCGTTGAAAAAATTATGCGTTGAAATAAACATCTGTGTAGTTCACAGAAGTGCAAAATAAGTGCACGAAGTGGTGTTAAGTGGAAGCACGGGGAGAGAAAAGACACTTTTTATCCAGTCAGCATCGTCTTCCCGCGCATGCTTTTGAGACGTTGCTCACTCATCAACATCTGAGTCTTAACTCATAAGAAACTACTTGTATGATCGGCTGACATTTACTGAATCAAATTCTGATTCAGCAATCGAGCGGCAATGCTTCCAAATCTCCGCTAGACTCACTTGCAGCAGAGAAATCGGCGTGCACTTCCATAGCGCAAGCAAACTGCGTGGGTGAGCGCACTGAAGAAAAAACTGTGTCATTCTGAGCGTGCCCGAAAAGCGAGAACAAGTCCGAAACCCATAATAATCCATCATCTCATCACGAACGAGACGGAAGCGGTTTTTGTGAGTTCCCGGAACAGGAAACGCAACCACAGCGGTATCGTTTGTGTCAGTCAGCGCCTGCACGGAAACAGGCGTAATCGAATACCAGGGAGCAATAAATGAGAGAGTAACAAATCGGTCACCTTTTCAAAGATTCTAAACCAGAAAGCCATCAGTTTTGTGGGCGCAACACGCGGGAACCGACCGAAGAACGAAACCTAAACTAGCCGACGCACCTGTAGTAAAGCATGAAAAAAATGGAGACACATTGGTACGAGGAAAAAATTCTATGTAGTATTCCCGCAGTGTGGCAGCACATGCCAAGCAAAAGAAATGATCGAAAAAAAAGTGCGCGTTTTAAACATACAGGCAATGACATACATTTACGTCTTTGACCGTCTTGTGGCTGTTAGCGGATGACGAACATTTACGTCTTTGACCGTCTGGTGGCTGTCAGCGGATGACGTACATGTATGTCTTGGACCCTCAAAGGGTTATAGGCAACAAGAGCTTCTAGTGCAGCCTTTCTATAGCATGCAATAGTGTCTAAGGCAGTGAATGAGGTTAAAGAATACCATAGTTCATTATCTCTTCGCTATTGTAAGTACTATGTGGGTGCCATAATTAGCATGTGTTCAGGCAAGCAGAGTCCAGACTCTTGAATGGCACGCTGTGTTATGTTCCAAAACCTTGGCCATCCTTATACCATAGATTCTCAGTAAACAGAAATCTCTTCCATGGAAACTCTGCTTAAATGCAACAACTGCCTCTGATATGATTGGTCTCGTACCTCTGTTCACACCCCTGTCCATGTCTCAGTAAATGGAACTTCTGTTAAGCAGAAAATATTTTCCTGGTCCCTTTCAGGCTCCGTTTAAAAGAGTCTACTGTATACCAAGCCAATGGAACTGATGGCAGTACCAGGAAGCTGTTGGAAATCATCGGTCAGCAACGTTATCCCACCATGCAGGCAATCGTCCAGAGCAAAACTCGAATGTGCTCACCTTGGCTCAGCCTCCGCACACCTTCTGGCCAGGCTCCGTTGTGCTTTGTTTGGCTGATGAAGGGAAACGAGAAGTGGTCACACAATTAACTTTGCATGTCCGCACCATGACAGACTTCTGAACAATCGGGTTGCAAGTGTACACTGGGGGCAAGCTTTTACACATTGGCTACTGCGGTAAGGCGCGGAAATTCACAACTAAACTTTTAACAATTTCTGCTTCATATACACCAGCGTTCTGCTCACCGCCTTTTTCTGCCAGAATATATGCACTAACAGGGTGGGCAATGAGCCAACTAGATGTCAATAAGTTGCAGTGGCGTAGCCTGGGAGGGGTGTGGGTTACACCCCCCCAATTTGCGTGTATTCAGCCCCCCCCCCCCATTTTGCATGTGTATATATACACACATACAAACACACATGCAAACGTACATTAAATGTAGCTGACACCCCCCCCCCCCCCCTTTCACCCCGAAAAAACAATTCCTGCTACACCCAGATAAGTTGCTTCAAAATGCAGCAAAAACAACACAGGCATCACTGAAAACAGAAACAGCAAGAAGTGAACCTTTCTAAAACTACTTTGAATCATATGTACATACTACAGCTGAACAGCAACTCAAAGCCAGATTTATTGAATAATTCTGCTGTGAGACGCAGGGACATCATGCTCTTTGAGCTGCCAGCAGCTCAACTAGCACGACAGTTTTACTTTTGCTGCTTTAGCCCATTAGTGAAAAATGAACCCCAAAAACGATCATTTCAGAATGTAATGCACAGACTTTACCATAGTGCGCAGCAAGGAGAAGAGGGAGAGAAAAGCACCCTTACTTGTGGTCATCAGGTGGACACAAATCTGGAATGTGGCTACAGGAGTTCTGCAGGGCACGTGCCTTGCGTAGGGACTCCCCTCGATGCCGAGCCGCTGCACGCCACATGCAAGCGCAAGTTGAATTGTGGGACACAACCCTGATGCCAACTGACGCGCCACCACCAGTTTACAAAAAAGGGAAAATCGGGACTCGTGCAAGCAAGGACAGATACATATTCAACACAGAGCATGGTTAGTTGAACACCTCAACAACAAAATCACCTGTATAAAAAAGTATTCATAATGTCTCGGCTGTATTACAAGCTCTACGATGCATGAACATCAGAACCAAGTTACCTGTCTAACAAAGTACATTTTAAAGTCCCAAGCATTTCGTTACAAAGGCGTTTTTCTGTTTTTGTAAAAACCAATAGCTAAATTCACTTCGTGATGCTAACATTTCTGAAAGCCCTGTTAAAGTCAGGTACATACGGTACTGCACCCCTGCATACCTTTCTCAGTAAATGAAGCTTTCTTTAAGTGGCATCTTTCCAGTGACTCGAGGCTTTTCTTAAGGGCATTCTACTGTACGACTTGTCAGGAGACTTTAATGCCACTGTAAAAGTACCCATCTTTAAAATACCGAGCCTGGTTCTCTGACTACATAATATGTGCCAAACGAACATTGCTAACTCGCACAGCACCCTCCCCTACCTAGCATACCACCCTCCTCCCTCACTAGCTCTTCTGGTCAAAGTAGATCGTTCTATAAACACTCGATACTTGAGACCTGAGCAATCATAACATAAAAATTGCATCGTTATGCTTGCATTCTTTGCTAGTGGTATTTTCAGTGCTTCACCTATGTTATCACTCTAGTTTTTGGCACAAGATGACTACCTGTCTTTCTCTTATCACAAGGTCGACACCTGGGATAGTTAGAACAGTTCCATTATAGACTGAAAGAATGCTAACAATCTTTTACATTTTTCAAGCTCTATCATCATCGTCAGTCTATTATGTCGACTGCAGGACAAAGGCCTCTCCCAAAAAATCTCCACCTTAACTTAGGCTGTGCTGCGCAAGCTGATTCCATTTTCTTCCCAAGAACTCCTTAATTTCATCACCACACCTAGCTCTCCACCGTCCTCTGCTACACTTCCCATCCCTTGGTATTCATTCCATCGCTCTCATTGACCAACGGTTATCAGTCTTATGCATAACACACCGCACCGAGGAACATTATTTTGCTCGTTAACCAGACTGTCGGTTGACAATCCCTGTTTTTTTCTATGACACATTCTGCTGTTTTCCTATCTCTGAAACTTATATCTGTAATTCTTCTTCCTATGACATACTACGTGGTCCTAAAGCTTTTCTCGAGTTTCTTTGTTATCGTCAAAGTGTCGGCTCCCTATGTTATTATCGGTAGAATGCAATGTTTGTACACTTTCTCCTTTAGGGACAGCCATACATTGCCTACAATGATTTGGGAATATCTGCCATATGCACTCCAGCCCATCCTTATTTTTCGTTGAATTTCCTTTACACGTAGAGGCTCCTGTGTTAGTAGATGACCTAACATATTCTTGCACATGTTCTAAATGCTGGTTGCTAAATTTAAGCTATTGTTCTTTTGCCGAACTATACCATGCACTAAGAACAAAAATGTGCAGCAAACAAACAAGCATAGGACACGAGCAACATGACGAACTACCAAAAGCAACGACCTCATCCCTACTACAACCAAACAAATAGAGCCCACAATAGCCACAGCACATCTCAAAATGAGAGCAGTGTCTTACCCTGGAGCGTGTGCTCGGCGCTGGGCGGGTCATACCGCAGTCCCGGCCGTCGCACGCACTTGGCCGGCCGGATCTCGAACACAAACATGAGATCGGCGAGGAGAGCGAGAAGGTTTTGCCGGATGGAAGGGTGCACAAAGAGCACATCCTTCCACCGTCAGGAAGAACACGTCATGCGGAAGGTGCGCGTCACAGAAGCGCTGGCTCAGCTGCAGGTTGTAGAGCGAGTCGGCCAGGCTGTCGCCCGGCAGGCACAGGTCGTGCCAGGGCAAGTGCTGTGGACAGTAGAAGCTGAGCAGCGCGGCCAGCGCACAACCATCACTCAGGTCCGCCAGGTCCTGAAGCATAGGCGGACCCCCTACAGGCGGCTGCCCGGGCCCCAGCTCGTCCTCGATGCGGTGCCGCATTTTCACCGAGCACTTGTTCAGCCAGAGCAGCGCCGCATCCTCCGCATCGACGGGAACCTCCTCCGGGTAGCCGACAGCTGAAAACCGTCTGTAAACGAACAGTGGTCTATAGGTGCTGCTGCTCAACAATAACTTGGAGGACACTTGAGGTTTGCACTTAAGAGTGGAATGCAATAGCGATTCGGAGCCCGTTCACATTGCCTTCTCATTCGCTAGCAATGCCTTGCTTCTCGGTGTACGCCTTAACCGTTTCGTGAGGAAAGGAACAACTTTGAGCATGATGTTTGCCATTGTAGAATCTCCTAGGGCACTTACTGCAAGCAAAGTTCACCATTTTCACCATTTTGCGAAGTAGCCAAGTACCCACTACGCATCTGTAGGGCACTATGTGCACCTACACAGCTGTGCACCAAAAAAGTGCACAGCTGTGTAGGTGCACATAGTGCCCTACACAGCTGTGCATGGCTGATGATGATGTTGAATTATGAGCCCATGGTACTGGGTGGGCAGCTTTAAGGAATATTGCCTGCAGATGCTATTTGAGGCAACTGGAGTGTCTACACTAGCACTGATGCTCACATTCTGACAACAAAGAGTTCAGTATTTTCTATCTTCCCTAAAAAAGTAATAAAACAATTCTTGTAAAATTCTCCCTAGACAGCTAGGTATTTTACAGTTTGAAAGGCAAAGTTTCCAACAGGGCTTGATTAAAAGAGCTCTTTAAAAAAACAGTCTAACGAACTACATATAACCTCTCACATTGCTGGCACTCCAACTGCAAATGTATGCTGGAGCTATGTCAATGTATGGCAACAGTAGTGGCCAAAACAATACCACCCTGCTGCAATGAAAAGCCAGGTAACTGGACAATGTGATACCAAAGGGCACAATTTCCAAACGCTGCACATTCGTGATTTCTGTTTAACAGCGGACTGCACAATACAATGAATATTTCACAAGAGGGTATACATGCTGCTGCATATGAGATAATAATGAACCCTGATAAGCTGCGTATTGAAGCTCATGTCACAAAGGCATTTCATTTATGAAACATAAAATTGGCATAATTATAAAACATAATTTATTGCCATTTTGGCAAAAAACAGCCCTGGCTGATACTAGCTCAGGGCTAAATTTAGAACACATGCACAAACAAGCGAGAAAGTGAATGGGTGTCTCCACAGGTTACTGCCACCAATTATAACTTGATTGGTGAATCACCACATGCATCATCTAGAAGAGGTGGGTCTGGCTCCTCCAGTGACAAGCTGTCCACTCAATTATTCCACAACGTCAAATAAAAGAATTATATTTTCTTTACTCTTTTTTAGACTTCACTGTCTCTTGGGGTCATCTTTCTGTAACGAATGAACTAAGCTCCTCAGTTTTCTATGCTCATGTCACTCTCTGCACTCTTTCTTGCTGCTGTTACATTAAACTGTTAATATTTTTTTACACCTCAGGAGAAAGTTAACAGAGGATGAATACACTGGCTACCCCCAGAAGCCTGGTAAACTCATGGTAAAACAGTGCTACTGCGTATAAAGTAAAAATATATGGAAAACAGAAATGTCCTAAACCTTGGCAAGACTAGACACCACTGGTATCACTCCAACAAAAAGACACTCACCTGACCACTTCAAAGACCTTGATGGGTATGAGCACTTCCTTGATGTACAATTCCATAATGCCATTGATGACGGCCATGTGGGCACTCTGTAAAACAAGAGGAAGAGCATTGAGAATACGCCGTAAACTAGCATCATAAACTAGTATTTATGCCCTAATACTTATCTCAACAACTGACGAGGCTCACGTGACATACCGTACAAGTTGAACAGAACCTGTCAATGAGCTTTTGTTCCACGTTTAGGCAAACTACACTTGTGTAGCAAATTTATTCACTTTTCATTAACTATTAGTATTATTTCATTAGTGTATATACCATCGTCCTACTATGGAACAGTGGCGACTTAAAACAAGTCAATCACGCTCAATAAACACAACAAAACAAAAACAACAAATCAGTTAATACGCATAATGCATGTTTCTAACTCTATTCTCGCCCATTCCACGATGATAGAAAATATAGTTAAACACTTATATAAGTCCCGGAACAAATGCACCACACAAGATTTCATGGATTGCCAAGTTGTGATTCAGTGAAGGTCCTTTGATCAGTTAAGTCTCGCAAGTATATGATGCTATCTTTACAGACTATTGCCACATGAGTAGCTGGAGCGTATACAAGTATAAAATGCTAACTATATTAATTGCAGACGGCCATACGAATCGCACAAGATTCGTCACATAAGTTACATCACAAAACAGGACCAGCTTAAAAACTCGGCTAGGCGGCATGCTGCAATCGGTAGCGGTGGACATGTTAAGAAACCTTATATTAAATTAAACATATTACATAGTACTTAAAGTCAAGTCTGTTAATGATGTGTAGGACCTATGCTACATGTCCAATGGGTTAGTAAAAATCGTCAAGGCTGGTTCAAGGTCCCTTTAGGTCTCCACACATTGTCCAAAAGCATCTTCACAAGATGCTGTTGATTCTTCAGTAAAGTTGAAAGTTGGGTAGGGTGGGGTGGTGACACTTCACTTTAACTTGTGAAGCAGCACACAGAGACACAACACAGAAGTAAGAAACAATTTGACAGGACAACCGCTGTACTCACAACTTCATTTAAAAAAAAAAAAGGAGGGTTTAACAGGGTTTGGGTGCACCAATAAGCATGCTTCTAGGCTTACAGAGTGTAGAACTGCCATTGTGTGCTGTTTGCCTCTGTCGTGTGGAGAGATGTACATAGGCCAAACTGCCCGGTGCATTAACACGCAGCTCTTGGAACACAAAAGGTCCCTAACCAACAATGTTCATTCACACACTAAAGGGTATTGCTCGTTATGTGCTTGCATGCTGCTTTTTCCTGAAACAGAGATACTTTCAAATCATAAAGATCAGCTGATAAGAGAAGTCATCGAAGCTTTCCACATCACTAAACGAAAAGAGAAATGTATCAGCCAAGCATCAGTTGTACTGAGCAATTGTGAAGTTTCCTTTTTGGAAGATCAACGAAAACGGTTCTGGATTCATATCAGTTAAAGCCATTGTTACACGTGGTACGCTCATGTGTATGTATATTAACCCTGTTTTCTTCAAAATAAACTAGTTGCGAGTGTAGCGGAAGTCCTGTTGAATCGTTTCTTCCTTTTATGTTGTGTCTCCGTGCTCTATGTTGATTCTTCATTAGTTAAGCTGCAGCGCATTCTGCTTATAAGGAGCTAAAGACTGAATTTACCCAGGCCCTTTGCTGATACTGCTTAAGTTTATTCCTTGTTAGTCCCTTTAAACTGATGATGTGCCCTTAGCAGCCAGTCACTCAAGTAACAAGCAAGCAACGTACCATGCGCAGCGGAGCAGTTTGGGCGAGCACGGTCTCGGTGAGGGGGGGTGTGGTCGGCAGGTGGCTCAACATCAACACCCTTGCGCTGCAGTGCCTGCACAACGCCCTGGTGGCTGAGGCTGTGGTAGTTGGGGTCGGCATAGATGTTGGCTAGCGCGAGGCAGTACAGCTCGCCACTGGCCAGCGCCTGCACAAGCTGCGGCCGCAGCCGGTCCTGCTCCGCCTGGTCCCGGTAGAAGACCTCGCGCAGCTCGGGTGGCACCCGGTTCTGGTGCGCCTTGGACACCAGCCATAGCACCGAGGCTCGCTGTTTGGCCTGCACGCGTGCACACACATCACATGTTACATACTGCAAGCACTTGAGGTTGTATTTTCAACTCAAGAGCGATAGAGCAAGAATCGAAGTCTTAAGCAAAAGGCAGCGAGGTTAACAAGGCAGAGTCTGGATTAGAATTGGAAACTGAGATAGTTGGTACAGATTCATGCTTATTACGACTCTGCAGCACTCACAAAAAAGATGGATGAAACAAGTGCACCAAGAAAAATGTTGCATTTCTTTCGTCCTTCGTCTTTTTTGTGAGCACTGCAAAGTCTGGCTGGCTACCGTGCTCTTGAGCAAGGGGAAAAGGAGACCGAGATATGACAAGGTTATTCTTTGCACAAACACACATGCACAAATAGGCACTCATTGCTGAGTTCGTAAAAACAACTTGTACATGTCGGCACATCTCAAAATGCTTTTGTATCATTGCCCATTGCAGGTACAGTACTCACGGATTGAAACTGGACAATTTAGGGCTAGGTAACGCACATACTTTCATTTCCAGTCTTCAGTTCGTGTTATATCACGTAATTTTGGCTCAAACGTGTAAACCAGAGCCAACATTATCTTTAGAGATCCAGATTTGACGCAACATGACGTGGCTATCTCGAGCAATTACGGACACCAGTTGTTGTAATAAAAAACTTTGATGTCGCGTTTGAATCTGAGAGTACTGCACATCAGACCATGGCACCAATATGTTATCTTTTGTTAGGAGCCCTTTATCTAAGTGTGCAATTCAATGGTCTGCTGCTTCATTTGCATGCAGTGCCACGATTATTCCCCCCTCTGCACACTCAACAAAAGTGAGGCATGGGTTTGGTTGTCAACGACTTGGGTGGTTGGACTGCGAGGAGTGCATTGCAAATATTGATTAGATGGTGGAAAACTTGCAACAATCATCTGCAAGCACTGGCATTGGCATAGCCAAAGGCTACACCCTGGTCTGCAAGGGTCTATGACACTTGGGCATTTCAATATTTTGAAGTAAATAACACAGAAACACCAGTCTGCTTTACTGCTAATGCAACAAGTACAGACGTAAGACACGATTTTCCTTACTTCTTTCAACTTCTGTTTAGATTTCCGGGCACTGAGCGCGCCTTCCTGACAAGAGGCTATATGAAAAAACATCAAACATTTCCTAAAGGAGAGGCCGCCATGCCGCAGACGGCGAGGACGGTCACAGTTCTCTACTTGCTTCCGCAGACTTGCAGAGCCACAGCTCTCCACAAACGAGGCAGCAGCTGACTGCCCCGTTTTTTCTTCCGCGATGTGCGGGACACTCGCGGCGGCGGAGTCGGGATGCATCGCCGGCCGCTCGACCAAAGTGCGTGCATGAAAATCGTTTCATTAGGAAGGAGGATCGGCGCGCCGCCGCAGCCGCCAGCTGGCCTGCCCCACGCGCCGGAATACCCGCGCGCCCATTGAGGGATTTCGCGCGCCGTGTTTGCGGAGGCCTCCTTCCCAGCGACTGCGGTGCGTGGATACGGCCAAAGCGAGCGTCGGCCGCGGCGCGCCCACGGCACGACCCACGAGTCGGCGGCCTTGGACGAAGAACCCTCGCGCAGCAGCAGCGCGACGTAGCGAATGCCGCTGTCGCTGCTGGAGGCGTTCGCGGGGCTGCCCGCCCAACGCCCCCACGACCACGCGCGCCTCGGCGCACCTTTCGTGTTCGCCCTCGCCACTCTCTCACGCCGGACGAGCAGTCTCGGGAGAGTTTGGTGGTAGATCGTCGTCGGTCCGAGCAGTATCATAGCCAGAACTTTTATTTTTTAGAGAGGGTAGGGGTGGGGGGTTCAACCATATTTTGTGTGTGTTCGTGCTTACGTTTGTACGCGAGGATACGCATGCAAGGAGGATAGGAATAAACGTTTATTGTGCGAAACGGTATCGCGGTGCTGGTCCCGCTTCTACCCTAGGTGGTGGGAGGTCTCCTCATTCCAGGAGCCCTCTGGCCTTCGCTGCCTCCTTGGCCCTGGCGATGAGAAGTTTTCTGGATGGAGGGGGGAGGGCAACCCCCACTGTACTGCGCCCATGTGTCCAAGCCTCCGAACGACTACCACAATTTCCTGCAACCCCGCACGAGCAAACACGCAATACCGTACACACTATAATAATAATAATAATAATAATAATAATAATAATAATAATAATAATAATAATAATAATAATAATAATAATAATAAAAACTATGCGTTACATTTTTTCGAGCGAGTTCCGTCTTGCCAAGTATATGACTCCCTCTGAAGAGGCCCGTTAACACTCTTTTGACTCCGACGGGCGTATAATGATCTCCAAAGAGAGTTCACGTCTCTCTTTAAAGAGAGTCATTACGCGGCATCTCGTGACTCACAAATAGAGTCAAATGACTCTTTTTTTCATTTCTAAGACTGGAGTAGTAGTAAACATACGTGCGCAAAGGTTCAGAGGAAACCCCCCCTCCCCCCTATCTAAAGTGGGGCTCCAATTCTGCCCCGCACCTTTACTCAGTCAGTCAATCACTTCACGTCATTTATAATGCGCAGGGCTATGGCTACGCATGTTTTCGACGACAGTACGGGGGGGGGGGGGGGTCTGCGGCGAAACTTGACCCCCCCCCCCCCCCCCTCTTAATGGAGTAGAGTAGACCGAGAACCGTTCGGGCGAAGATTGGTTATCGAGAATGGGGCCGGCTGGATCACGATCTCCTCTTTCGCGGAACACTGATCGATCAGACAGATTACACACACTATACCCGGTCAGAGGTCCGTTGGGACGCATCGTTCTTCTTCTACGGCGAAAAAGAGATCGAGAGAATCACGCGCGACCCGTTTTTCCTCACACTGCGTAGGCGGCGTCGAACTGCCGTATCTCGTCGTAGCAAAAGAAGTTAGGGGGCGCAGACAAGGACATTGAGCGAAAGAAAACGACGGAATAAACGCCGACCACCAAGTAAGTGAAAGGTCGCATTACTGTGGCGGACACCTGTGAAAGGAAACAGTCAACGCCGTATTACGATACAGTCAGTTGATAGTCGGCGTTTGCATGTGTTCACTGTTTCCATTCACCCCGTATTCGTGTCTGCGCGCTCAACTTTTTTGTCTTTAACGATGAATCCCTATTAACGTAGGCGTGTGAGCACAAAAAAAGAAATAAAAAAAAGGGCGGGGGGGTTGCTGCCCCCCCCCCCCCCCCACCTTCCCTCATCCCCCCATCACCTGCTGTGGCGGTGTCTTACTGGGACACTATCATGACCAGCACTTCTGCTTTCGACCATCGCCGGATGATCTCCTGCGCGATGAAGCGGATTGCGCTTCAAGCGCTTTCCTTCGCTTTGTAAGGGTGCCTCCTCTCCGTGAGGGAGCACCCACGTGCCAAGTAGGGGGCTCGGCCCCCGCGCTCTACAGTGGCAATAAATGTTTCTACCCCCCCCCCCCCCCCCCTGTTCAAGCTTTCGACACTGATGGCAGCCGAGGATCATTGATGGTGCATTCCAAGAACTACTTATTTTCAACATTTACTATTAACTATATATATATAGCTGAACTTTCAGTTCTGAGCGCTATCCTATTATCCGATTCAGAGCATTCGCGAGGTTCTCGCAACACATCGATCCACAGAAAACAACTTACAACTCGTTAAGTGCGGGAGGAACGCAGTTGCCTCTTCATCAGGCACGTACATGACAACTGACACGTAGTGAGAATCAATATAATAATAATAATAAAAAAAAAAAACTGTCAAAAGCAGTTGTCGCTTCAGCGGTGCGGGTTTGTGCAGTTTCTGTCGCATGTACGGCTGCCGCTACACGTCCTTCCAGCGATCTTGCGCAATCGATTCAACATGTTCCCGAACTCATACACATGCCCCAAGCAAGAGAGCGCAAGAAGAAGCGCACAGCACCTGGCGTCTACCTGCCAGACACCAAGGCATTTTGGCGCCTTCCTTTGGCTCTTGCGTCAGGCACGAAGCCATGACTTATGCAAGACATATTTTGTCTCGCGGAAAAAGGTGCGTACCCGCGCCAATGAATCGAGCAGCATAATTGAGCCTTCGGCCGTGCTCTGAAGAGACGCTAACGACAAATACAAGTAATTATGGCTCGGACAGAACTGTAGTTGCCGCTAACAAAAAGGAAAAAAGAAAACAAGAGTTATCTGACTCTTCCTTTTTTTTTTTCTTTTTTGTGAGTCCTGACGACACGTATATGACTCTATTTAAAGAGTAACCTGAACTCTCTTTGGAGATCATTATACGCCCGTCGGAGAATTTTGCGAGCCAAAATGAGAGTTAGTACGGGTCTCGGTAAAGAGATAATAATGTAATACTATCTGGGGTTTTACGTCCCAAAACCACGATATGATTGAGGGACGCCGCAGTGAGGACTCCGGAAATTTAGACCATCTGGAGTTCTTCAACGTGCACTGGCATCGCACAGTACACGGGCCTCTAGCATTTCGCCTCCATAGAACGTGCGACCGCCGCGGCCGGGATCGAACCCGCGATCCTTCGGGTCAGCGGCCGAGCACCGAAAAGAGTAACATACACTCTTTTTTTTTTCTTGGTGTTCATCGGAGCCAGAAACGATGCTTAGCTGCAGATTCGTCGAATTTAGCGTCTCGAATATCGCGCCCGAACCGCGGCGCTTGTGAGGTCGATGTGACGACACATACCTCGCACGTAATCTTTAACGTACTTGCACAAGTGCAAGTGCAACATTTGTGCACAAGTGACGCGAGGAGGAGTTATTTTCAAATGCGGCGGGGACTGTTATTCAGAAAATAAGGGCCAAATTTGGCTAAAAGCCCCTTCGTGTGCTATTCAGTAGACGCCATGAAGGAAGGGGCTTTACTCTCGGCCAAACAGTTAACGATGATATACGTGATGACACCAAGGGCTGGCGCAGGGGCTGCAAGATGAAGTCGCCGCGTGCCTTTTCACGTCCCTTGCCAACCACCCCAAGCTTTATTTCACCCGAAGAACAACGTATTTGCGATTCCAGTCATTCGTCCAACCGTTGTACTTGTATAATAGAATATATAAATAATTGTTATGCGTATATAGCGTAGATAGTTCGTTGTTATTAAAGCCCCATAAGATGAGCGCGCTATTAACTAAAGTCAAGTCAAATCAAATTTTATTTACAACATGCACGAAGTACAATGTTGAAGGCCACCCTAGCAAGAAAGTTGTAAGCATACAGCTTGACGAGGCCAGGGGGCCGCAACCAGGCAACAGCAGCAGTGCACACAAATCTGAGTCAAAGCCACGATTTCATCGTGAGTCACGTTGTAATGGAAGACTCCGAATTAATTTTCGCCACCCACCTATAAATCTATGTAGACGGGCGCCTTTGCATGTCGCTCCCATCTAAATTCGGCTACACTACGCGGTTGTCAAGCGCGAAAGAAAGTTTTCAAAAGGCGTGCGCTGTATGACGCGTATACAACGCGCGTTCCAAAAGCATTCCACCCACTGTCATGGTTAGATATCGCGAGATCGTTCTCCGTGACCCAGAGAGATAGCCAACCGTTGACAGATAAATTTGTCGAGATCGCGTTGCACTTGGGCACATCGAAAGATTAAAAAGACACGCGAACAATGTGGAGCCTCTGCTGTGCGTGACAGAAAGAGGGAACACGTCCGTGCGCCCTGTACCGTTGGAACTCCACAGCTCAGATGTTTTAATCGAGACAGAGAGATTGTCGACATGCGGGTGTATCTGCTCAACAGAAACCTTTCTTCAGGCCTATGTACGTGTACTTGTAGCCGCTTACAACAAAGAAAATTTCTCGGCTCCGCCCACAGAACCGCCAGGAGTCTGTCATTCACCCCTGTAAAGAGAGTGCCAGCTGGTTGCCGTTTAAAGCACGGCTATCTTCGGAACGAAACTGAAGCGGTAGGCGCCGCGAACATACTGAGGCGCTCGTAGCGACGCGTAGGCTCCTCCTTTATCCCAGCCCAAAGCTCGCCACCGCCCGCCCTCCATGATCACGTGACAACTGGCACAGCAGCTGCAAAGCTGGCCTCCGAGCACAGCGCGTCGGGGTAACCATGCGTAACGCGGAATGGGTCTATACACTTTAAGAAAAACCGAAAAAAAAAAAAAGAGCACGCGTTACTCTTTTCGGCGTGTTCTTACTTGCCACGTATATGACCATCTTTAATCAGACTCGTTAACTCTATTTTAGGTCTCACGACTCTCGTACGAACGAGAATATAACAATCTTCAGAGTGAGTTAACGTGTCTTCTTTGGCTTCATCATCTGCTGGTTTTCATGAAGATTGTGTGAAACAAGGAAACGAGCCCTCAAAATTCCCTTCCTTCCTTCATTAATTCATAGCTAGATTGAAATAGCGGCTAGATTGAAAGAAAGATTAGATTGGGATTATTTATGCAACCGTCGGCGTAAATTGCGATTGAAGTTCTTTCATGCTGTATATCATTGCCATGTCGGAATTGATAAGGCCAAATATTTACTTTCGCCGCATTATGTCTCAGATCGTGTAGATCACAGGTTCAAGATACGGGAAATTGCTTGCAAGACTGATGTATTTCAAAATGCTTTTTTTCCTAAAACAATCCGCGACTGGAGCCAGTTGCCATCAAACATTGCCTGTATTATGTCAAATGAACTCTTTTTTTTCTTTGTTAGAATAACTGTGTTTTTTTCTTTAGTTTTTTTTTTCTCTTCATTTTTATATATATTTGTGTTGCTGCTTGTGAATAATTGGCGACTTCGATTAGTTGTTTGGCTGACAATGTATCTGCTTTTGTATTCCACTTTTTTGTATACCCTCCCCCCACTGTAATGCCTACTGGCGCTGTGGGTAATCAAATAAATAAATAAATAAATAAATAAATAAATAAATAAATAAATAAATAGCGAGGGTCTCGTTCCGGCAGACTTGATGTCTTTAGGTACCACGTAAGCTGTCCGCTGAGTAAAGGATCACGTGATACGTGATGCCAGCTGGCAAATAGAAAGAGTGTTCCACCCTTGCCGTCGTTGCGGCGTACTCGATGTCTTTAGGTACCATGCGAAGGGCTTATCGGTAAGCTGTCCGCTGAGTAAAGGGATTACGTGATACGTGATGCCAGCTGGTAAATAGAAAGAGTGTTTCACATCCCTTGCCGCCATGGCTACGAGCGGCGTTGGCTAACACTATACCAGGTTTGCATGCACGCAAATACCCAGACAAAGAGGACGGGGGGCACGACCACTGCCGTATTGGTACAGCATCGGGCGCGTAATCCGAAGCTTGCAGGTTCGGTCTTTGCCGGCGGCAAGGACCGGCGGCAAGTCAAAACTCACAAAAAATGTCAAAAGGACTACTCCTTTTTTTTTTTTTTCTTTAGAGAGTGCACTGCATCGAGCATTACCTAACGGCCAGATCAAAAGCCGACCGCCGCGAAACGCGAGCGCGGTGCGAGCGCGGAGCATCCGAACAAAAAGGATTGGAGAACGCTTGAACTTCGCCTTCACGAGTGGAACGCGATAGCGTAATCGGGCCCCGTTCGCATCGCCTTCCCATTCGCTTGCCAGGCTCCGCTTCGGTGGACACCTCAGCCGAGCTGCGAGGAAAAGAACGCCCGTGCGCGTATAACATCGACACTTCTAAACTGGCTCTCCTAGAATGTCCACTGCTAGTACAGTCGCGAAGTGCCCACTATATACGCTATAAATCATCATCATTCTGCCAATTAGCGAAGTACCCACTACGCGTCCGTAAGGGAAAAAAAATTGAAGGACACTTTGTAAATTCGAAAGTATATGGCTAGAGCCATATCCAAAGTGTGTTCGGCGAATGCATGTGCCCATTGAGACGGGGTCGGTCAGAATGGAACGCGATGCGCGCGTCTCCCTCCTTGCATGATTGGACACGCTGGGCACAGCGACGTTACGCAAGCAAAGCGAGAGCGCTGTAGAGTCCGACGCGACCGGCGTCCGTTGGCGCGCCCCGGCGGCCACCTGGCACCGTGCCAGGGCACGGACGGAGGAACGGACGGACGTGAGCATGAGACAATTAAAGGCTTTCGCCTTAATATGCGCGCCTACGTATCTATAGCTGCACACTTTGTAGATGTTGTGGTTGATGATGATGACCAACTATGCATGAGCTCCCTTTGTAATGGGTGGGCATTTAGAAACCCCTACTCGTTGCGAGTTGACACGGTGTGACGTCTGGTGCGATTCTATGCTTCTGCCACGCAATATTACACGTGTTAACGCGACCCCTCGCACTGCACTACGCCAGTATAAGGTTTTTCGCGAAGCAACTGCAAGCACTGGCGTGGCTCTGCGGTAGAAGCTGACGGGCCACGCAGGCCTGGGTTTGATTCCGGTTCGATGCCCTGATTTTTATTCTTCGCATCTATCGCGTTTTTTTCGGTCACAACCAACGACGCCGACGCGACATGGGCTCTTTCTGCGGGCTTTCTGCGATAAGGGCTCTTTAACGCTCTCGCACTAATATTTTTGTACACAGACACGATTTCATCGTTTCACAAAGAAAGCTCACCGTTTCGTCTTGCAAAATGGTACACCATGGATAATCAAGAATGAAGTGCGCGGCAGTGGGCGTACATCAATGTGGGACACCAAGGCGGCCGGCGCAGTAACGTATAGTAAATTTAGACGTCAATACGTACCACTCTAAAAGAACCATAATAAACTGAACACACGCGAGACTGCGACATGAGGCATATTCATTTCATTTGAAAAACAACCAGTGATGGTGACACTGACATTTACCCCGCAGTAGATCTTTATCGTTCAAGTTAACCTGCGAAGTCAACACGTCATTTCCTTTCATACTTCCCACCAGGACCTCCAGCTACGCTATGTGAATAAGTAAAGCATTCATTCATTCATTCATTCATTCATTCATTCATTCATTCATTCATTCATTCATTCATTCAGCAATAAGATATACAGATCCTCAGCTAAGTCGAAGGCCAAGATACGACCGGAAGTGTATGGCGTAGCAGTCACACCATCCTTGACATTGCGGAGACGAACGGATCCACATACCAGCTCAAGCGACAAATAAAAAAAATGCAGAAGCCTAGGCACAAAATAGACAAAACCATTAACAGCAGCACCGCCCTGCAAGCTGCACCCGAAAATTGCGTGCACCGCCAGAGGCATAACCTCCGAAATCGGAGCGCATCTATACAGATGCCGGAGGCCATGCCACACGATACACAGTATGATACCTTACACACGGCGCCAGAGTTACTCAACATGAGTGTTCCCAAAAGCAGCAGCAGCGGGCACTTTGCATACTCAACGTGTCACCACCGCCCGAAATCGTGCAGGCGCTCTTCCGTAGCCCCCTTTCCCTCGCGTTATCTCCTCCTCTCTTTTCAGCCCACCCCGCCCCAGTTTGAAACACGCGTACGCGCGCACGCACTATGGGAGGCGCCCATGGAGCGCGCCTCGCTGCAGTCTAAACATCCCGCGGGCGGTCGGTGGATGGATGGCGAGAAATGCAGCCTACGACGAAGCGCGAGGTCAACAGAATCGGCCAGGGGTGCTCTCGACAAACTGGGGAGCGGCAAGGGGACAGAGCACACGGACGCCGAGTGTAGTTACACAGAAAGGAGGTGGCGCATCGTAGCCAATCTAGGGCCGAGTAGTAATGGGGCAAATATTGCCAGCAGTGACACCGCAGGCTTGTGCCTGGGAAGCTATAACGGAAAAATACGACCTCGTTCATCGAGATAAGAGGTCGAATGCTTTCCATAATGCCTTTTAAAGGAACAACACTAAAGTGAAACTAATAAGTTAGTTTAGACTGGTAAATTATACCCACCATGGGTTTATTAAGAGATGAGAAAATAAAATGTCAAAAGTTTCACTTTTAAATTTCCCGCCGAAATCATCGACGGCTCTGTCACTGATTTCAAGGGTTTTTTTTTTTCCCCGTATGTTCGCCATACTGGCTCAACGATATTTCACAGAACTTGGTATGTTAAGTCTCTGGCTCCCTCAGAAGTCAATGCACTTCATTTTTACAGATTAGGAACTAGACCCGTAGCCAAGAACTTTTTTTTCTTTTTTTTGGAGGGGGGGGGGGGGGGCACTTGCTGTTGCTGAAGGCCTTGACTATTTTAGAAAAACATCAATTTTCATTACTTATTTTGGGTAAAACACTCCCTTTATATTAAAATTTCGGGGGGTGGGGGGGAGTAGGCCCTAGGGCAACCCCCCTCCCCAACTACGGGCCGGTCAGGAACTATACACTCTAAGGGGGAAAAAAGGGTCATTTTACTCTTTTCTGAGTGTTCAGGCTTGATACGTATACGACTCTCGTTGAAGAGGCACGTCGTCAACTCTCTTTGGGGGTCATTATACACTCCGAAAAGAGTGTACGTTAGAGTGTACGTAGCTAGGCCCTAGTAAACTCCATCAAAATCTATGACGCCCCGTCGACAGGAGGGGGAACTTCAAGAAGGCGTAGCCACCCGCATTTTCTTTTTGCACGTTTTGTCGCTTACCAAGCGTCTAATATTTAATTTACTAATACGAAGAAATCCTTTTTCTCTTTATTAGTGTCCCTCCAAACCACTCGTATAGTTGAAACGACATGCACGAAAGGTTTTTTTTTTTTTTTTAATAGACACCTATTCCCTTGTATTATGACTATGCCCTAGACCAAACACCCTCTTTTTTTAAAGAGGCGTTCACCGTGACTGCTTCAAACCGCTCACCCCCGGCCACCACAGCAAGAGCACATACACAAGTGTGCTCGTTAAACTCCCACCGGCGCACGCCCTGGGTTTTCTCGCTTTCTACGACCCCGCGCACTTTGCTGGGAGACTAAGGAAAAAAAAAAAAAAGAGCACCGCGCCTTACTTGGCAGCGCAAGGGCATCTGTGTCACCTGTCTCTGCTAATGAACGCACTCTCGTCTCTATGCTTAGTGTTCAAGTTGTTTTTTTTTTAATTCTTGCTTTGTCACTCCTTTCCACGATGCGCTCCGCCCAAGCGTTTTACATGCAGCCGTTGCGTTGTGCCTGTTATCTTATACAACCTAACCGCTTGCAGAAGCATAAAAATCAATCACTATATATTTACGTCATCGCCGTATCCAGCGAGATAGCTTTCCGGTGAAAAGACGGAGACAGGCACCGATGTCATAAAAACACATTAACGACGAACATTCAATCAACCGACTATTTGGAGAAAAAAATAGGGCGAACGTTCCGCCTTTTGAATTTCGCGCTGTAGCGTCATAGATTTCAAGTTAACCCCCCCCCCTCTCCCGCTCCATTCTTTATTCGGGCCGCGTCGGCTCGGTAAAAGTATCTTAAGCTTGCAATATGTTCAATCTCCGACTCCTTTAGAACATTTTTTTTTAAATTACGCCATTAACTAGCCCCAGCAAAATCATGACGTCACGTCTAGCTGGTCATGACGTCATAGCCATGCGCGGAAACTTGGGACCAACCGCTTTCTCTTCTCACGTCCATTCTCTGTTCTGTCTTGCCAAGCGTCTCCTCGCATGATTAAGAATTAAGAACACGCCCAAGTCTACAGTCTTCTAAGTCTCCTCGCAATAAAGGAAGTTTTTTTTTTTTTTTTTTTTTCAGTACCTTGTAAGGGTACTGTACCATTAGATTTCGAAGTTATTTTAACGCGATAGCGTTAAAGAGCTCGTTTCGCAGAAAATTCCAGCGTCGGCGTCGTTGGATGTGAGCGAAAAATCATCAAATGCGAAGCTTAAATGTCCCCCCAATTATTGAGAGTTGCTCTGGAACAAGAGAAACCTGCGGGTTACGATACCCGACACGGGTGGCCCCTAAAGCGTATACGCGACGTTTCCGTTAGGCGCGCCATAGCTACCGCCGACCTTTCCCAAACACGGATCGCGCACGCGCATGGTCATCCGCACAAGGTCGCATACACACACGCGTCCGCGTGTGCCCTCGTTCCTGTCGCATTAAAAACATCACGGCGCGCGCGGACCAAGCAGGATCTCCTCGAAGTCGCCACGAGGAGGGGGGCTCCGTCCTCTCCTCTCCTCGGAAGCGACGCCGCACAGGACGGCGCCTGCTGCTGCAGTACAGGTCGACCCGGAACATAACGCCGCCGCCGTGGTGAAGAACGGACTCGAAGAAAAACGTAGTACGTTCGAGATAAGGGGCTATTCTTGGGAGGCGCCGCGCGAAGAATGCGCCCGCCGTCGACCCTTCCGGGTCTGCGGACAAACGGCGATATTGCGATGCGGCGAGCGAGTCATTACAGGGGGGGCACTTGAAAGAGAACCGCCGAATCAGACTGATGAAGCCAAGCAAAGCACAAGGGGGGTGTTATCCGTGGTTTCAATTAAAATTAAAGTCTACAGTAATTAAGCCGAAGTGAATTAAAGTGGACGAGAAAAAGAACTCGCCGCAGGTGGAGACCTGACAGCACATACTTTGTAGGGATTGTGGGTTTGTAAAGGCTGTGGGTTCGTTCCCAACCGGCGCCAAGCTTTTTTTTTTTCTTCCACTTAAAACTACTGCCATTCAGTTAAAAACTACGGATAACCGCCCTTATGCTTACCTTGGCTTCGTTGTCTATTGGGTTCGGGCGGTATAGTCTTAAAAAAGAAACTGGCCCCTTCATGGGCTCTTATTCTTTCATTTGTTAAATCAGTTTTAGATTGATGACATACAGGAGTACGGGCCTGTATAGCGTGTTTATTTTCTGTGTCCCGTTTATGCCTCCTAAAAATAAAAATAAAATAAAATAAAAAAAAAAGCTATGTGCACGTACCAATAATATATAACTGCTCGGGCTTAACGCCCCAAAACCACGGTATGGTTATGATGAAGGACGCCGTAGTGGGGGGCTCCCAAAAATTTCCACAACAATTTCTTTAAAGTGCACCTATATCTAAGTACACAGGCATCAAGCCTTTAAGCCTTCATCTAAAATGTGGCCGCCGCGGCCGGGACTCGATCCCGCGACCACCGGCTCAGCAGGTCGAGCCCCATAACCACTAGAACAGCGTGGACAGGTGTGCAAGTACCAAGTCCGCATAACAACCATCTTTATGGATAGGGTGAGCAATAAAAAATATACGTGCGTACTGAAACCAAGTTGATCATGGGAGCCACCGTACGGTAGGGGACAACGGCTTAATTTTGACCACGTCGGGGTCTTTAACGTGCTCTCCAATACAACGACACCACGGGTGTTCTTGCCATCGTTCTCGAGCTTAGTAGTGCAACACCGCAGCCGTTCAGCAACTATGCCGCGGAGGGCAAGAAAGTACAGATCGACCTTGCGTAATCCTGTACTCCAAGAACCCTCTATTTAAACTAAACCTTTCCATACAGTCTCCACTAAACCACGCAGCCTAACCACTGCGCATGCTACGTCGGTGTGACGTCCACATGTTATTGTTTCTGTATCGTTCGTACTAGCTTACGTAGCGAAGTGAAACTTTTTTTCAAATTTGCTTCTATCACAGCCCGACTTTCTTAAAGCGCAATGTAGTCTATTTTTTACACCAAGACACAATAACTACGCCCGTGCTGGCAACGTCAAAAGTCCGTGACGTCATGACGAGTTTGACGTCATGATAGTCACCCTGCGTCACAACTTTTTGCGTCATTCCTGTAATGCCAACAAACTGTTAATTTCGTGGTAACGGTAGCTCTTTGCACAGTAACTTAGTAGCGTGACTATAATTATAATACCCACCACCGCATCACATCTTTAGCACATCCTTGATTTACTCTTATGATTTAGGAAATATGAAATCGTTCGCGAAAGGTATGCGTCCTTCCGGAACTAGGAGAATACACGAAGGCACCGTCCGTACACAACCATTGCCATTAATGGAACGAACCAGTTCAGGAATGTCGTTCACAATGTCTCTTTTTTTTTTTTTGTTCTTCTTCTCTGACTGTGTATACGATGGTGAGACTTCTCTTTACTCATTTCTTTCTTTTTTTTTTCCTGCAACATACTGCGTTTCTGTAACAAAGTAAACAAATAAAATGCGCCGGTTGAAAAGCGGCAGGGGTGAATGACCTTTACGTGGGGCGTTCACGGCGGTCGCAGCAGTTTATATACCTCGCGCCGTGCCCGATTCGATTTCAAGAGAGAGAGAGGGGAAGGAAAAAAAAAAAGGATTGCATTTTCAGAAGCCTCAGTCTGGAACAACCCGTCTTTGGAAGACGCGTTCTTTCTAAATGTAAAAAAAAATAAAAAAATCTCGTGTTAACGTGAAGCTCGTCATAAACGGATATGCAGTGATACATTCCAATGCACAGTGGAAGCTCATTAAAATAGACCGGTTGCAAATCAGTGGACTACAAGACCGAAAAAAAAAAAAAGAAAAAGAATTGGTACATTAACGTACGCCAAACCAAAAAAATAAATATTCTCCAATTTTTGCGAGAAGAAATTCTCAATTCGTGGCAAGGATGCGAGATCTTTCAGTGTGCACGTTAGTTTCCTACCTCTCTTTTCTAAACTTATATACTTATAACTTTTTTTTCATAGTTTATATGCCTTATTACACTCAAACACGATATCGCCAAAATCATATTGCAGCCCAGCTTACTACAAAAACAGGCTCCCCCGAAGATCAACTTTGGCGGACTGTTCGATGTGCAGTGGTATCAATAAAAATTTTCCACACACACGCGAACACACACACAACACACATAACACACTGCACATCGCAGCTTGTTCCCTTCCGCACGTTACCGGCAGATAGCCGAAGAGGGCGAATATGCGGGGCTGCTGCGGTTAAACTTGCCGCCTCCTCCCCCCCCTCCCCCTCTTCCTGACGAAGAACCCTGCGCACGCATATATGTTAGGACCTGCAAGTGTTTCTAAAGCGCGGTGTAACATTAGAATAACGGACAACGCCCCAGTCAAAAAGTACAGCCGCACACAAGCCAGCGTTCGGTGCGTCATAACATGCACGTCCCCTATGTTTATTCCGCTCATTGTTATTGCTATTGTCCCCGACCCCTTGTACCACTCATCATCCGGTACAAGGGGTCGGGGACTAGTCACCGCATTCCTCCAGGCATCGCGACTGAAGTGCGACAGTGATTCGCTTCTAGAGCAGTGGATTCTACGCAGGTTTCCCCAGTAACTTGTTTACGGAACAGTACGCCTTTGTCCTCACGCATTCACGCGCTGTGAGCTTTATCCTAGAAATCGTATACATTGTCCTTACGTTGCGAGATTTTGTTCTAGAATTGTGTACCTTGTCCTTACGCATCCACGGACTGAGAGATTTTCTCCTAGATTCGTATACCTTGTCCTTAAGCATCCACGCAGTGCGAGTTCGTACTAGAATAGTATACCTTAATTGTCCTTACGCATCCACGCGCTTCGAGCTTTCGCCTAGAATCATGTACAGGGCTGGTCAAAAGTTCGCAGGCCACGCTTTCATAGAAATACACGGGATAGTGGCCTGCAAACTTCTGCCCCCCCCCCCCCCCCCCCCTGCACCTTGTCCTTACGCAACCACGCGGTGTGAGCTTGTCCTGGAATGGCTACCTGTCCTTACGCGTCCACGCAAGGCGACGTGCATGAGCACGCGCTGTATTCTCCCAGATGCAGCTGTTTTCTCCCGAAGCGCGTGATTTAGCGCGCTCACTACCGCGGCTGCAGCTGAATGCGCTAGCGGGGGCAGACGTGAACAAAAGCCATGTGGGCGGGCCTACAGCAGCAAACGGCGGTGCACTGCGGGGCACGATCTTTCGATGCGCGCGCGGGTTTTTGAACCAACGGCGCGAAAATTAGCGCCGATAAGTTCCTCAGTGTCGCACGCCTCAGTTGTCAAGATGACACAACTGTCGCGACCACGTACTGCCCCTCTCGCTTATAGTTTCTTCTCGATTATTCACTCTGCCGTGAACCTGTATCAATTTCTGTAGTGTGACAGCTGCGGCAACAGTGCTTAAAGATATCGTAATAATATCTGAGGGTTCTAAGTGTCAAAAGCACAATATGATTATGAGACACGCCGTAGTAGAGGGCCTCCAGAAATTTCGACCATCTAGGTGTTCTTTAAAATGCACCGATATCGCACAGTATGTATACACGCATTTCGCCTCCATGGAAATGCGATCGCCGGGATCGAACCCGCGACCATCGTCTGGGTCAGCAGCCGAGCACTGTAACCACTGTACCACCGCAGCGGACCAAGAACGCTTAAAGAGACACTAAAGATAAGGCAATTGATAATAACGTTGAACTAACGCAGCATTAGATTAGACACCCAAGCGTTTGGAGAAGCAAGCTTCATTGCAGACTCAAAACTTGAAGTATAAGCATTACGGAAGTAATTGACGCAATGAGCCTAGAAATAAAGCCGTAAAAGGCTGTATATATAAGCCATTTACGTTACCTCGTGCGGCCGGTATAGGTTTGCGTTCCTCAGCGCATGGGTAGAACCCAAGAACTTATCCAATTTCCGGCATTTTACGCACCAGAACCGCGATCTCGATTTTGAGAAACGCTGCAGAGGGGTAAACTCGGAATTGCTTTAGGCCACATGGAGTTCCTCCATGTATACGCGTTTAAACCTATTGCATCCATCGTTTTATTCATCTTTTTTTTTTTTTTTTGTCATTCCGCCCTTACGAACCCGCGAGCTCGCACGTGCCATCGCAACGCTCACTGAGCTATAAAAAGCACGGTCGGTACAACGAGAAACACAATCTATAAATACTTATGTTGATAATGTAGTCTCTGAGGGCCTATTTTCATTAGTTTCACCTGGAACATTTATGTTACGCAATAAAGAGTACATAAGTGTCATCGTTTACGAAAACCGCCGTGGTGTAGCTCAGCGGCTAAGATGCTAAACTGCTAACCTCGAGGGCACGGGTTCGATTCCCTGCGATGGCGGACGCATTTCCGTCGGGGCCGAAATGCAAACACACCCGTGTACTTACATCACCGCGATCGCTAGCGAACCCCAAGCGGTAATAATAATAAAAAAAATAAATTTCCCGGAGCCGCCCAACAGCCGCGTGCCTTATAATCATATCGTGGCTTTGGCACGTGAAGTCCCAGGAAATTAGTATATTAACCATCGTTAACGTAGACAGAATGAAACAGAGAGAAAGAGAGAGAAATGGAAAGAAAGAGGGGTTGACGCACATTCGCAAGCTCATCGTGATAACTAAGCTGACGAAACTACAGGAAATAAGTAATCAATTACCATTTGGATCACGTCGCATTATAATTACGTCGCCACCGGCGCTGCGGTGGCCTTATGACGTCGTTTCAACAAGCGAAAGTGATTCGTCAAGCGAAAGTAAGCGCTTCACATTCACGATTCCGCGTTAGCAATGAACTCTTCGCCTAAAAACCGAATATTGCTCTACTCGATGCGGTCCTCGAACCAAACAAGCACTGCTAGAAACTTTGAGAAGTGAAGTAACACTCCATATCGTTAACCTGAACAATGTGCATGTTCGGCAAAGTTGGTAGTGCCCATGATTTATAAATATGTGTCCGAAGAAGAAGAAGAAGCAACATTTGTTCATATCAAGGCTTTGTATGGTTATGGTGGGTGGTGCCCCTCTTCCAGGGCCCCACTGGCTACAGCGGCTCGCCGGGCCTGGTCAAGGGTCGCCAGTTGGCTTCCCATTTCCAGTTCCGCGAGCCGCGCCTCCCACGACCAATTCAGAATAACAGCGCTTGCGAATAAGTCAATGCCTGCGTCTGTCGTCGGCTTGATTGCGTCCCTTGTTCAAATAAGTTTTCTTGCGCTAAAAATAAATCATTAACCGAACCCGATTACACATAAAACAAAAGCAAGAGAGCTGTACCTCTCGTCGCGTTAAATAATAGATGGAAAACACGAGAAGTTACTTAACACCGAACACAGCGCGTACCAGTGAGCCAGATTTCACCGATTAAACATGCGGCCACTTACCATTTCACTCAGACAGACATGTATATATGCAGCAGATAGTGTAGTTGATACTATTATAAATGCAGGGATTGTGCGCTCACCATGGAACAAATTTAAATACGACCCATCTCAACAGTGTTTTATGCAATGGTGGCACCGCCTGCAGTGGTGCCCTCATCTATCGGGAAGGTTTTTTTTTTCTTTTTTGTTCTGACATTTCTTACACGGAAGATTCTAGCGGGCTCTGGAGACTGCTCTTACGGTTAAAGCGCGACGACAGTGACAACGCTGATTGTAACACCACGTCACTATTTGCCCAACACATGAAACGTTCTGGCGCGACATTTTCCTTCGATAAGGATGCACACATCCTTCCCTGCGCCAACAGAGCACGTGCTTGGTCAACCTCCCAGCCTCCTGCCACCCCCCCCCCCCTCGCACTCTCTGTCTCTCTCTACCTGATCTAATCCCCTAACCACACTTAGGCCGCAAGCCAATATTCCGTACGCAATTGGAAATTCATCACGAGGTGCATCATGACAAATACGTGTACAGTGAAATGATTGCCAAACAATGTGTCACACACAGACAGACAGACAGACACACACACACACACACACACACACACACACACACACACACACACACACACACACACACACATATATATATATATATATATATATATATATATATATATATATATATATATCATCATCAGCCTGTCTACGCCCACTGCAGGGCAAAGGCCTCTCCCATGTTTCGCCATTCAACCCGGTCCTGTGCTTTCTGCTGCCACGTTATGCCTGCAAACTTCTTAATCTCGTCTACCCACCTAATTTTCTGTCTCCCCCTCACGCGTTTGCCATCTCTTGGAATCCAGTCAGTTACCCTTAATGACCAGCGGTTATCCTGCCGACGTGCTACGTGCCCGGCCCATATCCATTTCTTCTTCTTGATTTCAACTATGATATCCTTAACCCCCGTTTGTTCCCTGACCCACTCTGCTCTCTTCCTGTCTCTTAAGGTTACACCTATCATTTTCCTTTCCATCGCTCGCTGCGTCGTCCTCAGTTTAAGTTGAACCCTCTTTGTAAGTCTCCAGGCTTCTGCTCCGTAGGTAAGTACCGGTAAGATGCAGCTGTTATATACTTCCCTTTTGAGGGATAGTGGTAGACTACCATTCATGATTTGATAATGCTTGCCGAATGAGCCCCATCCCATCCTTATTCTTCTAGTTATTTCACTCTCATGGTTCGGCTCCGCGGTTACTACCTGTCCTAAGTAGACGTACTCCTTTACAACTTCCAGTGTCTCCATGGTATAGCTGTATTAAGCGCACTTCAACGAAGACAAACGAGACAGCTTAATACAGCTATACCATGCATATCAACCAACTAGCCCAAATGTCGATTCTCTTCCAGTGTCTCGTCACCTATCGCAAAGCGCTGTTCTCTGCCAAGATTGTTCCACATTACTTTAGTTTTATGCATATTAATTTTCAGACCTACTCTTCTACTTTCCGTATCCAGTTCAGTAATCATAAGCTGTAATTCGTCTCCCGCGTTACTCATCAATGCAATGTCATCAGCGAATCGCAGGTTACTGAGATACTCTCCATTAACTCTTATCCCTAACTCTTCCCAATCTAGGGCCCTGAAAACCTCCTGTAAACACGCGGTGAATAGCATTGGAGAGATCGTGTCTCCCTGCCGTACGCCCTTCTTTATTGGGATTCTGTCGCTTTCTTTATGGAGGACTATAGTGGCTGTGGATCCGCTGTAGATTTCTTCCATTATGTTTATATAGGCTTCGTCGATGCCCTGATTCCGCAGTGCCTGCATGACTGCTGATGTCTCCACCGAATCAAATGCCTTCTCGTAATCTATGAAGGCTATGTATAGGGGTTGGTTGTATTCCGCGCATTTCTCTATCACCTGATTGATAGTATGAATATGGTCTGTTGTTGAGAAGCCTGTACGAAATCCTGCCTGGTCCTTTGGTTGATTGAACTCTAATGTCGTACTAATTCTGTTAGCAATTACTTTTGTAAATAGCTTGTAGACAACGTACAGTAAGCTGATGGGCCTGTAATTTTTCAGGTCCTTGACGTCCCCTTTCTTATGGATCAAGATGATGTTGGCATTCTTCCAAGAATCTGGTATCCTCCCTGTCGAGATACACTTCGTATACAGAGTGGCCAGTTTTTCTAACATAATCTCTCCACCGTCTTTCAACAGGTCTGATGTTACCTGATCCTCACCAGCGGCTTTGCCTCTTTGCATTCCCTTTAGGGCTTTCTTTACTTCTCCTGTCAATACTGGTGGGATGTCAGATTCCTCTGGGCTAATATTGCTTCTTACGTTATCATCCTGACTGCCTCGGCTGCTGTACAGATCTCTGTAGAACTCTTCCGCTACCTCAACTATTCTATCCATATTGGTTGTGACCTTGCCTTCCTTGTCCCTTAATGCATACATCTGATTTTTGCCTATGCACAGTTTTGTCTTCATAGCTTTGAGGCTTCTTCCGTTCTTCAGAGCATGCTCAATTCTCTCCATATTATACTTTCTTATGTCGGCTACTTTACGCCTATTGATTAACTTGGAAAGCTCCGCCAGCTCTATTTTGTCTGTTGCATTTGAGGCTTTCATGGTTTGACGTTTCTTAATGAGGTTTTTCGTCTCTTGGGATAGCTTACCAGTCTCCTGTCTAACGACTGTACCCCCCGACTTCCACTGCACACTCCTTAATGATACTAGTCAGATTATCATTCATTGCGTCAACGCTAAGGTCGGTTTCCTCGGTTAAAGCCGCGTACCTATTCTGTAGCGAGACTCTGAATTCCAGTACTTTCCCTCTCAGAGCTAGTTCATTAATCGGCTTCTTGCGTATCAGTTTCTGCCGTTCCTTCCTCAAGTCTAGGTGAATTCTAGATCTTACCATTCTGTGGTCACTGCATCGGATCTTGTTAACTACTTCCACATCCTTCACAATGCCCGCGTGGGCACACATTATGAAGTCTATTTCATTTTTAGTTTCGCCATTAGGACCCCTCCACGTCCACTTACGAGTAGCCCGTTTTCTGTAGAAGGTATTCAAGATTCGTAAATTATTGCGTTCTGCGAATTCTACTAGTAAATCCCCTCTGGCGTTTCTAGAGCCGATGCCATATTCCCCAACTGCATGATCTCCAGCCTGCTTCTTGCCTACCTTTGCATTAAAGTCGCCCATCAGTACAGTATACTGTGTCTTTAGCTTACTCATTGCTGATTCTACGTCTTCGTAGAATTGTTCAACCAGTTGATCATCATGGCTTGATGTAGGCGCGTAGGCCTGTACCACCTTCATCTTGTACCTCTTATTAAACTTAATTACAATACATGCCACCCTCTCATTAATGCTATAGTATTCCTCTATATTACCAGCTATATTTTTATGAATCAGGAATCCCACCCCTAGTTCTCTTCTTTCAGCTAAGAGATATATATATATATATATATATATATATATATATATATATATATATATATATATATATATATCACCATACAGTCGGCGAGGCCGCAAATTAACACGTATCACGCGATCGTGTGGTCCGTATTATTTTGTGGCCGACTGTACGTCCCACTTCAGCGCCACATCATTCTCAGTAACAGCGCCTCGATCGCGATTGAAAAAAAAAAAAAAGAGCTCGACGCCAATCTATAGAGATAAACGGTCGGGTACCGAGACTGACCAGTTCGTAAAAAGGGTTTAGAGTGCCGCATAACCGAAACCTCTTTGCAAGCATCCATTTGGATGGCGTATCATCGCGTATATAAAAAAAATAATAATAATAACAATACCTAAGAAAAAAAAAAAACGACACGGAAAGAAAAGGAAAGGATGGTGACAAGGCGCGGTCGCTTTATCTGAAAGTCTTTGACGAAAGCCTCACGAAATCGAACGCCCACTCTCATCCTCCTCTCGTTTTCCCGTTCGATTCAGCATTTCCTCCGCGATGGCGAACAGGCGTCGGCGACCGGAGATAACGCGTGCGAAGTACGCCGAAGGTGTGTGTGGTGTAGTGTGTGCACCGGAGCGGATCACGGCAGTTAAAAGCAGGCGCAAAAGGAGGAAGGCGCCGTTAATTTATTCCGCAGTCAAAGGGCCGCTTTTCTCTCTCTCTCTTTTTTTTATGCGTTACTATTTTTTCCCCGCGACCTCTTCTGATTCGCTTGGTTCGAAGGGACGTTGCACTTTCGCTCGTACTCGAATAAGACCCTTTCAACAACGGAGAGGGGGGATCGCCTCCTGTTGTACGAGAGTACAGAAAATTGACGTCACAGCATCGACAGTGAATTTTTTGGGGGGGTCACGCATATTAACAACAGCCCAGAGAGGGAGATGACGGCGTCCAGGGAGCCTTTCTCGACAAGGTGTGAGGCCTCCTGCAAAACGCAATGCTTTCGTGCAGCTGTCAAAAGGGTGTTTCAAAGAGACGCTACAATGAGGAAAAAAAAAAAGAGCTTTCTCTCGTATCCGTAAATGATTCAAAGTTCACAACTGTCAATACTAAAACCACTCTTGCCGCGAGAGGTCGCTAGGTAGGCGGGGAGTTTGAATGTACAGTCGCGCTCAATATGAGTTGCAACACGCTGGCTGTGGTTAAAGTGACCCCAAACCTGAACAACGACACCGACAAACGTTAAATTGGTTCAGAAAGTACCGCTAATCGAGAGAGTTTAATTCACCAATTTTTATCTATGTAGGTGCGACTTAGCAGTGTTGGCGCCATTTTGAGTACAGACACCGTGTTGCAACTCATATTGAGCGCGACTGTATAGGTGTATTTACTTCTGCGTGCTTTATTGTTTTTGTTTTATGTCTTCAAAGCTAGGGCGGCGGTTGATGCCCGCCCGCTACGAAGGGTGAGGACATAAGTTCAATCCAATCCAATCCGACGCGCTAAAAGGGAAAGCATTAGAAAAATACTAAAGCCTTAGATAATACAGGTGACGACGCCTCCTTGAGGCTACCGCACCAACTTCGCTTGACGTGGCGGCATCCACAGGAATTCTCTATCGGTAAAAATTATGTGTGCTGTCCTCTACACATTAGAAGAAAAAGAAAATACCTTATAATCTGTGACCTCACGCCTGGCGTTAAGGTGCTTAAGTTACGGCGCAAAATTCAAAAATAAACCTTCATTCTCTCTTCCAACAACATAACTATGATGGAGAGATCTCAAAGAATAATTTGACAGCATAAAGTGATTCAGTGTTGTACGTTAGAGTCCCTCAAAAATAGGTAACGGCATATTGCAAATACTTACGCAGGTACACAGAACGTCTGAAATTGAGTGAAAGACAAGGTGCATATTCCTGGGGTGAAACAGCCGAAATAAGATTCGGAGCAATTTTCGGAGCAGCAAAATGTTGCTTTTGGAGCACGAAAATCCAAACTTGGAAGCAGGTTGCGGGGAAAAAAAAATATTAAAACAATTTTTTAGCACGAAATCCCCAATTTAGAGAAGTGTTAACTAAGACGGCTTGCATTTAGAAAAGAAAACAAGGAAATGCACTGCAAAGGCGTTCATTGGACGGCACTCGGCAGCGATGCGCAATGGCGACAGTCAAGACCGAGCACGGACTCCCAGCACGAGCAGCCATATTGAGTCTAGCACAGTCAGGAGCCTCAGCGTCCATTGTGAGCATGTGTACAACTCTCCCCATGCCTGCCATATGTATGTATGTATGTACGTATGTGTGTGTGTATGTATGTATGTATGTATGTATGTATGTATGTATGTATGTATGTATGTATGTATGTATGTATGTATGTATGTATGTATGTATGATATGTATGTATGTATGTATGTATGTATGTATGTATGTATGTATGTATGTATGTATGTATGTATGTATGTATGTATGTATGTATGTACCCACCAGCCCCATCACGCCCCGGCAATGCGAAATGTTGCTCTAGATTTCGCAGTCACGTATGAAACGAGTTATCGCATGATCCGTATCTCCTAAACGTCGATATTGAAAGAAGACCGCTTCTGCTCGCAATCGTAAGGGGTAATGATATTGTCTATTTTATTTACAGTATACTGCGGTCACGAAGGACCATGCAGGTGGGAATCTATAGAGCTGTAAATTTACATGCACAAATGGAGCCGTAGGGCACACAAGCTCACAGAGAAGTGAAACAAAGCAAACCTATCAGCATATCTAGAAGTATTACAAAAAACCAGCGCTAGCTGTCTAGATAACAAAGTAATACAGCTCTTAGGAGTGAGAGTGACGCATACTATAGGATAAAAGAAACAAAAAAAAAAAAGCAACCCCACCCCCTCCCTTCAAAAATTTCACGGGAGGGGGTGGGGTTGCTTTGTTTTTAGCACACATACGCAAACTCAAAAGGTAATAACGTATTTAACCGTAATCTTTCCTCGATAAAACGCTACAGCTACACCTATAAATCCTTTCCAAACACTTTTTTTTTTTAATTCAAGACAATTGTCGACGCCAGATGAAACGATTGGAGCACGGCGCCGAAGACAGTAGCACGTGCATCGTCAGCACGATCGCGCTTCTGATTGAGAGATGCCAGCTGCGGCCAACGTTGGCTGGGACTTACGCTCCGGCGCTAACACAACTGTGAGCGCAGCAATTTCTCGCGGGAAAGTAGACACAATGTCCGGTTCTCCGATAATGTGAACTGTTTTGACTTGTTGGTGTACAACATATCAGTGAATTCCAGCGCATAAAATACAATTAAGGGCATAACAAACAAGAGGACAGACAAACGCCTCTCCTGGGCTTTTTCTTTCTTTTTTTTTTTTCGATCTTGGTCTCTGTGCACTGCGCGTTACCCATAAGTTCCTCCAGGGACACGACATATCAAACTAGAAAATATAAGGCAAGTAGTGGACAACTAAATCCCTGCGTAGTGAATGAATGAAATGCGATGTTGCTACTATAACCGCGAATAGCCAACAGCTAGCAAATATTATCCAGTGCTTGCAGTAAGCAAATGAATATAGTAGTTGAATACGGTCAGAAATTTTAATCGGACGGGATTAACACACCCCGTATTATAGAAAGTGGCCGGAAGCGGCCCAGGGAGACAGTACGAAAGCAAGGGGCGGCGCCAGGATTTTTTGTTGTTGTTGTTTTACTGAGGGGGGAGGGGGGCGGAATCTACGACAAATGAGCTCCTTCGAAAGGGGGGGGAGGGGGGGGAGGTATGGGTTGTGGTTCGACTATGCTTGCTCTTTTTTTTTAGAGGGGGGGGGGGGCAGGCTAGAGAATTGAGGGGGGGCGACACCCCCCCCTTTCACTCTAGCGCCGCCCCCGCATAAAAATCTAAGATCGCTCCAAAACAGCGTCCCACCTCCGCTTCGTTGATTAACAATGAGCGTACGCGCGCCATGAAAAGAATGGACAACGGAATAGACACGTAAAGGCGGGAACCGTTATACGCACGTGCCACGAAAGCTCACGGCCACGAACGAAACCGAAACCAGCGGATTGCTAAGCTTCGCCGTGGAAACCACAAAGCAGGGAAAAAAAAAAGAAAAAGAAATACGTAAAGAAAAACAACGAAGGAAGCGCGCTATCAGCCACGCAATGGCGTCACGATGCCAAAGCGATCGTTTTACGCCTGCGAGAGGACAAGTTCAGGCGCGGGCGCTCCGCCTCAAAAATGCTGATGTGGGCGCGAGCGTGTGGGAGTCGTGTGTTGGTGACGAACGAATGCAATGCTGGGCGGTGTCCGCAATATTTCATTTCTCTTTGTTCTTTTTTTGCTTAGACTGCGCTAAAAAAAAAAAAAAAGAAAAATGACAGAAAAGAAGGGGTGCAACGACAAAAGAACGACCCTACAAAGTCCAGCACAGCTCGCTTCCTCCGCCACAGAAAGAACGAGAACCGGGGTTCTTTTGTTCCACCGGAGCAGCGAAATATACCGTATTTAGTCGCATTTAGGCAGCCCGCGAACCCGTTTTCTTTTCTTTTTTTTTTTTCGCCCAATTTGACCAAGGCACACGCATGTGCTGTTCTATGAGAGTTTTGTCGAGCCTAACCCCCGTATTCACAAACAATCCTCGACTCGAGTTTCGTCCTTCACTTGACCGAGTTGAGCGCAGCGCCGCTGCTCGACTGAAGATGACGCTGCGCTTCTCAAGGATCGCTGCAGATTATCACTGGTATGCAGTGATTTTTTCTGCCTAGAGGTGACGCTGCAATCGACTTTCTCAAGTCAAGGTGAAGCGTTGAGTGAAGGAACGTTCTAGAATACGGGGGTGAAGGTGACACCAAGATATTTAAAATTGCTAAGAATAATTTACAGGCAACACGAGAGCCAGGTGACAACAGTTTTCAACACAGTGGCACGTATTAGAATGTTACTAATTCTGCAAGAAAGGCCATTCGGGGAACATGGAAGGTTGCAGTGATCAGTAGCCAGTGAACAGGGGTTTTGCCGGTGAAGCCAATGTTTTGACAATGGGCTCGTCTTCTTCATGTTGGCTCTAGCCGCATTGAGTGTTACACAATTTCTCGTCACTTAATAATTGTTGTGTGACATCACAGACGAACTATTCATTATCTCAGCCCAACAACCCGCATCCCCAGTGCAACAGCTGTGAACTTTAGGATCTAATATCAGTCGACAGTGCTTGTTGAGCACTTCAACTGCTATTAAAATGTTCGCAATGTCAATATACTTCTACCAAACACAACTGTGCCGATATGACAAAGCCTTTCCCATTAAAATTGGCTACTTAAATAAACATGCATTTTTCAATACTGCACTTTTTGCAAACATACTTGCAAGAACAACTGTTGGCTCCTGGGGTGGCTATCTTTTATCATTTTTTGAAAGCAGGTGCCTTGTAAAGCAGCAGTTAGAATGTAATGCAATAATGACCATGCGAAACCACTGACTCATGCTTCATATGTTACCAAACATTGGACTACTAGAGGCCACTTGGAAGATGTGGCAGACAAGAAATAAAATGCTCATCCATACAAGGCTATCATGCAACATGTAGTTAGTTGTATTGTCTATACACCTAATCCTTCAGCATATCCATGTACGTACCACAGATATCTAATTCTGTACACCCTGCAACTCGTATGCACAGCCGTGGGAGTCCAGGGCTAATCGCTACAAGCAGCTAATGCTTGAATAGATATAGAACATAGAAACCAAACAATGTGTTCGAGATCAACACTCATACTGGCAACAACATTCTTGTTGGAGGCGTTATGGGTGCTGTCTGAAGACGTTTCCAACAAGCCGGCGCCTTCTAACATGACTAGGGATCCATCTTTGTATGCGAGATAGAATTGATATAGTTAACTCAGCGGCCACTGCAGTGAAGTCCATTTACACGAACAGCAACAACAAATATGTAAACCACATGTGCTTCATTATATAGCATTTTTTATATATAATGGCAGGCCATTGACACTGTGGGTGGGTGCAGGGGGAGGGGCTATATTTACAAGCCTCTTGCTTTCTTTGCAGTTTCATGATCCCACTATGAAAGTGCTGGTGGCAAGTGAAGGTGAAAGCCGCACATATTATTTCACAGTGATATAAATCGCACTTATATTGCAAATTATAGCCAGTCAGTGCTCAATAGACTAGTGGAAACTTACCGCTGAAGAATATAGATTAGAGCCATAGCTATTTAATTAGCGCTACTTCAATGAACTCAGTGTAGCGAACTGCTGTAAGAGCGATATGCTTTTTATCTATGTAGGTGATAAACGCAACTGTGCCACTTTCCGATGTATCAATGTTGACAGCTGCTGCACAAAGACCACCCCCCGCCCCACATACTTCCTCTGATCTCCATTTATTAATTTATGGGCTCTTTGATGCCAATCGTAAAGACAGGTATAAATTTAATTAGTCTTAGTGACGTCCATTACTTTTTTTTAATGATAATGCTATCTCAAGCTTGCACGACAAGTTTTCCAAATGTGAGAAAATACTACTGACCTTCAGCACATACGAAAACGTGCAAAATTCCTCCTGTCATCAACAGGTGCTGCCAATGAATGGGCGTAGTGACATTATTAAAGATAAGAAAGTTCGGTATGTATATATACAAGCGAGTCAGTGATAACAATACAAGGCCCTGCGTTATCTCGCTGCGATAAATGCTGTGATGGTAAAAAAAGCACCCACGGGGTGATTAGCTAAGAGCAAAGTCTGTTTAAAGCAACATCAATTCAGACTTCGCGATCTACACTTACTAAGGTGCACGGACAATGGTTAATCTGTGCTACGCTAACAGCACCGGGCAGACCACACTTATGTAGCTGCTGTTCGGTGACACTTTAGTCTACCTCATCAAAAGTAAACACGAAACTTGACGAGCGTAAGCGACGCCACCTAAACTACCTCGAAATGACACGAACGTAAAGCAGGATGGCAGGTAAGCACATAATTCAAGCTCGCGATACATAGATCGTGCGGCCTCTTACACTGGATCAGTAACCCTTGCAACGTGAAAAGGTGTTTCACGCTCGTACAATACAAACGACGCTGCTCGCTAACCCGATTATCTTTCATCGGGGGGAAACGAGACAGCCATCGTCGTAGCGAGGCTTTCAAGCATTTCGGCGGATCGTGCGCTTCCGGTTGAAAAAAAAGGGGGGCCGAAAAATTTTTTTTCTTTCCTTTTTAACTCGCGGGCGCCTGGCGAGACGTGGCTCGGGCGATCGTGTGCTGGGCCACAGGGCCACGAACTCGAGCCGTACTTACGGCTATGCCTGCGACCCTGTTAGCTTTCTTCTTTTTACGGTCACACAAACGAACGGCGCCCGCGCTGCAGAGGCGTCGAAGGAATGCCCCGAAAGGGCCACCCACACCCCATCTGCGTGCCGAAGCCCAAAGCCCACCCCATGAAGGAGAATCTCCACGCGATACACTGGCCAGCCGACGTTTTTTTTCGGGGGGCATCGCCGAAATGAGGCCTTAGAGCCGCAGGCTGGCCAAACGAAGGGACCAGTAAATGTCCAAATAAGGACCGCTCCGTTGAATGTAGGCCGCCAGTGACCCGTAGACGGTGTTCACTCGCACGCGCTTGCGAGCGGACTTTTTTGTCGCACTATCACCACCTGTCAAAAAGCGGACGTAAACTCACGGACACGCTCGAAATGCTACTTCACCGAGCGCTTTTTTTAGCGGCCAGACGCTAGCCCGGCGGCCCGCGACGGTCGTACCTTGGCGAAGTCGTACTCTTCGATCGGCGTAAGCTCCACGCCGTCCAGGTCGTAGTCCTCGTCCATGGTGTCCATAACGGCCCGGTCGGATCGACGGGAGCCGCTGTCGACGACGTGAAGCGCTCCTCACGTGTGCCGTTGACGGGTTGCTGCCGTGGCTGTTGCAAGGCCTAGCATCACTGACTCACGGACCCGTCAGTCGTCGGCACCGCCGTGCTGCTCCGGCAGCATCGCAGCTCGCCTGCGGACAGTCCCACACGTTGCTCCATCACCCTCTCCGACAATGTGCGACGGACAGCCGTTCTTACACGTTTACGGCGATCGTATCCGACCGTTGTTGCATTTTGAAGACGGCCAAAATAAAAGTCATAGCCCCCCACCAACACCACCAACGACAGCAACTACACCAACAACACGCCCCGAGCCGAGCAGCCAGCACGAACGGGCGAAAAAAGTTAAACAAAAAAATCAAAACTTAATGACTTCAATGTGGCCAGGCGACTGGCTTGCGACTGGCTAAACATGGACAAAGCCAATTCTTTAAAAATAATCGAAAGTTCAGTTACGTACTAGAAACGAAAGCACATAGATAAAATTTACTAAATGCAAGAATAAGAAATGTTGCTGAACTAGAGTGAACTGGCTTTTGTGATTCATGATGCTTGTAAGAGATGACGTGTGTTTCGAGTCGACGCGATGGCAACTTGGAGGCGGACGCCGGCTGCTACTGCTTGTTCCGCTGTTTATACGATGCATTCGACCTGTTGGAGCAAAATATCGGTGCTATTTATTGTACTTGTGCATTTAGGAACGTTAGTGTGCGCTGGTGAGTGAGTCTACGTACAGTTCGTGCGTCGAAACATCAATCTCTTTGCGGATAAAGCCATGTCGTTCGCACTCGCGATGTTTCGTCACTCGGTGCTTCGGTTCAGAATTTGGTATCCGCGTGGTCTGTAACAAGGTGTGTGGGGCAGCGAATGCAAAACAAAATTACGGCTGTGGTAATCGAGTGCCGCAGTGTTTTGAGCGTGCTTACGAAGTCCTATACGTGTTGTTTCAGCTGCACGGATTTGCACGCACAAACTGTCCTTGCGCACTTTCTCTGATGATGCTAACGTTTCAAATTTCGATCGGCTTCGCACTTCGCTTAACGCAACGAAGCTCATGCTAACCTTTCAACTGGTCATGTTTCTGTACATCTGTAAAAGCCTCTAAAAGCGTCACAAGAACCATGGCGTTTGTGCGCGTTTTCTTTGAATGACGTAGTCGCTCCTTTATACGTGTCACGTTTTGCGGAGTGCGTAGAAAGCACACTCATTGCTTTTCTTCGAGCAACGCATAATCAATGTTCGAAAGATGCTTTGATGTACTGTATCTTGTTTATGTAACCCGCACTGTACTATTTATGTAAAACCAATCGTAGTGTCTTAGCTGCTAAGTACGAGGGCGCGGGTTCGACTCCCAAGCCATGGCGGCCGCTCTTAGAAGGTGGCGCATTACAAAGACGCCCGTGTGCTCATATTTAGGTGCACGTCAAGGAATCCTTGGTGTTAAAAATTAATCCGGGGTCTCCTTTACTGCGTGTCTCGTAATCACATCGTGGTTTGGCCACGTGAAACCTGTAATTTAGTTAAACTATTTACTTAAAAGCATTTGTACCATAGTGATGTTCGCATGACGGCAGCTTCTTGAATTTAAGACACGCTCCTGTATAAATATGTTTTGTAGGCATTATATATAGTGAGAGTAAATCGATCACACTTTCGCATTTTGCAGATTTGCAGTATGTGACTTGCGGTTCGGTACTTAAACTCGAGAACCAGCAGTACCAAGTGCGCCTGCACTCCCACGACATAAAGTATGGCTCAGGCAGTGGTCAGCAGGTAAGGTGTATGCTAACATCATGTGTAGTATGTGCGCTGTTTGGTCGTAGACTAATTGCCTTTTCTTGCTTTACGTTTGCGCAGTCCGTGACGGGAACCATGGACAGAGAAGACAACAACAGCCATTGGGTTGTCAAGGGCAAGCGGGACAAAGCCTGCCAGCGTGGGTAAGCATCGCAGAGTGTCCACTGCTTTCCACATCTCTCCGACCTGATAACCTTGCGACAACCTTTGTACTGGCTGTCTGGCAACTCTCCACCTAAGCTGTGTTTCAGTCTGGGATAACAATTTTGATTACAACTTGTCACTATAACAAACCATTGAAAGTCGTCGCACATCATCCTGTAGCCCTGAATTTGATGGCTGGGATTGATTGATTGATTGATTGATTGATTGATTGATTGCTGCTGCTACGTCAGTTAGAGCCAGGGAGCACCCTGTGGAAGCTATACCTACAGTATTGCCAGTGTAATGGCATTTATGCAAGATGAATGACCTCTGCGAACTAAAGTATACCTTTTTGCAGGGATCCCATTCCATGTGGGTCGCCTGTGAGGCTGGAACACTTGGTCACTCACAAGAACCTGCACAGCCACCACTTTGTCTCACCGCTGTCCAATAACCAGGAGATCAGCGCATTCGGGGATGGAGGTGAAGGAGACACGGGTGTGTTACGCAATGCTTTTAAAAAAGAGCATGAAGCACAGATGAGCTAGGAGGTGGCTTAGATTTGGAGAACAAACAGCGATCTCCTCTTACGGCAGATACGTGTCAGACATGTTACTGGCTCCTGTAACATCACTGCCCTCTTACAAATAATCTCCTGCATTTAATAAACAGACAAGCTATTTTATAGGCTGATAGAAGATCTTTAATTTAGGCTACCAAATACTGTTTACAACTGAGCAAATCTACAATTTTTGGGGGAGAACTGTGCTCCACCTTTAAACTTTTGCAAGACCTCGAGATTCCTGTAAGTTCATTGACATAAATGAAGTTTCCAGCAACCACCACACATGACATTTCTTCTGTACACATGATAAGTTGGACCGGGGCATTTCCTGGTAAGAGTAATATCGCCATTCAACATCCATTCGAGTGGAAGAAATCTGAATTGGAGCTGAACTAAAGCTGTTATGCGTTAATCTGGAAGACATGTTGTGTGGTACCAGCCATGTTACCTTTGCAGCTAATATTTCATGCTGCTAAGCTTGAGGACATGTACAATCCAAGGTCATGGTGACCACATTTCGATGGACATGAAATACAAAAATGCTTGTGTACTTAGATGTAGGTGCACATTTTTAATGAGCCGCAGGTGATCAAAATTAATTTGGAGGCCCCCCACCATAAAGTGCCTCATGATAATCACTGTTTCGCACCTATATAACATCGAAGCGCTTAAGTTCAAGTTTTGCAGTGTGTTTAGTTTTAAAATTTGGTAACTCTGATGCTGCACTGCAGAAGAGAGGTATTTAGCTGCTGGTTTATGTACCATAGGGTATGACGTTGCTTTTTTTTTTTAAAGCCCTCTAGGGAATTCAAGGGAGTGCCATGCTTGTTGTCACTTTGCTAGACTCTTTCAACTTTAATGAAATATATTGTGCGGTGTGCACACGCTTCTGCTGTGGAGTGACTTACCAGAAAATTAATACCGTAGTGTGTGGAAGTTGGTGTCACCATCAATGTTTTTGAGCCAGCCTGAATATGTTACTACCAGCACTGTGATCTGCCACTCTGATTTGGCATTTCACTAGTGATGCTGAATTGTTGAAATGTATGTGTATTGACCATTCTCCTATCTGCTGCATGCTCTGTTTAGCTTTATGAGAAAAATGAAATCAGAGCAAACAGCGTGGCAGAAATGCAACATCAAAAATATCATCATGGTAACAGGATCACATGTGTTGTCACATCCCAAGAAAAGGAATGGGTAACTTAGCACATGAAGAGTGGTTGCATGTGCTTATGGTATCTTGGAATACAGCTGAACCCCTTTATAAGAGGCATGCATTGGGGAGCAATTCTTGTCTCTTATATGAGGTGTCTCTTATAAGCAGGGTACCATGTATGTATTTTCTTATCAACCCCCTGTTTTAATGTAGCCACGCTGGTGTCTCTTATACCCATTTGTCTCTTACATCAGTGTCTCTTATAAAGGGGTTCATCTGCATAAAAACAATTGTAACTTGAAGCACTTTTTTGATTGACCTCTACTCTTCCAACATACCCCAGACGTTATTTGAGTGAGAGGGGCACCAGTTGATCAACATAACATGGTTATTTATTATCATGGTGCATGAGATCTAGGAAAGATGGCTTAAAATGGATAAAGAAAATCAGCTGAGATACGTTGTAATATCATCACGTTTTCAGGATGCATGTTGCATCAAGTAAAATGCCTGCATTGTGCTTCCACTTCCAAAATCGGAGGTGTCGTCAAACCACTAATTAGCGCTACTCCTTTTATATGACGCCTACGATGTGCGCTCAAATCCAAATCTTATGAATGTCCTCTCTGTGCAGGTGATAACTGGACTGTAGTGTGCAGCTCAGACTTCTGGGAGAGAGGCTCGCCAGGTGCGCTTCAAGCACATCGACACTGACACGTGAGTACCAGCACTAATGCATGCCTGGCATCCCATGCATTTACACATGGTCAAAAACCGACTTGTTGAGGACATTGCGGAAGGCAATATCCATGTTTATGTTCACAAGCATCATGGGTGTTCACTGCCTACACGCAATGCTAAGTGATCTACTGCACCGCTGTCTCATGGATATAAAGCACTTGGAAAAAGTAGGGGCGTAACTGCCACCTGAACTGCATGGTGCAGTTAATATTCTACAATGCTTTTAGAAATGCGTACTGTTCACTTAGCTGTTGACCGCAGAAGTGAATTTGATTCGATCAGCAAACTTCTTTGGATCCTTTTGTATTGTCAATGGACCTGTGTGTGACTCTCAGTGTAATGTACTATACCAATGCACCTTCTACTATAAGGATCTATGGTTACAAACAACGATTTGTTCTGCCACGTTCATTGCACATTTTTTTCTTTTTGTTTCCTATATAATGCTGTGTGTCTGTGAATGAATTCCACTGCAGTACCACGCATACACACACAGTAGTGAACATAAAGTGGGAAATGCTTCACAGTACTAGTATGCACTATAGTGTAGATGGACGCATTCGACTCCTCTCAGTCGCATCTCTCCAATCTGTGATGCAGGTGGCTCTGCTCCTCAGGCCAGACGTATGGACGGCCAATAGGAGGCCAAGTGGAAATATGCGGGCTCAGCTACCCGGACAACTCGTGCCAGTGGAAGAGCGTCGAGGGCATCTTCATAAAGCCGACGGATAAGATATCTTCTGGTCGGCTATTACACGACCACTCGGAGCTGTGATGCCTTCTTCCCTACACACCGCTGCTCTTCACTGCGTAGGCTTGCCGTGCTCTCGTCAGTTTGGTCTGCACTAGCTGCGCTCCCACCTTGTGCATTGCTGCCCTCAGGCAGGGCAGTTTGTGTCACCCTATACTGACTCCCCAGTCCTCTCATCAACCGCCTGCTCAAGGACTGCAAAAGCGTCTGCACCAATATTTGTTGTTATACTGAAGGTTCAGTACAGGGGATGCAAACTGCTATGATCTGAGGCATTCCACTGGCTGTTTTGGATGAGCAACGTGAATCCTGGAGCAAGTGAATAAGTTCCACTCAGATTTTCAAGTCCAGACTCATCAAAGGAAAATACAATGCCGTGCACTGGGTCACAGTGAAAGTGTTCACATGTAGCTAGCTGAAGCCAATGGCTCGCACTCATGCTCAAGGACTTCCAGGTGAATGCACATCTCGATGGCAGAGGGAGAGAGCGAAGCTCACCACTGCACGAGTTTATCAAGCTCAACCAGTTGAAATAGCAAGCTTTTCCCAGATCGACGGATGGGAAACGAATTTCCACCACTGGAGCAATGGATAGAAAGAATAAACTGCATGCGGAACAGCACGCAACCAAAGTGAGTGTGGCTAGCTTCTCTACTCTGCAGGGAGTGATCCCCTCAGTCCAGGAGCCCAGCGGTTTTAGCTTTTCATCTTGCTCGGTAGACCAGTACGAGCTGGTCCGTCAGTCATAGCTGGACAGTGTGGCCTCCCATTGCCAAGATTGAACTTCAAATCAAACAGCAGGGTTCACCTTTGTGTTGGAATTTCAGTTCATCGTCACGACACCATGAGGGGCAGGCTCAACTAGTGCAAGCAACAAACTGACGAGGTCTTTGGTGTTTCTGTTTGAGTCACTGGTGTTCCTGCCAAAGTCACTAACGGGAGTGAAATAAAAGCTCACAGTGTTGACTTCATGAGCGAGCGAAAGCCCTTACAGAATGCACCTCAGTTTGGTTCCTTGTCTCATTACATCTCCCATCAGAGGAACTGTTCCCTTCTCGTCCTGTGTATGGAAGCTGCCAGTCATTGTCAAGTTGCTGCTGCATTAGGCGGTTGGTGAACAGCTCTTCAAGACTTTATTATATTATATAAGTACACAGAACCTTGTATATGAGTCATTGCTGCGACCACACAAGTATGCTGTGATGTTTGAGATTCACTTTTGTGACGTGCTGTTGCAGTGCTGCAAAAGTAGCAACCATTGTTTGTGTTTCACGGGGCGGTTTAGAAGAATAGTTCAACCTGCCTTTTCATGCCTGTCACAATGGTAACACTCGATGTGTAAATCAATTCCAAGTTTGAGACTTTACATGTTTAATAAAGCATATCAAAATTCAACAGTGCATTGGTTTTTGTTCTAGCCAGGTTGCAAACTAGTATGTCATGTTGCTTGTGATTAATCTCACGGTCACTGCTAAGTACTAAATACAACTGTGCTTTTACAAGCACTTTTCAGCTATGTGACATCAAACATGGGCATGATCATCATATTGTAATTATCACACTTATTTCCTCGATAGAAGCTTGCATGAAGAACCTTTTCTTCTTTATATTTACTGCAGAGCTGTATATGACTCGAATGAAGGGATATCTTCGTCTTAATTGTTGGAACAATCAAGAAAAAACTTAGCTAAAACAGGTGGTTTGGTGGGTTGGTTCATAATAAAGAAAGAAAAAAAAATTGAAAAAAGACACGACGCAAGGAAAGACATGCAGATACGACGCTGCAGTAAATGGAAAGAAAACTATTCCACAAATTGCAGCAAAAAGTGGTGTTTGCTGCATGCATTTCCCATGGGAATCGCAAAGGCAAGACACACCACATTAATCGTTTCACTAAGGAAAAGCACAAAGGAAGTGTTAATCGTTTCAATAAGAAAAAGCACAAAGAAACTAACATGACAGATTATGAGGTGTGTTTGAACAATGTGAGGCAGCAGTGTTCACTGCATGTGTTTCCCGGTAAAGGTTGCGGTTGCGTAAACTGCAACTGCAGTTTATGAAACCGAAGTAGGGAATGTCCCAATGCTTTCATATGTTAACACGATACTAGATGACAGGGTATGTTCTAACAATGCGAAGCAGGTAGCGTTCACTGCAAGCGTTCTCTGGTAAAGATTGCAGTTGCATAAAGTGCAGTTTATGCAGCCCCAACACCTGCCTCGGTTGCATAAACTAAGGTTTATGTCACTATAATTTGTTGCACTGTTTGTGCAACTGTGCAAGCAAGATGGTACTATGTGAAGGCCACACAGTTAGGACTTTGGACGAACAGTGTGAAAACGATGGTACAGTGCATTTAAAGGTCATGCTGTCAATCATTTCATGTAGTGTATTGCTCAATCATATAAGGTTACGCCAGACTGGTTTATCAGATCAGCTGATACCACTGCTTCGATGGCCGACCACCTTCACAACGTGGATTGGAGACTATTATTTTTTTTTCGCATAGAGCAACCACTGAATGAAGTACTGAAGCACCCTAGGGATTTCTGCAATAGATCGGGAATTAGCTTGTGATCATTTCTTTATCCTGAGCTTAATGCAAAACACCTGTTGCATTAAGTTGCAGTTCCGTCAATATGGCAGCTAAGCAAAGGCCGCAAAATTTGCATATTGTTGTGCAAGACTTAAATCTAACATAATCAAGGAAGTGAGCTTTGTAACTTTTCAGCTTGACCGAACTATTGCATATTGAACTTTAAACTGGAATATTAGAAATTGCACTTCCATGCAACCTGTGCCGTGGGAGCTGCTCCACAATTGTTCTGGTGACCTTAGTGAACAACATGCAGGTTTGATGGCTGACACCTTTTACATCGTATATTAGTGCAAGCTACAGTACTACTCCATACTAGTATGGTTTGTCAAAAGTTTCTGGATTCATAGAAACTTGCAATTGTGCATCATTTGCAGAGCTGGGCAGTTAACATGGCATTATTTTAATTACCTGTGTCTGTATAAAAAAATACAAACCACCACCCAAGGTTACAGGAGCACTGACCGAAAATTTGTAAGCGAGATAATGAGTGAGATAGATTTATGTGGAGACATGCACAACACCTACGAAATATCGAGGGAAAATATAGCCTAGAACATATTTAAAATCAATTTTAAAGTGCATGCCGCGCGACTGAGTGACATGCGGAGCACCGCACGACGCCGACATCAACGTGGCGTCAGTGTAAACAAACCTACGTCACGAGTTTGTGTTGGCTGGTCAGTGCGGCGCCTGCTCACACGCGGCGCCCACGTCACAGTTTTGCATGGTCACGTGGCTAGGTGTTTACCTTGCCACCGGAACTGCTCCTGCCTAGCTCGGTACTCTTTGAAACGGAAACTGCGACTAGCCGCTCTATAAATGTCTTCAAATAAATAACCGTCGTGCACTCGTGCAAAAGAGGTTTCCGGCCGTGATAAGTGGGTCATAAGCTACCTATTGCAACAAAAAAAAAAAACAAGGTGCAAAATTTTTGCATCAGTGCTCCTTTAAAGTGGTAAGTTAGTAGATCCAAGTCATATCAGGAGCAAAATTTATGTAAATCAGAAGCTGGTCTGCACATACACTCAGGGACAGAAGTTTGAGGCCATAATTGCACCAACTTCCTCCTTTTTTTGTGCACATACTCTCGAGTGAGAAATCCTTATATGGAGCTCAGTGTATGAGCACACTATTAAATCCTGCATGGCTTGCTCATGCCTAGAATAAGATTTTGGAACCATCCATGACTGACAATCTTCTGTGTTAAATGAAACTAGCAAAGCTGGGAAACAACAGTGCTAACAGGTCATACATTTGACAGACTGCAATACTGTGAAATCAACCCATTAGCTGTTTTGATAGTCTGAGAAATTTTTGCCCTCAGATGTTTATCTTAGGGGTGCATGGATAGTGAAATCTCATCTCGAATCGAATAGTGCTGAATAGTGGCCAAAAATATCGAATATCGAATCTAACATGAAATACAAGAGGTTTCGTTAAAATTGAAAGAACAAAAAAATGAAATGAAATTTCACCATGCTATGGCATGGCGACAGCTTTATTACGCGCTTGTTCGGGACATTCTTTTTTTTTGTTTTGGCAGCTGTAATGGGTGCGCAGGCATGTTTATAGAAAGGGCTGCCATTACAGTCAGCAGCGTCACTCCTAACCTCCTAACGGCTAACAAAGGGGGGGTGAGGCAGCTTGGCTCATCTGACAAAGGTAATGTGCTTCATTGTCATGAGTGCACTGGGCCCATTGACAGCAGCGTTTTAACTGTGCGCTGGAACGATGGGAGTTTCTGAACGAGTGGTGCGGTGCGGCAGTGGCAACTGCACAACATGAACAAATTTTCACATGTGAAGCCAATCACCGCGGGTTTCGCAGGCCAATCTCGGTATGTTTTACGGCGCTTGTGGCGTACCCAACCGAACTGTGCAATAAGTCTGTGCCTTCGTTTCAGAGGCGAAGGTGTGAAGGGCTTGAATGTTTTCTAGTGTTTTTTACGTGTGTAGATAACATAATCTCCTTCAAAATAAACATGCGCACGCTTGTGAACCAGAATATCGTGTAAGTTTTAAAAGAAAGGCCTACTGTAAAGACAGCATTAGTTTTAGCCACCCCACCCGAACCAAGCTGCACCATTGGCCCTTGTCGTGCATTAAATATTCTTCCTGTCGAATTATTTCAAACTTCGAATACTAGCTATTCGAATTCGAAACTCATTATTTGCACACCCCTAGTTTCTATTAAAGGATATTGAATATCCTTCTACTAACAAGCCAGCTCTTGTTTAAAAAAGTCAAGCATATGCTAAAACAAATTATCCTAATAATGTTGTTAATTGCTTATGGGAGACTGCCAGCTACCTGCTGGCAGTCAAGAACAAAAAAAAAAAGAAAAACTAAAGAAGAGCACTGTTTGGAAATTTTCAGTGTTCTGGCAATGCTTTCATCATTCTGAGAATTTAATCATTCTGAAAGCGATGAAAAGCTTTTCCGCAGCAAAATACTAACTACAGAGTGCCGGCTCTTGAACACCATTTTTTAAACAGATGTTGCCCACAAAAAATGTGAAACAGCGGCTGGAAAAGAAAAAAAAATTGTATGTCAGCGCTGCAACATGAAATACAAACTAGCCCGCAAACAGGTATGTCTCGTTTGAAAAGCTCACGGGGAGATAATATCTCAAGCAGATGAGCTACATTCGTCCAAAATGGTTTGGGATGGCATAGACTGTTTGGTTCAGCATGGATGAGTTGCGCTCGTTCAAAATGGTGAAGGAGTCAAGAGAATCGAAAATGAAACAGATGAAGACAAGTGGTATTTCATTCAGATTTTAATCCAACGCAATATATCTTTCCATTCGCACAACAGCAGCAACAGGTGCCAAATAACAACATTGCACTGGGAGTGTTACGATATTTTACGTGCCACTTGTACAACAAATTTGTCTTTGGTTTAAAAAAACCACATGATAACGTCTCTTTGCAATTGTCCAACGCAGAAAATTAAGGGCAGCAAAGCACAATCTGCTGCACTGGTCAGCATGATGCAAACTGTGACTTTCGTGGAAACAGTTACACATATCACCATCAAGAATGCTGACAAACTATGTGATGAGGTTCGAGTCGCCAGTGAAGTGAAAAAAAACAAACAAACAAACAGCTCCTGTCATGTGGTACTGCTCGATTGACTACATAATTCCGGCAGCGTAACTAGAAGACTCCTCATACAAATAGCGTCAAATGATCAAACTGCTAAACACATCACCAATAACAAATAACAGCTCCTCTTTAGAAAGCTGTGGCCAATGAACTAACGAAGCAAGCAATATGTGCTCCAGCAAAACATAACAAAGCAATACTAAAGATCTTGAGTACAACAAACAAGTTTCAATGCCAACACTAGGAGTGCGGAAAGAACACGATTCTTCCAAATATGTGCTTGAACAAAACATAACAAAGCAATACTTGAGAACAACAAACAAGTTACAATGCCAAAACTATACAAGCGTAGAACGAACATGATTCCTGTTAAGACGTGGCGTATGAAAACAACTGTTTTGTAGGAATAACAACAAGTGTCGTGTACTACACACCACGTGATCACATTCGCTTTGCATGCGACTGTAGCGTGACAATAGTTTTACAATATCACAAAAGACACATTCATGCCTCGGTTCCAAATTGTTCCAAGGAGACAACAGAACGCCATAATGAACCTAAACTATGTATAAAATGTATAACAAAAGTAAATATGATTCCGTAACTATCAGTAACTACATTTCGCATAAATGAAAATATTGCTGCACAAGCCCGCTTTTGTTGTTACAAAATATATGTGCTGCCGAGTCAGAATGAAGCGTGAAACAAAGAAAAAAAGCAATGCAGAGCATGAATTTGCATCAAGGAATTATGCACAAAAAGACATCACATTCTTTTTTTCCAACTTGGCAACACAAATAAATAAGCTTCAAAATCTGCAACAATCACGCCAAAATAGATGGCACTGCACATGTGACATGTAAGAAAATTTCCATTACGTAGAGAATCCACCAAAACAAACAGAGCCACTACAGATCTGACTGCAGCTTGGTATAGGATTGGCTTCCAGCTGCATCCGTTTTTCAAATATTCCAGACAGGTATACTTGAACTCTCAATGACTCTTTGGATGTTTACGGAACCGCAAACTTCAGAGGCACAATGCAATGCAGCCAGAATTCTGCGTCACTGAAGTGTTTGGCGATTCTGTTTCTTTTCATGAATACTTTACATGCCATTATCATAACTTCACCGGTCATCTTCATAATTTGACACAACAAGGCCTTCATGCCACATCACTAAACACTGGACAAGATTTCTAATAAACTGACATCGAGTTTTCGAACTGGGCAAATCAGGGCCACGTCACGATCACAGTTTCCACCGGAATGGCTCTGCAGCAAATCTTTGGCAAAGAAAAGATGGAAATGCTTAACAAAGAAGGCAAAAAAACAAAAAGACGTGCCACATAGAAGTTTTTGATGGGCTGGTAAACTGTCATGTTAGAGCACACAAAGGAAAGAACAGCTCAATGCGACAAAATGCTGCTGCCATACAGACAGTGTAAAGATGTATGGAAAAAATGCCCAATTTCTTTGCTTCCTTTCTATGCGTCCTTTGCACTGATTGGTATGAGACTCCAGGTGAATAGATTCAATGCCAGTAACACGCACCAAGGGACAGTAACGGACTGCAACTCATCTGCCCCGACACACGCACCCTGTGCTGCTGCAATTCGCTCAAATCAACCAACGCTGTCACACCAGCATGTTGCCACAAGGCTTCGCTGCATCACTCTTGTTGAGCGACTTGCTGCTCACGCTCTTCTTGCTCTCTCTCGAGGATTTCAAGCACAGCCTCGGGAATGTTGCCCTGGTCCATCTCCTTGAAATACTGTCGGTACTGAAACGAGTAGTGAAAAGGCTTTTTTTAATGCTGTCCAGTCACTGTTCTGCACGAGAAAACTTGGAACACATTAAAGGGGCCTTGCAACACTTTTTCAGCATGGTCAGAAAACGCTGCCGATCGGTAGTCGAGGCTCCTGAGAACATGCGAGCCAAACATTATAGTGCAGCATGCGGCCTGTAATTTACAATTAATTCTCAAAGTCAGCTATAAATCGTCCACTCTTCTTTCTACAAATGGCGCCATATAACTAAATTCACGGCCATTAACTGATTTGAGCATCTTGAGCTGCATAGTTACCGTGGTCGCCACAGGAGGCCACCACGTGCCCATGCACACACACAAGATCACACTGAAAGTAAGCCATGCATTTGATGAAAAAAATCAAAGGGTGCTCAAGGATCCTGAAGCATCTGTGACTTAAATTCGTTCCTCCGTGCCATCCCTCTCTGCTTAGCTTCCAGGCATGCTCGTTGTGACGAGAGAAGAGAGGAAAGTGATTACAGCGTTCGCCAAATCTCTGCAACTCCGCTTGTGCTCGATGTATTCTAAAAACTTTTGTGGCGGTCAATTCATGAGCCAATAAACTCCTTTAATGAAGCCATTCGATGGCTACTTGGAAAAGTGTTGCAGGGCCCTTTTAAATGTGCGTACTGTGTATGTACAACCGGTCTAAACCGAAAAGAAGCACCGACACAAAAATTTGGAACTCGTATTTTCCGTTGCAGTAAGTAGCTAACGACCCACTTATCACAGCTGGAAGCCTTGTTTGCTCGAGAACACTGTGGTTAATCATTTGGAGGTTTTTATAATGCCCAGTTAAAGTTTCAGTTTCAAAGAGAGCAAAGAGAGGTGGGACCAGGCTTTTTTTTTTTTGTAAACACAGGTGGCCACATTGCCACACAAAATGCCATGCATGGCTTCTGCATGCACGTTCGTGTCGCGATGACACGCGTAGCAGAGAGTGCACACAAGGAACGTGTGGCAACCAACACTAACTTATGAGATTGTTGTTGCTTGTTTACATCAAAGCCAAGTTTCCGTCATTGTCGCGAGGTTTAGCACTCAGTTGTGTGTATACACTTTAAAATTGATTTTAAATGTGTTGTAGGATATATTTGCTGTTGATATTTTGTAGATGACATACATATATGTCTGCACAAATCTGTCTCACACGTTATCTCACATTCAAACATTTGTTACGACCTTCAATGAAAACCAACAGATAACGAAAGCCCAGGAAGATACAGTGAATGTTAATTGTACTGCTTTAATTGTACTGTAGTAATTATGATATAGATGTGAAGGAAGTAAAGTGGACAAAAAGACAACTTGCCGCCAGTAGGGACCGAACCTGCAACCTTCGGATAACATGCCTGATGCTCTACCAATTGAGCTACAGCGACAGTTGCCCCCTTGTCCACTCTATCTGGTATTTATGTGCATGCAAACCTGGGTGTGTTAGTCAGTGCTGCTCGGAGCCATGACGGCGAGCCTGGAACACTTCTTTTTTTGTTTTTTTTAGGGCTAAACTTTGAATGAATGACAGATCATACTAAGATTAAAATGTATAATGTTGAACCCAATGACTGAACTTGGCAAGTTTCAAAGAACTCTCAAGAGCAAAAAAGTGGTAAAATATGAAAATGAAGTTGGAAATTCATGACACCACACCAATACAGTTGTGTCAGCAAATTCCAATGGAAAAATTCAGTGAATGGAAGTACTGCCTTCTTTTCCTCTCATACTAAGCAATTTATGACGACAAAATTAATGAAAGCAGTGTTCCAAGAAGACCAGTTCACGATCCTAAATTTAGTGTTTCTCCATACTAAAAGTGTGTGAATATTTTAATATTTTTGGATATTGAATCAAAATGCCTTTTCTTGTAAATGCAGATATTTCTCGTTTAGTTTATTAATAATTCGCAAAATCAAATGCACCAAACTAAACATAGAGCTGGTGCAAAAGTATGATGCATTTAACCCCCCACAGGGATACTGTAGGCATAAAACACGACAGCTCACATAGTACAGCAGCCCATATCAATTAGAAGCCAAACTTTACTGACTAGTGTATGATCTTCCTCTCTGATGAATTGTAAATGTGCTCGTTTGCTTCCGATGTTCCATTTAAATTTCGATGCCATACGATTTCTCGGCTGTGAGCATCACATTAAATAACTTTCAAAAATTTATGTTTAATGCTGAAGAACTGTTACACAGTATCCACTTCTGGCACTATTCGATTCATATTCAATTCAGTTTGAAAGATCACCACTGACACACCGCTTCTCAACAATATCTTTTCATACAGTCAAACCTTGTTAAACCAAAGTAGCACTGGGACCATAAATTACTTCATTATATACGATATTCTTCTAACAATAGAGATAAAAATCAGCTCTGACAAATTGGATATCTGGCTTGTGCAGAAGTTCTAGATACAAAAACGCCTTGTTCTAGGCTTCAAGACTACTGTGAACAAAGTAATCATTATCTGCCTTTTTGTGGCTTTTCAAAGTGTTCGATTTAAACGACGGTGCAGCAAATCCAAATGCGTTTTTTTTTCCCTGGATGACCAAAATTTCCACAATTTCTTTTCCAAATGATGTGGTTGTGAATGGTCTTCCAACATTTATTATGCTTTTGATGCTACCTTTCTAGTAGAGCTGTGCGAATAGCAAAATGTTGGGTGCGAAGTGAATTCGAATATTTAAGTATGAGTGCGAATTGAATCGAATATTTTTCGAATATTTCTTGAATGTTTTTCGAATACTTCAAAGCGAAAGTGCAGAAAAAACATGTTGGAGGGGAATTCCTAAAGCATATTCTTATGAGATAGCAACATGAAAGTGTTTCTTTTCGCTAGGTTGATGAAGCGCTGGCGGGGTGGTGTTTCATAGTTGTCTTATCAAGAATGAGGCAATGCAGAGGCCGAACAGTATTCATGTACATGATTTGGTGCAACCAAAGTGTTGCCAACAACACTTTACACGTGAAAGGCAAAGATGCTATTTCCTCAGCCATCTCCTCCTCTTTACAACTTCTGTGGAAGGCCCAACTGATGTGGCGGACAAGGGTGTGCTCCCTTCGAGTCTGGAGTTCCGAATAGGCCTCTAATACCGGTGTCACACGGGCGTTTGGAAGGCCTTTGAACCGACGGTCTGTCAGAAGCTCGGCTGTCAAGCACGAGCTGCCACACGGGCGATTTCGAAGGCCGTCGAGTCAATAGTCTATCGAGTCAACGGAGCACCCAACCCGTCCGTTGAAACTTCGATGGCTATTGACGGCGGAAGCGAAAGCAAGCAAACGTGCACTCTCTTTCACAGCGTGCCCAAACCCATAGAATAGAAAAAGAAAAATTGCACCATTATGTTTTAAAAGTAGCATGCGTGGGCTTAATAAATGATTTAATAATGTATTTTTGCCATTTTCAATGTACGAACTGCTCATACTCGACAACAGCAACGTTCTGGCTCGCCGTTCTCATTATCGGGGAATATATTGCTCGCAGCTTTTTTCTTTTTTTTTTTGTGTGTGTAGGTATTTTCGCTTCTTTTTTCTTCATTTGCACGTGTTCATTTTGCTTAAGTGTTTTATTTATTATTTGCAGTTGTGCAGTGCTTCCTTCTTTTGTGTGTGTGTGGGGGGGCATTAAATTCTGTGATTTTTTTTTTTTTTTTCGGTGGAGTTACTGTTTTTGTTTGTGCTTTGTGGGCAATGGCAAACGCGCCGCCATCAAAAAGAAGGAAAAAAACTGCGCCAGCTCTGAAAAGCGGAAATAAAGATTTGCAGCGCCACACATTTTTTGCGAGAAACACCTGAACCACTCAACGGCCGTTGAAAACTGCCGTGTAGCAGCGGGACAACTTTATCAAGTCGATGGAGCTGCGGCGTTTCGACGGCCGTCGACTCGAGGGCCTTTCAAAAGTGCCCGTGTGGCACAGGTATTAGACATCAATATATAAGAACATCTGAAATTTTGGATGCTTGAAATCTTCGACATCCTGATTTTTTTGTACTTCCTGCCCAAAGTTTCAGGTCCAAAACAGCATTAATTGAGCCCCCACCTCTGCCACATCTATCATCTCCATGTTGGAACCAGCGTTTTCTTGAGTTGCGACCGTAGCAGAGCCTGAAAGAAAGCTTTGCCGCAACACGAGGTGTGACGGGGTGAAGCATATTGAAAAATCTGAAGGGGCCACTGCCAAATTGGACATTGACTGTATTTGTCTTCGGGAAGTTCAAATAGTTCGAATAGCCAAAAATTCCGGTGCGAATCGAATCTAAATAGCAAACACTATCCGAAAAATATTCGAGACTTTGAATATTCGCACACCCCTACTTTCTAGTTTTGAGCCTTATGCGAGCCAAACCTTTCTTTGTAATAGACAATATCACGGTGGCGCTACCGCATTCAATATCCTTAATGCCACTGAAATGAAGTGCAACAACAAAAGAAAAAAAAAAAAACACAGGGGCAGCTTGCACTAGTGGCGCAAGGCTGGAACCAACAGCTGGAGCTGGGCAGCCTTCCTCGTTTCTCTTTATTTTTCTCTTTCTCTCTGTTTTTTTCTCTTTTTTGTCCCTCTTTCTTTTCCATTCCCTACTTTCTCTCTCTACATATTTCTTTCTCTTTCTCTCTTTTTCCCATTTCTTCCCTTTCTCTCTCTCTCTCTAATTCTTCCTCCTTCTTTCTCTGTCTTTTTATCTTTTCCCTCTTTTTTTTTTTTCTTCTATGTCCTTTTCTGCATCTGTTTCCTTTTCTATTTCCTCCTACGTCTTTTTATCTTTTTTTCTCTTTCTTTGCTTTCTTTCTATGTCTTTTTCTCTCACTCTTCTCTGTATTCGTTCTCTCTTGCCTATCTGAGTTATTGCATCCCACGCTGGACAAATAAGTGCAGCGGGAGAGCATGCACCGGGCACACGTGTTCAGGGAGCAAAGCATAAGACCAAGAGGATGAAGCGAGCGCACCCCGGCATAATGATGATTGTTTCTTGCATACATGGTGAGTCCAACCAGCGGTAGGCATAACAGCTCTCCTGTAAAATTCGTTTTTAGTTCACTATAACCGATAACTTGTTGTATCAGTGTTCATTATAACGAGTTTCTACCGTATCTGAACATTCCAAGGGGAAATCATTTCTGGCGGTAAGCCAGAGCATGTGCACAGCAGTGGCCTCAACTCACCAAGTCAAGCTCGTGGCGCAGCACCAGCACGGCCTTCTCTCGATCGGCCACCAATTCCTCGAGGTACTGGTAGCGCAGCTTCTTGCGTGCCCGGCACTCGCGTGCACTCTGTCGGCTGCGCTCCAGCTTGGCTCGCATATCACACCGCTTGCTTCCACTGCCACCGCCGCTGCTGCTGCTGCGCCCTCCTCCGCCTGACGCCGAAGTGCCAACGGAGCTGCCCGAACTGCGCCGACCCCGCCTTCCGCCGCGGCCCTCCTCCTCTGCACTCTCCTGCGTGTGACAGACATAGACAAACAATTAATGACAACAATGCAGGTGCGCTTTAAAAAAGCGTACAGAGATGAGGCAGGGACACACAGCGCAACTTTCAACTTGCTTTATTCGAAAAATGAGGGTAGCATCGGATACATACGCTGTAGCATGTGACGCAAGGCCTGCGCTTTAGAAATCAGTGGGCAATCAAAAACTGTATCGCTTTCTCAGCTAATGTCAAGGAAGCTATACTTGATGTTATCTGTCAAGTGTGCTGGCAAACAATTAATGAGAATGTCTGTGCTACATTGCACAAGACATTAAAGGAGCCCTGAAACACCTTTTCCAAGTTAACATTGAATGGCTTCATTAAAGGAGTTTATTGCCTCACGAATCGACCACCGCAGAAAATTATAGAATTCATCAAGTATGAGTGGAGTTGCAGAGATTTGTCGTACGCTGTAATTGCTGTTTCTCTCCTACCGACAAGTGCGCTGGAAGCTAAGCAGGGGGCGATGACACGGGGAAAAGAAGTTACATACGCGGCATCATGAACTTGGGCACTTTTTATTTTTTTTCGAACACGCGGCTTACTTTTAGTGTGATCGCGCACGCGTGCATGGGCACGTGGCAGCCTCTGCGGCGGCTGCGGTAACTATGATGCTCAAGATGCTAAAATCAGCCAGTGGTCGTGAATTTGGGTATATAGCGTCATTTGGGTATATAGCATGATTTGTAGAAAGAAGAGGGACCAATTTTCAGCTGACTAAGAGAATTAATTTTCAAATCCAAAGTGCGTGCTGTGCTATAATGTTTCGCTCGCGTGTTCTCAGGAGCCTCGACTACCAACCGGCAGCGTTTTCCTGACCGTGCTGAAAAAGCATTGCAGGGATCCCTTTAACAAACACAAGCGCTTCTCTGTGTCCCCTCGCGTAGTTCCTTCAATTATATTTTTTTTCAGGCTGCTAATGTCTTGAACAGACTAGCAATAATTAATTGTTGAGGTTTTGCATCCCTAAACCATGATATGATTATGAAGGATGCTGTGTGAGAGGGCTCTAGAAGTTTAGACCAGCAAGTTTAATGTGCACCTAAATCTAAGTCAGAGTTGCCAGTTCCGCTTATAATAAATGGATCTGGACTTCTTTTTTTTGCCGAGTCGCTTGTAGAATTTTCCAATCGCTTGTAGCATTTTTTTGGGCTTATTTGCATTTTTCCAGCAAATATAGTTATTTTAGTGATCATCACGTTCATCCAATAGCGTGTCTGTCATTCACTAATAGTGCGTCTTTGTCAATGACTTTGAGTAGTTGAGTGTTGAGGTAATACATACGTTGGGGGGAATCAACAAATAACGTTAATCAATGCGCTGGCAAACGTGCATTCAACCTTATGGAGACTACCATGGAGACAATGTTAAAAAGTAAATATGTGCTTTCGTTTATAGTTGCGCATGTTCGCTGTACAAAATAATTAAAAAGATTTTTGCAACTCCCCTTCATATTTGAGCGACATTTTTATTATAATTGAAAATATTTTCAAGAATGGGAAAATTCTTTAAATTTCCCGCTTCTTTTGGGTTTATTCACGTAAGTCATGCCGCTTTTCTTGGGCTTCTTTTGAGATGATTATTTGCTAGCTCGGTAGCATCTGGCAACTCTGATCTAAGTATATAAGCCCCTAGCATATCGCCTCCATCGAAATGCGGCCAGGATTCAATCCCGCGACCTTTGGTTGTACAGACAAACAAGTCACACTGAAGGGACCTTGACATTGAATACTACAAAACAAAAAAATGTTTGCAGTAATGTACATGTATTAAAAAATATGACTATATGAATCGGGGATGAAACATGAGTAATGTAGATAGTACTTCCTTAAATGAAGGCATATTCATTCTACATGATAATACCTTCACTATATTATCTGATGTTCGTAATAAACAAACATCTCTTGCGATGTTGGCAAGAATCGTTATGTATTTAATTTGTTATATCAAGCAATTCATATAACAGTAAACCGATGAGGATGGGGCTAGAGCAGTCCTGTTCATGCATCAGATTAAGCAGATCACTGTAGCGGAGATTAGGAGGTTCTCACATGTGCTGTTTTATGGTTAGGGCATCATGTGGATGTGTTATATACATAAAAAAAAATTAAGTGCTTCAACACAAATATATCTGACAGAAGGTGATTGATATGGTCGATTTTGTAATGGTCTCTGCTTTCTATAATTCGTATAGCTTCATCAAATTTGTTGACAAGTCTCAGCACAGCACATGCAGAGAAAATGTAATCTTCCAGGTTACAACGGGCCGCAGGCCAGTAGTTTCCTGATGGATTCCCAGTAAAGACTTTAGCAGTTATTCTAGCTGCGAAAGTGTACACTTTATGTGACCACAGAGAGTCTGATACGCAAATCTCAGTTCCTAGGGTCGCGAAGACTTTAAGCAGCTCACAAAATATGCACTATATCAATAAAATCAGAAATTTACTCAAAGAACACCGGATTTTGGGACAAGCACCTGGGAACTCTAACACTAAAGTTCTTTACAGGGAATGGACGTTAGGCGTTCGCAGAAAAAAAAATCGCGATTGACAAACAGGCAAGTACGCAGCAGATTTAATGACACTGTGATGTGCCCTAATCCTCAGAACATCGGTCGGTACGAAAATTAATCGATCGCCAATCGCAACGTGACGACGAAGTAGCTAGGATAAGCCGGAGTTGGACGTTCCACGGTACCAGCCGATATGCCCACTGACCTGCCCACCGCATCTGAGCCTACGCAGCGCCACGCGCAGTATGACGCAGATGTGCGACGGCGCGTCATCGCTAACTTTGTATGATAAAGTCACCGGCTGTAGTACACAACCGGCTCGCTTACTCTCTACAAACGCCAGCAATCGAGCACAGTATACTAGCGGAATTGCCGTCGTAAGCGAGCCTACGACATCGCGCAGTGGTTTCGGCGACATGCGTCGCAGAACGAAACCCCCGTCACCACAAAAACAAGCACAAGCGTCTCGGGGATCGAGAAGTACGAACGCCGCGTCGATGGGTGTACTTCGATACGCTATACGTACGTGTTTCGGTTGTTTCAGTGTCGGACCTCTTTCGTCCGAGGATGTGAGCCGTCTGTGCGCCCTAAAGATAGCGGTAGTAGTACACAATTGTGCTGATCACAACGCCAAAGGACAGCGGTGTGCGCCGCGCATGAACTTACGTGCCGCTGACCGTCACCGTCGCACGGAGTGGTGGTAGAGAAGGGAGGGGCGAGAGGCGGTTGCCACTAGGGATAAATACGACTCCGACGTCAGGCTCGTCTAAGTCGTCTTGTCACTAGATTCGTTCGGGTTCTCAGGTGCCTAGTTGCTTCTTGCGACTCGGCACTAAGCTAAGCTCAGCTCAGCTAAGACAGCTGCGCGATACACGGTAACTCTACCAGCGGTTCTCGGAACGGCTGGAGAAGGCGGCAGCTGCGACGCTCTTATCTTTTGCAAGAGCAAACCAACGTCACGGCCGTTGCCTAATGTGTAAAGGTAACGGAGACAGGGAATACAGCAACCACTTTCGACAGAAAGTGATGGCGATAATAACTTTGTTTCAGATGAGAACACGCGGTCGCTCCCCGCGCTATGACCTCCACACGCACTCCGGTAGTACGTAGCACAACACGGCGCAACCGCAACCGGATCGACCGGATGCAGTGGCTCGCAAAAAAGTACCTAGGCGCTAGGGAAACGCGGGAGTCGGATTCGATAGCGAAAAACAAGGCCTTTTGAATGGATTGCATAACCAGAATGTACGATTGACACCAACCAAATGCGTCCATATGTAACCGCTGTCGCTGTAAAATAAACAAGCCCATGTAAACGTAGGTGCACGTGGGCAAGAAAATAGCGTAACGCGAGACGTTCAAGAAAAAAATCGGATCTAGGGACGCGAGCTAAAGTTCACGATCCACGAGGCCACATGCACACATCTCACAGAGAACAGCAGAACACGGGACACACGAAAGCCTGAAATGTTTCTCATGCACGGCTGATTTCCAGAGCAGAAAGCATCGAGTGGTCATTCAAAATGGCAGCGCGAGCATGTCACGACACGCATTGCAGGGAGATCCGCCATTCTGCTATGACAACATGACAACGTCCTTTGACAGCTGTTGGAGAGAAAAAAATGACCGCGGATTTCATCATTGGAGTGACTCGAGAACGAAGCGTGAATGAGTCGCCGTACTCAGTTCTTGGGAGCACTCATTAATGCAAGGAAGATAGGAAAAAAAAAACCGTTCTGGCGAACAACGCTGAGTAACCGAAGGTACCATAACATACAAACATTCCGCTTATCGTGGTTACGTTAAGAAGAATCGAAACTCGAGATACTTGCCTTTTTAACGTAGTGGAACTCGTATTCGTCCGTTTCCATCTGCATTATCCGAGTGACATATTTCGTAGCAACTGCATTTAAGCAGTCACATCTCTGCAGCCAACGTGTATCTGTTTACCTCGTCATATGTTTGGAAGTGTTTCAGCCGTTCAATGCGCGGGTAGGTTTCGTACTCAACAATAACAAAACATTCAAGGTCGGTTTAATCAATGAGCTTTATAAGGCACGTATTTCATCTGAGCGTTAATTTGTTACGGAATCACAGCTTATAACATATCTAATTTATTGCCTATTGGCGTATCTGTGCGTAAGGTGGGGATATCCGCCATCTCGGCACCTACGAATTTGCGCGCTGAATTTGAACACACGCTAGAGTTCAATAGAACGGTGTGACAATTTTCACGCGATCATAGGCGTATATACGAAAGGGGGGGGGGGGGGGCAAGGGGTCTTCCCTTACTTTCGACATTATATAATGAAATTTGTCGTGCGCTTCTGTTGTGGAGATTGTCTCCCGTGTCTCACGACCACGCTTTGTGGGTGCTCTGCGGTGCAGACCACCTGTGTGACGCTTTCGGGCCATGCGCTACAACACTGCAGAGAAGGCCACCACTGAGTCGGGGCAGCGACATATATATATATATATATATATATATATATATATATATATATATATATATATATATATATATATATATATATATATATATATATATATATATATATGTGTGTGTGTGTGTGTGTGTGTGTGTGTGTGTGTGTGTGTGTGTGTGTGTGTGTGTGTGTGTGTGTGTGTGTGTGTAGTGAAGCGAACTGTCTCTAGCACTGAACAAATGCTTAAGAATGTTATACAAATGAGTATATTACACTCATAATTTCTCTGTACACATGTCAAATGAGTGCAGCAGTGCTACACTGACCTGCCAAGGGGGGGGGCCCAGCCCCTCCTTAACAAATGGAAGGGGGGCCGGGGCCCCCCTGGGCCCCCCCTGACTTTAAGCCCTGCTCTTAACGTTAGATCACTCTGTCATAATTTTATTCTACTCTGCCTGGCCTGAAGTTTACATAATCGACAACGCAAACATGGGCAGGAACCAGTAAACGTTTCATAGACCGATCAAACGCTCTTCCTGTTTCAGGAAATTAATTTTCTTTCATCGGAAAGCAAATAACATATATCCAATTTGCTATGAGTCTATGAGTGTGCAGAAGTGTTGAGTGTTTTAGTTGGGGCGCATTGGGGAGCTAAAGAATGTTTCTGCTTGAGTTTCCGATTAACCTGCTTCACCTTGCCAACGTATTTAGACTAACCTAAAAACGTTAGCCTTGCTTATCATATGGTAGCTTGCAGCTATCGCGGCGGCTTGGAACAATGCGAGAAATAAGGCAGTGGACTCGAGTACGTTGGCAAGCCTAGCTTTCAAGCTTGTCCCGCAACTTGATCTACCAGAGTAAGGAAATGGTCAAGGTCCACGATTTTCTGGACTAATAATTGTTGGGGTTGAACGTCCCGAAACCACAATATGATTATGAGGAAACCCGTAATGGAGGGCTCCGGAAATTTCGACCACCTGGGGTTCTTTAACGTGCACCTAAATATAAGCACACGGGCCTCAAGCATTTTTCGCCTCCATCGAAAATGCGGCCATCGCGACCGGGGTTCGAACGCGCGACCTGTGTTTTCGGGACTAAGGAGACTGAATTGACAGCCGGGCTAGTTGGTCTTGAGTAATCTCGAATTGTCTTGTACAGGGCAAAATACAACTCGGACGACAAAGAAGCACACAGGCGCAACGCTGTTTATATCCTCTCCCTCCCTCGCTTTCTGTCAGCAAGGATGAGTTCACAGAGTTGAACACGCGCACAAACAGCTCGACGTCGTTATACTGCAAATGAAAAATATTTATTATGCTCATATTAATCTATCTCACCGGCTGCTATAAGTAGCCGCTGACAATGTGATCGGCGGGCAGGCCTTCTTGAATTACATTCAGAATGAGACACTGTCCGGCTATTACAAAAAAATATATTTAGGTATTGTTCAGCATAGTAATGCACTGTGCAGTGGGCACACATCATTTTAGCATCACGAGATTTCACAGATTTGTGACGTCGCGTAACAGTGAGGGAAGTTGCCCCCCCCCCCCCCTCCCACTCGCGGAACAAGTTAGTATGCCACTGCACGTGATATTTTTTCCTGGCAAATCCTCAGTTTTACCCAACCACGCCAATGTACTATGACTTCTTTACAAGTCTGTCCACAAGTCAGCATTCAGTACGGTTTCATTAGGGGGACCATGACTACACGCGGAAACTGAGAACCGGTGAGCAGGGATAACTTCTGAAAAAAAAAAAAAATCGTTAGGCTCCACACCATCCAAAAAAAAAAAAAAAAATCCAGGCACCGATATCATTAGACCGTCCCACTTATGTTTTGCAGCAACGTATTACCGAATTATCACGAATATATTCTCCCACAGAGGCGTGAGTCTGTCATGTGTGTGAATGTTTCTTAGTTTTGGACGGCCATGGGGGTGCCACATCGGACGCGTGCCTCTTCAGAGAGAGAAAGTTATTATGGTATAAAAGCTGAGAGGTCCACTTAAGCCAGACATAAGACAAGGCTTGAAAACATCCGCCGGCTCAGCATTTGCCTACACAGGCAAAAGCGTGCCCGCTCCGAAAAAAAAAAAGAATAAAAAAGGAACATACTGACTACGCCATTGGCGAATGGTGCATTGACATACAACCAACGATGTTAGCAGAAAGAAAGAAAGAGATAGAGAGAGAAAGAAGAAAAAAAGAAATAAAAGGAAAAGAGAAAGAAAGAAAGAAAGAAAGAAAGGGAAAAGAGAAAGAAAGAAAGAAAGAAAGAAAGAAAGAAAGAAAGAAAGAAAGAAAGAAAGAAAGAAAGAAAGAAAGAAAGAAAGAAAGACTAGTGGTCTAGCGTCACCGCGTCTACTTCCTCCATGGGTCCGCAGGCTCTCTGGATCTTATCAATCGGGCGCCAATGTCAGACTGATCACTTCAAAACATTCGTGCACCATATACGCGTGCGCTGGATGCACGCTGCACAAACATAGGTGGCCGGTCGAAATTAATCCCAGAATACCTTCATAACGCACCTCATGATCTCAACGTGGTCCTTGGGACGTTAAAACACAGAGGCGTACTCCTTTTGACGTACCTAAAGACGGGTGCTCTCACAAGCCTGACGTTATTAATAACTGTTGGGGCTACCCGAAGGCTCGCGGGATCGAATCGTGGCCTCGGCGGACGCATTTTCGATGGAGGCAAAATTCAAGAGGCCCTGTGGCCATAGATTTAGCTACACGTTAAAGAAACCCAGCTGGTCGAAATTTCCTGAGCCCCCCCGCTGCCAACGTTGCCCGCTGCAGCGTCTCTCATTATCATACCAAACATACTGTGTGTCGTATGCGACGATGGCGACTACAAAGAGATAGATATATAGATAGATAGATAGATAGATAGATAGATAGATAGATAGATAGATAGATAGATAGATAGATAGATAGATAGATAGATAGATAGATAGATAGATAGATAGATAGATAGATAGATAGATAGATAGATAGATAGATAGATAGATAGATAGATAGATAGATAGATAGAGAGAGAGAGACTCCTTTCTCTCTCGTAGAATGACCGTACAGCATATGGTGCCACTACTGTATCGGGTATGTTGCAGTAGCATATATTCAGATTTAATCCCCACGAGAGGACACAGGTGCCGCATTTATAAATAGCACGAAACAATACCAGTTGTCAAATGTATCTTTTTCTAAATAAAGCACAGCGGCGCGAGTAAGCGTAAGCTTACACTTGGAAACGTCTGGCGACGCAGAGTGCTATTAGCATGCCTTATATGTTCACCTGTGGAAGGAATGAAAGCACTCGCATTCTTGATTAAATTTCGCGGTCATGCACAGTCGACAAAATGAAGGATTCGAAAAGTAATGAAAAATAATGTTTGATTTTTTTTTAAATAATAGTAATTGTTGGGGTTTAACGTCCCAAAATCAGAATATGATTATAAGAGAGAGAGAAAAACTTTTATTTATGCAGGCCTAAAGGATCGTTCCTCGTTGGGTGGAGCCCTAAGTTCAGGGCTTCTAGAGTTACTGTATATGCTACCTTTAAGGGCCCCATTGGCTCGCGCCACACCACGTGCCCGCTGGATCAGCCGACGCTGCTCTTGCGGCTCTGAGCTGGTCAGCGCAGTCTCGCAGGAGGACTGTGAGGGCGAAGGAATAGGGCGGTAGCCCGGTGGTTGTGGACATTCCCAGGTGCAGTGATACACCGTGGGCTTCGCTCCACAATAGGGGCAGTGTGGGGTGGAAGAGTTGAAGGATGTAAAGGCAGGGGAATGAAAGACGCCGTATTGGAGGGCTCCAGAAATTTCGGCCACCTGGGGTTCTTTAACGCGCACCTTAAATCTAAGTACACGGGCCTCAGGCATTTTGGCCTCCATCGAAAATGTGGCCGCAGCGGACGGGGATTCCGTTCCCGCGGCCTTAATATTAGATTTTTTTATTAGCTCCTATATTCGATTCAATTTTTTCGTGCAGAACGAGAAATGTGGTTCTTGATTATTTTTTTATTCTTTTATTATTTCTTGCTTTTTATGATTCAGTGTCTAATTTTCAATATTAATGTCATGTTTATGGAATAGCCGGCTCTAACGTAGCCTACTTTCCCATTTTTTTTCATATACAAATATACAAAAAAGAACACAATAATCCATTCGTTATTCCAAATTCTCGAAATTTCGCCCTGTGAATATTCGCAATTTAAAGCAATTTTATTGATTTTTCTTTTATTTTTTTTAAGGCAGGTTTATGAATTTCGAGGAATTTTTATGCGAACGTGCAGTTTTCCCTGCCATAATGGGTAATACTAGAGGAGGCCTGACCAATATATATATATATATATATACACACACACACACACAACTGATGTCAGTTTGGTAGCTGTAGTAGTTGTTGTGGTCGTCGTCGTTGTTATTGTCATGAAAAATAATCCCACAGCATGACCACCCGATTCTTGTTCCCATTCCCCACAGAGATCCGGCACCATAAATTTTTGCAGCAAGCTTGGAAAACCGCTTGCACTGTAAAGCAATACCTACTGCGCCCAGCTTAGGTCATTCAAGCAAGGGTCTGGGCGTGTTCTGCACACACACGCACGCGCACGCACGCACGCACGCACGCACGCACGCACGCACGCACGCACGCACGCACGCACGCAAACAACACACACACAAACACACACACACACACACACACACACACACACACACACACACACACACACACACACACGCACGCACACACACACACACACACACACACACACACACACACACACACACACACACACACGCACGCACGCACACGCACGCACGCAGACGCACACACCGTCTTTTATGTATAGACGTCTGTGTGCCTTTTGCGCCGCAGTGTGCCACGCAAAACAGGAAACCCGGAAACTATCTATAGCAAGTGCCGTTATGAAATCAAGACCGATTACCTATTATCAACGAACGTCGATCGAGCGATATCAGATCCAAAATGAAGCTTTGAACTTGGCTCGCACTGAAGGCGGTTATCGCGCCCCGTCATCTGAGATGCGCGCCTTGATTGCGAAGTCGTGCACTGTGCGGCACTGTATTCATTCTTTACGCTGCAGCCTCGATCATTTATAGCGCCCGCAGTGCCCGCCACCTCGACTTGGTAGAAAGGACACTCCAAGGATATCTCCTTATGTAGGCTACTCGAGAGGTTTATATCTGTAGTCTGACAAACTGCTTTAGTTTATGTACTTATACCTGCGCGTATGCACGTGTATGTGCACGTACGTAAGTGTTTGTCTGTGCGTGTGTTTTAACGATCACTTGACCTAACAGTGTCGTAACTTCTATGAATGAAGGACTAGAATATTAAGCTACCATGTACGCAATGTCCAATCATCGCGATCTCATGCTGACGCAACTGCGTTCCTCTTTTGCTAAGGAAGCAATGCAATCAGAAACCGGTATGTGCGTAACAGGCGACGACTCTGTTTATTTAGATCGTTCGGCTTATAAGTTATAAGTGATACAAACTCGCATCAGATAAGTGAGCATAACAACGGCATACAGACAAACAGATCGAATCTGGGGAACTCATAGGCTCGATCTTTAGTTTTAACCATACCCAGTCACGGAAATGGTGAGAGAGAGTAACGTTTAAAGATTTAGAGATGGAATGGCAGGCCTGCGAGGCTCTCACGATATGCTTAATTAGAGTAGACAGGAAAGACAAACGCGAATTCATCCCTGGTTAGCGAGTTGGGCGGCTCAACCGGGCATTTACTTGCTAGCGGGTTGATCCAATTCACCTCAACGGTTGCTTGCTCCGACCCGTCAACGTCGATACCATCAAGTAGAATGAAATAACTTTATTGAAGAAAGGAAAAAAAAAGGAGGCAGCGTCGCGTAACAGACCTGAGCCACCCTCCCCCCTCCTGCCCCACCTAAGAAGAAACGACTGTTGGTTGTCCAGCACGGGACACTCACGTCATAGCGCGCGTTGAGTACAGGCAAGGAGGCTACGGCGTACACGCACGCCCGAATTCGGCCAATGCCACGTCTTCACAGACGTACACACGTACTTGGCCAGTACGAATGCGTCCCAGGGGTCATGTGCTGGAATGCTTACCTGGATCATTGTCAAATTACGCCATGTTGTTGAATTCAGCCATTGGTCAACTCTGATTGGCCCGGAGGGCTACAACGGACTCTGTGATTGGACTTAAAATACCATTTATTACAAAATTTGACCATACGGCGGAATTTGGACAGTGTCCAGAAAAGCACCCCTGGGTTGACACTACTGCCATTTAAAAGGCTTTCTCTTGCCATAGCCTGGCTGCGTGACGTAATGATCTTTCCCATAGGCGTGCGCAGGGTTCCCCTATCAGGGGGGGGGGGGGGGCGAAGGTTTGTCGCAGCGTTCCCCCCCCTCCCTATTAGGCTAAGTCAATGCATATGGGGCAGACTTTGCGCCTCCCCTCCCTATTAAGTCAATGTATGGAGCAGACTTCGCCCCCCCCCCCCCCTCTTCAGACGACTAGGGGGGGGCACCCCCCTGGCCCCTGTCGTGCGCACGCCTATGATCTCTCCTAACTTTTAAGACGAATCATATGACATCACATGATGACACATGGTGACGTTATCAAATGACATTGTCGCTTCATCAAAGATGGACCCGAAGCCTGCGCAACATCACGTTAGGTGCAGAAATATTGGGGAGTGGTGAGGGGGGGGACAGAGGCGTAGCCAGAAATTTTTTTTGGGGGGGGGGGGGGGCACCTCCTTGATTTCGGGTGGGGCACCTCCTTGAAATGGTCATTTTCCGTTCTGTATGCCATTGCGAAAAAAAATTTCGGGGGGGGGGGGGGGCACGTGCCCGGTGTGCCACCCCCTGGCTACACCACTGGGGGGGGGGGGGGGAGGTGGATCGATACAATTGACTGGTAAGAAAAAGAACAGTAATAAGATGGTTCTCTCCTTTAAGGTCGCCTTAGTGATATATAAGGGACCCTATGAATTTCAATCTTCCTCCATGGCTTAGAAGAGCCTGGTTACTAATACTGGCCCGACAAGCATACTCAACTCAATTAACACCACCTAGAAGGTGGCGTCGAATCGACTCGAGACCTTATCGGGTTCATACTGACGTAGCTAATGAGTTCGTATCCGAAGAAATAAATGAAGTCTCAGTGAAACTTCAAAAGACATTACACATCTGTTAGGTAATGAAACACTGGAGTAAAAATTAAACTTTCAAAGATGATCTCTTGCTGGGCCTCTAGTACGCATATTTTGTAACAGGGTGAGGTGAATATTCTGACAAAATTCAACTGCCGTATTTATTCGGGTACTACCATCACTGGTCAGTGCTGATTGATGTACACACTAATGTAAATGGGTGTTGGCTAAATGGTGGCTAAAATGGCTAATTTTGGCAGATGTCGGCTAATGTTGCAAAATTATGGCTTTACAATGATCGCAACCGTTGGCTGGAGTTGGCTGATACTGTCTAACTGTTGGTTGACCGCCGTTATAACAGCAACACTGTCTTCATCCAATCTCAATTCAGTATGCCAATCTTTTCTAAGCATCGCGCATATCATACATTTCTTACAGGAATCTCAGCGCAATGTCGGGTTCTCCTCGAATAGAAACGGACTCCGTGGCAGGCATCTTCGTGGCCAAGGTTTTGAGGGTCGCAAGATCGGCGTGAATCGCGCGCGCGTTATCAGAACGCGAGTGCTAGGCGCTGGCTGAATCCGAGCTTACACTCTCCGAGATAAATGACAAAAAAGCACGTATAAGGAGGAAAAGGAGGAGGAAAGGACCTCACATGGTCTGGAACCTCACACGGTCGACCTCTTCCCATCTTCTGATGTGGCTCCGGTCCAAGCTTCAGATGGGAGATTAAGACACTGATATATGCGGGCGCTGCCATTTCCGCATATATAGGATAGCGCGGTCGATTTGTGGAGATAGAGAACGAGAGAAATACAAGTGTATTACGGCACGTCGGTTCTGCCGAAACCCGCAAGGTGGCGGAAGCGTTAAGAAAGGCAAACTGACAACCACCATGCGCTTCCAATAGTCGATTAATTCGTCCTCGCGCTGCCAATAGCTATAGCTTCCGTGTTAGCTCAGTTGGTCCCGTGTTCGATCCCCGGACCGGAACGAATTTTTGGGAAACTAGGAAGCTTTTTTTTCTGAGAAATCCGCATGGATTTACTTTTGGCTTCGGGCTGCAAAGGGGTGGTTGTCAGTTTAGCTTTCATAAGTGCATTATGTTGCCTTGCCGCCTCTTTAACTAATTCCTCGGTTGTGGACGCTTCCACAAAAACACTACTACTGCTACTACTACTACTACTACTACTATTACTACTACTACTACTACTACTACTACTACTACTACTACTACTACTACTACTAATAATAATAATAATAATAATAATAATAATAGCTGTAGAGCTTTGAATAATTACATTTTATGTGTTACTATATAAAACTCCATGGCTGATAAGAGGGAACTTCGGCGCTGCGGTTGTGTTCAGATGTATATCACCGGGGTAAAAGTGCATAAATTCGATAGATTTATAACCGTTTCAAAAACTGCCCAATGTTACGTTTTCATTCATTCATTCATTCATTCATTCATTCATTCATTCATTCATTCATTCATTCATTCATATTCAACTTCCCTGGTAGCACGATATATCGTGACAACGTTGGAGAACTTTCTCAATGTGGCGGCAACGTTGTGTCAACATTTGGTGCTACTAGGGTTCGGAGCTTTCATCGTCTGTTTTCCATGGCGACGCTTCCGCAGAAGGCATCCTTAACATATAGTATATCCTAGTCCGGGCTATCGTGACACCCGTCTCACACCATCCACTCTTGGACGCTAAGCAGCACGCGTTCTTCGCGTTACAGAAGTTTAACCCTGCCACGTACGTTCCTGGATCTTCAGTGCGATAGACACACAAGGCGGCGCTACCCCGCACATTCTGTGTATTTTGGGACGCAAAGACTTATCGCACGTTCTGGTGGGCTCTGGAGTATGGTAACACAGTATACGGATAATTTTCTTTTTCATAAGTTAACAAGGAAGGGCAAAACAAAATCGCGAGAATTCGTGCAAGGGCGACTACACGTGTGAAACCCGCCGTATTTACTTGCACAGAAGCAGGGCTATTATGGCTACCACATATACTCGCGTAATAGCAGCATTGTAGGGTAAAAACGGTATTCACCGGAGCTAGTTGGCTCATAGCTTTCGTGCCTCGTTTTAAGTTCCGCTGCTCAAACCAGTGTTGTAGGGTAATGTTGGATAACCGTTACCTATGAGGGTAATTAAAGGTAACTAAAGGTAACGCTAACACATTTCTCCCGCGTTTACCGCTAACTCGTCACTGAAATTTCGTTTACACGAACCACTAAGAATGCTTGTTTTCATATTTTCTTTTCGGAACTCGTTTCTGCTTACGCTAGCAACGACAATAACGTTGACACCCATTCCTGAATATTTACAAGTGTTGTAGTAGAAAATTTGCACCCCCCCTGCCCCACATACTGACTCTCTGTTGCCTTCGGTAAGCATTCCACTGATAGCCAGATAATATTGTGAACAAATTTAATAAGGCACAGAGTACGATCTGGCAACGTTGTTGGCCAATGGTTTACCCGATTTAGTCTTACAGTGAAGGCTCTGAAAGATAGCGGTTGCTGTTGCTGTGCCCAGTAAAGAGCTCCCGGTAACAATGTAACCTGTCCGTCATTCAGCACAGCAGTTTAACTACAGGGCAGAGCTGTACTTACAGATTATGATGAAGGCGCTGCAGTGCTGGCGGTGCATTGTTGAGACGAGGTTTGGATTATATAGTAATTGTAATCATTCGAAAAATAATATAAGCTCAGTATTTTAAAGTTTCTCCTTACCTCTTTTCTTTATAAAATTTCTCCTTCATGCATTACAAAAGCTTTGGGTTCAGGTCACGCATTTTTTCAAATAAATCTTCTTTAGCAATTCTATCGAATTGCGGCCTACTTTCCTCGAATATTAATATTTCATTTGTTACGACGAGAAAGAAAGAACGACGTTTGAGAAAGAGAGAGCACAACTTTATTATAGTCCAGTGCAGACGCTGAGGTTGCCCCGCGCCACCCGCCATTACTACCACGTGGGGACCGGCAGGTATTGCCTAACGGCATGTAGCAATACTTGGTAATATCATTGTGTGTGTGGTTGGAGTGTCTTTATGTTCCGCTTCGTGCTTTCGACATGAGTGACGCGGCCACGTGATCGTTTCTACACAGCGTACTTTAGAAGCACATGCCATCACGAATCTATTCGCTAGCAAGTGCGAAATAGAGCACCGACTTTTTCCTCGTGTGGACGCACCGAACTTCATGACTTGCATTTTGAATTGAAGCAGATAGATAAATTATTCTATTCAGGAAAGGGAGGACCGGACGTTTCTGACGAGGAGGTGGGAAGAGAGGGAAAAGAATATAGGACGTTAAATAATTACGTTGTGCGACTGGCACGTTTAATGGCTAGAAGCATTAAAAAAAAAAGAAAACTGTCGGTAACAAGCAAGATGCGGATTCTCCCGCACTTGTCTTTTGCTCAAAGAACGTGAGACAATGGATGCGCTTCGATGGAGAGAGATGTTTTTGGAAGGTGTGCACACCTACAGACCTGTAGAAAAAAAAATGAGGAAGAGGCTACTATAGGGGAAATTACGAGATATGTCATTCATTTGCGATGGATTTTGCTTTTGCTGGCAAGATGATTTCTTGCATACAGTGCAACACTGGCGCGGCTTCCAGTACGCCTTATTGGCTGTTTCAAAGTTAATCGCACGTATCACAAATCATTTCATTTCATTTCATTTCATTTCATTTTATTATACCCCTCAGGGCCAGAGGCATTACAGAGGGGGAGTGGTGAAAACACATACATACAAAAAATAAGAAAACAAAAGGAACAAAATATGCAAGCACAATCACCATCATATTACCATCAATCACCATCGATCACCATCATATCACTATCAATCACCATCATATCACCATCATAATCGTGCGTATCTTTCAGTTGCGTGTAAACGCAACTGAAACATTCCCTTTGCAGATTTTTCGTAGTACATCCGCTTGGCCTGATCAACCGCATCCAAAGGTATACAACGAATCCAAGGACGGGTCAAAGCGAAATACACATACCGCACGTACGCAGCGCTAACTTTCAAAAATCAATACCTTTGGATGCTATGAATCGCCAACAAGCCCGCCGAGCAACATTACTCGACCGCAACTTTATCAACCGCGTATGAATAATACACGGAAGAGTCTTGGTGCCATTCAAACTGTATATTGTATCTGCTGCGTATTTGTTCTATTCTGCTGTTACAGGGAGAACGCTGTTTTATACGTGAGTTTCGAACCCGTATGTGGCATGTTCGGTCACTTCAAGAGTCAAGCAGTAGCCGGCGCCTTATTTGTACGCCAACGTCTCCTTACATCAGTTAAAAAAAATGAAATTATAGGCTACTGTTGTGGCGACTATACTGAATATGTATAACGCATTCTGGTCGGACAGAATTATTTCTTCCTCCTTTCGAACGGGCCACTCCAGGCGAATGCTCGCTGACACACTCTAGGTACGCGTAATGGATGTCTAAAAAACACAAATAGAAGGACAAAAAAAAATAATGTGTAAATATCAGGGCAACATAATCGTTCGCTGAAGTTTGTACACACATCGACGGACAATTAACGTAGTGACGTGTGCCGTTGTACGGCGTGGTTTCTCTCTCTCTCTCTTTCCCTTGTATCATATTCCTCTCTTTCGCCTCTTCCCTCCTCCTCCTCTCCAGCTGTATCGCTTTTGAACGGCGTTGTGGGAGAGGATGTCGCACGGCTCCCAACCAAGGCTGCGGCCTTGCGCCCTCGCGAGAGAGCAGCGCCGGTCCGTAGCGCCACGCGGGGAGACTACAACGCGTGGAGCCGCCGGCCCGAGCCGTCATTCGACAACATGAGCGGCTACTTGCAGGACCTCGACGAGCGCCAACGAACTGTGCTGGAACAGGTGAGCCTTTCTCGCCTATCACAGTGTATACTGTTGACAAATTATACTTTATGACTTTAAGGTGACAAATGTTTCTCTTTAGCGTCCATTTATGTAATCGTGCGTGATGTCCGCGTTTCGGATTATTCTGTTTGTAAGTGCATCCGAAATATAAAAATTGGGGGGACCCTTAAGCTTCGCCTTTAAGAGTTGAACGCGATAGCGATATCCCGTCCCTACTGCGTACTTCAATAACTTAGTGCATACTATGTAATGGGTAGTATGCTTTAAACCAGGAGAAATTATGCGCGGCAAATGTGGGAAATGTTTTCGAACTTGCTTTGTACTTCCCACTACGTGGTGTTAAGGGAATACGCGCAGTAAGGTGTGTGCCGTTTGCAATGGGTGGCTGGCTTTAAACTATGGAATCGTTATGATAGTCACATAGTCTGACGCCCGATGGCAATTTACGCTTGTACCACGCAATATTCCTGGGATACTATATGTTATATAGCGACGCCTATATAAAGGACGCTTGCGTTTGCGAAGCATGCAAGTTATTTTCACTGCATTTCCAGCAGAGGAAGTTATTTTCACAGTATATCCAAGCAGAGGCATGGCTGTGTGGTAGAACACCTGCTTGCCACGCAGACGACCCGGGTTCGATCCTCACTCGGACCCGAAAATTTTTCGGTCACGGACGAGATGATGATTTTTCGCTCACAACCAACGACGCCGACGCCGACACCGACGCCGACGCCGGAATTTCTGCGAAACGAGCTCTTAAACGCTATCGCGTTAAAAGTTTGCTCGCGCGCGCTTTAATATAACTCGAACGAAATCTTGAATACCAAACGCAGTCGCATAGGTGTTTAGCGACAGCTTTACCAACCATAACCAACGGGGCTCTCTATAACCGTTTCGAAAAAGCTGAATCACATTTAAATTGCTGTATCATCTCTCTTTTTCCCACTCTTTCTTTTCGGACACTGAGGCCGTAGTGGCAGCAATCTTAAATAATTGGATACACACCGATCTGGTCTCATGTAACACATCGCCTCGTTTGCTGACCCGAAGGTTGCGGGTTCGATACCGGCAGCAGGCGGTCGCATTTCCGATGGGGGGTAGGCGAAATTCTAGAGGCCCGCGCGATGTAGTGCGCGTTAAAGAACACCAGATGGTCGAAATTAATTTCGTAAGCCCTCCACTACGGCGTGCCTCATAATCACATCGTGGTTTTGGCACGTAAAAGTACGGATGTTATTATTTATTGACACATCGGCAGCGGACCAGCGTACTTTTACGGACCACGCTTTAGATGGAGCGAATACAAAAGTGTGAACCTTATTTCTAACGGTCGGCGATGTTCAGAGAGTGTTTGCTGTACGTTAACCGAAACTGAAATTCTCTGACAGCAGTACACAGAGCTTTATTGAAGATGTGAAATTTCTAATAATACTATCTGGGGTTTTACGTCCCAAAACCACGATATGATTATGAGAGACACCGTAGTGGAGAGCTCCGGAAATTTCGGCCATCTGGTGTTCTTTAACGTGCTCTGACATCGCACAGTACACGGGCCTCTACCATTTCGCCTCCATCGAAAGCGACCACCGCGGTCTGGATCGAACCCGCGACCTTCGGGTCAGCGACCGATCACCTTAACTACTGCTCCACCGCGGCGGACGATGTGAAATTTCTAGCTGCCTACATAAAGACATGCCGCAGATATGAATAAATGTAAAATTTCCTGCAGTTTTTCATCATTCAAGATGTGTGAGTGATTTACATATTTCGTTGTAGCTAGAATTTTGTAAAATCGAGTTTAGACCATGCTACCAATGCTCGCCTACGTAGTGATTTCGTTCACTGGTGGTGATAGGCGTTTGGAATTTGTCGAAATCAAGTTTTTTTCGCACTTTCGGCGCGACGCCTGCAATATCTACGAACCACGTGCGCGAGCGACGAGCAACTTCCCTCAAATTGTAAACACCAGGGAAGTGCTGGACAGTGATTAGTAACTTGTCTTTGAAATGGTCTAACCAGATGAGTCTCGTATACTTGCCTTGCGCGTGCCGCTGAAATTTAGGCGAAACAGAGTATAGACTGCATCACTATTTTAACAGCGAAGCTATTCTTGGTCGAGCCTTTCATGTCCGGGATCCGTGGTAACGCTTGTGAGCATCCTAAACGGGTATGTACCACACACGTTACGTAAATCACACTACTCACTACTGCTCCACTAAAAATGAAGGAAACAGTTAGCCCAGCAAACGGGTATGTGCCTCAGAAGTCTGTGCGGTCTATCAGAAAACTATCATCATCATAAACGCGCATGTGCCAAACCAATTGGGTAAATCCCACAACACGCAACTTCCACTGAAAAGAAGAAGGGCAACAGTTAGGCCCAACAAATGGCGTGCGCGTTACCATAGTCACGCAACTGTCGCGTGATACTTTGTGGTTATAAGAGGTGGTGGCTATACTACCACGTCAAAGCTCAACGAAGAGCGTTTAATAAAGAGCAGTGATACAATATATTGGAGCATCTTAAGCGAAGGCTTCTTTGTAAACCTGTGTATAAGAGCGGTACGGTCAAGATGCAATAAAACTAGACGACCACCTCAAAGCTTATCAAAGAGTGTTTAATAAAGAGCAATGATACAACATATCTGAAAGACTTGCACAACATAGAAATGCGCTAGCCTGACGAAGGGATCACCACAAGCTTCGCTGCTCTATCAGTGTCCGCTTGCATCACCTTCGTTCTTGGTAGGATTCTATGAGCGCCCGTCACATTGTTCGGGATGAATGGAAAAAAAAAGAAGAAGAAAGAAAGAGAAAAAAAGCTAGATTCCATAAAACAACATTTCACGAAAGTCTATGCGTGCAACCTATACATCTCTCTAACGAGCGGACCTCTGGGCACAGCGGCGTGTGCTTCGGTATATTTGCTGTTCGCTCGAAAGTACCCGAAAAGTTGGAGCACCTGCTTTCCGGACCATTCTTCATAGCTTGCGCGCACGACTTCCTCGCAGCCAGCGTGGATTTATTCAAACAAGACTGTGCGCGTGTTTGCTCATACCAGTCCTCCCGCTGCAACGTTGCAGTATCCATCACCTTCCGGAGATGTAGTCAGTGATTGCTCAGGTGGGCAAACGACCTTTCTGAATGCAAGTTCTGTAGAAGTCGTGAAGGTCGAAAATATTTCGCGAAATATTAAATTGCCGTTAACATTCGAGCCGCCTGAAGCTAAGAAAAATATAAAATGAGCTTACGCCAATTTCTCAGAAACAAATAAATATTTGCAGTTGAAGAGAACTTCGTTCCTTTTTCGAGGGGTGACCAGCCCGTGAAGGATGTCTTTTCACATTATCACGTTGTTGTATTTATATATTTATTTATTTATTTATTTTAAATTATTTCCACATTGTGTGCTGAAGACATTGTATGGGCTTTCTGTAGTAATCTGAGCTCAATTTATTTAGTAGTAAGTCTCTGTCTCCTCCTTCTTCTTCTCCCACTCATCATCATCATCGTGATCATATTCATCACCATGTCGTCGCAACCACCTCTTCCCAAGTAGCAAGCTTCAAGTTTAATTTACATTAACCAGAAATATGGTTAAAGGGTCACAAGCCTTGCACATTGCAGGTATAGCATCATATAGCTTCCATTAAACCTCTCTCACTCTCTTTCTCTCATTTTACCCGAAGCACGGTGTGCTTGATTTCTGACTGTCACCACTTCAAAGAAGTACAAGGAGCAAGTGGCGTACTCAGACGTGGAGATACATCGTAACTGAAAACAATATCATTGTTTATCTTATGCCGAAGCACTTGATGAACGCACGGAGTACCGCCCCCCTTTGTGCGCTCTAAAAACATGCCACGATCTCCACGTGCTACCACAGAAGTGCGTTGGTTTCGGGATTCCTAGTACAGGGCTTCTAATGATAGCTTTCAGAGCCGGATATCGATAAGAAAGCATCGTGGAAAAGGAGAACAATGATGCGGTTGTCTCTGAGTACTCCTCAGGTACTGACACGAGGATGACGTGTTGAACAACGTCCTTTGGTCCAAATCGCGTGTGTTTGATATTCTCTGTTACGGCAAGCTGCGTTACTTGAGGACGCGAACGGCGATTTCGTGACAACTTGCAGTTCGGTATTGTCACGGGTTGTCACGATGAAGAAGGCCCCCCATTTATAGACTTATTTAGTGCTTTTACTTATATTGCTCCTAATTTTTGTCATTTTTTTTTACTTTATTCTGCTTCCCTCTCCCTCTCCTCCCGTTTTCCTTTGCCCTATCTCTTCCTTCCTCCCGAAAGAGTCTTCCTTTGCCCTATCTCTTCCTTCCTCCCGAAAGAGTAGACATAATAATAATAATAATAATAATAATAATAATAATAATAATAATAATAATAATAATAATAATAATAATAATAATAATAATAATAATAATGATCGTATCTCAGTTTTGTGGTTAGTCATAACTTTTCTCTCCCCCCACTCAGGGGCTTGAGTGAGGGAAGCCCGATGCGTCGACAAAGGGACCGATCCGGTGTTAGCGTGCGCAATATCCAGTAATCAACTGATCTGTCTATCCTGAACAAAACGAAGCGAGCACAAACGAACGTGACGCACCGAAGTTGATAACAACGACATATACCTCGTAATCTTATGCCTCTTTCGAAAGGTCCCGAAGTGGCATCAAGTGTGTGCGTGACGGTGCTGTAATAGAGACAAAGAAGTGATGAGAGATAACAAGCAGATATCAACCAAGCTGCGTGCCCAATTGGGCAACCGCGCACTTGGAAAAAGAAGTATGCTGCGGTGGTGTAGTGGTTATGGTGCTCGGCTGCACCCAAAGGTCGCGGGTTCGATCCCGGCCTCGGCGGTCGGATTGCGATGGCGGCGAAATGCTAGAGGCCCGTGCACTGTGCAATGTCAGTGCACATTAAAGAATACCAGATGGTCAAAATTTCCGGGGCCATCCACTACGGCGTGCCTCATAATCATATCATGGTTTTGAGACGAGAAACCTCATTGTTATTATTATTATTGAAAACGGGAGAAAGATTACAAAAAAAGATATTCAGACACAGAGAAAAGTTATTATGACAGCGAATAGGCAATATCAGCTGACCTTAGTCCAACAGGTAGCCGACATTTTCGCCATCATTAGCCAGAGCTGGTTGTATGCGAGAGGATACGGTAATAGAATTCGGTGAGTAGCTTTAGGTATCGGACAACATCACGTTAAGTTACAGAATGCGAGTTCGAGACGCCTATACGTAGACGTTGTTTTTGCAGCATAAACACACACATGCACACGCACGCACGCGCGCACACACACACAAACACACACACACACACACACACACACACACACACACACACACACACACACACACACACACACACACACACACACACACACACACACACACACACACACACACACACACACACACACACACACACACACACACACACACACACACACACACACACACACACACACACACACACACACACACACACACACACACACACACACACACACACGCACACGCACACGCACGCATGTACAAGTGCTCTAGATTTAGTGTTCTACTAGTGTTCTACATTCAATGTTCTACAAGTGTTCCACATTCACACGAGTGTTCTAAATTCAGCCAATTACTATAGTGATCACTTGAAACGGTGTACGAGAAACGGTGTACGAGAAATGTGCAAACAGCCACAGAGTTTGCACATCGCGGACCGCACAAGGCCACTGTCCCAGAAGTACACTGTTATGCAGCATCTAATCTGCCTAAAGCGACCCGAAGGGCGAGCCTTTGATGTTCGTGCGATGGGCAGCCGCACGAGAGGTTATTCAAGGTTTCTTCTGTGCCAGACACTCTCACGGCCTGGGCGTTATCGCCGGTCTAATCAAAACGGCCTCTGCGGCGAGTTGCTGGTTATAGCACCGTAGAAACGAAAACAGCGTGAAAGAAACTCAGGGCTAAACATTGTCTTAATGAACCGCCTGAAGTCTAAAATGGCACACACGCGGTTGCAAGCACTCGAAACTAAATGTTTTAATGGCGACAAGTTATACAAAATGCAATATACATATACAAAGACGCGCGGTCCATACAAAACGTTCAACATAGACGAGAACGTAGTGCTGCTCCTGTAGTATAATTTTTGTTCATATGATATTAGGAGAGATCGACCATAAAAGATGTAGGGTTCAAAATAGTAGGGTGTCGAATAATGTCTCCAAAGTAACACCAGGGTGACAGTGTGGGGTACATGAAACGTATAGAGGTTTGGAATCACATAGTTTCATTAACTCTGGGGCACTGTAGAAGAAAATCTCGAAGGCGCGAATTAATAATGTCACATAACAAGATTATGTCTGGCTTACACAAGAGGCAAATTCTGCCGTTCTTTTGCTCCCCGTTCAACCATGTTTTTCACTGTTTATAGCTCAACAAGGTGAGTGATGTAAGGTCAATATACATGGGGTCAGACAAAAATGAGCAATAGCTTAAGCATGCCATAGCATGTTGAACTAAACTACACTAGGGTGTTAGTGTTTGTTTAATATTAACCGCAGATGAGATCTCCTTGAGTGGTGAGAAAAGAAAAGGTATATCGAATCAAATTTTAGCATTATTTCAATTTGAGTTTAGCTTCGTTATTAAAATAATACATGCTAGCCGAGAAGCCAGTGGTAAAACCTATGTTTCGATAGCTGGACAACGCCGTAGACACATATAACAAATGTACTATTAGATAATCGGCCTAGTGCCAAATGCTGAACGGGGGGCCAATCCCTAAAGAAAGAGATTTCGACACCATATCGTGGCAAAGCAGGCATCCAAATGCCTGTTTTGATTATACCGCGAGACGGCCTATAAGCCGTCCCACGTTCGGCTGCGTAAGATACAAAGGTAAAGAACTGCCAGGTGCGTACCCTAACTACTACGACATAGCACATGTGCGCTGGAATTTGGCATGCCACGTTGAGATAACAACACTTGGGTGAGCATCGGGTGGACAGGAACACAGGCAAGCAGGCAGGCGCGCAGGCACATAGTGCTTGTGATTATTTTTTAAAACATTTTTCTTATTCTTTTATTCTACCTAATTTTTCTTGTCTTTGTGTGTTATTGAATACTTCTATCACGATGATGAGATATCCGGCTCTAACGTAGGCCTACCTTCCCTTATTTTTTTCATATATAAATAAAAAAAATTAACTCAGACGAATAAATTGTAGATAGTTAATTGGGTGAGCGCGCCCTTGATACTAAAACACTGCGTTCGCGATAGATAGCACTAAGTGAGGTACTCGTTCGTCGAAACGAATAACAGCCAATCGCGTGTGGTCGCTCTTGTACAAGCTTTAATCGAATCTTTCAGATGCGCTCGCTGTGGCTATGAGTGAATTGACCAGTCATTGGCTGCGCGAAGAAAGATAGAGCGCTTGAAGTAATTTTTTTTTACAGCAGAGCTGTTATGGTCGAAGGTTCGCCATGTGACGTAGATAGAAAATTATCGTTATTATGAACCGGCACGCGCTCTCTTGATCCTCTTCATCCTCTTGTTTGCTTTGCTTCCAGAAAACGTGAGCTGATTCGTACAAGCGTGGGATGCAGCAACTCTGATGGCGAGAGAATGAGTACAGAGAGACAGACAGATAGAGAGAGAAAGAAAGAAAAATAGAGAAAGGGCACATCTTTACTTTATAAAAAAAAGTGCACAAAATAAAAACGCGAATCAATCGATCAATCAACCAACCAAGACGGTAGATATTTAACAAACAAGTAGTTTTCATTTGAAGGAAAGCTCTGTTCTCCAATACGCTATCTACATGTCCAGCACTTGAGATGCCATACAAGCAGAAGAACAACGCATTCGAGATACTTGTTGGAATACGTCGAATATTATAGTGGCGCCCTGCATGACACGTAACAGTTGAGCATACGTAATCATTCACTGTTGTAAACAAGCTGCTGGACCGTGTCCTGTTGCACGCAGTTCCGCGAAGCGGTGGCGGACGTGCGGAGGCCGGAGCACACGGACGCCAACCTGCTGCGATGGCTAAGAGGTGAGTGGGATTGTGATCTGTATTTGAGCGTCAAAGGTGCACGCGGTTTATATTTTAGATTTGTGCTGGGCGAATGCACAGTGTCCACCAGAACACCTTAACCACAAGCGAATCCGCGGTATATTGCAAAACTGGTACAAGTATATTTCAGGATATTTCAACTTGTAGCATAGCCGAAGCGCTGCTGACAATAGGCCAGGTGCCACCACGTACCTTACCGACTGGGATTGGGATGAAAGGTCCCCTCAAAACCCATACTGACATGGCAGTATACACAATATCGATAACCAGAAAAATAGAGGAACCTGGTTTCCGTCTGCGTTTCCTTTTCGGAATTTCGAGCGGTCGAATCATTGTCAGGTCAAGGCTAGAGAAGCCACACTCCTGCCAGCTTAGGCTACCCAACCCTGATACCCCGATTCCCATTCCCTTATTGCGGATGACTTATACTTGCAGAGCGGGAGTAACATTTCGTCATAATTGATCGGGCTTGATGTCCCAAAACCAAGACATGATTATGAGGGACGCCGTATTGTGTGGATCCGGACATTTTGACCAGCTGCTGTTTTTTAACGTGTACCTAAATCTAAGTACACATGCCTCAAGCATTTTCGCCTCCATCGAAATGTGACAGCCACGGCCGGGATTCGGTCCCCCGATCTCCGGGTCAACGGTCGAGCACCATAACCACTTGACCATCGTGGCGGGTGGGAGTAACCTTTCAAAACGTATGCTGCAGATGTTTTCAAACGAAGTTGAAATAATCTGTCATAAAGCGCGTTCGCATTTGCTCAACGTGAACACAGAAACATGACACAATGAAACTCCGTTTGAAGGTTGAGTGGGGCAGCCATTGCTAACGGGTGCTTTCGCTTTACAGCTCGCGAATTCGACCTGGACCGGGCGGAGCAAATGTATCGACAGGTGAGACACGTTCGTGACCTTGACGGTTGCGCAGCCTTCGGCTGAGCCTTGCTTCCCATACAGCACCTGCAATGGCGACAGCAGAACCACGTGGATACCCTGCTCACGGACTACAAGGTGCCCAAGGTGGGTTTGCCGGGCTTTCGCGTCTCTGGGGATGTGCGCACAATGCCTGTTTACAAAACTCCGAATTTCAAAACGCCTTATTCGTAAATATTTTTGAAATAACTCGTCAAGTTTATAAATCCACTGATTGAACTCCTCTGAAGGGTGCCTTCAGCACAGGTCACACTGGGATACTAATGCAACTATCACCACCAGAGATGGGGGGGGGGGGGGGGGGGGAGATGGGCATTGTGACATGGCGCTTTCCGCAATGATCGTTAATACAGAGACCTACATATATGATGCATAGTGAGACATAAATACACGATGGTCCGACACACATATACGCACATGTACGGGTAAGTCACGTGTACAGTGGTCATGAGAACCTTTGAGTAATACCATAGTCCCTCAATACTATGGTAATACTGTGCTGGTGATTTGGTATGTCCGCTAGCGTGACGGTTGAGAGCCAACCTAAATATTACGGCCCACCTGACACAGTAGTAGAATTTCAGGTTTTTTATGCCGGTTCTAAGACAAGCTCAGTAAAACTTGGTGATAACAATAATGTACTTGGATGTGTTACGGGGGTTTATTACCGATCTTCTTCCTCACAGAATGTAACAATAATGCATATGAAACATCTTTTAATACTTCACAGTGTGGATACCAGATGGCGGGATGCACCGCTTGCCAACAAGCAGTTCTTTAAAACAAAATTAGCAGGGACAGTTGGGCGAGTTGGTCGAAGTTCATCTTTAAGAAAAGCGCGAAAAAACCACAACAGACAGGTAGGAAGGAGACAGGTCTTTAAAACGAGGCGCTTAATAAATGTTTTTTTTTATTTGTTTGGTACGGGACCACATTTTGTTTTATTGAAATAAAAAGAAATTGAAGAGTTGTTTCCGCAATTTCCAAGCGACGGATATCCCCTTCTCACTTGGTTATCAGTGCAAAAACGAAAGAAGAAGAAGAAAAAAAAATTTTTTTTTTCCTTTCGGTGATATCAAAAGTCCTCGATCTAGCAGAGCCCGCCAATATTGGCACACGCACGTGCGATGCACACTTTAGGTGTAGTTCAGTAAATGCACATCTACAAGTTCCAGTCTCTTCAAAAAAGCGTTGAACGATTTTCTTTGCTGTGGTGTATCTTTGATGGCCACGGGCCTAAACATTTTGGCAAGCGTGAAGGTTCGTTCGGGACCACCTTCGTCCGCTAATATTGAAGGCCGTCATCTTTGGTGGAAAGGGTAAGGGATATTCAATGCAGTGTGAGGGCACGTTAAGATGGTACGAGGGGTCGTATAAAAATAACAGGCGGTGTTATGACCATACACATACTGATACACAGTAAGTATTTTTTTTCTGGCCTACAGCCGACGTGACCAGCAACAACAACAACAAAAAATCACGCCATATCCACGAAGTGAATGATGATGAGTGGGCGAAGCTCGATCGTTTTCATCCATGGCAGAAAGAGAATGTGGGGTCTGGAACGCGCTTATGCTTCATGGTCATCAGCGTCATCGTCATCATTATCACGTGTAGTGGGTACATTCCACTATACTGCGTCATCGTCATCTTTATCACGTGGAGTGGGTACATTCCACTATACGTGGCTATCTACCTACCTACCCACTACTACTTCTACAGAGGAGGGACAGACCCACACCCTTAGGAGCTTCGCCCCTAAAAAGCCATAAAATGAAACTGATCACCCTGACCGCTTCTCTATGTTACAGGTGATGCGCGATCACTTCCCTGGCGGCATCCTTGGACTGCAGTAAGAAGGGACACCCCGTCTGGCTTATAAATATCGGCAGCGTGGACATAAAGGGTAAGCAGCATCTGTAACAAGAAGAAATAGAGCAGAAGATGAGATGTGCATCGTTGCATGCGGGGTTGAGAGAATTGATGGAACTTTAAAAACTGGTTTGCTGTTCGTGTCACCCAACTCAACCTTTTCTTACCTTTATCCGCCGCTTACTCTCGTGTCTTAAAGAAGGGAGAAATTCTATGGTACTTAAAGAGGCTAGTCAAGCCACATGTGTGAAACATTAATCCAGCTGAAGAGACGAAAGAAAGATGAACCTTCCATGCTAGCATGTAATCAAATTTAAAGCATTGCCTAAGTAAAATAATTCACGGAGTGAGAATACTCAAAACCATTCAAGTAACAATTAAGATACAGTTATCTTCCACACGGTCCCCGTATAGAATAGTTACTATTCGCGCAAATATGCTTCCGATGGTTTTCGAACATTTGACATACATTGTTAACTGCCCACGATCAAGCACAACCATGTCAATAATCTTGTTAACGTCGCGTCAGCAAGGAATGTTATTTCGTATTACTTGCGTACATCTGTAGCGGTGAGCTCCCTCCAAATTAAATCTGAATACTCCACATCGCAAAATTATGTGCTTTACAAGCCACACCCCATGCCGCGACCATTACTGCAGCAAGGCCAGGTAGACTTCTACCGCATCCTTCGATTCACCAGTGAATGCGATTTGACCTACAGCCGAGGGGGAGCGTGTTGCTCGTCTAAACAAATATTTTGCAGAAAATATTTATCCTTCAGACTTCGTCGATAGCATACCGCCATTTCTGAAATAAAAAAAAAAAAAGACAGGAAGGAGAGAGAGAAAAGAAACTCACGAGTACTTCAAAGATGCAACGACCGAATACATCTACACATAAGCGAGGCCATGCAAGAAACCCCCATTGAGCGAACGTGTAAACGGTCCTGTTTTGAGGGAGGTGCGGCGGTTGCCAAATCTTGATATTCGAGCGCCCCAGCCCGTTTTCGATCGGAGGTAAACTCCTCCGTTTCCAATAACGCCTGGCGCGCCGCGCATGAGCCCGGTATACGAGACGGAGATCTTACCACGTGCTGGCCCTGAGGACAAGGACGATACACACCTTGCGTCAGGTATGACGGAGTCACTGAGAGACCTTAGCGAGGCTAAGTCTCACCGCGGTCGCCGGCCGTGAACACAGGACGTGTTCCGCCCTCTCTTTCTTTCTCCCATTCCCGGTTGAATATCCTGTCTCGATCTTAGCCAGTCGGTTGTGGACACGCTGCTTTTGAACGCTCTATCATTCACTCGGGCCAGAACAGATTGTCATAGCTCCGGCCCATCTCGGAAGCTAAATACCCTCTTACCTCTGATTCCGCGCCTAAGAAGAGGGAGAAAACAAAGCAACGCTTTGTTATGGCCGGTTCGAAACAATCAACACAATTACTATTTCCACGCGGAAATACGTGAGAAATGTACAATGGACAAAGAGAAAATAGCGAGGGGGGCCGACTGACAACTAACTGCCACCGGGAGAGGCACAATGCTTGCCTGCTTTTACGACAATGGGGAGTGAGAGGAGAGAAGCAAACAAATTACTGGAAACACATAAAAACTCACAAAGTCCATTATGCCTCAGACGACTGGAAGGCTTTCTGCACCTAAGGTGGTTTTGCACAGCCTCCGTGATCGGCCAACCTCTGACCAAGCGACAGTGTTATGTGATGACGTCAGCGTTTGATGTCGCGGTATGTGACGTCATAGTAACGTCATCACGTGGTGATGATATTTTGCATCACTTGCGTTGACACAGACGCCGCGGTACGCCGCCGTCGCCGACGGTCAATATTCGCGTTTGATGAGGCATGTAAGGCCTTCGCCTTAAAGGGCACCTCACCAGGTGGCACGACGAATTTTAGTTAGACACTGGAAGTTGTTGCGCGCCCAATAAAGAGCAATTATGCCACAAGAATTTTTTTAATCGGTCCTTTAGAAGCTGAGAAAACCAATGTTTTGAAGCGGCGCGGAACCATGATTGCGAGGAGGCGAGCATCAAACCCTTGCCACTTGCGCCGATGTAGCCTTCAATCAATCAATCAATCAATCAATCAATCAATCAATCAATCAATCAATCAATCAATCAATCAATCAATCAATCAATCAATCAATCAATCAATCAATTGATTGACTTTGTTTTTGTTCATTTGACAAACAGACAGAGGAGCGGCGAATAAAAACTGTCTTCCGACAGCTTGACGAACCCGCCGCCCTCATTACAAGGGCTCACGGCAGCACAGCGACATTTACATTTACATACAAATTAAAAAAAAAGAAGAAAACGTTACATCATTGTAAAAATGGTACATGACTTGGAAACATAAGTTTGAACAAGAGAAGATCAACAAGCGCCAAAAAAAAAAAATCCCTTCCAAATTCCCTCCCAAATTCCTTCCCTGCCCTCTTCGGCACGCGAGCGGGAGGATCACATGGCGCATACGCATGAGCACGTCATGAGCACGTCATGCGCACACAAGGTCACGAGTGTATGACGTGCCCGCAGAACGAGCTCCCGAGACGCGAGCGGTGTTGTGTCGGCGTTCTCAGTGCGTCATCTCTGCAAGCAATGCCGAATGCGCCCTAGCCATGGCCCTAGCCGATCACTTGGCTTTCAACCTATTACTGAGCATGAAAGCTACGACATTTTTGTACGGACGCGAGACCATAGCGGTGTGCCGCAATGAAGATTTAGTCAGACGCGGGAGGATAAATGAGACCTAAATGAGCACTGGAATGCGGTAGAAAATTAGTTTTCGTTGTAAGGGGTGGCGTCTGCACGATGCGCAAAAGCTCGAGAATACGAACGCCTGTGAAACGGAGGCAGATTAGTCTCGCATCTGGCTGCGATTTGTAATAAAAATTAAAAAAGAAAACACGCAAGCATTCCGTTTGTGAGCTTTTATTATTGCTCTCAAGTTTTATTCATCTATTCAAGCTACAAATTACACAAACTACACATGTCGTGTCAAATAACTATCGCAGATTGACTTGCTACAGTTGGCGACATCAGAGCACAGGCTTCTACGCAGAGGAGCGACGTCACAGCAATACCAACTACGTAACGCCATTCTATCGTGTATGTCAAGCCCTCTGGGCGCGCGCCCGCGAGAAAAAGGGCAAGCAGCGTTATTGTTCAGCTTGAAATCGAACCCATTTCCGCGGCGCGTAGCGTTGCAAATTTTGGCAGACATGATCGTGAACGCCCAGTGTATGCATTACGCTCGTCAGCTCCAGGTTGTCAAACCTGGTGAGGGGCCCTTTAAAGGCAACGTAGTGTGGTGTTAAGATAAAGAGGTCAACGATTCTGAGTATGCAGTGCTCTGCTACGTTAAAACCGCCTACATCTACTGACTGCACGTGAGCTCGACAAAACAGAGGAGGAATAATGGGCTCAACTGCGCCAAGTCAAACCTCCTTGTTGGTGGTCCCATGCAGACATGTTTGTGTCGCTGGTTAAAAGTAAAAAAAAACTCGAATGTCCTGGCAAATTTTGTCAGAAATTCTGACATCACTGCTTATCCAAAGCTCATATTTCAGGTAGGAAAGACGAACCTTAATTTCGCGATATGCGTGGTGTTTACATTAGCACAGAGATAACAGTACTTACGTTTCGAAAGGAAACCAGTTAGCACTACTGTCTTACGTAGATGACTGACAAGCGCGGCTCGCTTTTGCGAGCTGAGCTTGTACTTATTCTTAGATTACAATAACGCTTTCTTTATTCTTCACAATATTCTCCTCCGTCTTTTCTTATACGTCTGGCCCTTACCTTCCCCCAGTGCAAGGCAGCACGCATGAGGCTACTCCACTTACACCGTGGGCTACTCTTTCGGTTGACCTCTCTACCCTGTTTTATATCGTTTATCTCTGTTTCTTTATCTCAGCGAGTCCACTTTTGCACTCAAGCTTAGCACTGCTCAGTACCGTTGCTACAATTAGAGTCGCCTCTGTGAAGGTTACGGGGGAGATAATTTGTAACGTGGTCTAATCCTCTTAACGTCCAACGGCTCGCCAGCAATCAGATGGGCCTTCACGCATTCGAGGCCGGTTCAGTTGCAAGCGCACCAAGGTCAGGTGTTTCGAATGGATGGCGCTGGTTCTTAACCGACCGATAAAATAGCAATTTACAGCTTATGTCGTTGATAGCAGTGCGAGATAGATAATAGCGTCAACATTACACGAAAGGTTGCGGCACAATTATTACGGGCAGATTATATATATTAGATGAACATACTATGTTATGTTTTTTTAGTGCGACTTCTACTGTATTTGTTTCATAACTGTCACATAATTTGACGCTGCCACTTCGTCGAGAAAGTCTCATGTGCGTGGTTATATTAAAAAAGAAGTTAAAGCAGCTTCGCACTAGCGGTGCCCAGCCTGGAGGAAGTGCGGATCTGGGCAGCCTTCTTTGTTTCTCTTTGGCTTTCTCTTTCTTTACTCTTCTCCTTCTTTCTTTTTTCTCTTTTCCAGATTCTTCTGTCTTTTTTTCTCTCTTTATTTCTATTTATTTCTATTTTCTTCCCATTTTTCCCATTCTTTCTCTCTTGCTATTTCTCGCTTGCTTCTTCTTTTTTCTATTTTTCTACGTTTTTGCCTGCGTTGCGCCAAGCGACGACGACAGCATACGACAGCATACGACTACATACGACTACATACGACAGCCCGGGCCCCTAAAGTGCACCGCACTTAAAAGCTTGGAGTCGTGTTACCTTGTTACAGAGCTCGTTGCAGCGTGCTTTAATTTGTGTCAGCAATGCTCAACAAGTTTAAATCGCATGCTTCGAGCTGAGCTGTATGAAGACGTGCTGACAGATGTTTGTTCGGGAACATCTCTGTTGATCGGTCGTAGTGTCTGTAAATGAAGTACTGGAAAAACGACGGCTACATCATCATCATCCCAACAACAACAACAACAACAACAACAACAACAACAACAACAACAACAACAACAACAACAACAAGAACAACAACAACAACAACAACAACAGCAACAACAACAACAACAACAACAACAGCAGCAACAACAACAATAACAACAACAACAACAACAGCAGCAACAACAACAACAATAATAATAATAATAGTAATCAGCGACAACAACAACAACATGGTTGTTGTTGTTATAGCACGACCGGTACACAACTTGGAACAAGATTATTGCTCAAATTAATGAAATTGCTGGCGGTGGGACACAAATTATGCATAATCGCAGAAGACGTGAACGTAGCTGTGCAAAGAGAGAGAGAGAAAAAAAGATGAAGGAACGACAGGGAGGTTAACCAGAGGAGGACTCCAGTTTGCTACCCTGTACTTGGGAAAGGGAAAAGGGATGCATTAAAAGCAACCAGGCGGCTTCTGCTCTCTTCGGGCATTTTCGCGCATTTCCGGAGGACTCTGAGACAATCATTCAAATAGCAGTATATTCATTCGCGCCTTTCTTAATAGCTATAACTATGTTCATTCATTCATTCATTCATTCTGACGGCAAAAGGCGAGGCAGTAGCAAACGATCGAGAGATCTATTCTTGCTTCCTTCTTGTTTTCAATCTGAACTTTTTTTTGTGATCGTTATTGCGTAAGAGTAGCCGATAGGTAGCTCGAAAAACATTACCGTTATACATGTACATTTATTTTACTTTGTTTTTGTTTCATCTGCATGTGTGCAAGACAAAGCTCGATGTTGATCTGAAGAGCTGGCTTTTTTGCACTACTTAGTTGTACAACGGGTGAGCATACACTTTGACAGCATGCAGAGCAAGACGAAAAGAGTGGACGATAAAGCATTGAGAGTGCAATGTTGCCTCTCAAGTCTCTCATTCTAACATGTCGTACGTGTCTCAGTAATTGGTTAGAAATTCAGATATTCAGATAGAGATTTTATTATTTGTTTGATCATATATTCTCATTCATTTAATATATTCTTATTCTGGTTTAAGAGAACGCCTAAAAATACGCGAAGGGAACTAAGTGGTAAAAAAAAAAAACCGTACTGCGAGCGCGGCAGTCACGCATTCACGCTGGGTTCCTTTGCAGGTTTTCTTCAGGTGCTGCCTCAAGCAGACATTTACCGCCACTGCATGTACCTGCTCGAACTGCAGGAGAAGATCAAGAAGGAGACCTCGCAAAAGGTGAGCTTTAAGTGCCAATTTAGGTACCACATGATTATGATGATTGATGAAACCATCACGATAACCATCATGACCCCGTAACGGCCTGTCGCCTAGTCAGAGCACAACATCCTCGAGGTCTAGGCTCTGAGATTAACGGACTCTAATAGCCGTAATCTTAAGATAGGGAACATCCGCGCCCTGCGAGGCCGGGGACTTCCTACACGCCGGATGTATAAATAAATGTTATTTCTCTCTCTCTTATGGCCAACGGTATCGTGAACAAATAAATAACGGTTAAAGGCTGTGGGAATGGCGCAGATACCGAATAATGCGCGTAGCAAAGATACGCGCATTATTCGGTATCTGCGCCATGAATGCTACGAGAATGTAAGTTAGCTCAAAGTCTTACTGAAGGCTCAGTGGTATAATCGAGCTGTTGAGCGTACTCTCAGAAGCGTAGTGAACCTAGGAAGTTTAGTTCTATTTTTAAATTTTAAGTCCGCATGACATCTAACGCTATTCCACTATGACATCTAAGCGTAGTGCCTGTATAGGTGGAATCTTTTTTTGTTTGGTTGTTTTTTCGTATGTTGGAAACTATCACTGATTTTTTTGTCACTCTCATTTTCATTTTATTCAGCATAGCAGTAATCTTTCAACAGTCACGATGTCTTCATAGCCACATCTTTATCAGCGACGGCTCTCTTACTTTCGGTGCTAACAGCATGCGGCCGTTTCACGCCTGATAATGCACCGTCACACCGTCATATCTGTGAAAGTCGCGCCTTTAACAGACCGGCGATCATCACCGCATCTAGCGCATATGTCAGCTGTTTTTGCTCGCAGGAGTATTCCATTTAATGTCTACAGTGGCTGAAAACGTCACACTATGTTTACAAGCGTTAGTGTGTTCAAAACATTCAAACGAAAGTTTTTCTGCGAAACAAACGTTCGGCTTCATAAAGCGACAGAAAGTTGAACTAACTGGTGGGCATTCGTCATGGAATAAGGCAAGGCGTGCAAGCACTGTACTCGTCAGCCGCGGTGGCACAGTCGATACGGTGCTCAACTGCCGACCCGAAAGTCGTGGGTTCGATCCCGGGCATGGCGATAGCTTTTCGGTGGAGGCGAAGTGCCGTAGAAGCCCGCGTACTTTGTGATGTCAGTGTGCGTTAAAGAACGCCAGATGGTCGGAATATCCGGAGCCCTCCACTACGGCATGCCTTGTAATCATATCGTGGTTTTGGCACGTAAAACACCAGCAATCATTATTATAAACTACACCCAAAATAAGGGGATCTGACAAACACGACCTGATTATCTTTTCTCGCGTCCGCGTTCGCAAGTCTAACATTCTTTCCTAGGGCTTCGTAAAGACCCCGCGGATTGACCTGTGGGCCGAACACACTAATTATCATATTGATGTATTACGGCAGCGCGGTAACGAATACAAAGGTCAAGAAAAGACAGGACATGCGCTGTACTCACAACTAGACTTTTTACCGAAAAACACGCCCTTCATATGCAGCCAGCATCGTCGCGCAAAAAGATACATCAGTATGAACCCAAACCAACTCGCCCACCTAGCCGTTATTCTGCAATACACTAATTATCGCTGTACTCTTGATGCCTTCTTCTCGCCATTGCAGTTGGGAAGGGAGATCGAGAGTCAGTATGTGATCATGGACTACGATGGCTTTTCAGTGCGACAGCTCTACTCCTGGCAAGGTGTGTGTGCCGTTAGCTTTGCTTAATCCGTCTAACCACCGCTGGTCGTTTAGTAACACGCTCCTGCTCTTCATTCTTCGCAGTGCTCAACCTCCTGACCGATTTGCTCAAGATGTACGAGGCAAACTTTCCGGAGTCCCTTGAAAAGGCATTCGTCATCAATGGTAAGCGCATTATTATACGTGAATTATAGAACAGAGGTTCGCGGCACAGGTCTTAACTGCCAGCTCTGATGTTTAGCCACTCTTAAAAAAAAAAAAAAAAGACAGAAACAGGCAAAACGAAGCGCGTGCAGGATGTCACAAACCTTCAGTTAGAGGAACAGAGTACGCACGCAGAACAAAACTGTCACACTGTCACTTGTCTCATCTGAAACATTGCTGTGGCTAGTTTTAGTAAGAGGACCAAGGAGAATTGGACAACTCGACTATATTATTACACAAACCCGGGACAGGTTTAAATTATATGTCAGGTTAGCGACCTTTACTCAGCGCGGGGACACACAATACAGGGGGGAAAAAAAATAAGAAAGTTTATGAGCGGAAGCGTGGTGGTCTGTGAACCGCATTTTTTATATTAATCAATTAATTTTTTTTTTGCTAGGTATTGCATGCAAGTTGTGGCGGCGAATAGCGCTGGCTATTCAAGTGCAGCTTCGCTTTGCTCCCGAGGCGTAGAATGCGAACCATCCTGTCACGTGACTTTCTGGTCACATGAGGTGTCAAGTGACACCAGACCGTCGACCATAGTGTCACGGCCTCTATAGTGTGCACGAAGCCCTTGCTTCAAAGTGTTGTTCCGGTCGCCACGCTTCTTTAGGTTCTAGGGGGGTATCCCTTGGTTCATTTGCTGTCTCGCCGGTACGTTTACAACAGGGCCTTAAATATAATGGCGTTGGACGGGTAACTTGGTTTATAGTTGGGTGAAGCACGTCAGGGGCGTTGGCAGAAATTTTTGTCGGGGGGGGGGGGGGGGGGGGCACCTCCTTGATCTGAAGGGGGGAGCCGGGCAGGCAAATGGCCATTTTGCGCCGCCCTGTATGCCATGGCAAAAAAAAATTTCAGGGGGGGGGGGGGGGCACGGGCCCGGTGTGCTACCCCCTGGCTACGCCACTGAAACACGTTACCAAAGTGATTCGCCTAAACGAAGCGAAATTTGGTACACTTTGAACTGCGTTTACACAGAGTCTACTTTTCTATAGTGTTGAAACAAAAAGAATGTGTGAATGAGGTTTTGACGACCCGGAAGATAACTTGGTGCTGGTACAAACATGAAGTGAGCCAATGCCTAGAATAGTACCTTTTATCATAATGCAACGGACCGATGACACCAAACGAGCCTAACCTGTGTACGCGGAGGATGTTAATTGCGTGTGCATTGCGGTAAAGGAACCCCTCCATCGAACAGGCTCTTAATGAAATTGATATTGTGATTTACAATTGCATTAATTCAGTGATGCTACGTAGACGTGCAGTGCTACGCTGAACGCGTCACTTTACAAACCATTGCGAGCCGAGTGAATGTTTTCTAAGACGAAAGCTCTTGAATTCTGGCAGCATCTTACACTAGTGCGCAAATGCATTCCTATACGCTATCACAGTTTCCGAAGACTACAGGCCTTAGTGACTAATCGAAGCTCTTATCTGAATCGTTCGGTGTGCTCGCAGTGTTCGCCCTCTCCCATGTTTCAATCACTCTTTCTCACAACCCTCAGGTTGAGCGGCAAAACAGATGCTCACGACATGTTAATCACGTTAATGAGTATCAGTTGTGCGTTTTGCGATCGTGCTGCGTCCTCTTCAGTTCCTTGTCCAAAGCTACGCGCTTGTGAAGCCTGAGAACATGGACCGCCCTATGCCTTTTTTCTCACTACCCACTTAATTTCCTCACTATCGGCCTCTCTCTACTAGACACGCCATTAGAAGGTATGTCCAGAGATAAGCCTTCATATTGTAATTGCGTCCCTTTGCGTGTTTTACCTCCGTTCTGCTCCGTTGCACCGTGCAGCCCACTCGCTGCATACTAACTCGTGCCCCCCTGACATTGAGAGATAGGCATCCTTACAGAGCTCGGTCGTCTAGTGGGTAAGCTCACCGACCTTCGAGTATTAAGGGTTATCGCGAGATTAAAGCCGCAGAAGCTGTATCACTGCACGAAGGGCACTTCGACCACTGGGTCAAGTACAAGGAAGATAAAAAGGTTTAAATATGGGCAAAAAGATTGTATCACATTCGAAACCTCGTTTCGAAGGTCTCAAGTAAGAAGGAGCTTGTCAGGTTATTAGTATTGCATGTGAGCAATACATCACATCTGCGCACATTGCATCACATCTGCACAAATGTAAAATTTAAAAAATGAACTGTACCTCCGAGCGCCGACAAATGAAAACAAGGTCTACTCTTTTTTTAGTGCCTTGGTTCGCAATGACAATATATCCTTCGTGAATACTCGCCCGGAGGGAAATAATTTCACCTATGCCCCCCGACGGCTCCGTATTAGTTCCTCAATCACTCCAATTTCCGAAACTGCAGCCTAAAATTTTAGACATCTCCCGATCAAATTTTATTCCCTCCAGCATTAGTGTTCCTTGCGGATCAATTTCTTTGATTGACGTACCACAAACGATCGACAAGGTGAAGCTCATCTTCATCCATTTTATCTTGTTGTTCTGCTAAAAAAAATTATTCTTATAGTAGCTTATTATTATTATTATTATTATTATTATTATTATTATTATTATTATTTGCGCATAGGTGACGCGACGGTAGGCAGACCACTAGCATTGTTTCCCTAATAATAATATCTGGGGTTTAAGTCCCAAAACCACGATATGATTATGAGGGACGCCGTAGTGGAGGTCTCCGGAAACCATCTGGTGTTCTTTAACGACACTGACATCGCACAGTACACGGGCCTCAAGCATTCCTCCACCGTCGAAATAAGACGGCCGCGGCCGGGATCCAAACCGTCACCTTCGGGTCAGCAGCGGGGCACCGTAACCACTGTTCCACCGAGGCGGGCCGTACTGCTTCCTTGCTGAGAAACAAACGATCTGCGCAGGATCTTACAATTCGTGTTGTTGAAGAGCTTGTGATGGCTGCTGGTCTTAAATACGGGATTTACGCATTCCTCTCGTCGCAGTGCCCAGTTTCTTCCCGGTACTGTGGAAAATCATGAGGCCGCTTTTGACGCAGAGGAACGGTGGACAAGGTTGGCATCTACGGCAAAGGTAAAAAAAAAATCTTGGATAAATTCTCATTTTTTTTTAAGGTAGCGTCTGGCACTTATGTCTTTGCTAACACGTTTTGGAAACGTACAGTATAAGGAAATGGACGATGTGTCGAATCCATTATACACAAAGTGCATCATAGTGATCGTACACTAATGCACATGGGTGCACTAGGTGCACTAGGCGCCTTAGCGTTTGCGCATGAGAGAAATGCTAAGGGTGCGCCCCTTTTTAAGTATTGAACGTCGAAAGAAAACAACGCACTTTTTGAGGAAAAAAAGGAAGAAAAAAAAAGAAAGGCTATTTGTTCATTGGCTTGTACAAAAGTGTGGTAGATGAAACGGATATTATTGCGATGCATACTATATATACATCAGACGTAAGCTGGGTTTTAAGACAGAGTCCTTAGGTCAGAAAAAAAAAACTTCATGAGCTAAAGCTGGGAAAGCAATACATAGTGGTGAACAGTAGAATGTACAAACTATCATCAAAAACTGTAATCAAGACGAAATAAGCACTATAAATTTATTAGTTAAAAAAAAGAGCATAGCTGGTGTCAAGCATACCACATCTATTCACACAAAACCAGCGTTGGCTCGTGTCGGCTATCTGCTCTCACCATGATGAAAAAAAATGAATAACTACCTGTGTTCTACTATATACTTCTTACACAAACCCCCCTCAACACACACACACACACACACACACACACACACACACACACACACACACACACACACACACACACACACACACACACACACACACACACACACACACACACATATATATATATATATATATATATATATATATATATATATATATATATATATATATATATATATATATATATATATATATATATATATATATATATATATTAGCAACATTTTGTTTCCCGTGATTCGAGGCTTCAGAACAAAATTGCGGGGGCAGAACCTTTCTAAACGCGTGCGTGGTTTTAATTTAAATTTTATTGCGAGACAGCCCAGTAGCCCAAAGTAGCATATCATCGCTGCGTGCGCTGAAAGTTACCATGCTTTCTCACTTATATGCCGCAAAAATTTACTGAAAATTCGAAGCTAAAGTCGAGATGCGAGTTACACGCGAATTTCCACTGCGCAAGTTGGCTTCACGGCAGCACTTTGCGGTAATGCAAAAAAATGTGGTTCACGACAATACGCAGAGCTTCTTTAAATTGTCTTTTTTTTTTTTTTTTTTGCTTTTCCGCGGTTTGTCGTTGGGTGTGAGGGTAATATACAGGGGCGGGTCATAGGCGAGAAAATACGGTAGCCACAATGACCTCCATGTGCAAACTCGTGTAACCGCGGTAAAGCTTGAGGACCGTGACGGCCGCTGTTAACACATGCTGAAACTATCCGAATATCTTTCATCTTTCAGGGTGAATATGCTGGCATTCCGTTCCAGTCCAATCTCTTCAGAAGTTTCCTAATCTTCTCTAGCAGTAGACACACGCCTCTTGCAGCAGATAAAGCCCCTTGATCGACCCGCATCAGGCGGAGCTTAAACTGCTAGGCGGAATATGTCAGGGAGCGGCATTAGATATAACGCTAACTTCGTGGCCATTGCGTGGGGTTGAAACAAACAATAAGATTAATAGCGATGACGTCGGATGCCATGCGTTGGCATTCGAGGCTATCTATCGGTACGGCGTAGAAAATCCGCGCCTCTACTGGCAGTCTCGAAGGCCGTAATGGACGACGCTTAGCTATAGGCCACTATCGTAAGAGGGCAGCACTCCGCAACGCAGGAACTCTACGAAGTTCTTGATTTCTTCTTCTTCTCCCTTCTCCTGTGGTGCCGCTAAAAAGGGGAAGGATGTATCAAACGTCCGTGCAATAAGCTTTTGTGCACCCTGGCTTGTTCAAATAATTTTCTTGAACGCAGAAGTTACTTTTCGTCATTATTGTTCTGCGAAGAATTCCCACGCGCCCAGTCTTCGCAAGGATACCGCGGCAATTGTTAGGAGCCAAGGGCGGCTGTAAATGCGGAAGAAACAGATCTATAACCTTGGACATTCCTAAGCCAAACGCATTTTCTATGAAGCGTGTATTGAGCCTGATGCCCGATCAATCAATCAATCAATCAATCAATCAATCAATCAATCAATCAATCAATCAATCAATCAATCAATCAATCAATCAATCAATCAATCAATCAATCAATCAATCACGTCACAATGTCAGGTGCCATGTCGCAGTGACGCATTTTTGGATAAAAAACCCGTTGGATCGATTATGATGCGAAAGTGACGCAGCAAAATGATTACGCGTAAATGTTGGTTCGTTTACGCATGACTCATTCAATCGGAACATGTTCACTATTGCCGAAGGTTTGTGGCCGTGCAGCCGAAGTGCGTAGACATCTCTTGGACACTTCAAGGATAATCACTTTTTTTTTTCTTTTTGAGGAGAGGGCGGTGGATAAAGCTTCCTCCCATGCATGCGCGACGGCTATGCTATAGAAGTAATAGTTCATTGACCTTACCGAGCACTTGTTGACGATCTTACTCTGATACGTATCACACGCCCTCTCGCAGACGGTTGGAAGGCCGCCATAGCCGAGTGCATGGATCTGTCCAAGCTGCCGGCCCAGTGGGGAGGCACCCTGAAGGGACCGGACGGCGACCCACGCTGCCCGCACCTGGTGTGTCCGGGTGGCGAGGTTCCGGACGAGTACCGCGACGAGCTCGCCTCGAAGAAGCTCTACGGTCGCGAAGGCGTGCAGCACTTCACCGTGGAGCGGCGTGGTCGCTTTGAGATGCCCGTCACCGTGGACCAGCCCGACAGCCGGATCCGGTGGACCTTCCAGACGGCCAAGGGAGACCTCGGCTTCGGAGTTCGATACCAGCCTCCTTCCACCAGTTCAGGAGGCGTGGAAGAGCAGTTGCTCGAGGTGCACCGGGTGCCCTCCTGCAGTCTGGTGCCGGAGCATGGATCTCACGTCTGCACGAAGCGTGGAACGTGTAAGTTGCTATGAGTGACAGTGTATCTTAGCGCATACCACATGCTTGCTACCATGGGCGTGCGAAGGTTTCACCATTATATGGTTGGAGGGGGGGGGGGGGGGGGGTAAGTTTCACAGCAGTCCCCCCGACTTATCGGAATAAAGGTGGGACCTTTATTTCGATAATGTTGACCCTAGCGCTGTTTTTACCATTCGCCAATGTCCTTGACCTTGAATTGGAGGCTGCGAGTACGATAGCCAATAGTGCCGTATAATCGCAACAAACGACTGCGTGATTATCTGCAGCATTTTCCTCAAGGAGACGCATATCTTATTATACACTAGGCGACGCTCCAACATCTTTTGAGTAACACGAGGATCCGCGCGCGTTGCTCCAACAAGATTCGGCGTCAACGGAGCAGCGGCGGCCCCAGCAGATAGCAGAACGCGCTTATAATCGAAACGTAGGTATCATCTGGTCTTTAGAGAGACACAGACTTCTCTGGTATCTACTGGTTAATGTTTTTTAACGTGCGGATCCCTGTAGGGTTCTGGGCTGTATTATGCTGTCGTCTGTCGTACCATGTCGCTTGGCGTCACGCAAGCAAAACTATGTATAACATAGCCATGTATAGTATAGTATAGCATAGCATAGCAAGGGTCTGGAAAGGAAAATGATGTGAGGAGGAGTGATGTGAGGGTGAGGGTAAAGCATAGCATAGCCACGTATGGGGTCGCGCAGGCAAAATCATCTATAGCATAGCCATGTAAAGTATAGCATAGCAAGAGGTTGGGAAAAGGAAGTGAGGGTGAGGAGCAGTGATATGATATTGAGGACGAGGGAAAGGAGGAGGGGAGAGGGTAAAGTATAGCATTGACATGCATAGTATGGCTTAGCCATGTGTAGTATATTATAACAATGGGCGGGAAAAGGAAGTGAAGGTGAGGAGAGGTGGTGTGAGGGGGAGGGTAACGAGGAGGGGAGAGGGTAAAGTATAGAATAGCCATGCATTCTATAGTATAGCAAGGGGGTGGATACGGAAAGTGAGGGTGAGAAGGACTGATGTGAGGGATAGGAGGGGACGGTAAAGCCTAGTATAGCCGTGTATAGTGTAGTCAGCGGCCGTGGTGTAGTATAGCAAGGGGGGGGAAGGAAACGAGGGACGAGGAGGAGTTATGTGAGGAAAAGGAGGAGGGAGAGGGCGCCACAGCGTCACACATGAAGTTTCCTTTCGCGCGCCATGAACGCCGAGCAGGTTGCACGTTTAGAACGACGGCGCTTGCTTGCCCGTGAACGCCTGTGTGGCCGATGGGCAAGCGAATAAGTGCTTCGCACGTTGTTACAGCTTTTACGCTTAGCGCCGCTGCATACATTTTTATTTCAGCGCCGGCTGCTTTTTTACTCTCGAAAAAAAAAATGTCCGGATTTATGCGTGGTCGTTGGCGCTGTCGTGCTCCTTTAATCAAGCTCATTAATAGTCTGCTTTCTTTGTGCGTCCGAAATGGATATCCGTTCATTCCGTGCGCGCACATTACCGCGCCTCACTCGCGTTTTTTTTTTTCAAATGCTTATTCAGACAAGCGTATGAACAGGCATTTGCATGGCATCTTGACATTGTATATTACCCTGAGATACTAAGAATGTAGGCTTCGACTGGCTGTTCCCTCTATTGCGAAGTAAGATTGGAAGCACTCAGATTACGTTGCATGCGTGTTTTACGAACGAGTGCCAACAAATGGCTTGGACGTCGACGTTCCCAAAGCGCCTATGTTGCTTAATACCGCCTATCGGCTGCCGTATTTATTCTGAGATTGTATAGGAAAATGTATTGCGCAAAACACGAGAAAGAGAAAGAGAGAAGCGTTGAACTCGTTAGCCTCCTCTTATTTATTATGTAGCGGATAAAACACAACTACAAATAAGAATGTACTCTCGCTGTTCAACCTAGTGCCCAAGGCGTAAACAAGCCCTTCGGCGCCAAGAAAATGAAAACGGAAGAGGCGCATGGCCACTTAACAGCATTACCGTAGAGCTACACCCTGATAATCGTAGTTGGGCGGACTCTGACAAAAAAATATATATAGCTGCTGCTTTCTACGCATGAGTGCTATAGCGGAACCTAAAAAAAAAAACACAAAAACAATAAAACTACAGTAAATGAATCGCCGAGCCTTTCTAGCTCTACTATCTGTTTCCTCACTTCTCTCTTTCAAGTTTACTAACATGATTGCAAAATACACTGCATATATGGACGAGCAACATTTTCAGAATGAGTCCCTTTAAGTAATAACTGAGTGTGTGGGAGGGGGGCGGGGGGGCTCTCCTATTAGAATTGGACGAAGCAACTTTAGTAAGCATAGGAATAGATTGCTTAGACATATAATATAATATAATATAATATAATATAATATAATATAATATAATATAATATAATATAATATAATATAATATAATATAATATAATATAATTTATTTAATAAATAAATAAATAAACAAATAAATAATACAAAAAAGATATCAAAAACAAAACGCCAAAACAGAACAATATACTAATGAACGTGACGAGAGCAGGCATGTTTTCAAAGACGATCTAGAACGGCTCAACGGGGATATTTTTAGGTCACCTGGGGTTAAGAGTGTTCCAAATGGAAATTCTGCTGAAACAGGCAGATTGTTTACCATGATTCGTTGCAATGATAGACTTGAATTTGGCCTGGTTGCTATCAATTGTTATTACTGTTATTTATATAGAAAAAACAAAACAAAAAAAAAAACATGGGAAGGTAGGCTACATTAGAGCCGGCTAGCCCATCAACATGATAGCAATGTTTAAAGAACACACAAAAACAAGAAATAAAATCCGAAAAGAGAAAAAATAATCCGAAACACTATGTATACATATACGATATGTGGCGTATAAGGAATTTACCGAGTCTAAGGGCATATTCCAATACATACAGTGTGGTCACATAGATTACTGCGAATAGAGTTCGTGTAGATAGTTTTCTATGCACTAACACATGGACATGACTATGAGATATGTTTCATTAATAACACAATACTATGAAAGTGATCGATAATGACACTTATAAGCCGTTCATTAAATTTGTGCCCATTAACTGCATTACTCGTTAAGCGCCAGCGAAAGAAGAGGGCAGAGAAAGAAAATACGAAGGTCGACGCCTATAGTTTCCGCGTCGACGTCGCTCGCATTTTCTTCCTTTGTCTCGTCCTTTCATTAGCGGTAATCATGTCGTTTCCCCGTCCCCCCTCTTCTTTATTTACTCGTACGCACAATGAGGGCAGTACGTACACATGAAACACACAAGAAAAACAAGAAAGAAGGGTTAGCGCTCCCCTGTCATCGGTTTCTTCTTTCTTCCGTATTACTCATCCTGGATTAAGCTGACGTCAGAGATACGTCATTCTATACAGACAGGGCTAAACAAACTACGCATTCAGACGACTTAGTACTGGCGACCTCAGTGCCGTTGCAGGCTTCAAAAGAAAGTGCCGACTATAGCTGGTGTGCAGAAGAAGGGCGAAAACTCGTCGTCGTCAGCTTTTTAGGCAATCCATCCGTGGTGGCTTAGCGCGTAAGGTGTTGCGGTGATAAGATCGTGGGCGCCCCGGTTCGATTCCCGGGCACAGCGGCCGCACTTCGATAGATAGATAGATAGATAGATAGATAGATAGATAGATAGATAGATAGATAGATAGATAGATAGATAGATAGATAGATAGATAGATAGATAGATAGATAGATAGATAGATAGATAGATAGATAGATAGATAGATAGATAGATAGATAGATAGATAGATAGATAGATAGATAGATAGATAGATAGATAGATAGATAGATAGATAGATAGATAGATAGATAGATAGATAGATAAACGAAGAGGAAAGGCAGGGAGGTTAACCAAGATTTGGCTCGGTTGGCTACCCTACACGTGGGGCGGGAGAAAGGGGGGGGAATAATAGAGAAAAAAGAACAAGAGTAAGAAAAAGAAGAAATGAACATTTAATGTGAACACACATAACACGAACTCGCGCTGGTATTTCACAGACATTCGTGAAGTCCGGTCGTCTTCAAGTAGCGCAGTAGAGCTTTCGTAGACTTGTGCATGCACGAGACCGCGCACGAAATGAAAAAGAACAGCCATGTACTTAAATTTAGGTGCACGTTACATAACCGCAGGTCGTGTAAATCAACATTATATAGGGCGTCTCAATCATATTGTGGTTTTGGCACGCACAAACCCCAGCAAGTAGTGAAATCATTATTTTCAAGGCGGCATAAATTGTTCCTCTTTTATGAAAGGCAGACAAGGAGTACACGCACGTGTAAATGCAACGACAGATAGGTCCTGCCCATTAGTTCCTCCGCACCTGTCATCGTTCAAACAAAACATGTCACTATCAATTTCAAAATCTTCCGCTGGAGAACACTGGTACCTGCAGAACGTGTCACACTTAATCTGCTTTGATTCGCTCAGAGTCGTACAGCCATCCAAACGGCAAATTTCCTGCGACTCGAAACAGACACTGCAACGTTAACCGTTAGCCTCGTGTGGTGGTCCGCGTCAATAATTATTATTTTAAGATTGTCGAAACGACATGGCTGCTGGATTGAGAAAGGACACCACGCCATTTTTCAGTGGTTGCGAAGCCGTTGTGAGTTGTGACATTGTAAGTAATACGCGTGGCGATGAAGAGGCTCTATTAGCCCACGTGCAAGTCCTTTGCTCATTGATCCCGCTTTCAAGGACGGATGCTGCAAGAAAAAACGTGACACATTTGCACGTCGGCGCATGCTATCTGATTGGGAAAGCACTATTTTCATACACCGCATTACTTATACCGTAACCTAAGCCATAAGTCTTAAATACTAAATACATGCACGACTGCACCGACGAGAAGCGATATTTCTTACAGTCTATAAACGGCGCTCACTATAGGGTATGCACCTCACGCATAGAAACGGCCGGCATTAGAACACTTGGATCTCCTAGGAGAGGTGGAAGCTATCGACCATATAATGTGTTAGAGTCAGCAGCGCCGTGTACAGAGACGCTTGTTTACCTGATGCGACCATCACGTTCGATGACCTACCTCACTTTGGAAGAAATAGTACTCCAACATTGACGTTACTATACAATCTAGATCAGAGTGCAAGTTAAAGCACCGTTTCGCCTATGTGCCTTGTGGAGACATGGTGATTGGCCTTATACTGAAGGAAAGATCATGGGTGCCTGGCCCCGCAGCTCAAGAGTCCAGAAAGTCATTCGAGCCATCCTGCAATTCTTGGAGACAAATAAATTGAGTGATCGCCTGTACAAATGCTGCATTGTGGATGTGTTGTGAATTGGGTGCACTGATGGCTTTCTCCTGCTCTCTCTCTCTCTCTTTTACACACTTATTCCTCTCCCCATGTGTAGGGTCGCAAACTGGACGTAGTATAGTTTAACCTCCCTGTCTTCATTGTATTCTTCTCTCTTTCTCAGAGCAACGTTGAACTATTTGCTCTTCAGCGGTCTTTAGCGAACGCCTATAGTAAAACTATGCATGTTTATTTGTAACGTTCTCCTCTCCTGCGTTATTTCAAACCTTCTTATGCCCACACCACTTCTAGGGTTTATGTGCCGAAAGGGAAGGAGAAAGAAAAAGATGGGAGATAACTTTGCTTTAAACGTATGTTGGGATAGCGCTCTATCCACTCAGGTCATTGTTCTTTAGTGCATCCTGCGTATTCAGTATGCATGTTTAATTACGTGTTGGCGAAACCATCTTACATCTATTTCTTTTGTTTATTTGATATGCAGTGGCCACTACATTAAGTTAAAGCTTACATGCATCCATATGCTATTGTCTGCGTACATTCTTTCCACTTCATTTCAAAATATTTTCCCTATTCCTGACGCTCTACAATAACGTTTAGTTATTTCGATTTTTTTTATCTGTTTCCATGCCCTCAGGACCGTAATATATTACAGAGTGGCGTGGGAATAGCTTTTCACTGCTGCTCGGAAAGGCGTGGTGTAAAATAGGGCAGTGATGGCTAATAATAATTTCTGGGGTTCTACGTGCCAAAAACCACGATGTGATTATGAGGCACGCCGTGGTGGGGGACTCCGCGTTAATTTCGACCACCTGAGGTTGCTTAACGTGGACCTGTAAATGTAAGCAAACGGGTGTTCTTTGCACTTCGCCCCATCGAAAATGCGGTCGCTGCGGCCGGGGATCCCACCGTCACCGCTATAGCTTAGCAACGCGATACCTTGAGCACCAAGCTTCCACGACGGGTTGCAGCAATGATGGATATTGGATAGGTGGTTCCAGTCGTTAACTGTTTTTCGACTGAAGAACTTAGAATTAGCTTTGATGAGTACAACAGAACGAAACACTAATTTCGTAATATTTGATCAATACTTTGATCGAGACGATGCGTAATATCGCAAATCGCCATTAATTTTCCTTCTTTGGCGTACTCTTCTTAATCGCAGACGTGCTGCAGTTCGACAATTCCTTCAGCTGGATGAGCAGCAAGGACGTGGCGTACGAGATCCAGATCGTGCCGCCACCGCCACCTGCCAGCTGATGGGCGAACTGATCTGGGTGTGAAAAAACACACACGCAAACACAAAGAGTTTATTTTTGTACAAATGCTTCAAGAAGGCGTAGACTCGCTCATATACTGTCAGCCACTGGAAGTATAACTACGAAACGTAAGCGAGCTTTTATTGATTTACCTACGATTATTTTTTTACGACCGCACCTATTACACCTTCAAGTGCGTTAGTAAAATGAGGGTCAAAGCGGAGCAAAGTGACCGAAGTCTCTGTACACACTCACACAATGTCAGTCGTGTCGGTTAGCGTTAGCTATCGAGTTATTTGAAGGTAATTAGATGTAAATCAGAGCGATGCTGACGCACTTTCACCGCATTTACCACAAAGGGGTAGCACCCACAGTACGCACAATTAGAGGCAGCTGAGGGTAATGCTAATGCACTTTATCACCTTATCGCACCTACCGATACATGGCCACTGACGTTTTTGTTTATAATACTCGAAATTCGGCATTCACGTGTTAGTGAGCCTAATTTTCATTCCAACGAATAACCGTCGCAGTGAGCAGCTCAATGTTTCACGAAAGACAATCGCGAAAAAGTGAGAAATCGAGCTGAGGATGCGATTGAGTTGATTGCAATGAAGTCGCGTTTGCAAGACTCAATTCTCAGTTAGCTCACTATAACGCTATGTCCGAAATCTTCGTTTCACATAACATATGATAAGCATGTAATGAGAAGTTTTTATTTTCTTGACGGCTGTTACCATTGGCGTAGCCCGATGCTCTTGCATTTTTTTTATTTGTATATATATGTACACGCACGCATAAAAACGCAAACACACGCACAAACATACATGAAACGGAGGAGGAAGTCGACCCCCCCCCCCCCCCCCCTCCCTGCGCACAAAATAAAATTCTGGCTACGCCTCTGGCTGTTACAAAACTTGGAAGCCAAGGATCTCTCGCAAGCACACTTCATATTCTTCTTTTTTGTTTTTTTTACCTAGACGCTCAATGCAATACGTTTTTCCCAGCCGAAAGGCCTAACCTTGATAT